>CAWUFW010003860.1:40000-1240000 GCA_963921515.1 Calotriton arnoldi | reverse complement strand
TAACCCATGACCCAACAAGCCATCCACCGCAGGGCCACTAAATCCCAGTCACAGCCAATCTAACATATTTATACCGGGCCACCGTCACTCATTTTCCCTTCTCATGCCCAAAATGCTTTGCATGGTAGACATTTGCAGTAAAAATTATCAACGGCCCCTTCATGTAGAAAAAAGCTCCCTGCTTGTTGGGGCCATTAGTTTTTTCAAATTATTTTCAAGAAACAAACTCTTAACTATGGGAGTTTGTTTATTGAAAACAAAAGAGTTTGCTGAGGACCCATATATTTATCATGATTTTTGACTACCTCAATATCCTGCCATAGTTCTTTCAGTCAAACTGGCAATATTTCCTGGCAAGTCTAGTTCGGACGGAAACGAATGTACTGTTTACTCATAAACGTATGTCATAACTAGGCCCGGTACCAATTTCATTTACGCCGGAGTATTTTCATGTAATTTATGGCATTTTGTGTTACACTTGTTACTCACAATGCCTGACATTTTATGCCATATTCCGTAACTGAGAAGTCAGTTGGGTAAATGTACTGCTGTGGGACTTCAGGAACAATGCTAACAACAAACAGAATGTGAGTTGCTGTTGTTTGGGTCATGTGCGATTTTGCGCTATTTTTATCACAATATGGCCTGTTTTTTGTGTAACTTCGCGTACTCTTTTTGGCCATTTTACTAATTCCGACAAAAGAAATTAGGTGATTTTCTCCCAGTGTTATTTAAGACCATTTGCCTTGCAACTTTCAAACTAGATTTATGTTTGAGATATTTTGGGGAAACCATTAAAAAAGGTTTGCAAAGGTCCAATTGGAAAATGAAAAACAAGCACCTATTCAGAAAGGCATACCTGGGCCAAGTGCCTCCTCAGGTCGATACTGCCATACACAGACTTAAACACAGTGCTGAGTAAGGGAAGAAGACCATGAGATGCTGGAGCCTAGCTCCTGATTCTTAAGTAGAAAACATAATGATCATCTCCGTCTTGGAGGCAGAGCCGCAGCAGGATACTGTGGGGCAGATTTCCGTTGAACTAACGCAGCGGGGTACAGCAAGTCATTTTGCTGCGCCGCGCTGCGTTAGTTTTGAAGCACAGGGATGCGACATATTTACAAGAATATGTCGCATCCTTGTGCTTCCCCCTGCGCTGGCGCACAAACTGCAGCCATGCGCCGGCGCAGGCACCCTTGCACCATGGTGCAAGGATGCCTGCGTCGTGGGGAGATTGTTTTTGTGCAGGAAGGGGAACCTTCCTGCACAAAAACAATCACTACAACCATTTTCCTCTTTCGATGCGTGCTGCATTCTGCAGCACGCATTGAAAGAGGAAAAAACGAGGAGAAATAAAAACATTTCTCCTCGGTGCGCCTCGCTTCGCCACCTCTAGTGTGGCGTAGCTTTCAGACGCATCTCCAGAGTTACGATTTCTCGTAATTCTGGAGATGTGTCTTGTTCCATGAGTGTTGCGTGGGAACACCCACAGCAACACCCATGGAACGCCCCTTCACCGCAAAGTGCTGCGTGTGAAGGGGCCGTATTTACAAGGAGAGGAAAAGTCACGCAGGGTGGCTTTTCCTCTCCTTGTAAATATGGAGCAGCCCCCTGCGCCACCAGTACGTCACGAAAAGTGACGTACTGGTGGCGCAGGGGGCTCGTAAATCTGCCCCTGTGTTTCCCCCATTGGATACTAAAGAAACAAGAGGGAGAGGCACAGAGGAATCTGGTAACATTGTGACGTAAGTGGGCCTAAAGTAAATGACCAAAGTAACCAACTTCTGTATATCTTTATAAAACCTTCATAAATGACTCAACTATGGTACTGGACAACAGAAAACTCTCCCATGCAGTATTTTGTTGGACGAAGTGAGAGCATCCCCCCAAAAAATTACATATTCACTCTTGGACCCAGTAGCATAGCTAGGGTGCTACGAACCCTGTTGCAAGCAAGGAAAACGCCTGACCCTGGTTTGGAGTAAAAAAAAAAATCCACTAATTAGGGTGAATCCTTGGCCCTTGACTGCACCTGTTGCGCTAATCCTTCTTCGCACTAGAATTAACCCGCATTTGCTTCGCTTTCCCAAGTTAGCGTTTGAAATTCTCTTTACTTTTAAAAAGCTGTTTAAAAGTGCAGCCATAATTCATTACCTAAGGGATAGGGAAGATGATTTTCATCAAAACAATAAATATTTTAATAGATGTAATGGGTATATGTCATTCATATCTTGGTTAAGGGAATGAAACTGCCTTTAACAGGCAAGCATAAATCAGTATATATAAATATATAATCATGAAAATGCCAGTGAAACGACCACCACGCATGATTTGTTCTTTCAAGAAATGACATAGACCCTGTTTGGCGGAAGCAAGGGCGGGGAAGCATTTTTTTGTGCGGGACCTCTCTGATGAGAGATGATAACCTGCTGTAGCTATCTTTGCTAGACTATTAAATGGAAGCCCTCACTTTACATGTACACCAGGTTTGTATCTTGTCACCTGAAGCATTTCATTTGAAGTTTCCTGTGTTTGGAAAATCCTCATTCCCACCTACCTGTAGAGGCCATTTGTTCCGAGTTGATCTATTTCAAATAAACTAATGTTTGCACCTGTTTGTTAAAAGCAAAATTTGTGTCCATATCACCTTTTCAAGAAACTGCTCAAATTGAATATAAATATTTATGTCACTCTCCTCTCAAAAGACCTCCTATTCTCGGTGAATGCTGGGGACACGTCCAGTGGCGGCTGGTCCATAGGGGCGCCGGGGCAGCGCCCCACTAGGCAATCGGGCAGCAAGAAATGTAAGCAGACGAATTGACAGCTTTGACAATTCGTCTGTTTACATTTCCGGCCTGACCTGTGCTGGCAGCTGCTTCACAGCCTCAAGTGCGCATGAGTCAACAACAAGCGAACAGCGCACGCAGGCGAGTCGAGCAGCAGGAGTCCAGACTCCGACTGCGCATCTGCGAGAAGATCGCTTTTTTATTTCAGTCCCCCCACTCCATTGACATTACATTAGGTATGCTGCGCATGCCTAGTGTAGTGCAGGAGTCTAAAGATAGGATCCTGCTCGGGCGGTGACGTACAGTCGCTCCATGCCCTGTGAAATGCCAGGATACAGCCGAGAAGCCCCCGCAGTCGCATCCAGTCTTCTGATTTGCCACTTGCCAGGCAAGCAAAGAGCGGGGAGAAGTTAGTTCCACGTCTGTGAGAGGAGACGTGATGCGACGTGGGACCAGCGGAGGAGATGCCTGGTAAGTTTGTTTTTATTTTATTTATTCATTTAATTAAACGCCTCCCTCCCCGCGCTTACTCCCCCCCCCCCCTATGCCGGCCGGCGCCGTGGCTGCTAATTATGGATTAAGTTCAACAGACAAATTATTTACCTTTTAACGATGTATTCCCCGACTATGAGGTTGTACAATTCTTTTATGTGATCAATAAATTGCAAGCGTCATGGCATGAGCAGGGCGCGTGAATTATTTGTTTGGAAACGCTTGCATTCTTTTCAGGGTAGCTCATGCTTCGAGGATTAGTGACAGTCACAGTAGCTACATCGCAGAGAAGCCACTCGAGTGTGGCCAGCTTACTGTAGGAGGACAGTATTTTTTAAACTATTGGGACGGGGGTCTGTTCTTCAGTGCGCTGCTCCTTTTTTGTTACCTTATTTACATTTGTAAAGCGCCAACCACTATTGTCATGGCACTTTGAGCACTTGTTCTATTTGGGCGCCCTTACTTTCAGATCAGGGAACGCCATCAAACTGCAGGAAGTTTTGGTTGACAGGGTGTGTTTGGTTTTGTGTGGTTGCAGCGTTTGTTCATTTTTAGACTTGGTGGAAAGTGTGAGGGGCTTTTAGATCAGTTAACGTTACCAGAACCCAATGCGTTTTAGATTCTGAGGTGTCCTTTCATCATTAACCATATACCTCCAAGGAGCAACACGGAGCGTTGCACAGAACATTTTTGTTGTAGCAGAGGCTTCCAAATGTCAGGGTTTGTACATAGAACAGCTGGTGTGTGGTGAGACCAGATCACAACAACAGGATGTGGTGGGCGTGTCTGGGGCACTGCTGGACAGCACATTTCGCAGTTTCATTTTTTTGATATTTACCTTTTGAGACACCATAAGATAAACTTGCCAGAACCCCTTGCATTTTTCTTTTTTTGGGGGTTAAACGATTTACTGGCCACAGCTGATTTGGAGATCCCCGAGGTCTTTGCAGAGGGCATATCTCACTGAACCCCAACCCATGCTGCCGAGTTTGGCACTTTGAATTTGACAGCCATGCTTCAGCTGTTTATAGTTTGACTGTACAAAGCTGGCTGGCATTAAACTGCTCTCTTTCAATGTAAACATGCATTTTCTGAAGCAGAATTTGAGACTGTGGAGATTGTAAGCGCTCTGGATTTCGGAAGATCAGGAAACTCGCTTGCCGAAAATCACAAAGTTTGGTCAAGTGGACATTCCGAAATGTGACCCCGTATCACCTGGTTTCACAGCCAAAATGTATCCAAAGGGCACCCCTTTCCGCTGCTGCTCTCGTGAGGCTTATTTACCCAGACACATGGCTTATCCTCGCCTGAACCCCGAGACGCCCCGGCGGCGGTACTAGCAGGGACCAGCGCAGGCGCAATGAGGATCAAACCACCCTGCTGCAGAAGCCACCAGGATTTGCAGATTTAAGACTCCTGCCTGCCAGTGCTTACCCGCAGCAATTGAACACCGGACTGTTGAAACAACGTCAATATAGTGAATACTAGAGTGCCAGGCATCACACCGACCTAGACGCGCCAAGAAGCAGCCGTGCCTGGCCCTGAGGCACTGGAGTAGGGCAGGATGCCGTTATATTCGGATGAGTGCAGGGTATCGGGCTAAGGTAAAGTTTTGTGATACAGGATAATCGCACACATAAAGTGCTGCGTTTGAGGTACATTGCACGTGTGTTGAAGGGTTGATGTGGTCCGACTGTGTAAGGTGTATCTGTAACAACGTGCTATTTTGAAGTGGGTGTTTTTTTTCAAAGTGTTTTTTTGTCCGTCTGCAAGTTATTGTTTATCTGTGTTTACCGCTGTTTCTATGTTTTGTGTGTTTGTTTGTATATGCATGTGTGGCACCTGTAGGCGCTCTGGCACCAGTAGCCGTTTGATCCTGCAAAAAAGGGCGTTAATAAAGTGCACTGTAAAATTGGCGCCTGTATGCGCTCTAGTACCGGCAGTCCTTTGATCCTGCAAATATGGACAGTTATACAGTGCACTGCACACGTGGCACCTCAAGGCGCTCTGGCACCGGTAGTCCTTTGATCCCGCAAATAATTATATTTAGACAGTGCACCTTACTCAAATTTGCTTGAAAATGCACCATTTGCCCACTCTTTTTTCAAAATTTTCGTAGGTGGTTCGGGCTCACTTGCTACGCTCGCTCGCCACAGTGCAGTATTTACGCCCCACCACTTTCAAATGTCACCAGCCACCACTGGACACGTCAGTTTCTACTGATTTTTAATCAGTATATTTTGTAGACTCAAGCCAATGCAGAGTGCGGAGGTTGTTTTGGCAATCTTGGTCTCATGACTGACATCAGATTCACCAGAAGCAGCAACTGTGGTTTGACCTGACCTCCAGTCTAGGTGTGCCAAAGGTGAGATGGTTAAGATGGATATTTTTCAGTGGGGGTACGTGGGTGAGGAGGACCTGGCGCTCCTCACCCACATACCAACTACGCAAGCTAGCGCAAACAGTTAATTTGCAATTTGAACTTTAAAGTAGTATCTTTGTTTGTATTTATAGGTATAACATAAAAATCTGGTTGTCTGTTTGAAAGGCCAGGGTATAAGATGTCAATGGGTTGAATTATACATGGATGAAGAATGGGTGAGAAAAGAAAATTGTTTATGTACCTAATACGGACGCTTTTGGAGGAACGCTATTGACATTTGGAAACTGGTCTTTCCTCCCTTGGAGCTGTGAACCTCACTAGATCAAGGCCTGAAGATTTCTTGAATGGAGGCCATAATCTGTCATTAGCTGATAGACCAGATATTCCTATCTTTCCAAATCTACACCTTCTGTCCTCTCTCCCAAGGAGTAAACTGTCATTAGTTGGGAGGTGACCGAAACCATTTTTTTCCTAGTGTGATTGAAATCAAAGCAGAAAAAATTAGGAACTGAAACTCTAAGGGGCAGATTTACAAGCCCCCTGCGCCACCAGTACGTCACTTTTTGTGACGTACTGGTGGCGCAGGGGGCTGCTCCATATTTACAAGGAGAGGAAAAGCCACCCTGCGTGACTTTTCCTCTCCTTGTAAATACGGCCCCTTCACACGCAGCACTTTGCGGTGAAGGGGCGTTCCATGGGTGTTGCTGTGGGTGTTCCCACGCAGCACCCATGGAGCAAGACACATCTCCAGAATTACGAGAATTCGTAACTCTGGAGATGCGTTTAAGCTACGCCACCCTAGAGGTGGCGTAGCGAGCACACCGAGGAGAAATGTTTTCATTTCTCCTCGTTTTTCCTCTTTCAATGCGTGCTGCATTCTGCAGCATGCATCGAAAGAGGAAAATGGTTGTAGTGATTGTTTTTGTGCAGGAAGGTTCCCCTTCCTGCACAAAACTAATCTCCCACGACGCAGGCATCCTTGCACCATGGTGCAAGGGTGCCTGCGCTTGCAGCTATGGCTGCAGTTTGTGCCCCAGCGCAGGGGGAAGCACAAGGATGCGACATATTCTTGTAAATATGTCGCATCCCTGTGCTTTCCAAACTAACGCAGCATGGCGCAGCAAAATGACTTGCTGTACCCCGCTGCGTTAGTTAATTGTAAATCTGCCCCTAAGAGTATAAATATTGCAAGCAAAAAAAAAAAAATGTGCAAGTATTTAAAGTATTGGCAAAAGTGCAATAATGTAGAAAGGGGCTTTTTCTGTAGAAAGTACGTTCGTCATGGATAGAATCGTTTGTCCAGAATCCAAATTGGAGAAATTGAAGAGCAAAGTGTCATCCAATCAGGTGAATATGTCCCTAAATTGGCGCGAGGAAGCCCTCAAACAGAAGCAGCAATGATCTCTAATAAGAGAGCTTTAAAATTCCCACGGAAAACAAATATATTAGATGACTAATAGCGAAAATATAATTAGAACTTGAACTCCTTCTGTTTTTACCCAGGTTACAGAGTAGGAAGCAGGAAGATAGCAGTGAGGTTTTCCTACATATGTTACCCCTACCACTTTAACAAATGGAGCTTGCGCTCTAGTGGATGCAAAAGCAGGTTCCGAGGCAGGTCGAGTGATGCAGGCAGGATCAGCACAGTTTGACTTCTATATGGGTCCCTGCACAGCCGGTGTGAGGATATGATGAAAAGCAGAGACCACAACAGCTCATCTACTGCCTCCTTTTAACGTGTGGTCAGACCCTTCCTGTCCTGAAATTAATGAACAGAGCAGTCTGGCATGTAGCTTCACCAGTGGTTAATATGTACAGGATTGCCCAAAGCTCTGCTCAGACGCCTGTGCTGGCACTATTAAATGTTGGTGCGTTGAATACTAAGGCTGCATAATCTTAATTCCTCCTCATGCCTCTTTAATTGACTACCAGACACTTTATTTCACTCCTGCATGTTCCTACTTTCTCCTTTCGTGACTTTATTTCCGTCTTTCCCTTCTTCCTTCTTTACACTTCATGAGTTTTTCCCTCTCTTGTTCTTCAGAAATGTCTGATGAGGAAATATGTGTCATCTCCAAACATAAATGCAGATGGTCGCCACCGACAACCACCAGCTCAAATTAAGCACCGACTTCACTATCAAATGTGACAGGCCAAAGACAAACAGCAGACGGGAGTGCAAGTTACAGTGTATGAAACAATGATAGTTAGTAGAAGGAAACTTTATCCAAGGTTGAGTGAGGAAAACAGTCACACTGTCCCAAAGTACATCCCAGCCGTTTTATCATTACAGCAGTACACAGGTGGAGATATGGAACCAAAAAGTCACTGTCTCTCCCGACTAGTCGCCCCCTCAAAATAATAAGACAATTCATTAAGATTAGAGATGATCAGCAGAAGTTTAATGAAGAAATCTCCAACCCATTTTTGGATTCCACAATCACAATTGTCAGAGTCAAGTTACTATTAAACTATATGAACTGAAACAACATGAAACCCACAAGTCTCCCTCCCTGACAGCAGTGCAAAACACGTCCAAGAGTGTCCATCATCAGGGTAAGGCTGGACTCAATATAACTCATTATAAAAGGGGGCCACAAGAATGGATGGTGGTCAGTCCTCTCTGTACCCAGCTCAGCCCTTAATGAAAAATTGGGCTTTACATCGGGGAGAGGCAACAGTAGCTTTAAGGGCTTTTTCCACTGTTAAGTAACCAAATATGCAAATAATCCCAGAATTAAGCCCATATGGGTCACGTTCTAGGGATTGTGCATCGACCATCCAAAACAACTTTTTTAAATTATAAATCAATCACCAACATAAGAAAGGTACACTATTTTTTATTTATTAAGTTTGCCCATTCCCCTGCATTGGTAAATTGAATTCCGAAGGTGATTTAAAACAGCAACTTGTTTTAAATCTACACTATAGAGGGTAAATTTCCTTTTCATTTTTTGAAGGGCTTAAGACACAAACATTTTACATTTTGGGGCTTTAGTCACCAAATGATATTCCTTGCAGAATAGTTTAAAGCAGTAACAATCTTCCTGGGCTCATTTCTTTGTAGGCACAGTGTATCAGTACCTCATCATCTAAATAAAGGACCAATCTGATTGGGGTTTGAGCTCACATTGGGACATTGGCTCTTGCTTTTCAGTTTTTTGCCCAGATTATTAATTAATACCTTGAAGATAGTGGAAGCTAAGGAACACCATAGTCATACCCCTTTTGATACTTGGATTTTGTCTGGAACATGAAACACACAAAAGGTGATGGGAGGAATGCTTGCAATTTGTCTAACCACTGGCAATTGCTTGCGGTGGCATCCCAGCCCATCGTTCTTTTGCTCACCATGCCACCTCAGTTGGGACCAAACCTGCCAAGCCAGGTCCTCCCTGAACTGGAACCCAAGCCATCCAGGACTGGTTTCCTCATGCATTCTGGAAAATCAATTGTATTTGTTTGCATTTGTCAGCCCAAGTGGGGTGGGTATGCACATACATGGGTTCAGTGCTCACTATGCCACTGGATTCGAGCTATCCTGACTTATAGGGGTGATACCCTGTAACGGGTCCTAGGATGCTTGTTTCTGGTCAAGGGAGGACTTGGCCTGGTAGTTCGGGCTTGACTGTTCCCATGGTGAACAGCATCAAGACTGATTTGCATATGGCTGGATCCAAACTGGAATTGCATGGTGAGCATAAAAACTATGGATTTAGGCCCAGATCTCTGATTGTGGTGAGTGTTTGACATTGTTCAGCATTCCATCCATCAAATGTTGTTTTTGCATTTTGTCTGGCTCATCATTATTGGGGTTAAAGTGGCCACTTGCCCTAGATAGCTCATTCATCAGCCCTATTATTTTACTCAGGTGTAGACAAACACAAAGATTTAAAATCACCTTAAGAAGCTTGGTTCTACCCAGTTGCCCCCATTCTAACCTGTTTTTCAAGCTTTAGGAAGCCCAACTACAATGTTCCCTTTTTGAGACTGATATATTTAACAATCATACAGCGAAGTCAGAATGCCTGGTTAATCATACCAACACCCTTGCAGATCCCAACTTGTTCATCACTGAAGATACTTTGTATAGTGATACATTTGTCAACAGCACTGTGGATTGAGGTTTGCTACTCGAGTGACGGGGGAAATGGGTAATCATATTTGGCACAGCACTGAGCTGGATCTTAAAATCGCTCTATGGCATCAACAGACGGACTAAAATTGTCTGCTGTATGTTTTCTATGAAAGCATTAGTTATTGTGGTGAGTTGAGCTCCTTACTCACTGTTTCTCTGCATAACAGAGACATGTCCCTCACCAGAGGCCATTCCTAAAGCTCAGATCTATTTCCAGGTGTATGCTGTCAGCACACATGCACCTCTAAAATTAAGTAAGTTATCCAAGAACCCAGGTAACCACACAGGTGCCATAGCTGTGTGACATATTAGGACCAGCATACTTGAGTTGTCACAACCTGTGGACATATCCTATTTTCAGCAGAGAAATTAAAAACCCCATACATTCCATGTTGTGGAAATCTCTTCTTCCTCCCAGGCAAACATGCAACCTTAACGATAATGAGAATACTGATGTGTTCTGGTTATATAATCTGTTAAAAAATGTAAACATCTAAGGAATCTAACAACAACTCTCCAAAATGTGTCTGGGTCCATACTAAGAGCCTAAAGGGGAAATGATGAAAAATACCTTCAGAGGCAGGCTTTACATTATGGCCTCATATGAAACCTCAGATCTAGCAATGCGGGGTTGACACGACAAGCCAGTTTATAGGCAGAGCAAGGACAATGTCAAAAAGACTGTGGTGAGGTCCAGAATTCCCTTCTCTGCTATTAAATCACTTGCACAAATGAGAGCACCAAGGAGAATCTGATACCTGCCCTTTTTTAGAAGTTCTATTTAAGGACAACTGGCCAGAGGATCCAAACAATCAGACATACTTTTAACTCTTTCTCTCCAACATTCATGACTGATGTGAACATTTTCATAAAAGGTTGATTCAAGCCAGAAGGTATTGCCAGAAATAGATTCAGTAGTTATGTTCTTGGAGATGTTCACAGTCAATGTTTCTAGCAAGAATAGGTTTGAAAATAGATGTCATTGCATTAGCATGACCTTTACTCACTTCAGCCATGTTCTCATATGCACTGTTACAATGATTGTTTCAGTTGTTCTCATGATCTCAGACTAGGGACCTGATTGATTTTTGTATTTTAAGAATCGATTACATGACTATATTCCACACTCAGGATTGCTGGTGTATAAATGTGTGCTTACGATTCAGCCATGGTAGGGGAGATTCTAACTGGTTGATCTATGGTTCACGGATAGTTACTTTTTCTGTTGTTATAAAACACTTTCAGACTTCAATTACAATGTGAAGAGATTTCCTTTTAAGAGAATGCAGCATTCCTATGTAAATATCTATTTTAATGATTGTTTTAAAAGAGAATTCCTTGAGAGCAATACATGTGTAGATCATAAAATGACACTCTTGTATTCAATGGCAGACACAACTGAAAAATCACACACGAAATGCTGTGTAGCAGATGGTTAGCACTTCTTCATGTGTCAAGAGATTTCCGGGATGAGATCTGTCTGAAGATGACCGATCCAAAAAGAAAAGTGTCCTTAGTTAGTGTTTCGTGAACATTCAGAAGCTATATCAATGCAGTAGTTGCCATTCCTTGCTTTGAGGCAGACCTGTCTATAAATGGTGTCTCTTGTAATGAATTCACACGGCTTTTGATGGTAAAAGATATTAACCTGAGTATGGTAGATAAAAGCCCAGGTCCATATATGGGGTCCCCGTGGTCCTTCTCAAGTGAAACTTGGATTTATGTGAACCACTTTCATTCATGGTATTTAATGTTATAATGAAAAAAGAGAGCCAATTTTTTGGTTAAAATCCATAGCCAATACTGTTTTTAATGGGAGAGAGAATGGATGAAGAATGTTACCTCTAATAGACTCTTCAGTCAAAATCATAGTGAGGCTACACATATGCAGTTCACAATCATGGGCTGACAAAAAGAAATTGCTATGTATATTCAACATGGCTTTAGGGACGGCATATAGCATAAAGAACAATATTTAAATGTGACATTGACAAAGGCAGAGTGCCGACACGCATCTTTGGAATGTTTTTGCGTTTGTGGCAGTAAACTATCTTTAGTTGAACCCCCGTGAGTGTGCTACCTTGTTTCTGGCTACCTGAGAATGACAAACTAATTTAAAATTACATCTATTAATGCAGTAATGCAAAAGGGCACTATCCATTGGTCCTTTATTGATCTAGCAGCTTCATTTGTCTGTGTCGCCACAGCCTGTAGGATCAGCCTCCTCCAACTCCAGCTTCAAGTGACCAGCCGCGGTCCGTGCAGGTAACAGCGGTGGGGCCGGGTGGGGGGGATTTCGACTGACGATGCTGAGGGAAAATTATTTTTTTATTTAATTTTCCCTCAGCATCGTCCCTCGAAATATCCCCACACCCAGCCCCACCGCCCCACCACTGTTACCTGCACGGACCGCGGCTGCAAGTGACCAAGGAGGAATCTTACAGCCAGGTTCATAAATGCCAGCCCCAGAGGAATTCCCTGCCCTGGGTTCTTCAACGTGACTTCCATGGCAACAGCACCAGGTTGGTATCGCTCTTGACGTGGAGGTCACATCAATAGCATCCTAGCAGATAGCTAGCATGCAATATTAAGAGTTGGGCATTTCTTATAAGTGGCCATTTGTCTTACTACACCATGTCAGTATCAAGCACTCTTGAATTTTAGTATTGTAGCTTGATAACTATTTCCCTTTGGTTTGTTGTCTTTTATCTCAATTCTATTGACAGCGGGTTTACCTCTTTTTGACAAGCTCTACTACACACACTAAAGAGTATTCAATTTGCTTCTCAATTGTTAGAAGTTTACACAATGTTGGCTCATCTTTCAACCACACCTGCAGTCTGTTTTTTAGAGACACCATTTAATAATAAATTGTCTGTCATGCACTCCGCCAAAGTAGCTCCAACCTGACAAAAGAATGCTAATTCTTTTATCTTGATGATATAATCATCTACACTCTGGGAGAGCAGGTTTAAAATGAACAAGAAAATAACACTGGTTCTTAATTAATGCTCAGAATAAATGTGTAGGTTAGATGAAATTATGGATTGAGAATGCATAATATTGTAAAATGTTTATTTACTCATGCTAGGCCTCAATAATGGCTAAAGCAATGCTGCTTGAAAAATGAGGTTGAATAGAAAATGCTGAATGCACGTAAAACGTTTGCTTATTTACAACACCATGAACTTTTGTACTAATGAACAAATAAGCTGCTCATGTACTTTCAAGTATTCTTGCAGATTATTTCCATTTATATAAAGATCACTGCTACATATAACTAGTTGTTGTCAATTAATGAGGCAATGAGTACTTCAGGCATTGAATTAAAATGTGAATTTGACTTTCTAACCTACTTATTTTTCCCCTACATGATGATCCTGCAGAAACTGTTTCCTTTCATTTAATAGATATATTCGGTTTCTACATAGGTTACTGGTTCGAAGCTGATATTAGAGAATTAAATAACATCATACATATGTGAGAAAGCCAATCTGGAGGAAGCGGACTCCATGTGAAAGCATAGTTGATAATTTATTATTGACAGTGCATCATTGTTTTCTAAGGGCTATTGTATTTGTGTGAGAAGATGAGGAGTGTTCTTGTTCCCAGGACAGCATCGGGCACTGATTGGATGATGAAAGACGAGATGTGGAATATGTTACAAATTTGTGAAATGTGAAGTCTATAATAGTGCTTGTTCCTAGAGTAGGTTGCCGTTAGCCCATTATTCCATTCCACACTCTTTCCCATTTGCCCAGACCAGGACCTAATTGCATTGAGACTCCGCTGAGTTTCCTGAACTACTCTTTATGGTAAGTTCTTGCTTTGATATTTTTGATCTATTTGAGCTGATTTAAAGACTGTAGGCCTGATTCACAAATGTAAACTTACACTTCCATCTAAGTTTATGATTGTTTGCTATTCACAAAGGAATTTAGGAGTAGTATCTTTACAAGTACGGAGCCACTGCATATAAAAAGACCTATCTTTTTATGTGTGAAGACTCCACACTCGTAAAGATACTACTCGTAAATCCCTTTGTGAATAGCAAAGAATTGTAAACTTGCACGAGTCTGTAAGTTTACCTTTGTGGATCAGTCCTAGTAGCTTTATGCTTTCTCTCAGTCTCTCGATTTAGAACCCTTTAGGGGCTCTGACTAGCTCAAATGTCTACCTGATTCTTTTAGGGATGTATTTCTTTATGGAGCACGCTTTAATCCAATATTTTTGCTGAATTGATTCACCATTATTGATTTTATATTTCTCTCATATATTGACTATTGAGTTTAAGGTGAATTTAACTTGTGATTTTCAATAAAGATGAGTTGCTAAAAGACTCACTTAATAAAACCATTAAAATGATTAATAGCTCTCCTTATTGACTAAAATTATCAGAATAGTTATTGTGAATATTATTGATGAAATGTATTGACCCTCTTCTTCGCTAAAACAATGGCAAACATTCATTGCCAGGAGTGACAAAGCGACAGTGGTTAGCCCAGATGTTGGTAAACCATGTCTTTTAATCTTTCCGCTTTAACAACACTTGCTATATTTTTGTTTTGTCATCTAAAAATAGTATATTTCCAGCACAGTTCTAAGTTTGGGCAAATAATGCCGGTCTCATTCTTTTTGTACCCATTTCAAATTCGTCCTCTGCATCATCTTCCTCCAAGTCCAGTAAGTTTCAAAGACTTTCTTTCCCTCAACATCTAAACAATTCATGAGTAACACGGATTTCCTCTTGCAGATCTTTACACAGTGGCCAAACATTTTTTTTCGTTTTTCCCACTTGATAGGCAGCTCAGCCGGAGTCAGAAAGAAAGTATTCACGAAGTGATAGGACTAAGAGATATGCAAAATAGGTAGGAAAACATAGTAGCAGATAACAGATATACAAGAAATACAAATAACAAAAATATACCGTTCATAACACTAATTTGTTTTTTTGTTTTGTGTCAGTTCTCCTGGAGAAAGTCAGCGATCCAAAGACCAGGGTGCATCATATTGCAATCTGACAGGTCTGTCTTTGTCGATTTCACCACTGCCTCTGATCGCATCGATAGGCCAACACTCTGGATGAAGTTAGTGAAGTTAGGAATTTCCAACGATCTACTCACTATAATGATATCATTACACTCTGAAACATGGTGCCGAGTCTAAATGGGGGGAGTATAGGGATTAACAGGATTAATCCCTACAAGGAATGGATTAAAGCAAGGCTGTCTTTTAGCCCCTATTCTATTTTCTTTATATATAAGTGATCTCCCAGAGTGTTTTCCAATAATTAATAAGTTCCCACCAAAAATACTTTCTAGTAACATACATATTTTAATGTACGCCGATGATGTAGTAATCTTAGATCTTACAGCTACAGGCCTACAAAGAAACTTAATTTGCATTAAATCGGTATGCTAAAGAAGATGTCCTTATTCCAAACATTTCTAAAACAAAAATTGTTCCCTTTAGAGGGAGAAAGTGATATTTTCACTTTAATTGGACATTAGATGGTAAACCCTTGGAGATCGTTAAAGAATACACCTACTTGGAGCTAATTTTTACTCAAACGTTACAAAATTCCTCTCATTTCCAGTACATTGGTCTTAAGGCTGACGCTCATGTCGGCGCACTTAAGAGATTTTAGTCTTCCTCTGGGAACAGACATTTTTCTGCCTTGCTTGAGGTTTTTCCTAAAAAAATACCACTTATTTTAACATAAGCCCTAGAATATATCTCGATTAAGACTTAGCATCCATTAAATATAAGAGAAGGGATCTTATTATGTAAACTGTTAAGAGTTAACCAGGCTGTCCCTGTCCAAGCAATACGCTTGGAGGTATCCTTAGTTAGTGCCTATGCAAAAGTCATCACCAGTATACTCAGCTGGGCCTATAATCTTTTACATTCAGATCTAGGGTCTTTAAGGTATATTTTAAAATTGGAGACTTTTAGAAATGAGTTCTCGCATCATACTTCTAATAAGAATCTTGGTATTGCATTAACCCAGTCCTGTTGCACGATAGCACTTTTGAAATCTTGGACTCCAGCACATTTGAAGCTTTTGTAAAGAACCTGACCCCAAGAATAAGTTATGATCTGGATGTAGAACATTGTTCTCAGCTAAAAACATTTGCACACCTCGCAGATAGTCTAGAATACAAAATCCCCCAACGATATATGCGCTTTTCTTTAGAACATAGGGTCCAGCGCACCATAATTTTATTGCGGTTGGGGATTCTCCCACTAAAGACCTACACCTTTAAATGGGACAATTCGGAAAGTACCAGAGGAATCTTCGATTTATGTAATGGAGGAGTGCAAGACTTACTACATGTGTTGCTAGTCTGCCCAAATTCGATTTTGGTAGTGGCTCGTTGTCGGTATATAAAGCCCATTTATTTTAGATAAAATCTCTGCTCTGCACATAGTTTAATTGAGTTTAGTAAGTCGCCATTTGATAAATTTCTTTGCTGCAATCTGTATAAATTCTTAAAAAGTTTTTTTAAATTGTTTTAATGCTGGAATATCATTATTGTTTTATAATATTTAGCTATGTATTTGTAGTCCTCAGTTGAGGTCTAAATCAAATCAAATAAAATATAATATAATTTAAATCTAATCTAAAACAGGTCTGTCTCAAGTACTGAGCCATCGGGAAAGCTGCATATCTTGCTTTAAAGGTGTTTGCAGGGGGTAAGTATTTGCATGAGAACAGTTATTTATGCCGAAAATGCATGTTGCTGGGAAATGAAACTAGTGCTGTGCTGACAACTGAGAGGAGCGTTTATCAATAGTCACGTGAACAGAGCACTCGTCATGTGATGATTCAAAGATGGTTATTATGTGCATCACAGCCCTGCCTCGTGCCAAGGCGTCGCTCCACAGTCGTCACCTTTAACATGATGGATAGAATCACCACGACCATGTGCTGCAGACTTGTGTTGCCACCTCATACTTCATCCAGAAATAAAATATCGATTTCTTTGACCAGCCAAGCATTCCTTAGTGATTTTTTAACCTGGTCCAACATGTTGAGGATCTGTTTTCCCACTCGTCGATACTGTGAGACATGAAAGACCTTTGGAGGACACAAAGTATGGGAGAGGAATTTGTAGATCAGTGCCAGTCGAATAAGAGTTGAATTCAAACAAATAAGGGGCATATTAGCAAGGGCTGGCGATATAATTATCGCCGCTTTAGCGTCCGTTTTCGGGCGATAAGCGGCGATAATTATATCGCAATATCATCAAGGACACGCTACCGCGTGTTTCCTTGATGTAGAGCCCGTTTTTTCACAGCCTCACCTCGCATCGCTAATGAGATGCAAAGAAGGCGTGGCTGTGAAAACAGCACATGAAAATATCGCGAAGGCAGCTTCGCGATATTAACAAGGAGGTGCAGCGATAAAGAAAATCGCGCTACCTCGGCCTTAACGCTGGAATTTAACGTCTGTTAAATTCCAGACTAAGACATACTAATAATGGTAGGTGGATTATGCTGATACGACCACAGGGTCGTATCAGCAATGTTATCGCTGTTTTCCATGGAACATCGCTGGAAAACCAGCGATGTTCCATGGCAAGCACCGCTATCGCTGAAATATTATCGCCATAGTGCTATGCATTGTAAATATAGCGTTATCATGGCGATAATTTTCAGCGATAGCCGGCGATAATATTTCTATCGCTATGTGGGGCCAGCGATAATTATCGCTGGCCCTTGTTAATATGCCCCTAAGTGCCTTGTGTTTTATGTAGTTTTTTTTAATGAACCCAGACATAAATATCTATGGCCTCAGATACAACCATTACGGTTTAAGCAGTGCTTAATTTGCACAAAATAAAACATTTTAAAAAATGAGTGCAGAGGCCCAATAGTTTGTCCACGTCCCCGACTAGAATTGCCTACTTCCCCTATTGTCGCTGCCCACTTACAGCAACCACACCGCCCAACATTGGATTCCAGCGAGCGAGTGAAAAGAGTGAGCCCATTTTCTCAAGGAGACATTTTTGGAAAAATGGGATGAAACGGTACATTTTAGAGTCTGCTTTTCACTTACATATGCCAAAAACCCTAATGCACTGAAAGACATTCTAAAAGGGCGTTCTCAAAAAGGTGAAAAGAATGTGTGATGTCACTTTAACTACTCTAGGCATCGTGATGAATGGGCATCTATGATTTTTGATCTTCATGAATTAAATATGTTGAGAGGCCATATTCTACTACTTTAAAAAAAGAAAATGACCTATGATCACCAGCTACGAATTATCCCCAGTGCAATAAATTCGCCAGTAGCATCAAAGCTTATAGTCATGGAATTCAGCAAGTGCCATAAATTAGTGAGTGATCGTACTTCAGATGGACACACTCGGTAACACATTCAATAAGTCAATTTTGTAAGTCCGAGCTAATGCTTATATGTCTGACCTATGTTTATGTTTGTAAGTTTTATAGAGCGCATAGCTGCCCGTGGGCTTCCCAGCACTATGGAGCAGGAGTGAGCATGATCCAGGGCTCAACCTGGAAATAGCCAGGTTTTCAGTTTCTTTCTGAAGGCCAACTCGTCCATGGTGAGTCTTAAATCTGCGGGCATAGAGTTCCATAGTTTCGGCACTAAATGCATAAATGATCTTCCTCCCTACATCTTATTATGCTTACCTTAATTCAAGTATATTACATGCTGTCTATTTTAGCCTCTCAAAAGTAAACAAAGATGTAGCCACATCCCAGGCCACATTTGTTTGCACATCATGCCACCTCAAACAAGAACCAGAAAAATGCAAATCAGCTTTGGTCTTGTTCCAATTGGTTCAGTCCAGCTTCAACTGACCTGCTAGGTCCTTCTGAATTGGAACACAAGCAACCTCTGACTGGTTTAAGCCTAATTGGGCCTCTTCAGGGGTGTGTAGCTATAGTCATGTGGAAGAGTGAGTATGGGACCCACTTCAGGGCATACCTGATGCACTTAAAGCATATCTACCATGTACTGACAATCCTATACTGGTTCCTAAGGTGTGGCTGTTATGCCCATGATCCAATCTCCTGTCTCTGTTACAGAAGTGTTCCTGTGAGATATTGTATAAAGCGGCATTATGTGTAATTACACACACTCTTGTTGTATTTACTCTAAGTGTCTATTTATACATAGTAAGTCTTCCCAATAATGTTCTTGTCCAACTCTTTGTCACATATAAGTGAGTCCATTATTCCCAATCCAACCAGAACACTGTCGTGAGCATAATACATCCGATCTCACAATCAGTAAGATACAAAAATGGTACAAACATTTGTTAAAAAAAAGACTGCTTTTCAGAGATTCTATAGTTATAATATTCTACTGGTTTCTTAACCCTGGTGCAATTGTTTAAAAAATGTTCTGTCTCAAATACTTAGACACCACATATGGCTAAATTGGATAATGGTCTAAAAAGTCAATGCAAAATATGAGAGTCGGAAAGGACAGCATTTAGCGATGTAGCTGTGTATATAAACCCTCATCATTTACAACGAGGGAATCATTATAGAGTCGCTATCAATCACATTGTACAATAAAATATATGCTTATTATCCATGTTTAATGCTCTAAAAAATCTTGACAGAATACTGATATTAATAGTGCGTAGCAAGCATGCTGTGGCATCTTGCTATCATTCCCTTCTTATTGTTATATGATGGGATCTTCCTATCAAAGGGTTCTAGAATATTAGGCTGTGTGAGTCAATGACCAGAACCTGGCAGTTGCTGAGCTGTGTCTGGGGCACTTGAATAAATCACGTTGCTTCACATCAATCTACATTCTAGGCTGTTTTTGTGGTCACATTTTACACCGCCCCTTCCAAAAGAGCCTAGATTGTCCTAAACAAGTCAAGTGTAGTTACAATTCAAAAGCTAAAAACAGCAATATAGCTTTTATGAAACACAAAACAAATGCTTTATTGAGAAGAAATCACAGAAACCGTTAATGTGTCTTTCATCCATAATTTTAAGCACAGTTATAACATTTCAGTACCCAGTAGTAGGCGATGAAATGAACAATGCTATCAACTCCTTTCATACGATGTTTCACACAAATGCCATTTTATGAAACCTGGCCACACAAACCAATGAAACACCTTATGCCCAATATTTCAACATCATATGTACACGGCTAACAGGGCTTAAAATGCAGAATCACAAATGAAACATTTTGTGTCAGTAATGTCAATGGCATCTTGAAATTGTTGACAGAGTTTGAAAACCACTAATAACTGGTAGAGGAAGTCAAATCTAAAGATAAAACCACAATTTAAGGCTACGCTATGAGCCCACCCAATACGTAAATGGTTAATTTTTCAAGAATCGCCTTCCGTATTTTCCATGAGTCATAGCACATTAGAATAAAAAATAGTTCGATCAGCACACACATTCATTAGAAATTTTAGTGGCTGACAAACAAATTACATCCCAACGGCTGTTAAAAAACTGTATGAACCTTACAAAACGCCCACGGTTTGCCCCCACTACACTTATATGGCCCCTATTGAAAGAGCACCGAGTACCCAAATGTCTTTAACTGCACTGTGTGTTGTTCTGGGTGTAGTAGAAAGCATCATGGTGGCATGCTGAACAGGTGCCATATTGAAAGACTTTTTATTTCTATTGACCAAACAACAGAAATACAGTGTCATCACCATAATAGAGTAATAGAACCCTGAAAATGTACTCAAAGAACATGAAAGTATATAGCCTATACCAACATTTCAGATCAGATATGCATCTAGTGACTGCATAAGCACTTTTTTTTATTAGAGTCTATATTTTACCTATTGTCTCAAAAGCCACCCATCATGGTGTGTTCCTGACACCATCTTTGAATTGTTTCACTGACGTTAATTTATTATAGCAAAACTGCTGATTGTGCCTCAATGCCTCAGGGGTGTGGAATTTAATAAAATATCTACTTGTCCATGGGGCAGGTTACTTCATAAATCTACTTATCCTGAAACAAGTTCCACTTGTCCCTTTTGTGCCATATAATGCGGCAACAATGTATCACAGCAATCTCATTATATAAGAGGTCTAATATAGCCTCTCTGATTATGCCAGGGTTCATACCATAGTAGGGTTTGAATACTATCAAATCCCTATGTTGCCACGTTTCCGCAGATCTACGTACTAGGGCTAAAGGTGGTGGTAAGCAATAGTTCCAGGGTTGGAATGCCCTTTTGAGTCTGTGCAAACCTACAAACTTGCATTATTTAAGGGTATTCACCAACTCTTATCTAATCTTTTCCCATACTGAAAAGGGTTGGAAATTTGCTCCTGACAATGGCAGGCGTAAAACGTCTTCCAGGGTCGGGGAAAAAAGTGGTTGGAGGGAAAGTGAACTTGCAAGCACTCAGATTTTTGCATAAGCAAATCTAAACATGCATATTTGCTCATGCTAAAATGCAGTTCACAAATATTTTCCAAGAGTACTCTTTCTTGGCCCACGTCTGTAAATTCTTGTGAATTCACGAAAGCCGTAAATCTGCACTAAATGCAAGGACATATACCATGGGTGCCTTTTTGAGACTTTCTTTAATAATTGAGCCACTTATTAAGTCTACCGTTAACCATGACCTTTTGTGTTTATTAAAATTCTGTCTCTCTCTCTCTCTCTCTCTCTCTCTCTCTCTCTCTGTCTATCCGCTGGCTTCACTGTGAGTGGCAGCATTCTGCTCTTTCATAAGGAGCATATCGGCACACAAAGTAGTTTTGTTCAGTGCCAGGAACTACTGTGGCAATGTGTGCTTTTTGAGACCAAAAGCCATTTTTGCTTTTGCCAATGTTTGTTATAATAGTGAGGGCCTGGCAGCTCCCACACCAATAAGGTTTTACAAAAAAACTGGCTTTGCCAATGCTTGTTTATTTTTATGCTTCCCATAATCTTATTGTAACTGGTTTCACTGATTTTCCATTATGAATATCTTTTGGAAATACTAGCGTACAGCAACACATTTTACTAAATGATGCTGCAAAGAAATGGTGCCTAAAAGTTTACTCTAGTTTAGCTTATTTTTTTTTCCTATTTGCATTTTTTTGTGAACATTTTATTTTGATAGCAAAGAATCAGTCTTGCTTTCAAGCTTCTGCAAATATTTTCATCTAATCAGAGAGCATTCTGGGAGCATTGTACATAGTCTTGCTAAACTTTGAAAAACGTGTGTACACCTTTTTATACTCGAACCACTGTCAGTAGTGCAGTCCGAGCTTACAACATTTAGTTAGAGAGCTCACACTAATAATAAAGGATTTGCATTAATGAACCATAAATACAAGTTTGAATAGCATTAGCACATGGATGCAAATATTACCTTACTACAGAAAATGCTTTTCCCTGATCCATAATGTGGTACTGTAAAATATTCAGCCAAAGGGTTTGTGCTGTAGGGGTTTGTGTGTACTTGTCCCAAGGACAAAATACTCATGAAAACATGTTGCCCTTGACCCTAAACAATATGTCCTGGATGTCCGGCTATAGGAATTCCACATCCCTGATACCTACTCAGTTCAAGGGATCCCAAAACAGAATAAACACTTTGGGCCATATGTATGACCACATTTTACCATAGACACAGAATAGGTAAAATCCTTTGCTACATCTGGCCCTTTGAAATGAACTTGACCTTAATAGGAATGTAAGCTATATCTGGTTTAGCTCCAACACAGGTAATCTGCTTAGTGTTTAAAATCATTTGCTACATGCATATGTAGTCTAACATAATGAGATATGTACAATTAATTCTTGGTTTGAGTATATCTAATAATGGTTTCCAAACAGTCTATATTTTACCCATTGCCTCAACAGAGACCTGTCATAATTGCGTTTGTTATGGACATCATCTTTGAATTGTTTCACCATCATACCATTAAAATAACAAAACATATTATTATACTTCAGTGCCCCTTGTGTTCACAGAATAACAGGGAAGAATAAGCACTATGAATGGAATTTATGGATGCCGTTATTTAGGATGTATCCTGTGAGCGCACTCCAATTCATCGCGTTTCAAATGAACACTTCAATACCAAACACCATCATAGTGTGTTAAATGAAGAAAACCAGTAAAAGACAGCAGTTGGAAGATATTTATTACAGTAGGAATACGGCTAATAATTAAGTTGGCGCCCTCTTTGAGGTACCATGTGTGTATTAACAATCAAGTACAACACTTAAATACAAAGAAATGTAAGTTTTATCCCAAACCTGTATTAAACCTATTGTTAAACATTACAAATCCCATATCGTATTGTATGTATATGATATACTTAGCAGTTGGATGGATCGCAAATCACCAGATAACCATTATTAGTAATTAAAGTAAATGATGTAATTTTCAATATTTATTAGGTTCCTGATTAACATATCTCAGATGGCAAGTCCATTTTGCCTCTAATTGTCTGAGTGTAAAGTCCCAATGACCTCATGTAGGGTACACAGGGATATGATTGATACAATGAAACCTGAAGATTGTCTTATCCCATGAAGAGAAAACATGAGAGGTTACTGGATATGTTTGATCACCATTGTGAAATCTCATTGCATGTCCCAAAATCTGAAATCTCAACTGTCTACTGGGGCTACCAACATAGGGGTCGATTCCGATTCGGGCCGGAAAAAGCACCGACCGACTCGGAGCCGGTATTAATTCCGACCGACACGTACCTGTGGCGCCCAACCCGCCAAGTACGATGCAAAGCGTGCAAAATCCGACCGACACGTACGGAACCCAAGCCGAACGACCGAGCCGCACGGAAAACAGCAATCCGGCCGGAAAAACACGCGAATCGAACCGACCGACACGCACCCGGAACAAATCCGACCGAAACGTACCCGCGAACTCCAAACCGCCAAGTACGATGCAAGGCGCGAAAACCACGACCGAGTCGTACGGAGGACAAGCCGTACGACCGACACGCATACAAAACTGCGAGCCGAAGTAACACAAAACACCGCGACCGACGCGTACGCAGCATAGAGAATAGCACAAACACAGCGTGAACGAAACGGAGAAGACCGTACGAGACAACTGCAGGGTCCAACTCGGTCACAAGTACGTTTCCAACATGCACAGAAAGTACTAAGGGAAAATACACAAAAAAAGGCCAAACAAGCAATTACAAAGCCAATAAATACTGGGGGTGGGGACAGAGAACAAAGACACACCCACAACTCCACCCATATAAAGGACACAAATCCCAACCATGATCCTTTGCAAATCCAATTCACCTGCCAGCACTCAACAGACAGCAACCACACACCCACAGCTCATCCCTCACACAAGCCACACACCATCAGCACACCAACAAATAGCTACCTCACATACACCCAGCAAAACACACACTCACACACCTTCACCTGCACACCAACACACACATCACTCACCATCACCACCCATCACCATGCCCCCAAAGAAGAATCACAAGTTCCTAGATAGTGAATTGGAAGTCATGGTAGACGAGATCCTCAGGGTAGAGCCACAGCTGTTTGGCGCACTGGTCCAACAGACACCCATCGCCCAGAAAACAAAGATGTGGGAGAGGATCATCAACAGGGTGAACGCACAATCACCATGTCTGCGCACAAAGACTGACATCCAGAACAGGTGGTATGACGTGCGCAGGAGGGTACGGGACCTGCTGAAGAAGGACTACCTCCTGAGCAAACACACCGGCAGTGGCCCTCCTGTATACCTCAGGCCCTGGGAGGAGAAAGTGCGGGCCATCCTACCGCCAGTGAGCGTCTATGGACTAGAAAACATCCCAGAGCCTGGTGAGTACACAACAAATGTACACAATATTCTGCCACAATACACACACACATCACTGTCAAGGGGAGAGTCAAACCATGCACTCTTAGCAATTACACAGCAACCAGAACAGAATCATCCCAAAATGTGTATGTCAGTCAGATAAACACAACACATGCCATCTCAAAGTTACATTTAACCGTGTCATCACATGTACAAACACAACTACAACTACAGCTAGGCAGTGGCACAAATATAACTAACAAACACATCCAGACATGTAGCCACCACTACAACACCAACACACAGTGAAGACCACTGAAAGAAAGGAATTCTGTGTATGCTGGGCAAGTCAGTGTAGCCAATAGCATCATGGGAGTCGTAGTCACAGATATTGCTCACCCCCACAACTGTCCCATCAACACCACCATGAACCATGCGCACATCACAGGGAGTGGAAAAGGACTCACAAGATGGCTGACACTGGGTACTGCTGTGGGGAGCACAAGGCCCTGCTGGCAACTGTGCAACAACTAACAGCAGGACACCACTGACTGACATCCTGAAAGACAACTTGCACTCCCTGCAATGGAAGCACGTTCCATGGTGGGATATCTGGCTGGGTGGGAAGGAGGACTCACAGCATTGACCATAGTCACAAGCACCTCCCCTCACACACCCCCTCAACACAAACTCCACATAACCCACCTGGGAGAATGCAATGCCTCACATCCTAACTGAAGATCCCACAAAGAACCACCACCCTGGGTTATGCTGTGTGAAGCAAAGGGAGACTCTTGGGACTTTTAGCCAAACAACTGCCAGGACAACACTCCCAGCCATCCTGTCAGCACAGGCAGCCCACCCCACAGGGAAGCAGAGTCAAAAGGAAGGAAGGATGGGCATGCTGGGAAGGGGGTGGAGGCAATAGCATGATGGGAGTTGTAGGCACAGATATTGCTCAGCCTCACAAGTGGCCCATCAACACCACTCACAACCATGCTCACATCACAGGGAGTGGAAAAGGACTCACAAGATGGCTGACACTGGCTACTGCTGTGGGGAGCACAAGGCCCTGCTGGCAACTGTGCAACAACCAACAGCAGGACACCACTGACTGACATCCTGAAAGACAACTTCCACTCCCTGCAATGCAAGCAAGTTCCATGGTGGGATATCTGGCTGGGTGGGAAGGAGGACTCGCAGCACTGACCATAGTCACAAGCACCTCCCCTCACACACCCCTCAACACAAACTCCACATAACCCACCTGGGAGAATGCAATGCCTCACATCCTAACTCAAGATCCCACAAAGAACCACCACCCTGGGTTATGTTGTGTGAAGCACAGGGACACTCTTGGGACTTTTAGCCAAACAACTGCCAGGACAACACTCCCAGCCATCCATTCAGCACAGGCAGCCCACCCCACAGGGAAGCAGAGTCAAAAGGAAGGAAGGATGGGCATGCTGGGAAGGGGGTGGAGGCAATAGCATGATGGGAGTAGTAGGCACAGATATTGCTCAGCCTCACAATTGGCCCATCAACACCACTCACAACCATGCTCACATCACAGGGAGTGGAAAAGGACTCACAAGATGGCTGACACTGGCCACTGCTGTGGGGAGCACAAGGCCCCGCTGGCAACTGTGCAACAACCAACAGCAGGACACCACTGACTGACATCTTGAAAGACAACTTTCACTCGCTGCAATGCAAGCACAGTCCATGGTGGGATATCTGGCTGGGTGGGAAGGAGGACTAACAGCACCGACCACAGTCACCAGCAGCTTTTCACACCTCCCCCCTTAACACAAACTCCACACAACTCACCTGGGAGAATGCATTGCCTCACACACCAATAATCTATCCCACAAAGAACCACAACACTGGGTCATGCAGAGTGAAGCACAAGGACACACATGGGACCTGTAGCAGAACTAACCCCAGGATTACACTGTCAGCCATCTTGTCAGCACAGGCACACAACCCCACAGGGAAGCAGAGTCAAAGGGAAGGAAGCATGGGCATGCTGGGAAGGGGGTGGAGGCAATATCATGATGGGAGTCATAGTCACAGCTCAACATCCCCCACCCACATGGCCCAGCAAGCTCACACTCACGCATGCACATCCCACAGAGAGTGGAAAGGCCCATCAAAGATGTCTGACACTGGTGCTGTGTTGTGGGGAGCACAAGGGCATGCTGGGAACTGCACACCAACCAACAGCAGGACACCACTGCCAGCCATCTTGCCATTGCTCTCACACCCACACACACTGAACTCCCCACAAAAGCAAGTAAGTATGGGAATGCTGGGAAGTGGGGTGGAGGCAATAGCATGATGGGAGTCATAGTCACAGACATAGCTCACCCCCACAACTGTCCCATCAACACCACCCTGAACCATGCTCACATCACAGGGAGTGGAAAACAACTGACAAGATGGCTGACACTGGCAACTGCTGTGGGGAGCACAAGGCCCCGCTGGCAACTGTGCAACAACCAACAGCAGGACACCACTGACTGACATCTTGAAAGACAACTTTCACTCCCTGCAATGCAAGCACAGTCCATGGTGGGATAACTGACTGGCTGGGTGGGAAGGAGGGCCGGCTGTCAACCAAATACAACCAATGCAGACCATGTTCACACCCCAACAAATACATAGAAATGCCCAAATAATGCAGGACAATGTGCTACACCAATATCAACCCCTGACTGTGACAACTTAGGACAATGCAATGTACAGGCCCGCACCCAGAGGCACAGTCACAACTGTCAGGTGTGTCAACCATTGATGCCTGCAGAAACATAACATACATTGTGTGTGTCTCCCAAAAACAGGTGATGATGGGGACACAGCAGCAGGCGCTGAGGAGTCCCAGTCCCAGGCTCAAGAGGATACGGAGCTCACTTTTGTCGAACAGCCTCTGCCCTCCTCGGATGAAGAAGACCAACCTGGCACCTCCGGTGCAAGTCATCATGCAGCACCAGCAGGACCACCAGCTGCAGCACCAGCAGGACCACCAGCTGCACCCCCTGCACCCACCCCTCCAACGACTGTCACCACAAATACCATCCCTGCCGACATGGACAGAACAAGGAGCACCACCAGCACAGGGACCCTGGACCAACGTGGGGCAATGGACACCACCACCACCACCAACCCCCAAGGGGACCAGGGTCATCTGTGCGTGCCACTGCACGCACTGCATATGTCGGCAGGGGTGGTGGGAGGGGTGGGAGACAGAGGTCGCTGCTTGCAGAGGTGTCTGGTGTGCATGATGACCCACAACTGGCACGCATAGCCGATGCGTACCAGTCCAGCACCGGAGATCTCAGCCAGGTAGTGGGGCTCCTCGGGGACATCAAAGAGCAGCAGGCTGCCCATCATGCCCACTTGGACTCACACATGTCCCGCGTGGAGTCCAAGTGGGACACACTGCAAGAGATGACGGCGGTGCATAGGGACATATTACAATGCCTCCGCCAGATGACCAGCAACCAGTCTACACCTCCCTGTGTGCCAACAACATCTGGTGCTGAAACAACTGCAACTGCCACAGGGAGGGAGGATGACTCTGGCGGAGAGTCCCCTGCACCGCAGCAGCCTGCACTTCAGGGGCCCCCCAAAGAAGAGGGGTCGTCCAAGGAGGGGCAAGTGAGAGGCCGATGGCCATGTGCAACCCCCAGGAAGCCTGAACCTGTTCTGGATGATCACCTTTGTGCGCAAACTGTTCACCCTGTTGACGGCAACACAACTCCCACACATGACATGGGGAGTACAAGTTGGACCAATGTCTCAGACAACTGTGGCCCCGATACTGGGGATTTTGTCTACCAGGACTTTCAATTCATCTAGGAACTTCTGATTGCAATATAAATGTACAGCACTAACCATCCTGTGCACTATTCACACAAATGTATCACAATAAACACACTAATACACCATACTTGCCTCTGTTGTGATTCCAACGTGGGTGCTGTCATGGGGATGATGAACTGCAAAATTACACTGTGTATGAGAACTGCAACAGCAAGTACAACACAGGCATGTGAGTAATGGCAACGTGACACATATGAGGGAGACACACCACCAGGGCTACACAACACATACACACCTAGGCCATCTGACTCATTGCCTACACTGATGTTGCCAGGAAAGACGGTGCAATGCACAGACACCACACCTATTCCCAGTTGTAGTCAAGTAGCCCACAGGTGCAGTAAGCAAATGGCAGTCAAATGTGTGACCACAGACAACGCACATCACAAAGTGAAGCACAGGTTTATTACACAGTTGCAACATGTCTTAACCACTACAGATGCAAGGTAATCCCACCTGGCAGCGGGCACACAGTCAACAACTGTAGAAGGAAGGAAGTCCATGGGTGTGGAGCACATCACCTGTAGGGACACAACAGCTACCACCCTGGAAGTACAATCACGTCGTCGGTGGACACAGTTGACCAAACGAATCTGAAAGTACCCTGTGAAGGACAGAAATGACACACAGTCAAAAGCAATGGAGAACAGGACAGAACAGCAAAACTCATGCACAATACATGTTACAAGATACCCACCCAGAACCAAGTTAGCATGTCAACACTGTTGGGGAGTACAGACTACCTGTAAGCACACATCGCTACACACATCCAGTCAAGTACCCATGGACACACTCCAACAGCACCAGAGCACCACCTACACATATCATGCTAACTCACATCATTGACATGACACCTCAGGATACTCACATTCAGCTAAAGAAGTTGGTGATGAGCTGTGTGCGGACATCACCATCATCATCATCATCACTGGCATCGTGGTCCAGGCCAGGATCCTCCACAGGTGGCGGATGTTGGTCATTGTCATCCTGGATGAGAGGCAACTCCTTCCGCACTGCCAGGTTGTGGAGCATGCAGCAGATGATGATAATCTTGCACACCTTCGCTGGGGCATATGGGAGGGACCCACCTGTCTTGTCCAGGCAGCGGAAGCGGCTCTTCAGGAGACCAAATGTCAGCTCAATCACTCTCCTGGTCCGACCATGTGCCTCATTGTAGCGCATCTGGGCTGGTGTCACAGGGTTCCTGAGGGGTGTCAGCAACCACGGCATGTTGGGGTATCCCGAGTCACCTACGGACAGACAAGTGCACATTAGCTGACTTGGAAAAGTGGGCGGAATACTACAGATCAGATCACACACAATGGCACAAAGTCAGTACACACCGACAAGCCAGGCACGCTGGTTCTGCATCTGTGCCATCATCCTGGGGATGCGACTACTCCTCATCACAAAGGCATCGTGTGCTGAACCAGGGAAACGGGCACACACGTGTGAGATGGTCATATCTGCAAGCACACCACCAGTGCATTGACCGAGTGGTAGTGTTTGCGGTTACGGTAGGCCTGTTCATGTGCCTGTGGTGGTACCAAAGCCACATGTGTCCCATCAATGGAGCCAATGACATGCGGCATCCTCCCCAGGGCATAGAAGTCACTCTTCACGTCAGTGAGTCGTTGCAGTCTAGGGAAATAGATGTACCGGTTCAGGTATAGCAACATTGCCTCCAAAACATCGCGGAGCACACGGCTGAACATGGTCTGTGACATCCCACCAGCAGTCGCCACAGTGTGTTGAAAGGTACCGGTGGCAAAGAAGTGTAGGGCTGCCATCACCTTCACCTTGGGGGTCAGCGCTGTAGGATACGGCCGGCCAGGCTGCAAATGTGGGGCCAACTGCACTGCCAAATCCTCAATCAGCTGCCTGGTGAAGCGGTACCGTCGGATGCTGTCCCGTTCCACCATCGTTGCCAGGTCTGGGAATGGTCTATGGACAGCAGGAGCCCTGCAGTGCAGAGGAGAAGAAAGCAAGATTGTCAGTCACCCCACATATGCGGCATTGAACACACTCAATATCACATCATACATCATTATGAGGCACAACTACATGAAGTGTGCAGTTCCGTAAGGAAATGTATGGTACATACATGGCCAACATCTGTCATCACGGTTCAACAAGTGGCATCAATTAGTCCCAGGTTGGCCCATTGGATATCATGAGGCCGTGTCACAGTTCCCATCTCCTGCTGCCATGTTACAATCACCCCCCACAGTGACATGTGAGGACAGATGTGCCCCAGGCATCACAGCTCAACGACAGGTACATTCCCAGGGACCCTGTATTGCCACATGGACACTGGCATCACATGGAGTATCATGTATACACCACAGCAAAACAACCATGACCCCCACAGGTAGTGGTTCCACTTGCCTCTGCAGGACAGACATGGACGTCTGTGACACACACACGCACAACATCAAAGTCCATGCATAAACAACGTGGATGTGGAGACTGTCTCCCATTGTGCACATGAAATCAGAGACTACATGCACACTACATAAACACTACATGCACACAGACTGTGGAGGACCATCACTATTGTGCCACTGGGTCACCCTGGCTCAAACATACCGTCCCACATGGGACTCACGGGGTATGTGACATGACATACACATACACCACCGTGAAATGTGAGCATGGCACATGCTCAGATATGAACAGTTGCACATCACAGTGGTCATGTACACGTAACACCCAGGATCCTGTCCCCATGAACATGTGCACAGCCTGGGGGTGGCTGCCCCCAGGTGACACCCACAGGACAACATGTACACCAACATACACACAATAGGAAATGCAGCCTTACATGCCTTATGATACAGTTTGGACAGGCTGTGGTGTTGTAGGTGTGCCCCTCACTCCCTGGGAGCTATTTGTGGCTGGCATATGTTCATCTGAGACAGGCATGGTGACATATGCCAGTCACTTGTACAGGGATGCGTTGAACAGCAATGGACCGATCGGTGCACCCGGCCGGCCCATTGCATTCAATGTGTGCGGGTACGCGTTGTACCCCTGTACGCGTTGAACAGCAATGGACCGATCGGTGCACCCGGCCGGCCCATTGCATTCAATGTGTGCGGGTACGCGTTGTACCCTGTACGCGTTGAACAGCAATGGACCGATCGGTGCACCCGGCCGGCCCATTGCATGCAATGTGTGCGGGTGCGCGTTGTACCCCTGTGCGCGTTGAACAGCAATGGACCGATCGGTGCACCCGGCCGGCCCATTGCATTCAATGTGTCGCGAGTGCAGCGTTGTACCCCTATGCGCGTTGAACAGCAATGGACCGATCGGTGCACCCGGCCGGCCCATTGCATTCAATGTGTGCGTGATGCAGCGTTGTACCCTATACGCGTTGAACAGCAATGGACCGATCGGTGCACCCGGCCGGCCCATTGCATTCAATGTGTGCGAGTGCAGCGTTGTACCCCTGTACGCGTTGAACAGCAATGGACCGATCGGTGCACCCGGCCGGCCCATTGCATTCAATGTGCGGTGCACGCGTTGTAGCCCTGTACGCGTTGAACAGCAATGGACCGATCGGTGCACCCGGCCGGCCCATTGCATGCAATGTGTCGGGTACGCGTTGTACCTATACGCGTTGAACAGCAATGGACCGATCGGTGCACCGGCCGGCCCATTGCATTCAATGTGTCGCAGTGCAGCGTTGTACCCCTGTACGCGTTGAACAGCAATGGACCGATCGGTGCACCCGGCCGGCCCATTGCATTCAATGTGTGCGAGTGCAGCGTTGTACCCTATGCAGCGTTGAACAGCAATGGACCGATCGGTGCACCGGCCGCCCATTGCATTCAATGTGTCGTAGTGCAGCGTTGTACCCTGTACGCGTTGAACAGCAATGGACCGATCGGTGCACCCGGCCGGCCCATTGCATTCAATGTGTGCGGTGCAGCGTTGTAGCCCTGTACAGCGTTGAACAGCAATGGACCGATCGGTGCACCCGGCCGGCCCATTGCATGCAATGTGTGCGAGTACGCGTTGTACCCCTGTGCGCGTTGAACAGCAATGGACCGATCGGTGCACCCGGCGGCCCATTGCATTCAATGTGTCGAGTGCAGCGTTGTACCCTGTGCGTGTTGAACAGCAATGGACCGATCGGTGCACCCGGCGGCCCATTGCATTCAATGTGTCGTGTACGCGTTGTACCCTGTGCAGCGTTGAACAGCAATGGACCGATCGGTGCACCCGGCCGGCCCATTGCATTCAATGTGTCGTGGTGCGCGTTGTACCCCTGTACGCGTTGAACAGCAATGGACCGATCGGTGCACCCGGCCGGCCCGCCCATTGCATTCAATGTGTGCGGGTACGCGTTGTACCCCTGTACGCGTTGAACAGCAATGGACCGATCGGTGCACCCGGCCGGCCCATTGCATTCAATGTGTGCGTGGTACGCGTTGTACCCCTATGCGCATTGAACAGCAATGGACCGATCGGTGCACCCGGCCGGCCCATTGCATTCAATGTGTGCGGGTACGCGTTGTACCCCTGTACGCGTTGAACAGCAATGGACTGATCGGTGCACCCGGCCGGCCCATTGCGTTCAATGTGTGCGGGTACGCGTTGTACCCCTGTACGCGTTGAACAGCAATGGACCGATCGGTGCACCCGGCCGGCCCATTGCATTCAATGTGTGCGGGTACACGTTGTACCCCTGTACGCGTTGAACAGCAATGGACCGATCGGTGCACCCGGCCGGCCCATTGCATTCAATGTGTGCGGGTACGCGTTGTACCCCTGTACGCGTTGAACAGCAATGGACCGATCGGTGCGCACCCATTGTCAATGGCCTAGCCTGGCAACGGACGCGTTTTCAAAATTCGAACGAGTCGGTTGCTGTAAATTCAGTTGGTCACCCACAGCAATGTTGCAAAATCATGTATGTCATGAAGTTGAAGATTTGAAGGATGCTGTGGGCATGTATTGGTGCTGCTATTCCATGGATTGGCCAGATTCAGAAGATGCAAACGACTTGGACCTATCACTTTGGACACATGGGACAGTATCTGCCTCTGCAGCACACATATATTGCTGGCTGTTCCCCTGAGAGCTCACTTGCCTGCACTACATGCTCCAGGACGACATCTGCTACTGCACTGCTGCTGTCTCTGCCCCCTCTGGACCCTGCAATGGCACGTACTGTGGAGAGAGCCCCAGCCTTCAGCCTTGAGGAGAACCAGGCCCTGCTGGACAGCCTACTTCCACAGTACAGCAAGCTGTATGGGACACCAGGGGAGCAGGTGAGTGTTCTGTGCACTGCCTTTCTGAATGTGCATTTTGTCTGACTAGTAAGGCTGAAAGTCTGCACGCCACTGGCTAGCAGGCTCACTGAGTAGTTGTCACCCCCCATAGTGTGTAGTGACATGCACTGGACAGGTATGGTGCAGGGACAGTGCATTTGAACAAGGTTTTACTTCTCATGCAATGATACCATGTAGTGACTTCTGGCAAACTGTCCATGGGCAGCGTTGCACTGCCTGTGTACATCATGTGCCCCTGTGATTGAGACATGTATATACAACTGTGTCATGCACGGATATGTTGCATGTGTAGTAATGGCCTTTTCACTTTGTCATCCTCACAGGTTAATGCCCATCGGAAGCAGGAGATCTGGAAGGACATCGTCCGGGCTGTCCGGTCCGTGGGGGTCTACAAGCGCCGGATCCGCAACTGCCAGAAGAGGTGGAAGGACCTTCGGGGCTGGACCCGGAGGATTGCACGGGTCCAGCTGAAGCTGTCGCCTCCTCGCAGGAGGGGCGGAACACGGACCCTGACCCCCACATGCTCCAGATCCTGGCGGTGGTGTTTCCAGACCTGGATGGGCAGCTGAAGGACAGACAGCAGCAAGGAGGGGTGAGTCAAAGACTGCACTGTGAACTCTGTATTACATGCTATGTGCCCTCCTCTGGCCTGGTTAAACTGCCACAGTACAGCAGTCATGTTGTCCAGGAGCCATGTCCCTCTATTGTGCACTGCCCACTCCTCATCTGATACCCAGTTGTGGCCCTTACAGTCAGGGAATTGTGTCACTTGGGACTGTGTCCTTGCAGTTTGCTTCACTCAAGGTGGGGGACAGCATCTGTTTCCCTAACTCTGTTGTGGGCATCATGGGTGGGTCCATTGTTCACACAATGCCTGTGTTCGGACATGTAATCTGCGTGTTGCTTTGATATGCGGTCCACTTGCTGAGCTGAGCCACCACATGTGCCTGGGGTATCTGGCACACACCCATGCAGCGGGTGGGAACAATGTTTGGGCCCCAGGAGTGTGCAGATTACGTGTGTCACACATACATAGCCAGCTATCCACTGTCCAGGGCTCATCCCTCATTCATGTGGGGCAGGACAGTCATGCCTACTCCAGCCCATCCAATACACCTGTACTCCCACTCCCGTGTATCAGCTGACACGTTGTGCGCAGTGATTTGACCCCTCAGGTGTCTGCCTCTGTGTCAGTGTGCTGTGGATTTGTTGCCAGGACTGCTGGGGTGTTTCTCGGTTGGGGCTCAGCATTCCACTGGAGATGTGACCATAGGAGACGATACTTGTGTGTCACATAGGTGTTTGATCAGCTGCCCGTGCAGACTGGGGTATGCGAATGTGAAGTTCAGGCAGCTGTTTCCCATTCACAGCAGATTGTGAGGGGCTCAGGTTCAGAGGGTAGTGTCACAGGTCTCCCATATGTCCAATCGGTATGACCTGGACAGATGAGGGTTCAGATGATGTGTTGTGTGGGGGATGTACATGTGCACTTGTGCAGCTCCAGGACTTGCATTCCCCATGACCTACTATTGTGACACAGTGCAGAGTGTTGTTGTCTGGCTGCCAAGTCATACATCACTGAGACAGTGATGTATGACTTAGCAGTCATGCCTCTGCCATGGCATGTGTCTACTTATTGGTGATCCTGCAGGGGAGTGACATGTGCTACATGCACACCATTGTGGCGATGGCTATCAGGACATGGGTGCATCATGGTGTCTGTCGCTGGTATGCATCACATGCATTTCCTATTTGATTCTGGGCATCCCTTTCATCCGGAAACCTGTACTGACTCAGTGGCAAGAGTTGTGATGTGTGCATGTCCACATGCTACACCGTGTCCTCTGCACTGTCCAACTACTGTGTAGGTGGTGCATGTGTCCACACTGGGGTGTTGCTATCCAACAGACACCAGACAGATGGGTGCAAGGCCATGTGGGATGTGAGTGCCATGGTTGGCATGAGACTGACAATTGGCTTCTCCTGTTCAGTTAGGGCACTTTTAGCAATGTTTTTCTAATGATGCCAGGGCTTGCTCTGTAATGTGCTGTGCTCACAGTGGTGTGTGCGTTCGGTGCAGGTGACTGATGTCTGTCTGTTTCCCCATTAATTGCAGATACATCCACGGCCACAGAAGGGGACAGCTCCACGGACCAGGAGGAGCCGGAGAGCCAGACTGGGTCAGCAGCCGATGAGTGGTCGGAGGGACCCAGTGGCACGGAGGGCGAGGGAGCCACACTGAGGAGTCCTCAGCAGCATCCACCTCAGCTGAGGACCACAGCGGCTCGGAGGATGACTCCCTTATGGAGGCGGGTGTCAGCAGCCACCACACCCCAGCTAGTGTTGCTGTCCCCGCCACCACCAGCACCACCACCGCCCTCCCATCGGCTCCCATTCCCCAGGTCCGTGGAGGCTCCCATGTTCGGGAGCGTGTCTCCTTCGGGCCAGGCACCGCACCCCCTGCCCCTATGTCCCCTGCTGCCCTGAGTGAGGAGTCTGTGTACCTCCTTCGCCAGCTCCATGTAGGGCAGACAGCCATGCTGAGTGTCCTCCATGCACACACCGCTCTGTTGACTCAGCTGGTGTCGTTCATGGAGGGCATCTCATTGGGCATGTCTGACCTACAGAGGGGCAATAGGTCCATGGACTCCTCCCTGACGGCAGCAGTGTCCCTCCTCAGACAGTCCCTCACCCCTCCTGCCTCTGCTCCATCCACACTCCCCAGCACCTTACCCGTCCCAAGCACACACACACCGGCACAGGCACACACCAGCACACACACGTCCAGCACACAGACACACACGCCACAAACAAAAGGCACACGCACGCACAGTCAGGGGACTGAAACCAGACTCACAGGGGATGGGGCCCTGGAACACACACATGCATCCACAAGCACTGCGCAGTCCTCAGTTGCTTCTCCCTCCAAAGCACCCTCCCTTGCCTCACCTGCAACCCCAAAGTCACAGCGGCTCTTCCTCTGTGACCTCGGCCTCATCCCCTACGATCCAGCTGCTCCAGCATCCAGGGGGAAGAGGAAGCCCACCCACACGGAGCAGAGTGCCCCTCGCCCCCGGACACCCTCCCCCAGGCGCAGACAGACTGAGGCCCCCTCCCGCAAGTCCCCCGGAGTCGTAAGAGCAAGACCCCGCCGCTGCCCTGCAGCTCAGGCACCAGGTCTCCTTCCTCCATCCCTCAGGCCCCCACTCCACAGGTGCCCCCACCACACCCTACCCCAGGTTCCCCCACCCACAGATATACCATCCCCAAGAGGATCAGGCCTTCTCCCCCTGCCACTTGCTCTCCCGGCACCACACCCCCGCTGCGCTTGTCTGTGCCACTGATGTGGTGAGGGTGTCCTCCCCCTCTGTCCAGCCCACCTTGCCTGTTCCCCATTCTCCTCCCCTGGAGGTAGGCACTGCAGTGGAGTCCACTACCACCCTGTCTGACTTGGGCACTGCAGTGGCAGACCTGTCCACTCCATCTGCACGGTCCACTGCAGTCGTGCCAGCACACACACCATCTGAGCCATGCCCACCAGTTGTACCGGCACACACCATGTCAGACACCTCCACTGCAGTTGTCAGTGGCTCTCCAGCACCCACCACCCCTTCCCTGCCTCCTCCTGGTGAGCCCTGATCCTGTCCCTGCGGTACCTGGCCTGCCCCCCCGGTTGCCCCTCCTAGTGGATTGTCCCTGGTTTTGTGCAGTGCAGGCATGCGTAGGGTGACATCTGCCACTGTCACCCTGTATTGACTTACTTGATGGACTGGCCATTGGCCTTTGTTGGAGCATTACTGTTCTCTGAGTTTTTGGACACACATATGCTGAATAAAGCAACTTTCTGTTCTCTAATGCTATTACTTCTGATGTACATGATGTTGATGATGCTGACCATGCCCTTGCAGCAGGGATGAGGATCTTTGGTCTCATGAAAATGAAGTGTCACTGGGCAGGGCCCCATGTGGTCCAGAGGGACAGTGTCCTATCCTGTGGTGTATCCATGTCATCCTTAACAGCATCTGTGGGTGTCATGTTTACAATATTTGGCAATGGAATTTCCTAGTTACATTAGCAATGTTACATCTGTGGCTTCCATCCCTGCACATCTGTAGTGCTTGCCATTGTTCAATTAGTCTACTTCCCTGACCGTGTGGCCATCTCCAGTGGACATGCAGGTTTGGGCATCAATGGGGAAGGACTCATCTGGGTTGTCAGTGCAACTTGCTGTACATGTGTGTTGGATCTGTGCTGATGATTTCGTTGACACTCCCATGACCAGGCTGATGTGATGGGAGCCTTGATTTGGTGCTAATTGTTTACTGTGTGACAAAGTGTTGTGCTGACATGATGGAGCCCTACTGATGCGACATATGGCACAGCTTTCCTCACACAGGAGTGGAGTCCCCTCATGGCAGTGTGTGCTCCTGTGACATTGCCTGCGCCCAAGGTGTGTGTTGTATGAGCATGTCTGTGTGTTCACTTCCATTTTGCTATGCGTGCTGGGATCCCTAGTGATGTTCCTGTTTGTGATGCTTGCTGAGTTGAGCTATGTTCCCCCAAAGTCTTCTCCCTGGGTTCTCTGTGATGTGGGTGCATGGCACATTACTGGTCATCAGGGTGTCACCCATAGGTGTGTTTGCTGTCAGGGCTGAGTTTGTGGGCAGGCGCTGATGGGTCACAGTTAGGATTCCCCTTAGCACTTGTTGTTTACTCCTGTAATGTGATTTCCGGTTTGTGTTAGCTTTCATTGTTTGTGACACGTTGTGTGTGTGACTGCTGGCACTCCTCAGGGTCAGGGCTGCAATGTTGGTAGTTGTCCATGTGTGTTCTTTGTGGGTGACCTTGGCTTCTTCATTGGTGTGTGACTGTGGCTGGGATCCCATTGGTTGGTGTGGTGTTGCCGTCTTGTCCATGTACAGCGTAGTGTGCAGTGTGTCAGACATTTAGGAGTCTTGTTGAGTGGCCATGTGTGCTGTGTTTCTGCACCTTGCTTCCCACCCACCCCCTGGGATTGTCATGGGTGCATGCGCAATGTCACCTGTGCATGTGCGCTTCACTGCAGCACATTGTTGGTGGTCGAGGTGTGTGTTGTTGAGTGTGTGCAGATGAGAGTTGTTGCCCGGCAAGACCCCTGCCTCCATGTTGGCCTTGGCTTACTGGCCATGCTGATTGATTTGTGCTTGTGTGGGTGTGCTGGTAATTCTTTGCTCAGGATACATGACTGTGGTTCACAGTGTGAACGACATCTGGCTTTGTCATCACAGTGGTATTGTAATGCAGCCCAGGGTCACCACATTGTGTGGGCCCTGGGGGTGGTGCTGTGGTGCCTCGGTGTCTTACTGTGTGGGTTGCTGTTCCTACATGCTTGTGTGACATGTGTGATTTGTGCTCCCTCTCATCTGACAATGCCTGATTGCCCACATAGGGGAATTGGATCCCTGAGTTACCTTTGTGTGGCACTGTATGCACATCTGTGTGTTTGGTCTTTAGGCCTCCTCATGTGTTGTGTGGTTGCCTGGGGACACTGGTCCCCCCCTCACCTGTTGTGTTTGATGTGCAGTGTGTGTCTACCTGTTTGTGTTTGTGCATCAGCGCCACTGCATTGGCATATTTATGGTGTGCCATTATCTGTATGTTGTTTGGTGTGTTTGCCCTGCTGTCCCTGGGACTCCTAGGTCATCAGTCAGCACAATGATCATTGTTTATGTGTCCCATTGCTGCCATGGTATGGTATCTGTTCACCTGCCATCTGCAGTCTACACAGGGTATCTGCATTGGTGTGTCCATTGGTGCAAATATGTGGGTCTGCATTGTGATGGTCACTTCTGTCATTGTGTCATTGATGTATGTTGACGGTGTCAGACACCATGGGTGATGTTTGTATGCAGCTGGCCAGAGGTATGTCTTATTTGCACTGCACTGTTTGCCTCCCCAAATCTATGTTGCAATGGGACACCTGCACTACTTTGCCACAGTTGTGTTTGTTGTTCTGTGACCAGGATTTGTCCATGCAGTTTGCCAGTTGCAGCTTCTACTTTGTTCACACTTACATTTTGGTCACTGTGATGATGGGGGTTTGGACCCCATTGCCACAATGGTCAAGATGTGCTTCAGCTCAGGACCCCACACTTACATTTCGGTCACTGTGATGATGGGGGTTTGGACCCCATTCCCACAAAGGTCAAGATGTGCTTCAGCTCAGGACCCCACACTTACATTTTGGTCACTGTGATGATGGGGGTTTGGACTCCATTGCCACAATGGTCAAGATGTGCTTCAGCTCAGGACCCCACACTTACATTTTGGTCACTGTGATGATGGGGGTTTGGACCCCATTGCCACAATGGTCATGGCCTGCTTGCATTGTGGGGGTCTCACACATTTATGTGTGGCACATGTGATAGGGTGTCACATTGTATGTTGATGATCATGTTCTGTGTCGTAGGCATTTGACACAGTCTACACACGCTTGTCATGGTGTTGGGGGATGTCTTAATGTTGCATTCTTTATGTTGGTGTGTGCTTGTTGCGACATGTATTAGCCATCCTGTGAGTGGAGATGTTGTTAGTGGTAGGCATCCAGCCCCCCCTGGGTAAGGGTGGTAGTAGTGGTAGGCATCCAGCCCCCCCTGGGTAAGGGTGGTAGTAGTGGTGGGCATCTGGCACCACCATGGCTAAGGGTGGTAGTAGTGGTAGGCATCCAGCCCCCTGGCTAAGGGTGGTAGTAGTGGTAGGCATCCAGCCCCCTGGGTAAGGGTGGTAGTAGTGGTAGGCATCTGGCACCCCCATGGCTAAGGGTGGTAGTAGTGGTAGGCATCCAGCCCCCTGGGTAAGGGTGGTAGTAGTGGTAGGCATCCAGCCCCCTGGGTAAGGGTGGTAGTAGTGGTGGGCATCTGGCACCCCCATGGCTAAGGGTGGTAGTAGTGGTAGGCATCCAGCCCCCTGGCTAAGGGTGGTAGTAGTGGTAGGCATCCAGCCCCCCTGGGTAAGGGTGGTAGTAGTGGTGGGCATCCAGCCCCCTGGGTAAGGGTGGTAGTAGTGGTGGGCATCTGGCTCCCCCATGGCTAAGGGTGGTAGTAGTGGTAGGCATCCAGCCCCCTGGCTAAGGGTGGTAGTAGTGGTAGGCATCCAGCCCCCTGGGTAAGGGTGGTAGCAGTGGTGGGCATCCAGCCCCCCCTGGGTAAGGGTGGTAGTAGTGGTGGGCATCTGGCACCCCCTTGGCTAAGGGTGGTAGTAGTGGTAGGCATCCAGCCCCCTGGCTAAGGGTGGTAGTAGTGGTAGGCATCCAGCCCCCTGGGTAAGGGTGGTAGTAGTGGTGGGCATCTGGCACCCCCATGGCTAAGGGTGGTAGTAGTGGTAGGCATCCAGCCCCCTGGGTAAGGGTGGTAGTAGTGGTAGGCATCCAGCCCCCTGGGTAAGGGTGGTAGTGGTGGTGGGCATCTGGCACCCCCATGGCTAAGGGTGGTAGTAGTGGTAGGCATCCAGCCCCCTGGGTAAGGGTGGTAGTAGTGGTAGGCATCCAGCCCCCTGGGTAAGGGTGGTAGTAGTGGTGGGCATCTGGCACCCCGATGGCTAAGGGTGGTAGTAGTGGTAGGCATCCAGCCCCCTGGCTAAGGGTGGTAGTAGTGGTAGGCATCCAGCCCCCCTGGGTAAGGGTGGTAGTAGTGGTAGGCATCTGGCACCCCCATGGCTAAGGGTGGTAGTAGTGGTAGGCATCCAGCCCCCTGGGTAAGGGTGGTAGTAGTGGTAGGCATCCAGCCCCCTGGGTAAGGGTGATAGTAGTGGTGGGCATCTGGCACCCCCATGGCTAAGGTTGGTAGTAGTGGTAGGCATCCAGCCCCCCTGGCTAAGGGTGGTAGTAGTGGTAGGCATCCAGCCCCCCCTGGGTAGGGGTGGTAGTGGTGGTGCGCATCCAGGCCCCTGTGTGCATATGTGGCATTGGTGATGGGCATCCCGCCCCTATGGTGCTGCTGTTGCTGGTGTAAGTAAATTCTGCATCCCTCTGTGTGTGTGTGTGATGTGTCGTGTACGTGTTGTATGTTTTTGTGGTTGGTGTCTGACTTACCTTCTGCGCCGTACGCGTCCGTGCCTGTTCCGGTAGTAAATGTAGAATATTGGTAGGATCGGAACGAAGGGATTCATGGTTGGTTCGTCTCGTTCGTCTTTCTCGTTGCTTCACCTCGTCCTCGTCGCTGGCGTGTTCGTCTCGTAGCCGTGGATCGTGTTGTGGCGCGAATCGGAGCTTATGTGCGCCTCTCCCGGAAGCTTTGACGTGCCGGACGTAGCGACGGGTTCGGCGCGTACGGAAAGCGCATCGTACTTGTCCGGCCGGATGGGGCTGCATTTTCCCTTCCGTGCGACTCGATTCGGCGTTTCCGGATTCGCCTCGGTCGGAGAACAGGACCTGGATTGGGTGAGTACGACTCGGCCGGATTCTATGCTGTTGTGCGCATCGTACTTGCTCGTTCGGAATAATGTGCGGATCGGTCGGGAAACAGGCATTCGCATGGCTTTTTTCCCGACCAAATGTTATTGGGTGCGCCTCCGACCGAGATCGGAATCGGCCCCATAGTGTTTGTCAATACACAGATGATGACATACACCACATAAGTTGTGCAACAGTTGATGAAATGTCTGAGAGTGAATTCTTGTACAGTTGTTAGGTGGACTTGTTTGTTTTATTTATACCACAGTCACATGCAGAGCCATTGCCACAAGTGTAACAGCCCAATGGGGGGGCTGCAGGGGAGGTCTGGGCGCAATCAGCCAAGCCCTACACTCCTGCTTTCATATGACAGAGCTAACCGATTCCCTAATCGTACGACCTCTTCTGTATGTCACCTGTGGCTTTCGAGTTAGATTATTTGTAAGTCAGTGTACAGTGAGTAACAAGTTCCAATGCATAATTAAACTATTATACATCTTTGGGCTACATTTTGTATACGTGGTAATAAAGGCTAGCCTCCCACTTTTTCTCCCTGTTTAGCATACAGAAGTTCATTCACTGGGAACTTCATCGCTGGTTCTTTAGCTTTATTAAGAATTTTGGACCCATATCCTTTGAGGCTCATTCGTTTCATGGAGGTCTCCAATTTTGCTTCAGACATAGGGGCATATTTACAAAGAAAGTGGTGGAGCGTGTCGTTAAGCCTAGAAGGCTCACAACACTCTCTGTCACTTTAGAAACGCAGGGCTGCACCATATTCACAAGAATATGGTGTAGCCCTGGGTTTCCCCCTGGGCTGGCTTTAACTTCATCTGCCTAGTGCCAATGCAGGCAGGTGCCTGTGTTGAGGAGAAGATTGTTTATGTGCAGGAAGTATGTGCAGGAAGGTCCCCCTTCCTGCACATAAACAATCTTATAATGCCATTTTGTGACTTCAATGTGTGCTGCTTAATGCAGCACACATATAATTTGCAAAACGGCATTTTTAAAAATGTTTATGTGCAGGAAGGGGGACCTTCCTGCACATAAACAATCATAGGCAATTTGTTGTTTCTATGTGTGCTGCACAAGACAGCACGCTTGAAAACAGTAAAAACGAGGAGAAATAAAGCATTTCTCCTCGTTTCGCCTGTTTAAGACCAGGTTTTACTCGGGAGAACAAGGGGAACGCTGGATGGTAGGACATTTGTGCCGGCACGGTGATCCCACGCAAAAATGTATGGAAAAAGTGATTTTTTCAGCTAAATTTGAGGTTTGCAAGGGATTCTGGGTAGGAAAACGTTGTGGGACCCACGCAAGCCATACCTCGCTGGACTCCCCCCGGTGTCTAGCTTTCAGAAATGTTTGGGTTTGGTAGTTTCCCAAATGGCCGCCGAGCCCGGGGACAAAAACCCAGGTGACCCCTCTTGCAAAACCAGGTTGTTTTGTGATAGGTCATTTTGATGTCGCCTCAATAGGTTTTGGTCCCTTTTCTGTCGCGGGTACTTGACCCACCCACGCGAGTGAGGTATCATTTTTATCAGGAGACCTGGGGGAACGCTGGGTGGGAGGAAATTTGTGGATCCACGTAGATTCCAGAACTTTCCCACACAGAAAGTTGAGAAAAAAGTGATTTTTTCAGCTAAATTTGAGGTTTGCAGGGGATTCTGGGTAGGAAAAAGTTAGGGGACCCACGCAAGCCATACCTCGCTGGACTCCCCCAGGTGTCTAGTTTTCAGAAATGTGTGGGTTTGGTAGGTTTCCCTAGATGGCCACCGAGCCCAGGGCCAAAAACTCATGGGACCCCCTTGCAAAACCAGGTTGTTTTGTGATAGGTAATTTTGATGTTGCCTCAATAGGTTTTGGGCCCTTTCCTGTCGCGGGTACTTGACCCACCCATGCGAGTGAGGTATCATTTTTATCGGGAGACATGGGGGAACACTATGTGGGAGGAAATTTGTGGATCCACGTAGATTCCAGAACTTTCCCACACAGAAATTTGAGAAAAAAGTGATTTTTTTCAGCTAAATTTGAGGTTTGCAGGGCATTCTGGGTAGGAAAACGTTGGGGGATCCATGCAAGCCATACCTCGCTGGACTCCCCGGGTATCTAGTTTTCAGAAATGTGTGGGTTTGGTAGGTTTCCCAAGATGGCCGCCGAGCCCGGGGCCAAAACCCAGGTGACTCCCCTTGCAAAACCAGTTTGTTTTGTGATAGATCATTTTGATGTCTCCTCAATACGTTTTGGGCCCTTGCCTGTTGCGGGTACTTGAACCACCCACACCAGTGAGGTTTTTGGCCCTGGGCTCGGCGGCCATCTTAGGAAACCTACCAAACCCACACATTTCTGAAAAGTAGACACCCGGGGAATTCCAGGGAGGTATGGCTTGCTCTGGATCCCCCAACGTTTTCTTACCCAGAATCCCCTGCAAACCTGATATTTTGCTGAAAAAAATCACTTTTTTCGCACATTTTTGTGTGGTAAAGTTGTGGAATCATGGGGCTGACACAAATTTCCTACCACCCAGCGTTCCCAGGTCTCCCGATAAAAATGGTGCCTCACTCGGGTGGGAGGCCCAAGTACCCGCGACAGGCAAGGGCCCACAACGTATTGAGGCGACCTCAAAATGGCCTATCACAAAATGACCTGGTTTTGCAAGGGGGTCCCATGACGTTTTGGCCCGGGGCTCGGCGGCCACCGAGGGAAACCTACCAAACCCACACATTTCTGAAAAGTAGACACCCGGGGGATTCCAGGGAGGTATGGCTTGCGTGGATCCCCCAATGTTTTCTTACCCAGAATCCCTTGTAAACCTGATATTTTGCTGAAAAAATCACTTTTTTCACACATTTTTGTGTGGTAAAGTTGTGGCATCACGGGGCTGACACAAATTTCCTACCACCCAGCGTTCCCCCAGGTCTCCCGATAAAAATGGTGCCTCACTCGGGTGGGAGGCCCAAGTACCCACGACAGGCAAGGGCCCACAACGTATTGAGGCGACCTCAAAATGGCCTATCACAAAACGACCTGGTTTTGCAAGGGGGGTCCCATGATGTTTTGGCCCGGAGCTCGGCGGCCACCTAGGGAAACCTACCAAACCCACACATTTCTGAAAAGTAGACACCCGGGGGATTCCAGGGAGGTATGGCTTGCATGGATCCCCCACCGTTTTCTTACCCAGAATCCCCTGCAAACCTGAAATGTGGCTGAAGAAATCACTTTTTTCACACATTTTTGTGTGGTAAAGTTGTGGCATCATGGGGCTGACACAAATTTCCTACCACCCAGCGTTCCCCCAGGTCTCCCGATAAAAATGGTGCCTCACTCGGGTGGGAGGCCCAAGTACCCGCGACAGGCAAGGGCCCAAAACATTTTGTGATAGGCAATTTTGATGTCGCCTCAATACGTTGTGGGCCCTTTCCTGTCGCGGGTACTTGGGCCTCCCACGGGAGTGAGGCACCATTTTTATCAGGAGACCTGGGGGAACGCTGGGTGGTAGGAAATTTGTGTCAGCCCCGTGATGCCACAACTTTACCACACAAAAATGTGTGAAAAAAGGGATTTTTTCAGCAAAATGTCAGGTTTGCAGGGAATTCTGGGTAAGAAACGTTGGGGGATCCACGCAAGCCATACCTCCCTGGAATCCCCCGGGTGTCTACTTTTCAGAAATGTGTGGGTTTGGTAGGTTTCCTAGGTGGCCGCCGAGCCCGGGCCAAAACGTCATGGGACCCCTTGCAAGACCAGGTCGTTTTGTGATTGGCCATTTTGAGTCGCCTCAATACGTTGTGGGCCCTGCCTGTCGCGGGTACTTGGGCCTCCCACCCGAGTGAGGCACCATTTTTATCGGGAGACCTGGGGAACGCTGGGTGGTAGGAAATTTGTGTCAGCCCGTGATGCCACAACTTTACCACACAAAAATGTGTGAAAAAGTGATTTTTTCAGCAAAATGTCAGGTTTGCAGGGGATTCTGGGTAAGAAAACGTTGGGGGATCCATGCAAGCCATACCTCCCTGGAATCCCCGGGTGTCTACTTTTCAGAAATGTGTGGGTTTGGTAGGTTTCCCTAGGTGGCCACCGAGCCCGGGCCAAAACGCCATGGGACCCCCTTGCAAAACCAGGTCGTTTTGTGATAGGCCATTTTGAGGTCGCCTCAATACGTTGTGGGCCCTTGCCTGTCGCGGGTACTTGGGCCTCCCACCCGAGTGAGGCACCATTTTTATCGGGAGACCTGGGGGAACGCTGGGTGGTAGGAAATTTGTGTCAGCCCCGTGATGCCACAACTTTAACACACAAAAATGTGTGAAAAAAGGGATTTTTTTCAGCAAAATGTCAGGTTTGCAGGGGATTCTGGGTAAGAAAACGTTGGGGGATCCTCGCAAGCCATACCTCCCTGGAATCCCCGGGTGTCTACTTTTCAGAAATGTGTGGGTTTGGTAGGTTTCCCTAGGTGGCCACCGAGCCCCGGGCCAAAACGTCATGGGACCCCCTTGCAAAACCAGGTCGTTTTGTGATAGGCCATTTTGAGGTCGCCTCAATACGTTTTGGGCCCTTGCCTGTCGCGGGTACTTGGGCCTCCCACCCGAGTGAGGCACCATTTTTTCAGAAGACCTTGGGGAACGCGGGGTGGGTGGAATTTTGTGGATCAACGCAGATTCCAGAACTTTCCACCACAGAAAAGTGAGGAAAATGTGTTTTTTTGCCAATTTTTAGGTTTGCAAGGGATTCTGGGTAACAGAACCTGGCGAGAGCCAGTCAAGTCACCCCATCCTGGATTCCCCTGGGTGTCTACTTTTCAAAAATGTATAGGTTTGCTAGGTTTCCCTAAGTGCCGGCAGAGCTAGGGTTCAAAAACTACAGCTAGGCACTTTGCAAAAAAAGGGTCATTTTTCACTGTGAAAATGTGGTGCGTCCACGTTGCGTTGTGCGCTGCTTACTGTCGCGGGCACTAGGCCTACCCACACAAGTGAGGTACCATTTTTTCGGAAGACCTTGGGGAACACGGGGTGGGTGGAATTTTGTGGATCCACGCAGATTCCAGAACTTTCCACCACAGAAAAGTGAGGAAAATGTGTTTTTTTGCCAACTTTTAGGTTTGCAAGGGATTCTGGGTAACAGAACCTGGTGAGAGCCAGTCAAGTCACCCCATCCTGGATTCCCCTGGGTGTCTACTTTTCAAAAATGTATAGGTTTGCTAGGTTTCCCTAAGTGCCGGCAGAGCTAGGGTTCAAAAACTACAGCTAGGCACTTTGCAAAAAAGGGTCATTTTTCACTGTGAAAATGTGGTGCGTCCACGTTGCATTTTGCGCTGCTTCCTATCGCGGGCACTAGGCCTACCCACACAAGTGAGGTACCATTTTTTTCGTAAGACCTTGGGAAACGCGGGGTGGGTGGAATTTTGTGGATCCACGCAGATTCCAGAACTTTCCACCACAGAAAAGTGAGGAAAATGTGTTTTTTTTGCCAATTATTTAGGTTTGCAAGGGATTCTGGGTAACAGAACCTGGTGAGAGCCAGTCAAGTCACCCCATCCTGGATTCCCCTGGGTGTCTACTTTTCAAAAATGTATAGTTTTGCTAGGTTTCCCTAAGTGCCGGCAGAGCTAGGGTTCAAAAACTACAGCTAGGCACTTTGCAAAAAAAGGGTCATTTTTCACTGTGAAAATGTGGTGCGTCCACGTTGCGTTTTGCGCTGCTTCCTGTCGCGGGCACCAGGCCTACCTAACAAGTGAGGTACCATTTTTTTCGGAAGACGTTGGGGAACGCGGGGTGGGTGGAATTTTGTGGATCCACGCAGATTCCAGAACTTTCCACCACAGAAAAGTGAGGAAAATGTGTTTTTTTTGCCAATTGTTTAGGTTTGCAAGGGCTTCTGGGTAACAGAACCTGGTGAGAGCCAGTCAAGTCACCTCATACTGGATTCCCCTGGGTGTCTACTTTTCAAAAATGTATAGTTTTGCTAAGTTTCCCTAAGTTCCGGCAGAGCTAGGGTTCAAAAACTACAGCTAGGCACTTTGCAAAAAAAGGGTCATTTTTCACTGTGAAAATGTGGTGCGTCCACGTTGCGCTTTGCGCTGCTTCCTGTCGCGGGCACTAAGACGACCCACACAAGTGAGGTACCATTTTTTTTGGAAGACCTAGGGGAACGCGGGGTGGGTGGAATTTTGCGGATCCACGCAGATTCCAGAACTTTCCACCACAGAAAAGTGAGGAAAATGTGTTTTTTTTGCCAATTTTTTAGGTTTGCAAGGGCTTCTGGGTAACAGAACCTGGTGAGAGCCAGTCAAGTCACCCCATCCTGGATTCCCCTGGGTGTCTACTTTTTAAAAATGTATATTTTTGCTAGGTTTCCCTAAGTTCCGGCAGAGCTAGGGTTCAAAAACTACAGCTAGGCACTTTGCAAAAAAAGGGTCATTTTTCACAGTGAAAATGTGGTGCGTCCACAGTGCGTTTTGCGCTGCTTCCTGTCACGGGCACTAGGCCTACCCACACAAGTGAGGTACCATTTTTTTCGGAAGACCTTGGGGAACGCGTGGTGGGTGGAATTTTGTGGATCCACGCAGATTCCAGAACTTTCCACCACAGAAAAGTGAGGAATTTTTTTTTTTTTTTGCCAAGTATTTAGGTTTGCAAGGGATTCTGGGTAACAGAACCTGGTGAGAGCCTGTCAAGTCACCCCATCCTGGATTCCCCTGGGTGTCTACTTTTCAAAAATGTATAGGTTTGCTAGGTTTCCCTAAGTGCCGGCAGAGCTAGGGTTCAAAAACTACAGCTAGGCACTTTGCAAAAAAAGGGTAATTTTTCACTGTGAAAATGTGGTGCGTCCACGTTGCGCTTTGCGCTGCTTCCTGTCGCGGGCACTAAGACGACCCACACAAGTGAGGTACCATTTTTTCGGAAGACCTTGGGGAACGCGGGGTGGGTGGAATTTTGCGGATCCACGCAGATTCCAGAACTTTCCACCACAGAAAAGTGAGGAAAATTTGTTTTTTTGCCAATTTTTTAGGTTTGCAAGGGATTCTGGGTAACAGAACCTGGTGAGAGACAGTCAAGTCACCCCTGGGTGTCTACTTTTCAAAAATGTATAGGTTTGCTAGGTTTCCCTAAGTGCCGGCAGAGCTAGGGTTCAAAAACTACAGCTAGGCACTTTGCAAAAAAAGGGTAATTTTTCACTGTGAAAATGTGGTGCGTCCACGTTGCGCTTTGCGCTGCTTCCTGTCGCGGGCACTAGGCCTACCCACACAAGTGAGGTACCATTTTTTTGGAAGACCTTGGGGAACGCGGGGTGGGTGGAATTTTGTGGATCCACGCAGATTCCAGAACTTTCCACCACAGAAAAGTGAGGAAAATGTGTTTTTTGCCAATTTTTAGGTTTGCAAGGGATTCTGGGTAAGAGAACCTGGTGAGAGCCAGGCAAGTCACCCCATCCTGGATTCCCCTGGGTGTCTAGTTTTCAAAAATGTATAGGTTTGCTAGGTTTCCCTAAGTGCCGGCAGAGCTAGGGTTAAAAAACTACAGCTAGGCACTTTGCAAAAAAAGGGTCATTTTTCACTGTGAAAATGTGGTGCGTCCACGTTGCGTTTTGCGCTGCTTCCTGTCGCGGGCACTAGGCCTACCCACACAAGTGAGGTACCATTTTTTTGGAAGACCTTGGGGAACGCGGGGTGGGTGGAATTTTGTGGATCCACGCAGATTCCAGAACTTTCCACCACAGAAAAGTGAGGAAAATGTGTTTTTTTGCCAATTTTTTAGGTTTGCAAGGGATTCTGGGTAACAGAACCTGGTGAGAGCCAGTCAAGTCACCCCATCCTGGATTCCCCTGGGTGTCTACTTTTAAAAATGTATAGGTTTGCTAGAGTTTCCCTCAGTGCCGGCAGAGCTAGGGTTCAAAAACTACAGCTAGGCACTTTGCAAAAAAGGGTCATTTTTCACTGTGAAAATGTGGTGCGTCCACGTTGCGCTTTGCGCTGCTTCCTGTCGCGGGCACTAGGCTGACCCACACAAGTGAGGTACCATTTTTTTCGGAAGACCTTGGGGAACGCGGGGTGGGTGAAATTTTGTTGATCCACGCAGATTCCAGAACTTTCCACCACAGAAAAGTGAGGAAAATGTGTTTTTTTGCCAATTTTTTAGGTTTGCAAGGGATTCTGGGTAACAGAACCTGGTGAGAGCCAGTCAAGTCACCCCATCCTGAATTCCCCTGGGTGTCTAGTTTTCAAAAATGTATAGGTTTGCTAGGTTTCCCTAAGTTCCGGCAGAGCTAGGGTTCAAAAACTACAGCTAGGCACTTTGCAAAAAAAGGGTAATTTTTCATTGTGAAAATGTGGTACGTCCACGTTGCATTTTGAGCCATTTCCTGTTGTGGGCACAAGGCCTACCCACACAAGTGAGGTACCATTTTTATCGGGAGACTTAGCGTAACACAGAATTGTAGAGCAACTGTTATTACCTATTGACTTTCGATGCATTTCTGCCTTCCAAATGAAAGACAATGTGTAAAAAATAAGTCATTTTGAAAAATGACCTATAATTCTCATGCTAGTATGGGTACTCCCAATTTCGGAAATGTGCAAATATCTACTGTTTCTAAAATCTACATTTTGTTCCCATTTCAGAAATACATAGGTGTCTTTCATAACAATTTTTCCATGTATACATTTTCCCAAAATAATTGCTATATACCCGGTACATAATAAAAAACCATTGCAAGATGCTGCTCAGTTATTGGCTCTGGGTTCGTCGGGTTCTTGGTGAACCTACAAGTCCTATATATCCCCACAACCAGAAAGGTCCAGCGGATATAACAGAATATTGCCTTCAAATAGCTGTCATAATTAGAAGAAGTTACAGGTGAAAACGTTGACACAAATGGCTGTTTTTTTCAACTAATTTTCAATTTTTCCTTTATTTAACTGTTAGTTTCTATAAGGAAAACTTTAAGTATCTACACAAATGACCCCTTGCTGAATTCAGAATTTTGTATACTTTTCAGAAATGTATGGCTTTTCAGGATCCATTATTGGTTTCACACCCATTTCTACCATTAACTGGAAGGAGGTTGAAAGCACAAAAAATAGCAAAAATAGGCTATGTCCCAGAAAAATGCCAAAACGGTGTAAAAAAGTTGGTTTTCTGACAAAAGTCTGCTTGTCCCTGAAAGCTGGGAAGATGGTGATTTCAGCACCACAACCCCTTTGTTGATGCCATTTGCAGGGAAAAAACAAGACGCTTTCATCTGTAGCCCTTTTTTCGCATTTTTCCCCAAAAACCCAAAATGTAGCTGTATTTTGGCTAATTTCTGGGTCCCCTCCAGGGGAATCCACAAACCCTGGGTACCTTTACAATCCCCATGATGTTAGAAAAAAAGGACGCAAATTTGGCGTGGATACCTTATGTGGTCAAAAAGTTACAGGGGCCTAAGCGCGCACTACCCCAAATAGCCAAAAAAAGGCTTAGCACAGGGGGGGAAAAGGCCTAGCAGCGAAGGGGTTAATCAGTCATAGTTATGAATTGACACCACTGCTCGGTGCTTTCACTCATAAACACACCCTGACTCTAGAGAAACCAATTGACCATCAGCAGTATTTTAGCAAAATCTGATCTTAGATGCTCATGACATATTTCTTGTCCTGGTGATGACTGCAGGAATTGTTCCACATAGGTTGAAACAATGCTTATCCTCAAGTGGAAGTGAGGAACCACTCCACGTGCTCTGTTTAATAATTTTGTCAGGGCCCAGTCTATTTGTTGAATTCTTTCACAACTCACAATTCCTTCAAAGCAAACTAGCGTCCTGACTTATGCCTGCATTTAATGCTCTCAGTATTACAATGCCTATAGAGCACCGTAAAATGCAAGCCAGGGGAACCACTGCCCTTTATGAAAACTAGATGGCAGTCCATGTTCATTGGCCTGACTTGAAAGCCTGCAGTTGCAGAAGGACTGTTTATTAAAATGGGATCTTGAACTTTTCCCTGGATCCCAAACTTCAGATGGCCAACCTGTCTGTCAAAGGTCTTTTAATTGATATGGCCAATAAAAGAAGGGCACTGACATCATAAAATGTTAAACACAGATGTATGGACGATTATCAAAAATGGTCCTATGTACCCACATTTTCTCTTGGTGACTGACTAGCCAACCCAACTATTCCAAGACAGTAATCAACCTTCATCCAGCAAACATTATAGCTCTCTAATGGAGCACCCATTCCTGGTTGTACTCTCATATTTATTTTTTGTTATAAAGATTACATTAGGTACAAAGCTCTATGCCATATTGACCAGCACCAGTACCACTCCCAATGGATGCTAAACTTAGAATAAAGACTTAGGGGCATATTTATGAGCCCCTTGAGCTGCCGTAGCATCACCTTTTGGGATACTCCAGTGGGGCAAACCACCAAATCATATTTATGAGGCCACACTTAGCCACTTTGCATGGCTTTGAATGACCTCAAAGATATGGAGTAAAGCTACGCAGTGCAAATCACTGCATTGCCTTACTCTGCACTAGGGAGACATTCCATGGGTGTTGCGGTAGGTCTTCCCATGCAACTTCCATGGATTTTTACGCCTCCCCAGATTTACAAGACCATGTAAAACTGGGGATGCACCAAAACCTTACTCCTCCCAAGTGAAGCATAATTAGGAGAAATAACTTTATGTCTACTCGTTTATTACTCTTTCTATGTGTGCTGAATTCTGCAGCACACAGAAAGAGGAAAACACCTCAATGGATTGTTTCTGATACGACTTCCGGCACTCAAACAATCCTGCTGACAACACAGGCACCCTTGCACCATGGTGCAAGGGTGCCTGGCATTTACATTTGGCTGCCAGCACAGGGGGAATGGACAGGAATGCACTGTATTGGATAAATACGGTGCATTCCTTCCCTTTCACTTTGACATAGGGCAGCACAGCAAGGTGACTTGCTGCTCTGCCCTACACAAAATCCCCATAAATATGCCTCTTAAAATCTATATTGAAACAGTGGGAGGTTCCATGCAAACTAGATTGTAAATCTGAATATGCATGTACAATTTACTGAAAGATTTTAGAATATGTCCAAAAAGAGTTCTAAGACTGCTAGAAAAACAAGTCTTAAGCAAAAAAGTATAATTAATCATGCACTAATTAACCGTAAACTAATTATGCTTTCCATGAGTTATCCAATTAAAATCAAGTTAACAGATGGAGAAGAGGAGGCAACAATTATAGGAAATGCAAATGCCTAATTAGTGTATCACATTACTAAAAAATGTATGTATCAAGGTGTAGAGTTTTTAATAGGATGTTCAAAATCACTTAGCCCACCTTGTTTATGTAATGTTTTTGAGTTTGCCTCCTACATTTTAGTATAACTGAACACCACGAAGTCTGACTTTTAACAACCACTGTTATCTGAATATTTCCTAAAGTTATTGTTTTTATGATCTAAAAATATGCCTAAAATTGGTCTGATAACATTTTCTGCAAAATAGTTTTATAGAATAGTTGTATGTTACCAAAGGATGCTGAATTGTTTCTGTGTGCCCAAGTCACAGTTGCCATTCGTACACATTTTGTCGACAGCGGAAGTCTCTGCTTTTATGATCAAGTCATGAACACTGCTTTTCTGACATTCAAATGTGAAATTATCAAATAAGCTAATGTGAACCATTACAAAACACGAGCTTCACACTTTAATCGCCATAAGAGAACATGCATACCTGCAGGTCTGCAAAAAATACAGGGGCATATTATCAAGGGCTCTATCGCCGCTTTAGCGGGACTTTTTCCCGCTAAAGCGGCGATAATTCTAACGCCCTATTAGCAAGCTGTCGCTAACTGCTGTTAGCGACAGCTTCTAGGCGATAGCGACCGGGTTGGGTGCCGCTTTGCATGCCAGCGATATTTATCGCTAATGGCATGCAAAGTAGGCGTTCCCAACCTAAAAGCGAGTGGAAACAGTCGCTAAGCTCGCTATCGCCTATTAGCGAGGCAGGGGAGGTGATTAACGAACCAGCGTTAAACACGTTTAGCGCTGGTTTGTTAACGCCTGGTCCAGACCTGACTTAGCCATGTAATCCAATGGGAGGTGGATTACATGGCTAAATCCCCTCGCCCTATCACCTAGCTAACACTGGTCACAGTGTGAATATCGCTTGTTTTCAAGCGATATTCACACTGTTCTCCAGGGTTTCTATCGCTTAGGAGATAAGCGTTGCTGATAGCACGCTATCTCCGCGATAGAAACCTGCGATAGCCGGCGATAATTATCCAAGCGCTAACTGCGCTTAGCGATAATTATCGCCGGTTATTGCTAATAGGCCCCACAATGTATTCGAGAGGGGATATTATATTTATTTATTTGTTGGCTTGTTTATAAGTGTCTTTGTGTATTTATTTATTTTATTTTATATCAAACCTGTAAAATGCAATAATGCCACCCCACAAGACCATCCATCCTGCCGCTGAAATGACATAAGACCAGAGAAAGAGCAAAAATTCCCTACACAGAAAGCATCCAGTTTTTCTTTATTTAAAGCTGTTAGGGTAATAACCAGGTTTTTCAATACATTCCTAAAAAAAAGCTTAGCAGATTGGATTCCTTGCACAAATACCGAGATAGGAAATTCCTTTTGGCAGCCACTCCTACTGCGACCGAGAAGGATCACTCACAATGGTATTGAAACAAGGGACCACAAGCAGCAGTTGATCCTTTGATCTCAAAACCCTGTCAGTCTGATAACATGTAAACTAAGGCCCAAGAATAGAACACTCTGGATAATACACTGCTTGGTGAACCAAATAAAGCGATTTAAAAATAACGTATTCTCCCACTGGATGCCAGTGGACGGAGACTAATGTTTGTGGAACGTGGTCTCGGGTTCCAAGATCTAGAGCAAGTCTGGCAGCATAGTTCTGAACCAATTTTAATCTGTTAAACAGACAGAAAGGCAAATCCAGATAAACCACATTCAGAGGTGTTGGGATGAAAGCATTCAGAATCATTATCTAGTGAGGAAACTAACATCGGGCAATGGGAGACAGCTGTTAAAAGAATATTCGGCCAGAGACATAGAGAAGAAACCCCGGGCCTTTCCAAATACCCTACTGTCAGGGAATGGGATGAGTCATGCATAGATCTATCAGGAACTAGAAAAGATGATACACAGCCCCCTTGAGAAGTAAGGAAGGTTTTCAATTATCCTGTGGTTACTGACCATATAACGATGCCTTTGATTAGCAAATCATGTGATTACTACTGCAGTATAACCCTCATCCCAAGGTGAGACCCTAGCCCATCCCTACCTATATCATGCCTTCGAACATCCAGTTAAATTCTGAGGCCCTTATTTATGGGGATATGGTGTAGGACAGTGCAGCAAGTCATCTGGTTGCACTGCCCTATGCCAAAGTGAAAGGGCAGGAATGCACCATCCCTGTCCTTTCTCCTGCGCTGTTGCCGTTTTGGCTGGCTAGCAGCAAGATTGTTTTTGTGCAGGAAGGGGCAATTTCCTGTAGAGAACCAATGCTAAGTGATGTTTTCCTCTTTCCATGTGTGCTGCATGATGCAGCACACATAGAAAGAGGAAATAACGAGGAGAAATAAAGACATTATTCCTCATTACGCCTCACCTCAGTAGGCGTAACAATTTGGCCGCTTCCCTAGGTTTACATGCTCTTGTAAATTTGGGGCAGCATCAAAATCCATTGGTGTTGCTTGGGAAAACTCACTGCAAAGCCCATGGAACACCTCCCGAGTGCAGAGTAAGGCAACATAGCGATTTGCACTGCCTTGCCTTACTCCATATCTATCAGGCCACTCAAAGCCACACATAGTGCCTTTACGTGGCCTCATAGATATGATTTTGTAATCACCCCCACTGGAGCGTCACAAAAAGTGATGCTCCGGCGCTGCAGGGGACTCGTAAATAGGCACCTGAGCGTTTAAAAGCCGTTTTTACGGATCAGACCTCTAGCTCACACTTTAACATATAAACACTGATATCGCCTCGATTTGAGCCATCAGGAAATTATTCACTTTCCGGCATATTTATGAGAGCTTTTCGTCACTTTTTCACTACGTAAAGTGGTACAAGGCTGATGCAGGGCTCTGAATCAGATTTATGAAGCTACGCAAAGCCACCCTACATGGCTTTTAGTGGCGTCATAAATCTTGAGTAAGGCCATGCAGTGCAAATTGCTGCATCGCCTTAATTTGTGCTCGGGAGGCATTCCATGGGCATTGCAGTGGATGTTTCCACTCAACACCCATGAATTTTGATGCTGCCCCAGATTTACAAAATCATGTAAACCTGGGAAAGTCCCAAATCCTTAAGCCTCCTGAGGTGAGACGCAACAAAGAGAAACATCTTTATTTCTCCTCATTTTTTCCTCTTTCTATGTGTGTTGCAATGTGCAGCACACATAGAAAGAGGAAAATTCCACTTAGGATTGTTTCTGTGCAGGAACGTTCCCCTTCCTGCACAAAAACAACACTGAATGCAATGCAGAGACCCTTGCACCGTGGTGCAAGGGTGCCGGCATTGGCACTAGGCTGCCAAAAAGGCGCCAGCGCAGGGAGAAAGTACAGGAATGAACCGTATTGCATAAATACAGTGCTCTACTGCCCTTTCACCTTGGCATATGGAAGCACAGCAAAGTGACTTGCTGCGCTGCCATATAAGATCCCGTAAATGAGGGCCTTTATGTTTAAGTTGTTGTTCTTAATGAGTTATATTATCTTAAATATGGCACTTTTTCAATATTACATTAAGAATTAGTGAAAGAATGAGATTTCTACAATATATACGGAGATACTACAGATCTGTAATTAATGCATGCTTGTAACAGTATCTCAAAATATTTAACAGCAAACTCCTCTTATTATTGAAGTTCACTAATGCACCTATATCCACATATGTAACTTTTATATAGACTAAGCATGAAATATAAATAATATTTGATGAAAAGCCAATAAAATATATTTAAAAAAATCTTGTGGTGTAAAAAGAACACACTTAGGGGCTAATTACTAGTCTGGCGGTCCATGGACAGCCAGACTCACGGGGGCTCCGCAGTCTTCTGACTGCCCTGTTAACATTAGGGCGGTTGGGTTGCCCTGGGACTGCTGCAGCTCTCAGGGATCAGAGATCCCTGGATAGCGCTGTAGTCTTGAGGCCGCAAAAGGCTTGGCAAGACTGCCGCGGTCCTGCCAAGCATATTACGTGTTTCCTCTCTGCCCTGGTTTTCATGACGGTTTCACATCCATGAAAACCATGGCAGAGAGGAAACAAAGGGGGCCCTACAAGGCCCCCTGTTGCCTGTGCACCTGGGGATGCATGCAGGGGGTCACATGTTGTGCATTTTGACGTTCCCATTCAGGTGCCTATTTTATAGGAACTGCAGTGGGAACGCCAAAGTACTTACTGCCTGCCAGACCAGGAGAAAACTTGATTTTTATTTCCTTTTTTTTCATTGGAGGTGGACCTATAGGCCTTTTCTGCCTGTAGAGGCAGAAAAGTGACGTTAGGCTCACTAACATGCATTTTTTCTCCCCGCTAATTGGCCTTTCATCACTTTTCTCTCGCTAATGTCAATATTTGTATCGCCTTGACGCTACTGTTAGCGGCAGTTTTCGACACGGCTAGCTGATACTATTGCCATGTAGTGACGTATTGTACATACATCACTAAGAGGGCAATAGTTTTCGGTGATAAACAGCATTAAGAAAATTCCCACTAACTAATGCTAAAACTGGTTAGCGGCAATTCTTGTAAATATACCCCCTAATCTGTCGGGCGGTTCAACCAAAGTCTAATGGCCTGATTACAGGTTACAAAAATAAGATGCTGTCATAGGGGAATAAAATCGTAGCTTTGTTAGCATTCAGTTAAATATTGATGAAGCATTCATTGTTCCATGTTCGACAGACAACGATGGAGATGGGCAGCAGTACTAATCAGATTATTGGAACTTTTAAAACAATATGGGAATTGGTAACGTACGTAAACAACTCAAATCCACATGACTGAATCAATTGGGCCTCAATGACATATAAATATTATATCAAAGAGGGGACAAATGGAGCTCCGCGGAACCTCACCAGATAATATCTTTGAGGACGAGAATAATGAAGCAGTTTAAAATATGTATCCGATAAAAAACTAGAGAATCAAGCACAAATGCTCCCCTCAAACCCTGGGGGCATATTATCAAGAACGGCGTTAAAGATTATCGCCGCTTTAGCGGCAGAAAACTGCCGCTAAAGCGGCGATAATGGGCTTGATAATATGCCCTTGAGAATTCCAATAGAAGTCCATGTTCTGGTGTGAACATGGGCTTCTATTGCAATTCTCCAACGGCGATAATTTTATCGCCGTTCTTGATAATATGCCCCCTGGTTCTTCCAGGAGATGATGAAGGATCTGATGGATTACCATATCAAATCCTGCTGGAAAGTCTAGGAAATGCAGAGCAGAAGGGAGGTTGGCGTCAGCACTGAGACAAAGCTCATCCATAGCAGATACTACTACAGTTCCATTCTGTCACAGGGCAGAATAAGACTTAAATGAAGTGTAGTGTATAGTTGAATCCAACAAAAGCAGTTGTCTGACAACATAATGCTCTCTCCAGAGGTTTGAACAAATATGGCAGCCATGCGATAGGGAAATAATTAGCAGGACTTTTGGTATTAAACACAACTTTTTTTTTTAACAAAGGGGTCAAAAATTCAGATTTAAAACTTGTGGATACCCGGCCTTACTACAAAGAAACATTCAAGTGACTAGTAAAATCTAGCAATTGCAAATTCTTAAATAAACATGCTAGGAGAGGAATACTAATGGAACGTGAAGTTTTACTATCCCTTAGGAATGATAAAAAGTTATCATCAGATATCAAGGAAAAGTATGATAAAAATAACGTCGTACTAGTCTCAGAATTTTGGGGCTGATACAATTGCATAGCAGATGGATAGAGTGGAAATTTGATGTGATTGATGAGATTTTTGTCACAAAATAATCAGCGGTCAAGTTACATTTAACATCAGAGTCCACAGTCACTAAAGAAGCAAGTGTATTTCTCAACTGTCTAATAGAGGAGAAAGGAGAAAATGGCCATCACCATAATTGGGTTGTTAAATAGTCGAGTTTAAAATAAAAGCCGTTTTAGGTTTATTTATGGAGCATTTGCGAATGTAATTTATGGAACTTTTGTACATTTTTTATTTATTTATTTTATTTTATTTATTGTGTTTTAGAAAGCGTGAGCATGACCATCACGGTACAAAGAGAGAGCTTATGAGGGTTGCGTTGCAGTAAAAACACTTGTCACTTAAGATAGGCTGTGCATAGAACGTGAAGAGCAAGGTATAACACAATAGGATACAATATAAATAGGGCAAATGATAGTTTCAAAATAGTTCTCTTCTGACACATGTTTTTCTAGTAGTATGGCTTTAACTTCCTTCGTGAAGAGCCTGAGTGAGGTAATTGCTATTGTTGAGGGTGGTAGGGATTTCCATATTTGTGGGGCAGATCCGGTAAAAGTGCTGCTGTGTTTTTTCTTTTTTTTCTATCTCGCCGGGGCTAGAATGAGAGATTTAACACTTCTTCAATCGCTTCCACCTTCTGATAACGTAATCCTATTTGCCATGTATTTAGGACTGGAATTGTGTAGAGCTTTGTGTGTTAGCCAGCACAAACCACAGCAAGGACCTCTTTGCCACAGTGAAGGAATTCTCCATTCCCACAGCCACCAGGAAGGACATCACCCCTCCTAAGAACTGTGAGACACCCTGGTGGACTTCTTCCATGACAAGATCTCAGCCATCTACGAGAATATTAAACCCCAACCCTCCTCCGCATACAGCATCAGTCTACTCAGCACCATGAACACAGACCCCGAAAACCAGATTACCAGTTGGAACCCTCTCACAACTCAAGCCACAATCTCCATCATAAACTCCGAACCCTCATGAGCATCCACGGGCCCATGTCCCCACCACATCTTCAACCTCAGCAGCACGACAATTAGCGACGAGCTCAAGAAAGTCCTGAGCACCTCCATAACCACAGCCTCCTTCCCTGAGGATTGGAAACACACTGAAGTGAGGTCCCTCCTGAAGAAACACTCTGCTGATTCAGTAGAACCAAAGAACTACCGGCCCATCTCCCTGCTCCCTTTGAAAGTTCTCGAAGGCAATGAACCAGCTACTCACTGAACACCTGGAACACTAAAACCTCCTGGGCCTCTCTCAATCTGGATTCCAAGCCAACCACAGCACCGAGGCAGCCCTGTTCACATCCACCGATTACATCAGGGCCCTCCTGGACCATGGCGAAACTTCAGCCCTCATCATTCTGGACCTGTCAGCCACCTTCAACACCGTCTCCTACCATATCTTGATCAACAGACTCCACCAAATAGGAATCCAGGGAAGCGGCCTCAAATGGATCACGTCATACCTCACCAGAAGAAACCAGATAGTTTTTCTCCCACTGTTCACCTATGAACACAAGAAGATCATCAGCAGCGTCCCACAAGGATCGTCCCTCAGCCCCACCCTCTTCAACATGTACATTAACCCACTGGCCCCCACTGTCAGATCGCACAGACTCAACATCATCTCCTACGCTGACAACACCCTGCTCATCGTCTCGCTGTCAGATGACCCCTCCACCACCAAAGCCAAGTTCCACAGATGTATGATGAACATCGCCAACTGGATGAAACACAACTGTCTCAAGCTCAACACGGACAAGACAGAAGTCCTCATCTTTAGGAACAACACCTCGCCATGGAAGGACACTTGATGGCCGTGCTAAACTCACCCCTCCCCCGCCTTGACATACCACACCAGCAACCTCGGCATCATCTTGGACCGCAAGTGTCTAAGATTTTCAGGTGGCTCCCAATCAACACCAGAAGGAACGTCACTCAGGCCCTCGTCACCAGCAGCCTGAACTACGGGAACACTTTCTACAAAGGAATCACTGCACGCCTACTGAAGAGACTACAGAAAATACAAAACTCAGTGACAAGAATCATCTTCAACCTCCCCAGACAAACTGATATCACTCCGCACCTCAAGAAGCTACACTGGCTCTTGATCCAGAAGTAATGCCAGTTCAAGATGTTGACCAACGCATACAAAGCCATGCACAATGAAGGACAAGCATACATCAACAAATGAATGACCTTCCTCCTACCAACCATACACCTGCTATTCTCCCCCGCTTCCTTGCAGACACCCTCTGGATCCACCAAGCCAACAGCGGAGGACACTCCTTCTCTCACCTGGCGGCCAAAGCCTGGAATGACCTTCCTCTTCACCTTAGGACTGCCTCATCACTACAGGAATTCAGGAAAGGACTCAAGACCTGGCTGTTTGAATGAACAGAGCACCGCGAAGCAGTTAGCAATTGCATCTTCTTGAGACCCTTATGGGTGATTTGCTTTATAAATCCTGATTAAGTGATTGATTGTTATGCATGCAACCTTCAGTTAGATCCTAGCTTCAACTGGGAGTCAGTTGAGGGCTCTTAGTGATGGGGAAATGCAAGCATAATGACATGCGCCGGTTAAAAGTATTGCTGCTGCATTTATTGACACTTTCATTTGGGCTAGGCTGGCTTTAGGTAGACTTATGAGTGTGGCATTCCCATAGTCCAGTCTTAAGAGCACTAGAGATTGAACCGCCGTTTCGAGGTCTCCTAGCAGTATGAAGGGTTTTAGTTTTCTTAGAAGGTAAAGCTGTAGGTTAAAGCTTCTGGTTGCAGCTTGTATGTGAGCTTGCATATTTGGATTTTACGGAGTCACAGATGGTTGGGGTTCTATTTAGCGATTTGAGGTTATAGAGACCAAAGTTGCAGCTGTTGGGATCTAAGGGGTGGGGAGAAAAGAATGAATTTGGGTTACAGCGGATTTAGTTGTAGATGGTTGTGTGCCAGCCAGACCTGTGTTTGCCTCAGGGTGTCATCCAGTCTCCATATATCCTCTCGAGAGGAGAGTTTGATGTAGAACTGAGTCTCATCAGCTTACATGTGGTTTGAGATTTTTGAATATTTAAAAATTTCAGTGAGATGTTCCATGCATAGATTGAAGAGCGTTGGTGAAATTGTAGATCCCTGCAGAACCCCCCTGTTGATGTCTTCTACATCCAATAGGGTGGTGACTATTTTGACTTTTTGTTGTCGGTTCTGCAAGAAGGATGTGAACCAGTTAAGGACGGCTCCTGATAGGCCCATTCTGATTTCAGGAGTTTCTCTCAGGCGTTTGTAGCTGACTGTGTTGAATGCCGCTGATAAATCTAGAAGTATTAGGAGACAGGAATTCCTTTTGGTCTAGCGATGTTTGTATATCATCTAGGTTGCTTAGAATTGTGACCTCTGTATTGTGTCCAGGTCTGAAACCTGATTGGTGTTTGTCTAATAGGTCAAAATTCTTGATGTGTTTGCATAGCTTACCGTGGGCGAATTTTTCGAACTATTTAGTCTGTAAAAGCAAACTGGATACTGGTCGGACGTTGTTTAAGAGTTTCTGGTCAGTGCCTGGTTTTTTTAGTAGAGGAGATACTTGGACCATCTTCAGGCATTCTGAGAGGGATCCTTGTTGGAGAGATGCGTTTACGATTTTCATCCATAAGGGACTGAAGGATTGGGCGATCTCTTTCAGTAGGTGGGAGGGAATGGGATAGTTGAAATGTGTGGTGGGTTTCATAGACTAAATGGTTTTCTGGATTTCCCCTCAGACAGAGAGCTAAAATAACTCCACAAGGCTCAGTTTTTTTTGGGACAGTTGGAGTGTCTTGGTCAGTATTCTTGCTGTGTGCTGTGAGAGTGGGGTGATGATTTCCTAGAATCGCTAGGTTCCCTAGGTTTGGTACTAGCTTGGCTGGGAATAGACTTGCTTATGGTTGCATTTTTATCTTTAAAGAAAGTGGAGAAGGCATTATAGATGTCCGTCTGGTTTTTTGAAATTTCGGGTTCTGCAAGTTTTCCTGTTTGTTGTTTTATCATGTCAAAGAGTTTTCTGGGCCTGTTCTTTGCTCTGTCTAGTTGAGATCTGATCATTGTTGTTTTGTCTTTCAAGATAGCCTTTTAGTATGAGATTCTGTGCATTCTCAACTGTTCGAGATGGGTAATGCTTGGCTCCTTCCTCCAAAGTAATTCCAGATATCTTAGTTGTGTTCTTTCATTGTTAATGTTTTGGTTGAACCACAGTGCTGAAGATTTTTTCTTTTGTCGTTTTAGACATAATGGAGTAGCCTTCTGAACTATATCGGTCAGACTGCTGTTGTAGAGGTGCGTCAGTTACTGAACCTATGTTTGGTCAGTCCGAGGTGCCAAGGAAGTTTAGCATAAACTCACCAGTTCTGTTTACACAGCTGTAAACCCTCACCCAAGTTTTCTCCCTTCTTGTTTGACCTTTGATTTTAGTTTCTTGTGTGGATATTGGGAAAATAATTTGATGGTAGTCTGACCAGTCTGTTGGGGTGATATCTAGCATGTTTACTGATCCCAGTTTAGCGATGATGAGGTCAAGTGTGACGCCTTTGTTGTGAGTTGGTCCATTGCATGCTTGAATCATGTTGAGGTCCAGGAGCAGGTTACTGAGTGCAGCCACTGTGGGGTCTTTGTCATTGTTCCAATGCAGGTTGAAATGTATTTATAATATTGTATTAGAGAGTGAAGTAGCATTGATTGCGATCGTTTCCATAAGTTGCTCCAGGGAGACTGTGTTGTTACCCGGTGTATGGTATAAAAGGAGTGTTTTTGCTAGCAGTTTCTTTTCAAGCTTGATTTCAGCTCCCAAGAGTTCAAACGATGATGTGTCCTGCAACCCTGGCCATTCTGGGTCAGCTCCCTGCGAGTACTCCAATGCTGAACTGCTGGATTTGGTATCCCTTTTACCTAACACCTGTCTCCATGCTTTGGACCTCTCAAAGATGCAGATAAGCTGCGACAAGTGCAGATTCTGTTTTTCAACTACTCAGGCGCAGAGTGTGGAGGTAAGCCCTACATCTTAATCTCTGTTCTCCACAACGTTTTTTTTGCTGATTTGTAGGGCTCTAGTCAAGCACAAGCTGGAGATTAATTACTTCCTAGAGTACATTTGACAGATGTAGTTTTTCTGACGGAGACTTAGCTTACCGAGAATTCCTCTCTGGATATTTTGGAAACCATCCCCCAAGGTGTTACCATAGTGAGATAAGACAGGAGAACTCAGAGAGAGGGAAGAATCAACATCATTTTTAAGCAATCCTTACAATGCTCCTTCTCAGAGCTTTCTATTGAGGGGTGCAAAGCATCATCTTTCGCCTTAGCCCTCACAAGCTATTTTGCAGTTTCAGGATTTTTGCTTTACCACCTGCCTGACCCTGCAGTCAATTTTTCCACTTCATTAGCGGATGCTCTGCCCCTTCTTGGTTCACCTCTATCTCAACTTTCTGGTTGTAGGGGATTTTAACTTACACTTCGATGACACAGCGTGCTTAGCTGCATCAGCCTTGTTTGCAGATCTGGAGGACTTACACCTTCTTCAATCAGTTTCCACCCCCACTTATAGACTGGGGCACATTCTGGATCCCATCTTCTCCAATTTGGCCCAGTTAGTGCCTGACCACCCTATCACACTAACTTAATCGGATCAGTTGGCTATCCCTTTCTCGGTTCCTTTCATCAAACCAGTCTCTAATCACCCTCCTGCCCAGGTAGAATGGGTGCACAAATGGGCCAAAGTGACGCCATCAAACTTCACGCAAGATGCTGCCCAGACGTGGGTCCTGTGCTCGCTATGCCACTGGATTCAATCTAGCCTGGCTGATGAGGGGTGATACCCCAAAACTGGCCCCAGGATGCTTGGTTTCCTGTCCAGGGAGGACCTGGCCTGGCAGTTTGGGCTGGACTGTTCCCATGGGGAGCCGGGTCAAGACTGATTTGCATATGGCTGGGTCCAAACTGGGGTGGCATGGTGAGCAAAAAAATGATGGATTTAACACAGATCTACGATTGGGGGTGAATGTTTGACATTGTTCAGCATTCTGTCCATCATCTTTTTGTGTTGCTATAATCACCCTCAGTGTGAAGGGTATGCCCAGACGTGGGTCCGATTCTTGCTGTCCCACTGGATTCAAGCTAGCCAGGCTGATGAGGGGTGACACCCCAAAACTGGTCCCAGGATGCCTGTTTTCTGGTCCAGGGAGGACCAGACCTGGCAGTGTGGGCTGGACTGTTCCATTGGGGAGCAGGGTCAAGACGGATTTGCATGTGGCTGGGTCCAAACTAGGGTGGCATGATGAGCAAAAAACAATGGATTTAACCCAGATCTGTGACTGGGGGTGAATGTTTGACAATGTTCAGCATTCCGTCCATCATCTTTTTGTGTTTCTATATACATATATATTCCCTGGAAAAAACAAAGGTTAAAGTAACGTTATAGTTAGGTGAATTTCTAAGTGACAACAGTAACATTTTAAACATAAAACACAGAAATTCAGAAGTTACAGTTAGTAAGACTAACTATAACTTGCACATATGACATGTTCTATAACATAATTTATGACATCACTAATAACATCTCAAATGACACTGACACTTCACAACAAAGTTTATATAATATATTATTAAATACCTGAGTTTTTATTTCTTTCTTAAATGCAGATGAAGACACCAGTCTCTTTCCGCTCCAAATTAAGTCACATCTGCTGAGCACAACTCAATGAGAGTTTCTTCTCCTCCAAAGCACCAAGGACTGAGTATCTCTGATTCTGCAGCCAATCACATCACAGCATTTCTTAAACAATGTAATAAGAGTGGTAACTATTTGTTGAGCCTTGGCCCTTTTTTTATATCCCCCATATGGTCTAGCAAGACTTTCACTGGCTTGTAAGACACCTCGTGGCAGACCCAGTAATTTTCCATGCAAGCCATGAGAGAGGCTTGTGGGATCACAAAACATCTTGTGACAGGCGCTGCAATTTTCCATCTGGGACCTGCGAGTGTCTTGTGGGATTACACGAGCCTCATGTGGCAAACCTCACACCCTGAAGCTTGCACTCTACTCTCGTGAGACTCTTGTGGGATCCCAACACAATTATAGGGAAATAATATTATGTGGGAAGCACTAGCTACTCCACTAAAAACCCTCTGTTGGATAATGGGTGTGCCTACTGGAGTACGAGGAGAAACTACCCTCTGCTTTCAAACCTCTCTCTCAAATACCAATTATGCAGAGTAGGGCGTGTGTGGGGACTGGCCTCTCCACTGATACCCCTCGCTTGCATAAAAGGTGTACATTGTAGGGTGTGTAGTGGGACTGGCCTCTCCTTTGAGACCTCTCTCTAAGATAACTGGTGTGCATAGTAGTGAGTGGAAAGGGACTGACCTCTCCTTTCAGACCTCTCTCTCAGATGATGGGTGTGCATAGTAGGGTGTGTGGATGGAGTAAGCTTTCCTTTGAGGGCTCCATCTCAGATGAAGGATGTGCGTAGTTGTGAGTTGAGAGGGACTGACTTTTCCTCTCAGACCTCTCTCTGAGATGACGGGTGTGCATGTCAGTGAGTGGAGAGAGACTGCCCTTTGCACTCAGATCTCTCTCTGAGATGACAGGTATGCATATCAGAGTGTGCACTTCAACTGGCCTCTCCTGTCAGACCTGTCTCTCAGATGACAGGTGTGTGTAGTAGGGCATGTGGAGAGAGACCGGTTTCTCCACTGAGACCTGTGCCCCAGATGACCGGTGTGCATAGTAGGGTGTATGGACAGACTAACCTTTCCTTTAACACCTCTCTCTATGATGACAGGTGTGTGTAGTAGTGTGTGGAGAGGGACTGCCCTCTCCTGTTGGACTTCTTGCTCAGATGATGAATGTGTGTATTAGAGTGTGGCGAGGAACTGGCCTCTCCTTTCAGGCCTCTCTCTCAGATTACAGGTGTGCACAATAGGGTGTATGGAGAGAGACCGGCTTCTCCGCTGAGACCTCTCTCAGATGACGGGTGTGCCTAGTAGTGTGAAGGGAGGGACTGTCCTCTCCTTTTAGACCTCTCACTCAGATGATGGGTGTATGTAGTAGTGTGGGGAGGGACTGGTCTCTCCTTTAACACCTCTCTCTCAGATGATGAGTGTGCGTAGTATGGTGTGTGGATGGACTGGCCTTTCCTTTCGGACCTCTGTCTCAGAGCCGGGTATGTGCAGTAGTGTGTGGAGAATGACAGGACTGTCCATTCAGACCTCTCTCTCAGATGACGGGTGAGCATAGTAGGGTGTGGTGAGAGAGACTGGCCTCTCTGCTAACACCTCTCTTTCAGATGACGAGTGCATGTAGTACTGAGAGGAGAGGGGCTGTCCTCCTTGCTAACACCCCTCTCTCCGATAATAGGTGTGCATAGTAGGGTGTGGGAAGAGACTGTACTCTACTCAAAACTCTTACCAAACCAATGGGCATGATAAACACCATCTCCAGTAATATTTCTTCCTACAGAAGCAAGTGAGCATACTACAGTGTATTCAAAGATCACCTACTCCTTTCTACTTTTCACGATCCCGTAAGAGTCTTGAAAGATAGTAAACTTAAAAAAAAAAAGAATTAACATTCTAAATTATCAGAGCACTTATCTCTTGTACACTTCCTCTCAAAAACAAAGACCACAATATGCATTCCTACTAATAGAGTGTATTGAGTACTAATCTACTCCTTTTTACTATTCACGATCCCGTGAGAGCATGAAAGCCTCTCGACCTATCACAGGGCTCCATCTTTGATTTTGCACGCTCGTGGGAGGCTCTCAGGACTGCAAAAATACACAAATATATGTGACCCTTAATATCTCAAAAACTACTGAGCAAATTTACACAAAATCACAAAAAGTACAATCTAGCTTCCTGGCGAATTTGGTGCAGTTCTGTTCAACAGTTTTTGCTGTAGCCTAGTCTAAAAAAGTCTATGGAAAATGCATGGGGATTTTGCATTTTTGGGCCCCCCTTTTTACTCACACCCCCCCCCCCCCCCCACTAGACAGATCACCCCAAAACTTTCGGGAAGGAGCTGAGGTGGATTCACTTTTTATTTGGAAAGTTTTGTGAAGATTCTACATACGGGGCCAAAGTTATTAGCAAACCAAAAAACACTCTTTCTATGGAAAAGCACACTTAACTATAACTACCTAGTTCCAACTGCCAATATGTAATCTATGTATACTTGTACACTAGCATTAAACATTCGGATGGCATTGCTGCATGTAGATACTTTTTGAGAGCAAGATCCCTCTCATTGTTTTTCCACACTGACATGCTCTTACAAATGATCCAGTTCTACCTGGAGAACATTCTTCATATTTGAGAACAAACTCTTCCATCAGAAACAGGGGGCCGCAGGGAATGATGTGGTCATGTTACATCGATGATCTGGAAAGGCACCAGAACAGAGGCAGAACAATTTGTCCCACTTAATGACAATCAATACAATATTATTCTGATAGCATTCAAGGACACCAAGGGCCAGATGTACGACTCACCAATTTGTGACTCGCAAATTGTGTCGCATTTGCGACATGTAAATTGGGATGCACAATAGTGTCTCAGATTCCTAATGGGGTCGCAAATTCCATGCCTCATTAATATTAATGAGGCAGGCGCAATTTTCGACCTCGTTAGGAATGGCTAGCATTCAAGGGATGGTGGCCTGCTGGGGTCAGCAGACCACCATGTCTGTGACTGCTTTTTTAATAAAGCTGTTTTTTTTTTTAAATGCAGCCCGTTTTCCTTAAATGAGATGCATTTAAAAATAAAAATGTAACTTTTCAGTTTCATTTTTTTAAGGGCAGGCAGCAGTCCCAGGGACCACTGTCTGCTCTTAAAAATATTTTCTCTCATACTCACAAAGGGGAAGGGGTCCCCTGGGGATCCCTTCCCATTTGTGAGTGGTTTACCACCTACTTGAAGTAGGTGGAAAACTGCGAGTCTTTTGCTGCCGCAAATGCAGTCACAAAACATTCGTACATGGCATGGTGACGCGCTATTAGGAAGGGACCCCCCCTTCCTAATAGCGAGAGTCGCAAATGCTATTTTGCGAGTAAGTGACTCGCAAAATAGCATTTGTACATGCCATTACCCTTTTTTGCTGTCGCAAACGGGAGGATCTCCCGTTTGCGACCGCAAGAAAGGGTCGTACATCTGGCCCCAAGACTGTTGAATTCTTAGACATCACTGTGGAAGTCATTAATAAGAAATTGACATCCAGCAGGCACAGGAAATCAACAGCAAGCAACACACTGCTTCATGCCTCGAGTAATCACCCCAAAGCATCCCTATGGAGGTCTTTTAAGAGCTCGCAGAAATTGCAGCACCGACACACCCTTTGAAAGTGTTTGTGAAGCAATGTTGTAGTGTTTCAAACAAAGATGTTACAAACAGGCAATTCTGATGGCTTCAGCAGAAAAAGCACATAAAATCAGAAGGGAGGATCTACTGATAACCAAAAAACCTCTGACTGAGGAGTCTGATACCAAGTGCGGATTTATACCAACAGATAACAACAAGGCAGTTGAGATCAAGAAGATCTTGAGGAAATAATGCCAGTATTATCTATTATCTATTGAAAAGAGCCTTACAGGTTACATTGATGATAACACCAGAGTGACATTTAGGAAAGGCAGCACACTAAAAGATAAATTGAGTAAAAGTAACATCTGCAGAGGCACCAATAATGGAAAAAACATAAGAGGGAGTTTCCCTTGCTCCCATTGTAAGGCATGTAAGCACAGTATCAGTGTTAGTGAATACTTCATCATTGGCATACAGGAGCATTGTTCCCAGCATAGCTCTGGTTGTCAGTGTTTACTGAAAGATTGGCTTCATGTTTTTTCTCTGTGTTCAAAGTGACCCTGCATTAGTGTGCATGGTAGCCGTCACTAATAGTCTATGTACTGAATCATAGCATGTAGTGTAACATGCCTAGTAACTATTTTTCCTCTGGACCATTGGTCAGCTTTTCATCTTAAAGTTTCTGTGATTGTGAAACAAGCCACCCATTTAACACACATTTATATATCCATCAAATTTTTAAGGAATTCATTTAGTGGCTTGCTCATTGTATATTTAAAATATATATATATATATATATATATATATATATATATATATATATATATATATATATATATATATATATATCCACATGAAAATCCAAGAGTGTCCAGTCACACCGGCACTACACAAGGACACAGACTCCACAGCAGTTGAAGTGGCAAGGTGTTTATTAATTAACCATCATTGTCCAAAGACGCGTTTCGGCCGCCAGACATGCGGCCTTGTTCATATATATATATACGTCATGTGATCAAGGGCACTGTGTTGCTCGAAACACGTCATGGCGGTGGTGCAGGGCGTCCACAAAATAAAGTAAAAACTTGCACCAGTAACGGGTCTGTATTCGTCATCTTTCTGGCAGAAAGCACTACGTGGCGAAGTAAGCTACATATATATATCTATATTGTAGCCACTATTTCCAGCAATTCAAGCATCAGACCGCTGCCCTGACGCGTTTCGAGTTCTCCTCTTTCTCAAAGGGTGGAGCAGTCAGAAAGTGCATGTGGGCGTCACCCTCCTTATATGCGACATCGTACGCCATTAATTGGACTACTCTGTATGAGGTAAGTACGTTGCTTTCTGGGAGGCAGCGGTCTGATGCTTGAATTGCTGGAAATAGTGGCTGTTCGTACCGCAAATAAAGCTGTTTTGGGGAAAGCTGTCCTGTGTCCGAGTGCGGCTTGCCTGTTGGACTTCCCCAGTGAGCCACAATATATATATATATATATATATATATATATATATATATATATATATATATATTATTCACGAATTTGTCGCAAAACATCTTGCTGCCTTTTTTCCGGTGTCGCAGATATTTGCGAAGTTAGCAGGTTTTTAAAAAGGTGTTAAACAAACATATACACATATTGTAATGAATCTTTGAGAACAGTAGGTTACTAATATAGTGTTTAAACTTGAATTTATGCAAGTAATTTAATTGTAAAACACTTTTTAATTGTATTTCATGCCTTCATGATGATGTCAGTGTTTGTGATGACGTTAGCATTTGCGAATATCACATGACTATATAACAAAGATATTTGATTGTGCAGGACACTTTTCATTAATCTTCAAAGAAAGTCACCACCCATTTTTCTCTTTATCAGCCTTCCAGTAGAGATATTGGAATATTATTTACAGGTCCCCTATACTTTGCAGTGCTAGAACTGTCTTGTGTATGTTTTTTGCCTTTACCTTGGATAAAATGGCATCTGGAGCAAGTGAGGAGCAGGATCTACACAGAGGAAGTGAGGAGCAGGAGCCGCGCCCTTCACAAGGATAGTCATCAGATAAAGAACCAGCAATAAAATGCCAGTCCATCGCATGTGATTTTTTAACAATCCCCTCTGGTGAAAAAGAAAAACTGTAGTGAAATTCGTGAAGTGCTCTTTGTGTGATAAAACCCTTTCAAAGGGAACTTTAAAAAAATATTCCTGTAGGACAACTAGCATGTTGTCCCACTTAAAAACCTATCAAGGGACACAGCTGAAGTGAGCACAGAGGCAGAGAAGTGGTGACCAGCCATCAACTTCGGCTGCTACACCAGCTGCTGCAGGAGAGAAAATTCCTGTTGAAGTAGATAAACGGCTCCCAGAAAAGTCTCCAGAATTGAATTGAATCAAAACATTTTGCCTGAACTGCAATATAATACTTACTGGAGGCAAACAGTGTGTGGGTGTAGTTCTGCAGATGGCAAAAAATAACACGTTATGTTTTTTCACACCGCTAGCTGCAGTGTTTTTAAGTTTTGGGAAATAATATTTTTTATCCAAGTCGCCATTTTATTTAAGAAAAAACACAAGAAATACAAAAGGTTAGGAAAAAAAAACAGTCCAAGAAAAAAGGAAGAAAAAAAAGATCAACTGGAAGTCTGTGTATAAGGAAGAGTGGCTGTATAAGTCAGTGACTGGGTGTGTGAGTGGCTGCATGAGCGAGTGACTGCCTCTGTAAGTGGCTGTATGGGTGAGGGAATGGATGTCTGAGTGCCTGTATGGTTGAGTGAGTGTTTGTGTTAGTGGCTGTATAGGTGAGTGAGTGGGTGTGTTAGTGCCTGTAGAAGTGACTGACTGGGTGGATGAGTGTCTGTATCAGTGAGTGATTGGGTGGGTGAGTGACTGGGTGTGAGTGGCTCTATGAGTCAGCAACTTTATGTGTACATGACTGTAGGAGTGAGTGAATGTCTATGTGAGTGCCTGTATGATTGAGTGAGTGGGTGTGAGTGGCTGCATAGGTTAGAGACTGGGTGTGTTAGTGACTGTGTGAGTGAGAGACTTGGCATGAGAGTGTCTATCAGGCTAAGTGTGTGTGTGACTGCTTGTATAATTGAGTGAGCGGTTGTTTCAGTAGCTGCATAGGTGACAGCCAAGATGTGTTAATGCCTGCCCAAGTGAGTGCCAGGGTGTGAGAGTATCTATATGGGTGAATGAGTGGATGTGTGAGTGATTGTATGAATCAGTGATTGGTTGGCCATACTGGCAGTATGGTTGAATGGCTAGGTGTGTTACTACCCATATGATTTAGTGTTTGGTGGGTGAGTGTCAGTATAAGTGAGTGACTGGGTATGCTAGTGGCTTTAATAGTGAGTGAATGGGTGGATAAGTGTGTGTATAGGTTTGTCACTGGGTATGTAAATAGCTGTATATCTGACTGAATGGGTGAGTAAGTGACTGTATGAGTCAGTGACTGGCAGTGTCAGCAGTTGTGTGGTTGATTATGACACTGTGTGTAGCTATATGGTGAGTGAATTTCTCTGTAACTAGCTGTAGAAGTGTATGAGTGGCTATGTTGGTGTTTGTATCAGTGTGTGTCTGGGTGTCTTAGTGGCTATATTATTGTGTGTATGGGTATAATAGTGTATAGAACAGTGTGTGCCTGGGTGTATCAGTGTGTGCACAAAAGTAAGTCTGGGTCTGTCAGTGAATGCCAGGATATTTTGCTGTATATATCAGTGTGTGGATGGATGTATTAGTGTATGAATGAGTGTGTACCTGGGTGTGTCAGTCTATGCATGAGTGTTGATCTGGGTGTGTTAGTGTCCTAATCAGTGTGTGCCTGGGAGTATTAGTATATACAACACTGCGTGACTGGGTGTCACAGTCTGTCACTGTGTGTAAATGGGTGTGTAAATGTCTATATAGATGAGTAAGGGGGTGCATGAGTGTCTGTATCAATGACTAGTTGGCTTAGTGAGTGCCTGCACAGGTGAGTAAGTGACTTATTCAGTGTCTGTATGTAATATTGAATATCCATGGCAGTAGCTCTCTAAGTAACTGACTTGTTGTGTTGGTAGGTGTTAAGATAAGTAAGTAAGTGTATGCGTCACTGTTTACAGGAGTGAATGGGTGTCTTTCTAGCTGTATGGGTGAGTGTTTGGGCGTATCAGTAGTTATATGGGAGAGTGACTGAGTATGTTAGTGATTGTATGCATGGCTCACTTGTAAAAGGTACTATGTAGGTGAGTGAGTGCATGTTTTAGCACCTGTATTATAAAGTAACTAGGTATGTGATTATTTGTACGGGTAATTAAGATCACGTAGTAGTAGATGTATTCGTAATTGAGACAGTGTGTAACTAACTAAGTCAGTGAGTTAAGGGGTGAGTGACTGGTTCAATGGATGAGGGACTGGGTGTATGAGTTCTGTTATCAGGTTATCTGTGAATGTGTCAGTGGCTGTATCAGACTATACCTTGGTGTATAGTTTTACAGTGTAAATTTGCTGAACTACACTGTAAGTAATGATTAGGACATTGGCAACACACAGTGGTGGCAAGGTGTACCAAGTGCTCTTCATACGGATCACTGACAGAATATCAATAACAAGAATATCGACCTACAACAATATCGAAGTAAAAATATCGAATGCCAAAATATCGACTCCCTATCTACAAACAGGTAAGTACAAAAATATCGACTCCAAAATATAGTTGTAAAAAATATAGTCAGTCAAAATATCGAATTTTTTAAATGTATGAAAAGTAATGTAAAATTAATGAAATAATATATATAATTAACTAAAACATACTTAAAAATACTTAAATAACTTTAAAATGAATAAATAATTAATGTAACTTAAAAAAATAAACATACATTTTAATTTTTTAATACATAAATATATTAACGTAATATTCAATATTTTTAGCGTAGGATAGCGGGACGGTAAAATTTACTATTACCACTTCAGTCAGTGCAACATTAGGGAAAGCATTGGATAGCGTAGGAGTAAAATTACTATTCCCACTCCAGAGAGTGCAACAGTAGGGAAAGCGTTGGATAGCGTAGTGGTAATAATTACTATTCCCACTCCAGAGAGTGCAACAGTAGGGAAAGAGTTGGATAGCTTAGGGGTAAAAATTACTATTCCCACTCCAGTGAGTGCAACAGTAGGGAAAGCGTTGGATAGCGTAGGGGTAATAATTACTATTCCCACTCCAGAGAGTGCAACAGTAGGGAAAGAGTTGGATAGCGTAGGGATAAAAATTACTATTCCCACTCCAGTGAGGGCAACAGTAGGGAAAGCGTTGGATAGCGTAGGGGTAAAAATTACTATTCCCACTCCAGAGAGTGCAACAGTAGGGAAAGTAATATTTTAATATTTTACTAAAAAATAATTATCAATACTAATAAATATTATTAATAACACTAATTACCAATTAATGAATTAATTTTTTTTTTACCAATTATCAAAATGTAATTACCAATTAATAATTAATTAACAATGAAGTAATTATCAATACCAATTAATATTTATTAATATGTACTTAATTTCAATTAAATTACTTCCCACCCTATTCCCCTATAAACCCACATCCCGCTACAACTATTTAATTAATAGAATTAACATAATTACCATTTAATCAATTAAAAAAAAAATACCAATTAATACAATTTAATTACCAATTAATAATTAATTAACAATAAATTAATTATCAATACCAATTAATATTTATTAATATGTACTTAATTTTAATTAAATTACTTCCCACCCTATTCCCCTATAAACCCACTACCCGCTACGGAATTAAATTACGCAAAAATTAAATAACATAAAATTCATTGCTTTTAAAAAATTAAACATACATTACAACAACTAATATACACTTTTAACACATATACTAACATACAATACACTTAGAAAAATTCGATATTATTAAAAATTCGATATTTTTAATGCCTATATTATGTATAGGGCTCCCGGTTTTATGGTATTTATTTTTTTCACATTTCTGTCTGTATTTATCCATATTTATTTTTTGGTCGTTTTATCTGTATTTATCCACATTTATTTTTGACGCAAGAAAAAAAAGCTAAAGCTAGTATCTTTCCACATTTATTTAAATTGACAGGCACACTTGCACTAGTTTGTTATAGCTGTTTTTTTAAATTGGAGCCTATGCTAAGTGCACTTTACATATTGGGAGCAAATTTCTTCCCTGTCCTCTAAGAAAAGATGCGTGAATTAGTGACTTTGATTAGGTCTCATTTGCGCAGCTGTCTTGCAAAATGTCAATGCATTACTAACTCTTTTACTCACATTTAATCAGCCATCTCAGAGAGTGTCTGCTCTTAGAATATCAGATCATTCTTAGTGTGCACTAGAAGACGACCAACCCCACGAGGCATTGTAAATCGCCAAAATATCGAAAGAATCCTGCATCTTCATCTGTACAGAATAGTGCTTTGTTATGGACACTATGGAGAAAATGTAGAGCACAGGTGGTGCAAGTCATTTCTCTTCTTGTTTTTATTTTTATTTAAGTAGCACTTAAATAAACATTAAATAGAAAAATGAAGTCATGCTAACTGACTTGCTCACCTCTCACTCAGCCTCACTGCCCAACAGCGTGCATAGTCAAGGAGAGATGCAGCCAGGCTTCATGCTAATAGTTGTTGCAGGCATTTCTGCCCCCCTCCCCTGCCACATCAACCTCCTTCACCCTCCCACACAACAAGAAACAAAAGGCTGCTGGAGCAGCAGCCGATGTCCTGGGGTGTTTTCACACCTCTTATTGGACATCGGCTGCTTGCACTGCTCCAGCAATTATCTTGCGAAAACTACCACTGTGAGAGGTGCTGGAGTGTCTCTGCAGACACAGTGCTCCCAGTTCCCCCGTCTCTGGAGCAGTTTTGGGTCAGCAGTTTCCCGTTTCTTTAGCCGCCCCTGTGCACCTCTGACTCGGATGTTACAGAGGAGCACAGAGGCAGGAAGGAGCATTTGTTTTATAAGTATTTTCCCGTTTTTATATATAAATACAGAGAAAAACCAAAATGTTTTCCGTCTGTATTTATATGTAAAAATCCGTTTAAACGGAAAACCGGGAGCCTTAATTATGTACTTTGATATTTTAACTATCGATATTACTTACCTTAATTTCGATATTTTTAACAACTATATTATGTCCATTCGATATTATGTCCATTCTATATTTTAGACTCGATATTGTGTCCATTCGATATTTTTGTTTCGATATTATGTCTGTTTACCCTTCATACATAAAAACACTCTTCAGCGGTATGTCTAAGAAGTATTTCTGTGGTACAACAACAATTTTGAGACATCTAAAGACCTAGCACTTCAGCCACTATTGAAAAAGTAAAAGAACATAAATATATGTTAGTATTTCATTTTCGAAATTGCAGAAATATAAAAATGCACATTGGTTATGCTGTAAAAATATATATCACAATATAGTAAAACATTTCATTTTCCCTTTTTTACTGTTCTGCATGAAGCTTCATCCTTGAGCAGTGGGGAAAAACAATTGTATGGATCGTAGAAAAAAACTGCACAGTATATCTCTATAAATAAGTAACACTATGCATTGCCCTCACTACAATACGTTAATCAGTTTTACCTACAGTTCCTACACTAATCTGAACAATCATATCTTTAAAATATTTCTTTTAACATTATACCTGGTACAATCCTTCTGATAAATATAAACCACACTTAAATGTAGGAGATCCTTTAGAAAACATCATCCCTGGTAGGCCAAATGATGTCTAATAAGCTGATGATCCACATAGGCAAAATCCCATACATTACTTTTTTTTCCACAAATAGTATGTAGAGGTTTGGTTGCAGAAACAAAAGGTGACAATGTTGTAGTTTGAAAGGCAGTTTTGGTTTGTATTTGAGGTTCCTGTGATTGAATTGTGTCCATCCAGTTTCACACTTTAATTGATACACTCTCTAGTGTAGTATTTAGATGTTATATTTACTGCTTTTTGTTAGATAAAAGGACTCGTCAATTTTCTAGAAATCTTTAAAGACATCATCCCGATCGGCTGAATGATGTCTAAACACTGATGATCCACGTAGAAGAAACACTGTACAGCACTTTTTTCCAGAAATCCTTCTTAGAACTTTGGTTGGAGAAACAAAAGATAAGAGTTTGGTAGCTTGAAAGGCAGTTTTGGTTTGAATTTAATGTTGCTGTCATTGCATTCTGTCCATCCAGTTTTACTCTTTAAATAGACAGTGTAGTGTCCAGATATTAGTTTGAGACCTTTGTGAAAGCTAATAGCCAAAGTAGTATAAGTTCTTCCAGAAATTGATACTTGTCAAGCCTTGAACTTTGAAATTTCATTTTCTAATTTAGATCTATCTGCTCTGCATCATTATAACATTAATATAATGTATTTTCCTGTTCTTCGTAGATGCAACGTAGACATAACATCTGATTTACAATTTGGGCAGAGTTTTTAACCAATCTGTCAAAAAGCACAAATTTGCAATCTGGTAGAGTTAAATACTAACCCTGGGCGTAGTTTGCGTAGTCGCGCTACGCGAAGCTACGCGAAGACGTTAAAGTGCTACGCGTAGCTACGCGAGCGAGCGTAGTTGCTTGTCGCGCCCGTTCGCGATGTGTTTTTCTTCTTCGGGAACGCGTTGTGCGTGTTCGGGATGCTGTTTGCGTGCTCGGGGGATAGTATCCCGCGAACTTGCCCATGCGGTCGCCTATGGGCGCGGCCATCTTGTTTTTCACTTGTCCCGCCCGTTCGCAATGCCTTATTTCCTGTTCCGGGTCGCGTATAGCGTGCTCGCGATGCGCATTTCATGTTCGGGAACGCGTCGTACGTGTTCGCGACGCTTTTTGCGTGCCCGGGGAGAAATATTGCGCGAACTTACCCACGTGGTCGCGATGGGCGCGGCCATCTTGTTTTTCACTCTATGCTATGGTTCTGGGCATGCTTTTCTATCCTCCCTCAATCTTTGCAATCCTTAGTTTTTTACACTGTTTTTCATTTTTTTTTATTTATTATCTATCTCTCTCTGTGCCTAAGTCTATATTTTGCATTTATTTCTCCTTTTTACTGTGTTTTTTTTACTTTTCTACTGTTTTATATTACTTCCTTCTTTAAGCTCCTACTTCTTCCCCAACTTTATTTTTTCCTTCTAACTTTTCTTTTCCGCCTCCTCCCACACACCCCAGAACCATGGCGAAGGGTAGCAGCACTACCGGCTCCAAGGGCAAGGCGCATGCGCCCAAGAGCCGCCTGCCTTGCGGCAGACTGCGCCCTGCAGGGGTGCAAGCCCGGCAGCTTTTTAGCAAGGCGGAGGTGGCCGCCCTTTTTTTTTAGTGCAGCGCCACCTCCCCTTGACCTTGGCAGCAGGCGGCAGGCCAGGCTCCGGGTACCCTACCCAGGAGCGTCACCGCCGGTGGCCGAAGGTGCGCCGGGCAGTGTTTCGCTGCTCAGGGGTCCGGCGCACCCATAACCAGCTGGCCCACCGGTGGGTGGTCAGACATCCTGGACCGGGAGCAGGACCTGTTGGACCTGCTAGGTGTCGAGGTCGTGAGGCTTGGTGAGTAGCTAATATATATAGTAGTATAAGTATTGTGTATAATTTTTTTACGAATAACAAGAATACTGCTGCTTACATTGCAGGTAAATTACGTTTCAAAATCTTCTGTGATTGTAGGACACAGGTGCTCGGCGCTACTCTTTAGTTGTTTGCAACTTTGCGCTCGCTTGGGCTGATTATTATGTAAGAGTTTACTTTAGAGAACTTAAGTTAGGTAATGCTATTGCTAGAGAGACTCTAGTCCTTCCTTTGTCCTCCTGTCAAATAGTGGTGTATGGATTGATACTAGGTTTAGTTAGTATTAGTTGATAATTGTTTAGTGGTCTGCCTGACGCATCCTCTGTCACTGAGTGCTGCTTACCCCAGTCCTTAGTAGAACCTTTTGTAGTTTGTTTAGTGAGTGGTAGGCTTAGCAGTGTCAGTCAGTAGCAGAACATCAGACGCAACCAACCAACAATTTGGTGTATGCACAAATTTATGCATGTGTCCTCCATCTCATCTATGCATTTTTGAGGGCTAAAAAAATGGAAATGCAGACTTAGTGAACAATTGGCCCGTCTGGAATAGGTGGGCTAGGTCAGGTGGTACTTAGGCTTAGTTAGTGTTCTGGATTCGAATCAATCAGAATGGAACACTGGATTAGTGTTCATAAATAAGTAGACGGTCCGTGAATCCCGCAAGTCAGTAGTCGATCGGATTAGATAGGTCAATTTTATTGCAATTATTGTTTCCTAAAACGTTTTTTGAGCGTTTTTTAAAATAATGTATTTGTTTCACAGCAATCATTAATGTTTGTCTCTTTCTTTATTATATCTTACATGATCACTGATCTGCAGCACCCAGGGGCAAGAAGACGGGGTCCGAGTCGGCGGGACAACCAGAGGACCGCTCCTCTACTGTGGGCCTGCTGCTGGCCCCAGTAAGTCCTCCAGTGGTTAATATTAACAATTATATTTCCCTAACTTTTACTGCACCTTATTTTTTCCGAACTATTAATTCTGGTTCCACTTCCTAATTCTATTTTTTACAAAAGCTTCTTTGATCTTGACTTGACTATCTGTTTCTAAATTCTGGTTATCCCTGCCTCTAAGTTCTAACTGCCTCTGCTATGACTCTCTGTACTACTACTATTAGTCTGTCTGTAGCTAAGCTTGCCCAGTTTGCCACTCTTTATTTTACGGTTTTGAATAAAACACAGATTGACCAATAGCTCTAGTCACTGAGTCCAGTCCTTTGGGTTGTCCTCTTCTAGTCTTCTTAATCTTGAGGCTTTGACAATTACCACCAACAAAATGCCCAACCAGATATTTGACTATTTTTGATAGGATATAGTACATACTACTACTGTTGTGGGGATTCTGCACAGCCACATACAGAACTATGCACAAGAAAATAGGATGTTGGTGATGGGAGGTTGGACCTTCCTCACACCTCAGTCAGAAGTGAACCCACAATCCCCTGACCGACTAGCTATAGTGTCTCATTAGGTCCCCGAACCCCCACCCGAAGATACCCAATGATTACACAACCCAGAACATAACACCCTTTCGCTCACTCACTCGTGTAAGTCCACCACCACACCAAATACCACAGAGTCTATGTGTAAGTTCAAAAGGTTTATTTTCAACTAACAAGCTCTGTATGTTGTTCTATAAAATTCAGTGTACTACAGCCAGCTCCAACAGCAAAATGCATAAGATTAAAACAATAAACATTGTTACAAGTGCATGATAGAAGACAAAAGATCTGTGCGAATTCTGGGAGACCCCTCACCGTAGAACGTAGAAGTACTGGTTACATGCATCATTCATAAGCTCTGCAAATCTCTGGTTCGTAGAAGGGAATCTTCTGCCTGTTATGAGAAAAATGGTGCGCGTTAGATAGTATAATGCAAGCATTTCTCAGTCATGCCAAAATGTGTAGCATGTTGCTTATGGCTAAGCAATACGGACTAACCGAACTCCATAACAAAGTGGCTTGTTTTTCGACCTCTTGTACGCAACGCTCAGACAGTAGCTGTATGAGCTCATGTGGGCTCAAAAAGGCGTCTTACTGCACAACAAGCTGCAAGGTAACATGCGCAAAAGACATGAAGCGAAAAATGGTTGCATGGCTCAGGCTAACTTTGCAAAGAGTAGAGTAGACTATAATAATGACCCTAGGGACCATAACACTACTAGTGTCTACTGACTCTACTCTAGTACCCAATTTGGACTAGTGATGTATGTTGTATATGTATGTATTAACTTTTTTTCAATCTTGCTAGTGAAAACGAATAAATAGGGGGAGGTGTACAGGCATCTAAAAATGTGTCATGTTTTTTCTAGGCGTACTACCGACCACCAGTGCCGGCGGGGCCAGCGGCGATGCGGCCATTCCGGAGGGGGCAGGAGATGCAGCACCTGCAGGAGCTACAGGGGGTGAGCCAGCAGCAGTGGCGGGCGGTGGTAAGTTATATTCATTACTTATTGACATTGCACTAGCTGGAAGGGTGTTCACTTCACTCACTGTACTGTTGAGACTTATTAAGTATGAAGTTGTAGTGAACATTATACAATGGTTGAAGAAGACACCCTTTACTTAGCATTAGCAATGCATTAGCAATAGCATTAGCAGCGTGAGTTGAGTAACCAATGGCCTCTTCTATCTGACTCCAACTCAGCTGTGAAAGTTTTATGGAGAAGACTAAAAGTCAGATCAGATGACCTTGATGGATGTGTTGAACAAAAAGGGAAAGAAGGGTGGAAGGAGGAAGGACGGGCGAGATGTAATATGACTGGCAGAGAAGGATACGTTGGAAGCATGCATAGGTGGCTGATAGGAATCATATGCATGTGTTGTTGAAGGATGGGTGGAAGGTGAAAGAAGAATGGATGCCTGCCTGGGTGGGCGACACAGTATGGGTGGATACTGGGGATAGCAAGAATCATCAGCGGTGTTTGGGTGAAACTCAAAGCCAAGGCAAGCAAGGAAGGAGTGGACGCATGGGTGGTTGTTGGTGAAACAAACTAAGGTTTGTGGAGATATTAAGAAGAATGATAGACATTTACTTAGAATGGATGGATGCCTGTATGTATTCATCATAGACAGCATAGGTGGAGACTGTCACGGGATGCAGAGTCTTAGTTTGAAGGGAATGTAAAAGAAACCGCACCAGAGTAGCAAAGCCGAGGGGAATATAAGTTGTATTTTCAGAATACAGTTGACTCACAGTAGTTTGCAAGCACATCATATATATTGTGTATAGTTAGTTATCAAGCGCCTTCCTCCGACTCCGAGGACCACTCCCTACCTATGTTAATTTATTTTCGAATGTGTCAGCCAGCCTGCAAAGGGTGGCCTATCTGTTGGTTACACAGTCAATCAAAACAAAGTACCTTATGCAGTAGCGGTCGGTGGTGGGAGTGCTGCCGGGCGGTGATGTGGGAGGAGGGGCAGGGTGGGGGGTAGTAAACAATGGATTACGGCCAAATACAGGTAACTAAACATAAAAATAAATAAAGCGAATTTCATTGTGCGCACTGCACCGCCAAATGCGATGCAGTGCGCGCAACGAAATTAGTTTTATTTATTTATATGTTTACTTACCTGTAATTGGCCGTAATCCATAGTTTACTACCCCCCACCCTGCCCCTCCCCACATCACCGCCCGGCAGCACTCCCACCACCGACCGCTACTGACCTTATGTCATCGTCCCATATATAAGCAATGATCATTGGATCAGATATATAATCTGCCTTTTTGTAGTAGCCAGGGCACTGTGAAAGTGAAATTGAGCAACTGCCCTTCATGTAACAGAGAGAGTATGGCCAGTGCCACCCATAATAGAAAAATACGAGCTTCCCCACCTGCAGACAGTAGTAAATAAAACTAACGTGAGTCTGCGTCATGACTCGTATGTTTGTCTTGGGTGCAAGCTTAGCTGACTGAGCTGGCATGCCGGCTACAACCAGGTTATGTAATTTTGCTAAACTAGAGATAAGAAGAAGAATGGTGTACTGTGTACTGGAGTCCATAGTGCTAGTATAATGCCTGAAACTCCCACAAATGTTAGAGGCCGAGGAAGTGGGAGGATAGATTATTACCACAAATGTTATGTACTGTGCTTCTTGCTAGTGCTACTCTGCCACTATGTGTTGGATTAATTTTGTGTTACTGTTTTGCTAAGAGTATTGGTTACAACAATATTCTTTTTCTTTCTTGATATAGATCCTCCTTCCCAAGAAAAACCATCACGGAAGGAGTTGGCAGCCAGGGCCCGGCACCGGAAACTGGAGGCCATCTGCGAAGAGTACCGGCGGCTGGTGGCTCAGGCGGAGGAGGAGGCGGCAGCAGCTGCAGCCTCCTCCGATGCCCCGGGCCCCAGCCAGGCCCCACCTCCAGTGGTACGACGCCGCGGTCAGGCAGCCGCCCGCCGCCGCAATTCATTAACAGCCAGCACTGCTGCCCCCCACCCTGGATGCCACTGCAGGGCATTTCGCCGCCAGATGCTCCTCCGGATTTCACGCCTAGAGGAGCAACTAGAGGAGCGGGTCAAGATCCTGGTGGACAAACACCTGAAAGCCCGCCGAATATAAGAACTATAGGACCCCGTTGGATTGCCCCTTTTTATTCCTTTTGTTGGTGGGTGGGAATTGGGCGTTGGGGTTTATGGACATTGTTTGGACTTTTTCGTTTTGGACATTGGTTGGGGTTAGGGAGAGGGGTGGGTCAGGTGTGGGATAGTTTATTTTTGTTAGGGTAATACATTATATTTATACTTAAACATACGATGTTAATGTTTTGTGGGGGGGTTACTGTTTTACGAATTTACGTCACATGGTTTCCTTGCTGCTGCAGGGCCGCAGCCAGTGTTTGATTTAAATAATCTGCCGATTATGTAACACAAACAGATAGATGCGGTACCCCTCACTGAGTTATTTGTCCTACTAGTACTGTCAGTCTCTCCTCCTAGTCCATTATACCTCCCACCAAACTTATCTTACCTGTGATTGATGATGATTAAGTTCGGCACAGTGATCGCTGCATGGTGTCCCAAGAGAATGGAGAAGATGCCATGGTTGTGGTGGTAGTAATAGACACTGGCAATAGCATTTGCAAAAAAAATAAAAAAGAGACAGTCACTTGCCTGAGAGCGACTGTGGGAGGAGTAGTAGAACGAAGTAAAGTACAGTACAGAAGAAGACTACCAAACAAACAATATTGCAACTGCTAAAGTAAAATAAAACATAATGGTGGCGGGGACAGCCTAGTACAAGAAGTTACAAACTGTAGTTGTGTCGAGTGAGTCACTTAACTTAACAAAATCGTAATTCGTAACCTTTACTGCTGTGTGGTAGGATGTTGATGATGAATCCAATCAATGCCGGCAATTAATTATGATGTATTAGGTCCCTTTGGGAAACAAATTGGCTTGCACATAGACTGAGCATGGGTGGGCAAGCAGAAGAAGATCCTCGCCCTGCCTTGAAATTGAATTAGTGTTGCTTTCACCACATCTGCCCCAGCAAGCGTGTGATCAATTGGTGTACATTTAATGTAGTCACATCACACCTCAATATAAATCACAGCCCGGGGGAAGAGGGTTAGGGTTTTATGAATGGATGGATGGGAAGGGGGGTTTGGGGAAAGGTTTGACAAAGAAAAACAGTACGCATGGACACAACAAAAGCAAAGCACAATCTTGGCAGTCGACCATGATCTTATCCAATAAATCTATAAAGGGAGAAAAAGGAAATGCATGCATGATGATGAAGATAACTTGATGGTTAATGAGTAGTACTTACTAACTACTACTAGACAATTAGACAGTACAGAGCAGCAGTATATTCTATGCAATTTGCCTTGCCTGTATGCCCTCAGAGAGACCCAAATTACATGTTTTACCGGGCTTACTTTTAAAGATAGCAAAGAAAATTAAAAAATAGTTGTAGGGATCAATTAGCAAACAAACAACAACACAACACACAGTCGTAATGATTGAAGAGAAAAAAGGAATCAAATTAATTAAAAGACGAATGATGAATGATACTAAAGTTACTGTATTATCCTGGTCAAATTGTGGAGTTGAATCTCGTCATTCCTCTTGGTCCTATCTTCCATGGACGCTCCGCACATCAATCTTGGGTGCCACTGCCTGCCTGATGCGGATTGGTAAGGTAAGTGTGAGTTGTTTCTCCCAGTATATCACAGGGTAAAGGCCGGCCTGTAAGTGTAGATGGAAAAACAAAAGGGGTATTGAAAAATCAATGAATAAAAAAAAGCATCAATTACGGTGGAGTCCAAGAAGAGAAGAGAGAACACTTTCAGACTGAGGCGGCTTGGATACATCGTGTCTATTCTGTTTACAGCATTAAGCTACAACAACAACAGGACAGAACACCCCCACAGCACCAGCCCGTGACCCAACCTCCATTTACCTTAAATTTTGACAGAGCCAGACAAAAGGCATATACAGCAACCTAGCATTTTCAAAATTAAGTGACTAAATCAATGCGCCGCTGTCAGTCATATGACTACACTCGACTCCACCACTACATGGACATGTAGGTCTGCTGTGTTTACTTTCTTGTTGAATTGTTGTGTTTACCTTTTATGCCACTTCATGAAACGCAGTTATTCCATCAATCATCTCCGATCCAACTGACTGACTGCGTGCAAAGGTAGTATGGTCATCATCATGGTGTGGTACGTGTTGTCCAACTCCAACTCAGTCTGTAGTGACTAGTCTCCGATAAGTCCATATTCCATATTAAAAAATTGCAACGGATATTGGCCTGCACCTGAAGTAGTAGGAGTACAATTTGGTTATTAAACAACAAGAAGGGAAACATTAGCTGTCACTTGAGTCACTTTCACTTTGTAGATTAACTAGTAGAGTTCGACTTCATGCACAACATCAACACACCAAACAACAGCAATCGCTCAGAGTCAGCAAGCATCCAATGCATGCCATCATTACCTGTCTTGCTCTTCTCTTTGGCTGTCAGATCATCAGATGCCTAGTTCTGACAGGTGTGTGTTTTTTTTCAACGAGGCAGTGGCCTCACTATTACTCCACATTCATTTTGAGTGTTGGTAGTCACTGTTTCGGTTTGCGTCTTATTCATCTGTGGCACTTTGTCGCAGTTTAAGTTGGTTCACATGGTCAGCGCTGTGATGCGGCCTGGGTAGCGGTCATTGCTGGTCAATTGAGTTTGCAGAAATGTCAGCAAGTTTCTTCGAAGAGTCTTGTCTTTCTCTGCCAAGTACCTTCTGTCCTGACAGTGATGAGCTTTGGATGCCTGCCGAGGCTGTAGCCTTCTGACAGTGATGGGTTTACTTTTGGATGCCTGCCCAAGTTCTGACAGTGAAGAGTTGTGGATGCCTGCAGAGGCGATAGCCTTCGGCCAGTGATGAGTTTTGGCTCGGAAACAAAACGGAGGATAGCTATAGTCACGTTTCACTTCTTATGGAGGGACTGTTAGAGGCAACATTTCTTGTACTCCAATGTCTGGCTTGATGGAAATGTAATTAGGGCAAGTCAGGAAGATGGAGCAGGACTCTGAAGAGTGGACAGTTAAATGCACAGACGTGCAACTCCAATAGGGAAATAAAAAGAGAAGACGGTGGTGATGGATTTGTTGTGATTTGAACCAGCAAGACAGATACACAGACAAATAAAGGAAGGAAGAAAGTAACAATTTGAAAGCCTAGTTGTCAGGGAAGAGGAGCTCGTCCTCAAACTCTGGTGGTTCGGACAGAAGTAGGTCCTGTAACCCACTACTTACGTCATCGAAGTCGCTCTCCTCTTCCTGCTGTGATTCACGTATTTTGTAATCCTGTGGTATAAAGTGCTGATTAATTTTGATCATGGTTAACCTCTCCACGCTTTTGGGCGAGAGACTGGTCCTTTTCAAAGTTACAATGGCACCAGCAGCACTGAAAACACCCCCTGAAGAGACACTTGCGAGAGGGGAAGCCAGATACTTTATCGCCAGCCTGCTGAGCACTGTCCTTTGGCTTCTTTTCCCATACCAATACACCAATGGGTTTCAATCCATGAAGACCTCTGTTGGGTCATCCAGATAGGCCTGGACCGTCCGCTCAATGCTCAGGGGTGCTCCGATGTGCTCGGCCTGTTTTGCCTTTGCATCAGCACTGGACTTACCATACCCCTGCCGTAGAAACCAATCAGTTGCCGATTGTACTGTGGATGATCCTGTTCTTGCTGTTGTTGATGTTATTGGTAGTGTTGGTGTCGGTGACTGCTGGGAGGCAAACGCACTGCCCTCAGGCTCCGAAGTAGAACTTGACTCTGGATGCCCTGTAGTACTTGTTATGGCCTGGGGCGGGGGGCCTGTAATTACCAGCCGTTCGTTTTCGAACTTAGTGGCTTCCTCAGCTATCAAAGTTTTGTAGTTGGCAACATCCACTTCCGAAAAAGGAATTACTGCCTTACTGTTCAGAAATACTTTGTACCGTGGATCCAAAATTGTGGCAGTAATGTAATGTTGTTGTGACACAATGTTATTTTGAGTCCTTGTATTTTCAGATAAGCGAGCGGCTAAGGACTCCGCCAAATGATATGCATCTTGTTTGTCATCCACACCTGCGTACGTTTCAGACACCTCCTTCAGCTGTTGCTCTAGCATGTGCAACAATGGGATAGCTTGGCCCATAGTACAGTCCTCCCTGCTGACTTCACGTGTGAAGATCTCAAAAGGAAGTAGCATCTCTGTCAGGCATTTAATGAGGTCCCATTGACCCATCTCAATGGTCATGCCTCTCACAGTAGGTTCCCCTAATCTTTGCATGACATAAGCATTGAGTGGTATGTACAGGTCAAACAGACGATCAATCATGTAATAAGTTGAGTTCCAACGTGTTGGCACCTCCTGGATGAGTGCTTTGACTGGCATTTTATGCTCACGTTGAATGACCCTCAGCTGCTTCCGGGCTTTAAAAGAATGGTTGAAATGTGTGCATATTCTTCTGCAGGTGGCCAGTAAGTTGCTGACTTTGTATTCATTTTTCAGAAAGTCTTGAACAAAAATGTTAATGCAGTGTGCCAAACACGGGACCCTGAAATAGCGACCATCTTGCATGGCCCTAACTACATTACTGCCATTGTCCGTGGCAACAAAACCAATGTTAAGCCCTCTTGGGTGCAGCCACTCAAAGACCTTGCTGTTAAACTCTTCCAAAATGTTTGCAGCAGTATGAGATTTCTCCATGGCAAACATGGCTACAGTTGCATGTTTGCGAGTGGCATGCAAAATCTCAGCAGCGTCAACACCAGCAGATATCTGTTCTCTAACCCCCGCAAAAGAGATCCAGTGTGCAGTGATGCACATGTAATCAGTGGCTTGGCAACTGGTCCACATGTCTGTTGTCAGGTGGATACTCTGAACAGCACTCTGCTTCAAGGCTTTTCCAAGCAATTCCAGCACGTCGTGATGTAGTGCTGGAACAGCAACTCTGGCAAAATAGTAGCAGCTGGGAACATGCCATTTTGGGCAGATGGCTGTCACAAAACCCACCCCTTCAACAAAAGAAAAAGGGAGAAGGTCCAGTGCTAACATTTTAGCCAGCTTCGCATTGTACAAACGTGCTATTGGGTGGTTGCGTTCGTACTGCCCCTCCCCCCAAACATGCTGATAATGGTAGGCTGCATGGTTTTCCTTTCTCTTAGGCTCAACAACGCACTTTTTTTCATTGTGGTACTCCTTGCTGTCTCAGGCTGACTCTTACTCTTGTGCCACTGAGATGTTGCTGAAGATGTGGGCGACGTTAACACTGCACTGCTGGGGACAGGGCGACTTTGTGTACCACTACCAGAGAGAATGTCTCCCTGTCCTTCCTCTTCCACCGTGATCGGATCTTCTACTCCTTTATCCCCACCAACACCAATGGTTGCAGTTTTTATGCCGCGAAGGTGGTACTCCCAGCTGATCAAGTGGTGTTTTTTCAGATGGGTTATTTGGCCTCCGGCACCATAGTTTGTACCAAGCTTACCACGACTAACAGAGGTATTACAAATGGAGCATATAGCAATGTTCTCCTCCTTTTCGCTAACCGTAAAGAAGTCCCAAACTGGGGAGCTTAACTTTTGCCTCCTGCTGGAGGTGCCACTTCCAATGCCGGATGAACTGGAGGGTGTGTGTTGAATTTGACTCTGTGCTGTACCACTACCTACTTCTACTGAGGTGGTGGTTGTGCTGGATGTAGGTCACTGCCGGGCCTTTGCTAATGTAAATATGGAAGCTGTAGGTCGTGTTGGTGTTACCTGTGTTGGAGGTATGTGTGCTACATCCCTCGCAGCGATTTTGGATGGGGTAATAATGTTGGTCTCCATCTCCTCTGGACCGGGAGTGATGTTCGTGATGACTGGCTCATCATCATCATCCTGCTGTTCTACATCGACCTCCATAAGTGTAAGTCTTTCTGGAACCTTCCTTTTCCCTAGCCTGGTCTTGGGACGTGTCTCCCTCTCAGACTCAGTTTGTGGCTTCCAAGTGGCATCTAGATCATCAGAAGGGGGGCTTGGCGAAGAACTTGATGGACTAACCCTCCTTTTCCTTGCTGGGGATTTGGAAGACAATGGATCTTCTGAATGAGTGGCTTCCTCTTCTTCTACCTCTGCATGAGGCTCAATTTCCTGAACTGCCCCTACTTCGGGAGGAACAACAACTACTATTGCGGGCGGTGGTTGCGGCTGTTGTTGTTGACCACTTATCTGCTGTGTTTCCTCCTGCATTGATTGGGTACTACTTTGAGATAGCGATAAGTTTATCTCAGGCTCAGCATCACTGCTTTCCACCATTAGGCTGGCTACCTCTTCTACACTCATGTGCTTGGGCCTGGGTTGGTGGGTTGGGCCCACTGATGCGGAGGTGCTGCCCCCAGCTTCCCCCCGGACACCGCTGCTGCAGGCGTAATTTTTGTTTCCCAAAAAGGTATTGGGCGGCACACCAGACTTAAGTGTCACTTCCTTCTTCTGTTCCTTCTTCTCAATAGCAACTTTCTTGGTACTGGAGGACCTGGTACCTGCTTTCTTTGGGCCCATCTTCTTCAGATGTCAGCAGCACTCAGTTGCACAAGTTGCAGAGATGTCTGGTCAGGTCACACGTCACGTCGTGTGACTCGTGTACAGCAGCAGGACGTCTGTCTGGCAGTACAACGGGCAATGATGAGACACCTCCTCCTCAGTCTTTTGTGCACCTAAAAGCAAAAAAGCCAGAAGAACATCAGTCAAACGATAGCACAAATCAAACTAATATAATATATAACTTAGTTAGTGTGTGGTTGTCTCAATTATTAAATTTTAGAAACTCAGTGAACAACAACAGTGTAGCCATTTATGAGACTTTGACAACAAGGCTAGGGCTTTCCTGGTGTACTGTGTACACTCAGGAAGAATAAGAATAGCAAAGAACAAAAACAAAAATGTAGTGTAGCTTGTTTGGCCTAAATTTGTGCATCACGTGGGATGGATGCAGCATCAGGGAGCTGCAGCTGGCAATGGGGATGGATTTGGAAGCAGTAAGAAAAGAGGAACAATGGAAAGACACGCAGGCCTATGTGGCAAAAACAGCACACTACTAACTACCACAACAAAATGGCCCCCAGCCACATGGTCACTCACAGGCACAAGGCACGGCAAACAATGAACTCAAGCAGGCCTATATGGCCAGACAAAGGATGCCTGATAAACAACACACACAGCTTTAATGCAAAAACTAAAATCCACATGGCTAAAAACAGGTTGGAAAGTTACACAACAACCACAACAACAACACATACACACACACACACACGCAAAAAAGGCATTTATTTAACACACCCAAAAAGTGAAATAGACCCCCAAAAAAACCCCACATTTTGCAATTCAATCCAATGCTATCCATGCCCTAAATGATGTTTAAATTCAACAGACAACACAAACTGCTTTTATGCACCCATGATGACTACCTCTGGGCCTACTGGCAGACTAGGCCGCAAGCTTGGAGGCCTATGGCAAAAGCACAGTGGCTGGTCCCACAAAATGGCCGCCACCACATGGCCAGGCCACCCACAACAACAAGAAAAGGAAGACAAGACAGACAATGCAGGCCTATGGCAAAAGCACAATGCCTGGCTTCACAAAATGGCCGCCACCCACATGGCCAGGCCACCCACAATAACAAGAAAGTGAAGACAAAGGACAGGACCAGGAAGTTGGAGACTCCTGGGAACTTCCTTCCTCTTTAAAAAAATTGTAAAAAAAAGAAAAATAACTCCTTGCTCACAAAACTACATCTAAATGACAACCTGAGGAGTTTTTGGAGCAAAATGAACAAAATCATCATTTTCGAGAAGGTTTTATGCTGCTCGAGAGATATTCTTCGCCAAATTGTAAATTCTGCGTGTTCGGCATCGCGATCTTCACAAAAAGTCGTTATCGCGCGCGCAAAAACGCATATTGAGCGCGCGAAGAAGAAAAAAAGTGTAAGTCCGCGCTGTCGCGCAGTGCGGAGTTGCCAAAAGTCCGCGAGCTGAACGCCCAGGGTTACCTACTGGCTGAAAAGGCGTATTTATTTAACACACACCAAAAAACTGAAATACCACCCCAAAAACCACATTTTGCAATTCAATCCAATGCCATCCATGCCCTAAATGATGTTTAAATTCAACAGACAACACAAACTGTTTTTATGCACCCATGACGACTACCTCTGGGCCTACTGGCAGACTAGGCCGCAAGCTTGGAGGCCTATGGCAAAAGCACAGTGGCTGGTCCCACAAAATGGCCGCCACAACATGGCCAGGCCACCCACAACAACAAGAAAAGGAAGACAAGACAGACAATGCAGGCCTTTGGCAAAAGCACAATGCCTGGCTTCACAAAATGGCCGCCACCCACATGGGCTGGCCACCCACAATAACAAGAAAGTGAAGACAAAGGACAGGACCAGGAAGTTGGAGACTCTGGGGAACTTCCTTCCTCTTTAAAAAAATTGTAAAAAAGAAAAATGACTCCTTGCTCACAAAACTACATCTAAATGACAACCTGAGGAGTTTTTGAGCAAAATGAACAAAATCATCATTTTCGAGAAGGTTTTATGCTGCTCGAGAGATATTCTTCGCCAAATTGTAAATTCTGCGTGTTCGGCATCGCGATCTTCACAAAAAGTCGTTATCGCGCGCGCAAAAACGCATATTGAGCGCGCGAAGAAGAAAAAAAGTGTAAGTCCGCGCTGTCGCGCAGTGCGGAGTTGCCAAAAGTCCGCGAGCTGAACGCCCAGGGTTACCTACTGGCTGAAAAGGCGTATTTATTTAACACACACCAAAAAACTGAAATACCACCCCAAAAACCACATTTTGCAATTCAATCCAATGCCATCCATGCCCTAAATGATGTTTAAATTCAACAGACAACACAAACTGTTTTTATGCACCCATGACGACTACCTCTGGGCCTACTGGCAGACTAGGCCGCAAGCTTGGAGGCCTATGGCAAAAGCACAGTGGCTGGTCCCACAAAATGGCCGCCACAACATGGCCAGGCCACCCACAACAACAAGAAAAGGAAGACAAGACAGACAATGCAGGCCTTTGGCAAAAGCACAATGCCTGGCTTCACAAAATGGCCGCCACCCACATGGGCTGGCCACCCACAATAACAAGAAAGTGAAGACAAAGGACAGGACCAGGAAGTTGGAGACTCTGGGGAACTTCCTTCCTCTTTAAAAAAATTGTAAAAAAAGAAAATGACTCCTTGCTCACAAAACTACATCTAAATGACAACCTGAGGAGTTTTTTGAGCAAAATGAACAAAATCATCATTTTCGAGAAGGTTTTATGCTGCTCGAGAGATATTCTTCGCCAGATTGTAAATTCTGCGTGTTCGGCATCGCGATCGTCACAAAAAGTCGTTATCGCGCGCGCAAAACGCATATTGAGCGCGCAAAGAAGAAAAAAGTGTAAGTCCGCGTTGTCGCGCAGTGCGGAGTTGCCAAAGTCCGCGAGCTGAACGCTCAGGGTTACCTACTGGCTGAAAAGGCCTATTAATTTAACACACACCAAAAAACTGAAATACTACCCCAAAAACCACATTTTGCAATTCAATCCAATGCCATCCATGCCCTAAATGATGTTAAAATTCAACAGACAACACAGAAACAGTTTTATGCACCCATGATGACTACCTCTGGGCCTACTGGCAGACTAGGCCACAAGCTTAAGCCTATGGCAAAAGCAAGCACACTGCCTTGCTCCACAAAATGGCCGCCACCCACATGGCCAGGCCACCCACAATAACAAGAAAGTGAAGACAGACAATCAATGCAGGCCTATGTCAAAAGCACACTGCCTGGATGGCTCCACAAAATGGCCGCTAGCCACCCACTGTCAGGAATATCGTAGGGACTACAGTCCTTGATCAGATGACACCCCATAACATGAAAAAGGTTAGGGTCATTGTTAAACCCTGCATGGTTAACCTGTGGAGAGACCTAATATAGGAATCTCGCACCACTGTAAGATGGCCGCCATATTTGTAGCATTTTTTAGGCACACTTAGAAACTCTCGTGAGGTAGTAATTATGAAAAGGTGTGCGCGCGCCTTCCGCGGCGCACTTCAACTGTAGTTTAGTTAAGGAATGCATGTTTGGCCCGTTTCTCCTCACCACTTCATGAGGTAGAGTGCGGGAGTTCTTAGTAGTTAGGGCAGCTGACGGAAAGAGTTATTTGCGCGTTTGGAGTCGGAATTAGTGTTCCGAATTATGCGAGAGGAGCTATCTCGCAACCTTCAGGAAGAAGCCGCTACGGAGACTCATGCAGCCGCCGAGAACGTCTTTCAGTAAGCAGAGTCTGCAGCTGCCGAGTACGCCTTTCCATTAGCGGAGTCTGCGGTTAGGGCGCTCAAGCAAACTCGGCTGGAGCAGCTTCTGGAGCAAATTCGTCATTATGAAGAACGACATTACAGTAAGGCGTATCTTATACGCACTCTGCATTATCCTGCTTCCAAGATTAACCCCCCTCTGCTAGTGTGCAGCAACACTATTAGGGAGTTCCTGTCACCTTCCTCTTGCTATTATCCTTGCATTTTCTCCCTTTCTATCCTGCCTAGTTCCTTTTTGCGCGTACTCCCCTTCTGACTTGGAGCAGGTTTTGGAGCACCGTTTTCAGATAATTAAAGGACAATAACCTACAGTGCAAAGACATTAGATATCAGAAATGTTTAATACAAGAATAATAGCTTGAGACAAGGTATTGTGAAAGACTGTATAGTGGCATATATCATAATTCTACTAAGACATTGATAGCACCATATTTAATTGTCCCTTTTTAGTTTCAATATAGAACGTGGTGGTCCCAGTGCTATTACATCCATACAGTGTAAAAATTAAATATATACAATTGTATTCACAACAATGAATCAAGAATGACAATTCAATAGTGTTACCAGTGTTATTTAATCACACTGAACACAAAATAAAGATTTAGAAAAACACATTGTAAACCATCATAAATGTGCCCGATTAGGTAAGAAGTGAAAAGGGCAGTGACTTAGGTGAGGCAGTGAGGTAGGTGAAAGACACTACTAGTGGGTATCACAATTAAATTGTTGGGCATGTTATTCAATGCCACACATTTCTTTAACAAAAGGGAAACAATTACAATAAATTAAATAGCCATGTAACATAGAAAGTCACAGTGCAACATGCACTGTTGGCGATACTGGCATCAGTAATGTGTCGACGTTTCGACCCCTGGATGTGTGTAGGTGTTCTTAGAAACCTTACTGGCGGGGTCTTCCTCAGGGCAAGTGATTGAGTGAGAAGGGGGGGGCACCTAGAAACATAAATGAAAAACGAAATGTCAAGTCCAATGTTAATAAAGGACGAGAACATGAACAAGTAAGAGTCACTGTATTTACCGTGACTGAATTAGAATGAAGTCCTCAAAGGCGCGAAATGTCCTCTAGGACAAAAAGGGCTCAATGGCTCCAGGGATCAGAAGGGAGAGAGAGCAGGGCACCTACAGGAATAAGGCGTCAGTCAGTAAGGCCTCAATTGAATCAGAGGGACATTAGGTTCGCTATACTAGCAGAAACTTACTCCAAAGATGGGTAGTACTCCAAAATGTGAGAGCTGCGGTAAAAATCGTGGTAAACCATCGATCAGAGAGTGGAAGCCATCCACTTTACTTCAGTCGAGTGAATCAAGTAAGCTAGAGTAACAACAGAGGAGAAAAATCAATCATTGAAAGGCCCCGACGAGAAAGGCATCTGGGGTCGTGACTATACATTTAAAAAAAAATGTAAGCGCATCATGAGATTCTAAAGAAAGGGTGACTAGTGTACGCCTATTTGACAGTAACAATAACAAGAACATCCAGGAAAACCTGCTGATTAACAGCGCGGTTAAGGAAACAAGATCGCACTATAGTTTCAGGCACAGAAAGTCAATATACAACAATAGGAACAAACAATAATGAAGAGAAGCTTATACTCCTCCAAGGACTGGTAGGGAGGATTAATGCCATCACCGTCAATAGTGTAGAACTGTAGTGAAGTTTCCTGTGGTTCATCTCCTTTGTCCCTCTGTGCATTAGGTACCCTTTCTCCTTCCTGGGAGCAACAAGTGAAGATTGCCTAGGAGTAGCAGAGGGAAGCAGTCCGAAGGTGTTGTCTCTTCTCTGTCCCATTCCCCTTTCCCCCACACTGGTGAAATCGCTCTGTGAAATTTAGCGCGGTGGCACCGGTGGGTGGGCATTGGGACTTAGCGTCCGTTCTGCTTCTGTGAAGATCTGGTACTTTGACAGTTTGAAGTGCCCACGAAATTTCTTCACCCAAGCAGAATGGCAGAGGGGTTTAATCTAAAAGCGTTAGGAGAGATGTTAGAGGGTATCCAGAGGGAGATAGGAGCAGTCAGAGAGGAAAACAAAAATTTAAAACATGAATTTATTGCTTCACGCTAAGAAACAATGTTACTGTCGCAGAAGGTAGATGGGTTGGCCATGAGTGATCCAGTTGCCCCTAAGTCCACATCAGCAAACTCATCACAAGAATCTAATCCACGTACAGTAGCTCAAGTAATCCACTCCGTCTCCCCTCTCATTCCCTTAGCTGCTCCAGAAAGATTTCACTGGGATCCACAGAAGGCCCAACTTTTCTTGACGCAGTGTTCCTTACATTTCATGCGTCGTCCCACCTTATTCCCGGATGCTCAGTCTAGAGTAGCTTTTGTTCTGTCCTACTTGGGTGGAGATGCTGCTAATTGGGCTATGCCTTTAGCATCTAGGGATGACCCCTTTCTCTATGATTTTGAGTTATTTAAAACAGAATTCCTAAGAATATTTGATCGAAGAAGAATCTCTCAAACTACCGACAATGAATTGTTGGAACTTTGTCAGGGTTCAAAGGATCTAATCACTTATTTGACCCAATTTAATAAATTAATCGTAGAGACTAACTGGCCAGAAGAAAAACGGGCAGCTCTTTTTTATCGTGGTCTACGAGATGAGATCAAGGACACATTAGCACAGATTCCCAATCGTCCAGCTGAATTATCTGCTTTAGTGATGGAAATAGACTTTCGTTGGTCCGAACGGAAGGGTGAAAAGAAGAAAGAATTCAGGATGAACGTTCCTCGCTTTGATAGAACCAGATCAGAAGTTGGAAGAACTACTGGGACAAGTTCAGACGTGGAACCAATGCAGATTGGAGCTGTACGTGGTCCACTCAGCAAAGAAGAGAAGGAACAACGTCAGATAAAGAAATTGTGCTTATATTGTGGTGTTGCAGGACATTTCGTGAAAGAATGTCCAAAACAACCCAAATTTCCAGTGAAGGGAAATGCCCAAAACCATCAGTAGACGGGGTTGTTCTGATGGCGAAAGAAGAGAAAACGATCCCAGACTCTCATCAGATTATGAACACATTACAGACCTTGGCCCCTCATTTGATTCTACATATGACGATTACGTTTCGGAATCAGGAAATCTTTGGGGTTGCTATTATGATTGACTCTGGAGCCACTGGCAACTTCTGTGACATCAAATACGCTCAGCGTATAGGAATCCAAGCTCTTCAGAAAGAAAGAAGTGAGCCAGTTCGAGCGGTGGACGGCACCAATTTATCTTCAGGTCCAATCACCAGCCATACTGAACCCTTGGAACTCATTCAGTCCAATGGACATCGGGAAGTACTTCAATTCAATCTCATTGATGCGCCCCAATTCCAGCTCATTCTGGGATTGCCCTGGCTGGCGATACATAATCCCACCATTGATTGGGAAAATCGCACAGTTGAAATGAAATCCACCTTTTGCTCTGAGCATTGCTACCAGTCCACAAATGAAACTCCTGAACCTTCTCTAGCATCGTTATTGCCGTTTGGAGGAGAGTCGATTGGGGTAATCAATTCCATGGAAATTCCAACAGCATATCAAGATTTTAAAGAAGTATTTAGCGAACAAGAAGCTGAGCAACTACCTCCACATCGTCCTTACGATTGTGCTATTGACCTCGAACCAGGAGCTGTACTCCCATGTAGTAGAATATACGCCGTGACTGAAGCGGAAAAAACCATTTAAGAGAATACTTGGATCGCTACCTTGCCAATGGATTTATTCGGCCCTCACAGTCCCCGGTCTCATCTCCATTATTTTTCATTCCTAAGAAGGAAGGGACACTGAGGACGTGTATAGACTATCGTGCATTAAATCGAGTCACAGTTAAAAATCGTTATCCCCTCCCCTTGATTTCAGTTCTTTTAGATCAAATCAAGGAAGCCCGAATTTTTACCAAATTAGACCTGAGAGGGGCCTACCATCTTGTTCGCATGAAAAAGGGTCATGAGTGGAAGACAGCATTCAGGACCAAGTTTGGATTATTTGAATATTGCGTGATGCCTTTTGGTCTCTGCAATGCTCCAGCTGTGTTCCAGCACTTCATCAATGATGTAATGGGAGACTTGATTGATAAAATTGCAGTAATTTACTTGGACGACATCCTCATTTTTTCACAAGATCCTCAGGAACATCCAGAGCATGTTAGATTGGTGCTGGAACGTCTCCGGACACCTCATCTTTATGTCAAACTAGAAAAGTGTGTATTCAGCACCCCAATCGTAGAATTTTTGGGGTTTGTCCTATCCCCCCAAGGAATCATTATGGATCCCAAGAAAGTGCAAGCTGTGGAGAACTGGCCCTCCCCGAAAGATGTTAAGGAAATCCAGAGATTTCTCGGATTTGCTCATTTTTATCGGCGTTTTATTCAAGGTTTTTCTCAATTGATTGTTCCAATTACTCGTTTACTAAAAAAAGGGGTGAAATTCCAATGGTCAACTGAAGCGGAACAAGCCTTTGTACTTTTAAAGAAGAGTTTCACTTCTGCCCCAATTTTGTTGCATGCAGACCCCACTGAACCCTTCTTTGTGGAAGCAGATGCTTCAGATCAAGCAATAGGTGGGGTGCTTTCGCAACGTCATCGAGACACTGGCCAGCTACATCCGGTGGCTTATCGATCACAAAAGCTGAGTTCGGCAGAAATAAATTACACTGTGGCCGAAAAAGAATTGTTGGCAGTAAAGGATGCGTTTGAAGATTGGAGGCATTACCTATTGGGGGCCAAACACACCGTCACTGTGTTTGCCGACCATAAGAACCTCCAATTCTTGAAAACAGCAAAGACTTTGACCCCTAGACAACTTCGTTGGTCCCTTTACTTTGCTGATTTTGATTTTGTAATTACGTATCGTCCAGGTAACAAGAACGGAAAAGCGGATGCTTTATCTAGAATCCAAACAGAAACACAAGAACATTCTGTGGACCCTCAACCAATAATCCCGGAGTCCAAGATAGTGTGTACCATCTCTTTTGACAATTTACAAGAGGAAGTTCGAAAAAGCATCACTCTGGAAGAAATGTCTTTATGGGCTTCACAAGAAATCGGAAGAAAGATACAAAATCAATTACCCTATTTTAAGGAAGCCTTGTATCTGCCGACCAAAGCTCTTCAAGAAAAGGTCTTACAAGAGTGCCATGATCAGCCCTTGGCAGGATATAAAGGAATATCAAAGACCTTAGATTTGGTGCAGCGTTACTTCTGGTGGCCCGAGATGTTTTCACATGTCAAGCAATATGTTCAGACTTGTGAACTTTGTGCCTGCAGTAAACCCAATCGACAAGCACCTCAAGGTTTGTTACAACCCTTGCCCACTCCCTCTCAACCCTGGCACACAGTAACCATGGATTTGATAGTTGAGCTCCCTTTGAGTCATGGTTACAATACCATTTTGGTTTTTGTGGACACCTTCACTAAAATGAGTCACTTTGTTCCTCTGACCAGATTGCCTTCTGCACAGGAACTTGCAAAACAATTTAGTGAACACATAGTGAAGATACATGGGGTCCCCAAGATTGTAATCTCCAATAGAGGTTCTCAGTTCGTATCTCACTTTTGGAAGGCCTTCTTGCAAGGGTTAGGAGTAGAGATCAGACATTCCACCAGTTATCACCCTGAAACCGATGGTCAAACGGAGAGGGTAAACCAAGAGCTGGAACAGTACCTTTGGTTGTTCCTTATGGATCAAGGGGGGGAATGGTCGGCATTGTTATGGATGGCAGAATTTGCATTTAATAATGCTAAGAATGTGTACACTGGTTACTCCCCCTTCTACCTGAACTATGGGCGACATCCCAATCCATTTAATCTTTGTGAAGATTTAGAGGTCCCTGCAGTGGAAGATTTAATGAAAAATTTGACCCAAGTCCGTAAGTCTGCAGAATCTAATTTACTGAAAGCCAAGATTAGTTATAATAAATATGCAGATAAACATCGAAGACAAGCCCCTGAGTATAGAGTGGGAGATTTGGTTTGGTTGTCCTCTCGTAATCTTCACTTAAAGGGTAACAGGAAATTCCAGCCTCGCTTTGTGGGACCTTATCCTATCGAAAAGGTGTTAGGACCAGTCACTGTTAAGTTGAAGTTACCTTCCAATTCAGATATCCATCCCATCTTTCATGTCTCTCTTTTGAAAAAGACTGCACCACACACCAGAATGTCCAAGCCTCCAGCACCCCTTTTGGTATATTGCCATCCAGAATATGTAGTTAAAGGAATTCTGGATTCTAAACACACCAAAGGAAGGCTTTACTATCTTATAGATTTGAAGGGGTATGGTCCAGAGGATAGACCATGGGAACCAGCAGAAGATGTTCACGCCCCTCGTTTACAGAGACAATTTCACTCACAGAATCCTCGTAAGCCAGGACCGATAAATCGGTCGTTGAGGGGGTACTGTCAGGAATATAGTAGGGACTACAGTCCTTGATCAGATGACACCCCATAACATGAAAAACGTTAGGGTCATTGTTAAACCCTGCATGGTTAACCTGTGGAGAGACCTAATATAGGGATCTCGCACCACTGTAAGATGGCCGCCATATTTGTAGCATTTTTAGGCACACTTAGAAACTCTCGTGAGGTAGTAATTATGAAAAGGTGTGCGCGCGCCTTCCGCGGCGCACTTCAACTGTAGTTTAGTTAAGGAATGCATGTTTGGCCCGTTTCTCCTCACCACCTCATGAGGTAGAGTGCGGGAGTTCTTAGTAGTTAGGGCAGCTGACGGAAAGAGTTATTTCCGTGTTTGGAGTCGGAATTAGTGTTCCGAATTATGCGAGAGGAGCTATCTCGCAACCTTCAGGAAGAAGCCGCTATGGAGACTCATGCAGCCGCCGAGAACGTCTTTCAGTAAGCAGAGTCTGCAGCTGCCGAGTACGCCTTTCCGTTAGCGGAGTCTGCGGTTAGGGCGCTCAAGCAAACTCGGCTGGAGCAGCTTCTGGAGCAAATTCGTCATTACGAAGAACGACATTACAGTAAGGCGTATCTTATACGCACTCTGATTTATCCTGCTTCCAAGATTAACCCCCCTCTGCTAGTGTGCAGCAACACTATTAAGGAGTTCCTGTCACCTTCCTCTTGCGTTTATCCTTTCCTTTCCTCCCTTTCTATCCTGCCTAGTTCCTTTTTGCGCGTACTCCCCTTCTGACTTGGAGCAGGTTTTGGAGCACCGTTTTCAGATAATTAAAGGACAATAACCTACAGTGCAAAGACATTCGATATCAGAAATGTTTAATACAAGAATAATAGCTTGAGACAAGGTATTGTGAAAGACTGTATAGTGGCATATATCATAATTCTGTTAAGACATTGATAGCACCATATTTAATTGTCCCTTTTTAGTTTCAGGCACAGAAAGTCAATATACAACAATAGGAACAAACAATAATGAAGAGAAGCTTATACTCCTCCAAGGACTGGTAGGGAGGATTAATGCCATCACCGTCAATATTGTAGAACTGTAGTGAAGTTTCCTGTGGTTCATCTCCTTTGTCCCTCGGTGCATTAGGTACCCTTTCTCCTTCCTGGGAGCAACAAGTGAAGATTGCCTAGGAGTAGCAGAGGGAAGCAGTCCGAAGGTGTTGTCTCTTCTCTGTCCCATTCCCCTTTCCCCCACACTGGTGAAATCGCTCTGTGAAATTTAGCGCGGTGGCACCGGTGGGTGGGCATTGGGACTTAGCGTCTGTTCTGCTTCTGTGAAGATCTGGTACTTTGACACCCACAACAAAAAGAAATGGAAGACAGACAATGCAAGCCTGTGGCAAAAGAACACTGCCTGCCTTCACAAAATGGCCGCCACCCACATGGCCAGGCCACAACAACAACAAGCATAAGCCAAGGGGAACAAAGAAAAGACATGCAGGCCTATATGGAAAAAGCAGCACACTACTAAACTACCACCACAAAATGGCCCCAAGCCACATGGTCACTCACAGTCACAACAGGCCATGGAAAACAATGAACGCAAGCAGGCCTATAATATGACCAGACAAAGGAGGCCTGCTAAACAACACAGCTTTAACACAAAAATGCAAAAACGAAAATCCACAGGGCTACGAAAGGTTGGAAAGTTACACAACAAGCACCCACACACATCCAACAAAGCTATTTATTTATTAACACACACCCAAAAAGTGAAATACACCCCAAAAACCACATTTAGCAATTCAATCCAATGCCATCCATGGCCTACATGATGTTTAAATTCAACAGACACCACAGAAACATGCACCCATGGCTACCTCTGGGCCTACTGGCTGAAATTTCAATCAAAGAAAAACAACTAGGCCCCTACTGAAACTACAGGCCACCCAGGCCACAACAATACATTTTAAAAACGATGAAAATCCCCAAAAAATGTAGGTACAAACAAGCCCCAATCAAACAAACAAGTACACCAATTCTCCAACTTACTTGTAAAATCTCAAATCCAAAAGTCCTCAAATCCAATCCAATGATATGATGCAGCAGACAGACACAAAAAGTGATCCTTCCAGCTCCAAATCCAAATGAAAGTGAACAGCACATGGACAAAGCACTGGGAGGAGCCTGCTGGACAGGAACAGGAAGTTGGAGACTCAGGGGCACTTCCTTCCTCTTGAAAAAAAAGTAAAAAAGAAAAAGGACTCCTTGCACAAAAAACTACAGCCAAATCACAATCTGAGGAGTTTTTGGAGCAAAATAATCATTTTCGAGAAGGTTTTATGATACTCGAGAGATATTCTTCGCCAGATTGTAGTTTCTTCGTGTTCGGGATTGCGATCTTACCAACACTGCCGCCGGAAGTCAGATCGCGCGTCCGAATGACGTGTTCGCGTTCGCACACTCTTGCGGGATCGTGCGGCCGGATTCCAAATCTCGTTGCGCCCGCAAACAGATAGGAAATCGCGTCGGCGAACGCAGAATCATGGTAGGTCGTTACCGCGCGCGCGAGAACGCATATTGAGCGCGCGAAGAAGAAAAACAGCTACGCTATGCCGCAAATTGCGTAGTGCTCGGTAACTTCGCGCTCTACGCGAATCGCGAAGTTACCGAAACTCCGCAAACTCCGCGAGCGTAGCGTAGTTCACCGCCCAGGGTTATTAAATACACAGATTTCTCAGAACATTTTTGAGTGGCAGATGTAAAAGAGCAATCTTCACAGTCATGGTTCCATTTGTAACTCAGTCCAAATAAATCAACAATATTTACTTCTTCTTGTTCTAAAACTCCAAGGATGACCATAATAAATTCTTGCGCATCTTATTGAGTGTTAAAAGTAAATATTAGTGATCCGCTACTACAAGGTCTTTAATGCCTGAAGCAGATTATATTACAGCTCTGTCAGTGAGTAAACGTTGGAGCAAGTGATACAGTGCAGAAAACAATCTATTATCTGTTTTTGTTGAATTTCATTTACAAGATGTGGTAAATGAAACAGTACATTCAGAACAACATTTGCATAGCAGTTGACACCTGAACTGTTTTCCAACTGGTATCCTACAACATCTTCCTCATTGTCCACTTTCTTCTTCCTAACGCCTTCTAGCTTGTCCTTGTTTCCTTTCTTTTCTTGAGCATATTCCGACTCTTTTGTAAGCTTCTGCAGTTTATCTGTTTCTCATGAATAGGATTCTTTTCTAAATGAGGAAAGTATAGACTTCTTAACCGATTGCACTCCCTGACACAACTTTAATTGGCGCTGAATTTCTTTTCATCAAAATCAATGAAAAACAAACTGGTCAATGCTGCATATGACATTCCTTCATTAACGACAATACCACCAATATTAACAAAAGCCTCATCTATGCTTAAACCCTGTGATTTATGGATAGTTACAGCATACACTACAGAATATGGAAACTGCTGGCACCACACATATGTCTTTCACTAGCATAAAATGAACAACACATCTGCCAATCTGTTTGCCTCCATCATTCTATTCAAATTTTATGGCTAGTATTCAACCTCATCTCTATTTGGAAAATTAATGAAATCAATATCTTTACCCTTAGTACCATTTACTAACCCTTCTTCAACATTTAAATTACTCCAAAAAATTACTCGGCTGTTCTTGCACATTCGTGAATACTTTTCTAATCTTGCAGTCCTGGATACAGACTTCTCAAAGGAATTCAATTTTGCTTGTAGTTTTTCTGTAAGCTGTATTGTCATTCCCTGAAGTTCCATTTTATCAATAGCTGTAATTTCCAAAATAACTTCTTTTTCCAGTTTTAATAATTGTTCCTTGAAGTTGGAGCACTCTTGAAGTGTAGGCATAAAACAGACTATGGATTTCTGTTCTTCAATAAAATAGCAAATTAGTTCTGCTGTTGTAATGTTGGCAGAAATAGTTTCTTGATAAGTCGAGTTTCTAAAGCACGATTTCCATCGTTTGTTAGAACTCCTATTCTAATGCCCTTAAAAATATTTCCATAATCCCCATCAGATGCTTGATGCATATTTTTCACTAGTTCCTTGAATTCAAAGTGTAACTAAATATTTACATTGCCAATACTCCCCAAAGAATTTCTTGTTTCATTATGAACAAGTGTTTTGAAAACAGGTTGTCCATTTACGGGGATAAGTTGCAGTAGGTCACCGAACACAATCAAATGCTTTCCTCCAAAGAGTCCATCGTAGTTTAGTCTTAAAATCTGCTGCATTCTTAAGTGTATGAAGGCAAGCATTAAGTTCGATACCATGCTCACCTCATCAATGATTTAAGCTTCAGTTTCGTCAATACTCTTGATACCTCATGACAAGCTTCACCAGATCATTTCTGGTATTCCAGTTTATCGTCATGTTCAACAGGTATCATAATTGGTCAATGTAAAGTAATTCCTTTAATGTTATGTGCAGCAAACCCTATTGGTGCTATTACTACACATTACAAATTTGATTATGTAGTCTTTTGTGGATAACTGATGAAAACTTTAATTAGAAAGGTTTATCCAGTGCCAGGTTGACCACTGATGTATAGTAATATTGGTTTGAATGGAGAATATTCACATTTTTTCTTCTTGTGGAGAAGTCCATGCTCAATTTTATTTTTCATCATTCAGTTGTCATACTATCTGTTAGAAATGAACGGTTTCCTCTCTTCTTTGCTGCATTGCACTCTCCACCTCATTCATAGATGCAGCTGTTTCATTTTTAATTTTTGGTTCTCCAAGAGGATCTTGAGTCAGTGGTCAAGAACTTTGGATGCTTTGTGAACTCTCCTTGCCTATCTCAGCAGCAATGGTTTCTTCCTGTTCAATCTCATCTTTCAACATTTGCAAGTAGGCTGGAAATACTGGACACTCAATGCTGTCTTTCACAGTCATTGGGGTCGATTCCGATCTCGGCCGGTGGGGCACCTAACAGTATTCGTCCGGAAAAAATACCAGCCGAATGCATGTTTCCCGACCGATTCGTACACTCGTCCGGAAGAACAAGTACGATGCGTATAACAACTCATTTTCCGAGCGAGTTGTACTCACCCAATCCAGCTCCTGTTCCCCGCCCGAGCCGGATCTGTGAATGCCGAATCGAGCCGCACGGAAGCAAATACACAGCACCTTCTGGCCGGACTAGTACGATGCGCAATCCGTACGCGCCGAACCCGTCGCTACGTCCGGCACGTTTGAGCGTACGGACGCGTACGGCGCAGATGGTAAGTCAAACACCAACAATACAAACAAACTACACGTACCCGAAGTATGTCACACACACATAGGGATGCACAAATAAAGTACACTAGCAACAGCAGAACCATAGGGGTGGGATGGCCAACACCAATGCCATACACACCCATAGGGGGATGGATGCCTACCACCAACACCACCCTACCACCACCCCTACTCAGGGGGCCTGGATGCCTGTCACTACTACCATCCCCACTCATGGGGGTTGGATGCCTACCACTACCACCACCCCTACTCAGGGGGCCTGGATGCCTGTCACTACTACCATCCCCACTCATAGGGGATGGATGCCTACCACTACCACCACCCCTACTCAGGGGTGCCTGGATGCCTGTCACTACTACCATCCCCCTCATAGGGGGCTGGATGCCTACCACTACTACCATCCCCACTCATGGGGGCTGGATGCCTACCACTACCACCACCCCTACTCAGGGGGCCTGGATGCCTGTCACTACTACCATCCCCCTCATAGGGGCTGGATGCCCACCACTACTACCATCCCCACTCATGGGGGATGGATGCCTACCACTACCACCACCCCTACTCAGGGGGCCTGGATGCCTGTCACTACTACCATCCCCACTCATAGGGGGATGGATGCCTACCACTACTACCATCCCCACTCATGGGGGGATGGATGCCTACCACTACCACCACCCCTACTCAGGGGGCCTGGATGCCTACCACTACCACCACCCCTACTCAGGGGGCCTGGATGCCTGCCACTACTACCATCCCCACCCTTAGGGGTATGGATGCCTACCACTACCACCATCACTACTCAGGGGGGCTGGATGCCTACCACTACTACCATCCACACTCATGGGGGGCTGGATGCCTACCACTACCACCACCCCTACTCAGAGAGGCCTGGATGCCTGTCACTACTACCATCCCCACTCATAGGGGGCTGGATGCCTACCACTACTACCATCCCCACTCATGGGGGGCTGGATGCCTACCACTATCACCACCCCTACTCAGGGGGGCCTGGATGCCTGTCACTACTACCATCCCCACTCATAGGGGGATGGATGCCTACCACTCCCACCACCCCTACTCAGGGGGGCCTGGATGCCTGTCACTACTACCATCCCCACCCTTAGGGGTATGGATGCCTACCACTACCACCATCACTACTCAGGGGGCTGGATGCCTACCACTACTACCATCCCCACTCATGGGGGCTGGATGCCTACCACTACCACCACCCCTACTCAGGGGGCCTGGATGCCTGCCACTACTACCATCCCCACCCTTAGGGGTATGGATGCCTACCACTACCACCATCACTACTCAGGGGGCTGGATGCCTACCACTACTACCATCCCCACTCATGGGGGCTGGATGCCTACCACTACCACCACCCCTACTCAGGGGGCCTGGATGCCTGTCACTACTACCATCCCCACTCATAGGGGATGGATGCCTACCACTACTACCATCCCCACCCATGGGGGCTGGATGCCTACCACTACCACCACCCCTACTCAGGGGGCCTGGATGCCTGTCACTACTACCATCCCCACTCATAGGGGATGATGCCTACCACTACTACCATCCCCACTCATGGGGGATGGATGCCTACCACTACCACCACCCCTACTCAGGGGGCCTTGATGCCTGTCACTACTACCATCCCCACTCATAGGGGAATGGATGCCTACCACTACTACCATCCCCACTCATGGGGGCTGGATGCCTACCACTACCACCATCACTACTCAGGGGGGCTGGATGCCTACCACTAACACCACTCCTACTCATAGGACGGGTAATGCATGACACAACTAGCATACTCCCACATAAGGAATGACAGAAGATTACATCCCCCCCAACACCATGACAAGTGTGTGTAGTCTGTGTCAAATGCCTACAACACTGAACATGACATTGAACATACAATGTGACCCCCTAGCACATGTGTCACACAGAAATGTGTGTGGCCTCCACAATGCAAGCCGACCATGGCCACAGTGGCAATGGGCTCGAACACCCCATCACCACAGTGACCAAAAGGGAAGTGTGCTATCCATAGCTGATACACATTTTGAACAGTGTGGCAATGTGGCCTAAAGCCCCATCCCCACAGTGACCAAAAGGGAAGTGTGGTGTCCATAGCTGATGCACATTTTGAACAGTGTGGCAATGGGGCCTAAAGCCCCATCACCACAGTGACCAAAAGGGAAGTGTGCTATCCATAGCTGATGCACATTTTGAACAGTGTGGCAATGTGGCCTAAAGCCCCATCACCACAGTGACCAAAAGGAAGTGTGCTATCCATAGCTGATGCACATTTTGAACAGTGTGGCAATGTGGCCTAAAGCCCCATCACCACAGTGACCAAAAGGAAGTGTGGTGTCCATAGCTGATGCACATTTTGACCAGTGTGGCAATGTGGCCTAAAGCCCCATCACCACAGTGATCAAAAGGGAAGTGTGCTATCCATAGCTGATGCACATTTTGAACAGTGTGGCAATGTGGCCTAAAGCCCCATCACCACAGTGACCAAAAGGGAAGTGTGCTATACATAGCTGATGCACATTTTGAACAGTGTGGCAATGTGGCCTAAAGCCCCATCACCACAGTGACCAAAAGGGAAGTGTGGTGTCCATAGCTGATGCACATTTTGAACAGTGTGGCAATGGGGCCTAAAGCCCCATCACCACAGTGACCAAAAGGGAAGTGTGCTATCCATAGCTGATGTACATTTTGAACAGTGTGGCAATGTGGCCTAAAGCCCCATCACCACAGTGACCAAAAGGGAAGTGTGCTATCCATAGCTGATGCACATTTTGAACAGTGTGGCAATGTGGCCTAAAGCCCCATCACCACAGTGACCAAAAGGGAAGTGTGGTGTCCATAGCTGATGCACATTTTGAACAGTGTGGCAATGGGGCCTAAAGCCCCATCACCACAGTGACCAAAAGGGAAGTGTGCTATCCATAGCTGATGCACATTTTGAACAGTGTGGCAATGTGGCCTAAAGCCCCATCACCACAGTGACCAAAAGGGAAGTGTGCTATCCATAGCTGATGCACATTTTGAACAGTGTGGCAATGTGGCCTAAAGCCCCATCACCACAGTGACCAAAAGGGAAGTGTGGTGTCCATAGCTGATGCACATTTTGAACAGTGTGGCAATGTGGCCTAAAGCCCCATCACCACAGTGACCAAAAGGGAAGTGTAGTCATGGTAAAAGCTGCCAAAGCCAAACTGCATGGATGAATCCTGGTCACACAACAACAAACACATCAGTGGCATAGTAGTGCTTGTGTCCCATAGCAACATAGATTGGACGAGGGAAACAGTGCAGTGTCACTGAAACATCGTTTTGACCATGTGCATACAAACATCACCCATGGGGGCCCACATTGTCAACATTCACAAATAACACAATGACAGAAGTGACCATCATAATGCTGACCCACATATCTGCACCAATGGACACACAAATGTAGATATCCTGTGGAGACTGTAGATGTCAGGTGAACAAATACCATACCATGGCAGCAATGGGACATACAAACCATGATTATTGTGCTGACTGATGACCTAGGAGTCTCAGGGACAGCAGGGGAAACCCACCAAACAACATACAGCCAATGGCACACTGAAGATATGCCAATGCAGTGGTGCAAAGGCACAAACACAAACAGGCAGACTCACACTGCATATCAAACACAACAGGTGATGGGGGTGCCAGTGTCCCCAGGCAACCACACAACACATGAGGAGGCCTGAATTCCAACCACACAGATGTGTATACAGTGCCATACAAAAGTTACTCATGGATCGGATACCCCTATGTGGGCAATCAGGCATTGTAAGATGAGAGGGAGCACAAATTACACATGTCACACAAGCTTGTAGGAACAGCAACTAACACAGCAAGAGACAGACCCACCACAGCACTACCCCCAGGGACCCCACATTGTGCTGACACTAGCCTGCATGATAATCCCACTGTGATGACAAAGGTAGATGTCGTTCACACTGTGAACCACAGCCATGTGTCCTGAGCAACTAACTACCATCACACCTACACAAGCTCCAATCAATCAGCATGACCTGCCAGCCAAGGCCAATATGGAGGTAGGGGTCTAGCCGTGCAACAACTCACTTTTGCACACACTCAACACCACACACCCTGATCTCCACCAATGTGCAGCAGTGAAGCTCACATGGACTGGTGACATTGCACATGCACCCATGACAATACCAGGGGTGGTGGTGGGAACTAAGGTGCCGAAAGCCAACACACATGGCCAGTCAACAAGACTCGTCAATGTCTGACACACAGCACAGTATGCCGTACATGGGCATGATGTGAAATCCACCACAATCAATGGGATCCTGGCCATAGTCACACACCAACGAAGAAGCCAAGGTGACACACGAAGAACACACGTACACAACTTCCAACATTGCAGCTCTGACCCTGAGGAGTGGCAGCAGTCACACACACAACGTATCACAATCACTGAAAGCTAACACAAACTGTAAATCACATGACTCGTGTAAACAACAAGTGCCAAGGGGAATCCTGAATGTGTCCCATCTGCGTTTGCCCACATCCCCAGCCCTGACAACAAAGACAACCTGGTATGACAACCTCATGAACATTAGTTTGCCATGCACCCACATCACGGAGAAACCAGGTCCAAGATGCTGGATGAACACAGAACAACTCAGCAAGCATCACAAACAGGAACATCCCTAGGGACACAGCCTGTGTAGGAAAAGGGAAGGGAACACGCACAGACATGCTTACACAACACACAACACAGGCCCACGCAATGTCACGGGATTACACACTGCCATGAGGGCACTCCACTCCTGTGGAAGGTCCGCTGTGCCAAACCTTGTCTGTGCACGACCCAAACATGTCAGCAGAACACTCCGTCAGTGAGTCAACAACCACAACACACAGAAGGCTCTGCTCACATCATCCTGGGTACGGGAGTGTCACGTCAGTCATCTACACACACAAAAAACACGTGTCAAGCAAGTTGCACTGTATACACAGATGAGTCCTTCGACATTGATGTGCAAAACTGCATGTCCAGTGGAGCTGGGCACACAGTCAGGGAAATCGGAACATTGAACAGTGGTAAGCCCATCAGATGTGCATCAGTGTAAGACAAAGATGTTCATTTACAAATGCAAATGGACATCCCTGTGTCAAATGCAGAACATTACACCCTCAGACTGTAGCAAAGGATGCCATAGATCCAGACTACAACAGGACACATTTCCCATGGACCACATGGAGTCCATCACTGCAACATTTCATTTTCCTGATGTGAACACTATTACAACTGCAAATGCAGGATGCTACTCACCCACATCATGTACATCAAAAGAAAACCCACAAGTAAACAAAAAGAGGCTTTATTCAGCAAATGTCAGGGTAAACACGGAAGTCCAAAAGAAACTAAGGCCAATGGCCAGTCCAAAATCACAGTCCCAACGGGATGAGAAGTGACAACTGGTCACACATTGCTTGCCTGCACTGGTACGGTTAGGGGACATCCCCCTTGGAGGGGCATACAAGGGGCAGGCCAGGCACCGCAGGGACAGGATCAGGGGATGGCAGAGTGAGGCAGTGAAGGGGTGGTGGGTGCAGGAGTGTCACCGGCAACTGCAGTGGAGGTGTCTGACTCAGGGGGGGCCGGCACCACTGTGGTACACAAGTCAGTTGGAGTGGGTGCTGCAACCACTGCAGTGGGCTGGACTGATGTAGTGGACTGGGTACCCACTGCAGTGCCCGAGTCAGACGTGGTGGTTGTGGACTCCACTGCAGTGCATGACTCCAAGGGAGTGGAAGGGTGGGCAGATGAGGTGGGCAGGACAGAGGGGGGACCCGGTCTCCACAACAGTGCCACTAACAGGCAGAGCGTCTGGGTTGGGGGTGGAAGAGCAAGTGGCAGGGGGGGAGGGCCTAAGCAGTCTGGGGATGCGGTATTGGTGTGTGGGGGAACCTGGGGCAGGGTGTGGCGTGGGAACCTGTGCAGTGGTGGACTGGGGGATGGAGGAGAGAGACTGGGCGGTGGAGCTGCGTGGTGGTGGGGTCTTGCTCTTCCTGGTCCGGGGGGACTTCCTAATGGGGTCCTGTGTCTGCCTGCGCCTGGGAGAGGGTGTCCAGGGGCAAGGGGCACTCCCCTCTGTGTGGGTGGACTTCCTCTTCCCCCGGTATGCTGGATCAGCAGGATTGGAGGGGAAGAGGCCGAGGTCACACAGGAAGATCTGCTGTGTAGGTGGGGTAGCAGGCGAGGCAAGAGAAGGGGTCTTGGAGGGAGAGGATTTGGAGGACTGCGGAGTGAATGTGGATGCCTGTGTGTGTTCCCCATCCCCTGTGTCTGTGGTATCAGTCCCCTGAGGATGCTTGTGTGCACGTCTTGCCTTTCTCTTGGGTGTGTCTGTGCTGCTCGTGTCTGTGTGTTTGGGTGACTGTACAGGTGTGCATGTGCTTTGGACAGGTAGGGGGGCAGGAAGTGTTGATGGGGCAGAGGTGGGAGGGGTGAGGGACTGTTGGAGGAGGGACACTGCTGCCGTCAGGGAGGAGTCCATGGACTTATTGCTCCTCTGTAGGGCAGACATACCCGTCGAGATGCCCTCCATGAACGACACCAGCTGTGTCAACAGAGTGGTGTGTACATGGAGGACACTCAGCATTGCTGTCTGCCCTACATGGAGCTGCCGAAGGAGGTACACAGACTCCTCACTCAGGGCAGCAGGAGACACAGGGGCAGGGGGTGCGGTGCCTGGCACGAAGGAGACACGCTCCCGAGTACGGGAGCCTCCACGGACCTCAGGAATGGGAGCCAATGGGAGGGCGGTGGTGGTGGTGGTGGCGGGGCCAGACAGACTAGCTGGCCTTTGGTGGCTGCTGAGACCCGCCTCCACAAGGGAGTCATCCTCCGAGCTGCTGTGGTCCTCAGCTGAGGTGGATGGTGCTGAGGACTCCTCGGTGTGGCTCCCCTCGCCCTCCGTGCCACTGGGTCCCTCTGACCACTCGTCCGATGCTGACCCAGTCTGGCTCTGCTGCTCCTCCTGGTCCATGGAGCTGTCCCCTCCTGTGGCCGTGGATGTATCTGCAAACAATTAGGGAAACAGACAAACATCAGTCACCTGCACTGACCGCACACACCACAGTAAGTACAGCACATTACAGAGCAAGCCCTGGCATCCTTAGTTGAACATTGCCTAAAGTCCTCACACAGATTCGGGGAAGCCAATTGTCAGTCTGATGGTCAACCATGGGACTCACACCCCTCCTGCCCTTGCACCCATCTGTCTGGTGCCTGTCTGATGGTAAGACCCCAGTGTGGACACATGCACCACCTACACAGTTGTTGGACATTGCAGGGAACACGGTGAAGTATGTGAACATGCACACATCACATCTCTTGCCACTGAGTCAGTGCAGGTGTCCGGAGAAAGGGATGGCCAGAGTCTAAATAGAAATGCATGTGATGCATACCAGCACCAGACACCATGATGCACCCATGTCCGGATAGTCAATGTCACAATGGGGTGCATGTTGCACATGTCACTCCCCTGCAGGATCAGTCTCAGGAAGTTTAATGCCATGACACAGGAATGCGTGCAAAGTCATACATTACTGTCTCAAGTCACATGGCCATGGCAGCCAGCCAACAACAGTCTGCACTATGTCACAATCCGAGGGCATGGGGAATGCAAGGTATGTGACTGACAAGTGCACATGTCCATCCCCCAAATACCACATCATCTGTACTACTATTTGTCCACGTCATACCAACTGGACATATGGGGGACATGAAACACAACTCTCTGAACATGAGCACCTCACAGTGTGCTGTGAATGAAAATACAGCTGCCTGAAAGTCACAGTCGCAAACACCTGTGTGCACAGTCAAGTGATCAGACACCTATAAGTCACAGAAGTATCGTCTATCATGGTCACATCTCAGATGGCATGCTGAGCCCTAACCGATAAACATACCAGTAGTCCTGACAACGAAGACACAGCACAATGAGACAGAGGCAGACACCTGAGGGTACATTTCACTGATCACAACTAGGCCTGGGCGGTAAATTCCGTTCCGCTCGCGGAATTTGCGGAATTTGGGTAATTTCGCGTTCCGCGGAGAACGCGAAATTGCCAAAAATTCCGCGATCTGCGACTTCGCGGAATTTTTTACTTGTTTTCGCTTTCAAAATGCGTGTTCGCGAGATATTTCTCCCCGAGCACGCAAACAGCGTTCGCGAACAGGAAAAAAGCATCGCGAACGGGCGGAACAAGCAATTCCGCGTGTTCGCGGAACTTTTGCGTGCTCGCGGAGATTTTTTACCATTTCGCGGAGCTTTGCGTAGCGCGACTACGCAAATTCCGCCCACCCCTAATCACAACATGCCAGATGATACACGGGAGTGGGAGTACAGAGTGTATTGTATGCCCTGGAGTATGCATGACTGTCCAGCTCCACCTGTAAGAGGGATGAGTCCTGGACAGTAGGCAGGTAGCTAAGCATGTGTGACACACTGGATACACATACTCCTGAGGCCCAAACATTGTTCCCACCAGCAGCATGGGTGTGTGCCAAATTCCCCAGGGACATGTGGTGAGTCAGAGCAGCAAGCGGACCACATATCAAAGTTACAACCAGATTACATGTCAGAACTTAGGCATTGTGTAAGCAATTGACCCACCCATGAATCGCACAACATAGTCACGGGAACAAATGCTGTCCCCCACCTTGAGCAAAGCTAAATGCAATGACACAGTCCCCAAATGACACAATTTCCTGACTATAAGGGCCACACATATGCGAATCAGAGGAGAAGTGGGCATGTCACAAATGAGGGACATGAGTCCTGGACCACATGACTGATGTACTGTGAAAGTTTAACCAGGCCAGAGGAGGGCACATAGCATGTCAGACAAAGTGCACAGTGCAGTCATGGACTCACCCCCTCCTTGCTGCTGTCTGTCCTTCAGCTGCCCATCCAGGTCAGGGAAGACCACCACCAGGATCCGAAGCATGTGGGGGGTCAGGGTCCGGTGTCCGCCCCTCCTGCGAGGAGGCGACAGCTTCAGTTGGACCCTTGCGATCCTCCGGGTCCAGCCACGAAGGTCCTGCCACCTCTTCTGGCAGTTGCGGATCCTGCGCCTGTAGACCCCCACGGATCTTACTTTCCGGGCGATGGTCAGCCAGATATCCTGCTTCTGGTGGGCACCAACCTGTGAGGATGACAAAGTGAAAAGGCCATTACTACACATGCAACATATACTTGCATCACACAGTTGGATATACATGTCTCAATCACAGGGGCATATGATGTACACAGGCAGTGCAACAATGGCTATGAACAGTTTGCCAGCAGTCACTACATGGTATCATTGCATGGGAAGTAAACCTAGTTGGAATGCACTGTTACTGCACTGTACCAGTTCAGTGCATGTAACTACACACTTTGGGGTGTGACAACTACTCAGTGGGCATGCTAGCCAGTGGTGTGCACACTGAAAGTCCTGCTAGTCAGACAACATGCACAATTAGTGAGGCAGTGGACAGCACACTCACCTGCTCCCCTGGTTTCCCATACAGCTTGCTGTACTGTGGAAGGAGGCTGTCCAGCAGGGCCTGGTTCTCCTCAAGGCTGAAGGCTGGGGCTCTCTCCACAGTACGTGCCATTGCAGGAGCCAGAGGATGCATAAACAGCAGCAGTGTTGGTGGCAGATGTTGTCCTGGAGCATGTAGTGCAGGCAAGTGAGCTCTCAGGGGAACAGCCAGCATTATATGTGTGCTGCTGAGGCAGATACTGTCCCATGTGTCCAAAGTGAAAGGTCCAAGTCGTTTGCATCTTCTGAATCTGACCAATCCATGGAATAGCAGCACTAATACACGCCCACAGCATCCTTCAAATCTTCAACTTCATGACACCCATGATTTTGCAACATTGTTGTGGCTGGCCAACTGAATTCACTGCATCAGACTCGTTGGAGCTTCGAAAACGCGTCCGTTGCCATGCCAGGCCCCAGCCAATGTTCGCGCACCGTTCGGTCCATTGCTGTACAACGCGTATTCCGGGTACAACGCGTACCCGCACACAACAGATGCAATGGGCCGGCCGGGAACACCGATCGGTCCATTGCTCTTCAACGCGTACCCGCACACAACAGATGCAATGGGCCGGCCGGGCACTCCGATTGGTCCATTGCTGTACAATGCGTATTCCGGGATACAACAGATGCAATGGGCCGGCCGGGCACACCGATCGGTCCATTGCTGTACAACACGTATTCCGGGTACAACGCCGTACCCGCACACAACAGATGCAATGGGCCGGCCGGGCACACCGATCGGTCCATTGCTGTACAACGGCGTATTCCGGGTACAACGCGTACCCGCACACAACAGATGCAATGGGCCGGCCGGGAACACCGATCGGTCCATTGCTCTTCAACGCGTACCCGCACACAACAGATGCAATGGGCCGGCCGGGCACACCGATCGGTCCATTGCTGTACAACGCGTATTCCGGGATACAACAGATGCAATGGTCCGGCCGGGCATACCGATCGGTCCATTGCTGTACAACGCGTATTTCGGGTACAACGCATACCCGCACACAACAGATGCATTGGGCCGGCCGGGCACACCGATCGGTCCATTGCTGTACAACGCGTATTCCGGGTAGAACGCGTACCCGCACACAACAGATGCAATGGGCTGGCCGGGAACACCGATCGGTCCATTGCTCTTCAACGCGTACCCGCACACAACAGATGCAATGGGCCGGCCGGGCACACCGATCGGTCCATTGCTGTACAACGCGTATTCCGGGATACAACAGATGCAATGGGCCGGCCGGGCACACCGATCGGTCCATTGCTGTACAACGCGTATTCCGGGATACAACAGATGCAATGGTCCGGCCGGGCACACCGATCGGTCCATTGCTGTACAACGCGTATTCCGGGATACAACAGATGCAATGGTCCGGCCGGGCACACCGATCGGTCCATTGCTGTACAACGCGTATTCCGGGATTCAACAGATGCAATGGGCCGGCCGGGCACACCGATCGGTCCATTGCTGTACAACGCGTATTTCGGGATACAACGCGTACCCGCACACATCATATGCAATGGGCCGGCCGGGCACACCGATCAGTCCATTGCTGTACAACGCGTACCTGTACAGGTCAGTCGCATATGTCACCATGCTTGTCACTGGTGAACGTATGCCAGCCACATATACCTGCCAGAGACCCAGGGGCACACCTACAACACCACACCCAGTCCACACTGTTTCCTGAGGCATGTAAGGCTGCATTTCCTTCTCTGTGTATGGGGGTTAACATGTGGTTTTTGTGGTGGCACTTGTGGGCAGCCACACCCAGGCTGTGCATGTGTTCATGGGGACAGGGTCCTTGGTGTGTTGTGCACATGACCACTGTGATGTGCAACAGTTCATTTTGGAGCATGTGGCATGGTCACATTTCCAGGTTGTGTATGTGTATGACATGTCACATACCCCCAGAGTCCCTTGTGGGAAGGCATGTACGTCACAGGATGACCCATTGCCACAATAGTGATGTCCCTCCTCAGTCTGTGTGCATGTTGTGTTTCCGATGTCACTGATTCCATGTGCACGATGGGAGACAGTCTCCACATCAACGTTGTTTGTGCATGGACTTTGATGTTGTGCGTCACTGGCGTCCATGTCTGTCCTGCGGATGCGACAGGGGCCACTACCTGTGGGAGTCATGTTTGTTATTCTGACGTGTACATGATACGCCATGTCATGCCAGTGGCCATGTGGCAAGACAGGGTCACTGGGAATCTACCTGTCAATGATCTGTGATGCCTGTGGCGCATCTGTCCAGACATGTCACTGTGGTGTGTGTGTGGAACGTGACAGCAGTACATGAGTACTGTGACACAGCCTAATGGTTTCCCATAGCACAACCTGGTACCTGTAGTGCACACATGTTGTACTGAGAAGTTAGATGATGGCCATGTAGGTGCGAGTAATGTCCAACAGAACGGCACACACATCAAGTACGTGTGTCACGTAATGATGTATCATGTGAAATTGAGTATGGTGAATGGCACATATGTGGGGTGACTGACAATCTTTCTTCCTTCAGCGTATGCACTGCAGGGCTCCAGCTGTCCATAGACCATTCCCTGACCTGGCAACGATGGTGGAACGTGACAGCATCCAACGGTACCGCTTCACCAGGCAGCTGATTGAGGATTTGGCAGTGCGCTTGGCACCACATTTGCAACCTGGCCGGACGTACCCTACGGCGCTGACCCCCAAGGTGAAGGTAATGGCAGCTCTACACTTCTTTGCCACCGGTACCTTTCAACACACTGTTGCGACTGCCTGTGGGATGTCACAGACTATGTTCAGCCGTGTGCTACGCGATGTTTTGGAGGCAATGTTGAGATGCCTGAACCAGTACATCTATTTCCCAACACGTCAACAACTCACTGACGTCAAGAGTGACTTCTATGCCCTGGGGAGGATGCCACATGTCATTGGCTCCATTGATGGGACACATGTGGCTTTGATACCACCACAGGCACATGAGCAGGCATACCGGAACCGTAAACATTACCATTCGATCAATGCTCTGGTGGTATGTTTAGCAGATATGAGCATCACACATGTGTGCGCCCGTTTCCCTGGTTCAGCACACGATGCCTATGTGATGAGGAGTAGTCGCATCCCGAGGATGATGGCACAGATGCAGAACCAGCGTGCCTGGCTTGTCGGTGTGTACTGACTTTGTACCATTGTGTGTGTTCTGATCTGTAGTATTCCACCCACTTTTCCAAATCAGTTAATGTGCACTTGTCTGTCCGTAGGTGACTCCGGATACCCCAACATGCCGTGGTTGCTGACACCCCTCAGGAACCCTGTGACACCAGCCCAGATGCGCTACAATGAGGCACATGGTCGGACCAGGAGAGTGATAGATCGGACCTTTGGTCTCCTGAAGAGCTGCTTCCGCTGCCTGGACAAGACAGGAGGGGCCCTCCCATATGCCCCAGCAAAGGTGTGCAAGATTGTCATCGTCTGCTGCATGCTACACAACCTGGCAGTGCGGAAGGAGTTGCCTCTCATCCTGGATGACGATGACCAACGTCCCCCACCTGTGGAGGATCCTGGCCTGGACCACGATGCCAGTGATGATGATGATGATGATGGTGATGTCCGCACACAGGTCATCACCAACTTCTTCAGCTGAATGTGAGTATCCGGGGAGATGTAATGTGAATGACGTGAGTTTGCATGATATGTGTGGGTGGTGCTCATGTGGGAAAGTAGTGTTGCATTCGACAGGGTGAAACGTTTGCACACAAAGGAGAATTTCCGGAACAGGTGTTGGCTTCCTGGGGGATGTACGTGGCCATCAACCTCTCAGTTTTCCTTCCTCGGACGACCCCTCTTCTTTGGGGGGGGACCCTCACGTGCAGGCTGCGGCGGTGCAGGGGACTCTCCGCCAGAGTCCTCCTCCCTCCCTGTGGCGGTGTCAGTTGTTGCAGCACCAGATGTTGTGGGCACACAGGGAGGTGTGGCCATGTTGGTGCTAATCTGGCGGAGGCATGTCAATATGTCCCTATGCACCACTGTGAGTTCTTGCAATGTGTCCCACTTGGACTCCATGCCCGACATGTGTGTCTCCACACGGGCCATGTGTGTCTCCACACGGGCCATGTGGAAGTCCAAGCGGGCAATGTGGGCGGCCTGCTGCTGTTGTATGTCCTTGAGGATCCCCACTACCTGTCTGACCTCTCCGGTGCTATCCTGGTACGCATCAGCGATGCGTGCCAGTTGTGGGTCATCATGCAGTCCAGACCCCTCTGCAAGCAGCGACCTATGTCTACCACCCCTCCCACCACCCCATGCGACACGTGCAGGACCTGCGGTGGCACGCACAGGTGACCCAAGGCCCACTTGGGGGTTGTTAGTGGTGTTGTCATCCATTGCTCCACGGTGGGCCTGGGGCCCTGTGCTGTTGTCAGCGGTGGTCCTTGGTCTGTCCGTGTCGGCGGGGGTGGTCTGTATGTTGGCAGTTGTTGGAGGGGTGGGTGCAGGGGGTGCAGATGTTGGTCCAGCTGGTGCTGCATGATGACTCACACCGGAGGTGCCAGGTAGGTCTTCGCCATCCGAGGAGGGCAGAGGCTGTTCCACACCAGTGAGCTCTGTGTCCCCCGGAGCCTGGGACAGGGACTCCTCCTCACCTGCTGCTGTGTCCCCATCATCGTCACCTGTATTTGGAAGAGACACACATTGTATGTAATGTTTCTACAGACATCAATGGTTCACACACCTGACAGTTGTGACTGTACCTCTGGATGCGGGCATGTACATTGCATTGTCCTAAGTTGTCACAGTAAGAGGTTGATATTGGTGTAGCACATTGTCATGCATACCTGGGGCATTTCAATATGAATGTTGAGGTGTGTGCATGGCCAGCATTGGTTGTATTTGGTGGACATCCGGCCATCCTTCTCCACCTGGCCCAGTTATCCCACCATGAAGCATGCCACCCTTGCAGTGGGTTCAGGTTGACTCTCAGGATGTCATTCAGTGGTGTTGTGCTGTTTGTTGGTGCACAGTTCCCAGCAGGGCCTTGTGCTCCCCACAGCAGTAGCCAGTGTCAGCCATCTTGTCAGTCCTTATCCACTCCCTGTGATGTGAGCATGGTTCAGGGTGGTGTTGATGGGCCAATTGGGAGGGTGAGCAGTATCTGTGACTCCAACTCCCATCATGCCATTGCCTACACCCCCCTTCCCAGCATGCCGGTACTTCCTTCCTTTGGACTCTGCTTCCCTGTGGGGTAGTGTGCCTGTGCTGACAGGAAGGCTGACAGTGTTGTCCTTGCGTTTGTTTGGCTACAAGTGCCAGGTGTGTCCCTGTGCTTCACACAGCATTACCCAGGGTGGTGGTTCTTTGTGGGATCGTCATTTGGTATGTGAGGCATTGCATTCTCCCAGGTGGGTTATGTGGAGTTTGTGTTGAGGGGGGGTGTGAGGTGAGCTTCTTGTAACTATGGTCAGTGCTGTGAGTCCTCCTTCCCAGCCAGCCAGATATCCCACCATGCAACGTGCTTGCATTGCAGGGAGTGCAAGTTGGCTTTCAGGATGTCAGGCAGTGGTGTTGTGCTGTTTGTTGGTGCACAGTTCCCAGCAGGGCCTTGTGCTCCCCACAGCAGTAGCCAGAGTCAGCCATCGTGTCAGTCCTTATCCACTCCCTGTGATGTGAGCATGGTTCAGAGTGGTGTTGATGGGCCAATTGTGAGGGTGAGCAGTATCTGTGACTACAACTCCCATCATGCTATTGGCTACACTAACTTCACCAGCATACACAGAATTCCTTCCTTTAAGTGAGCTTCCCTGTGAGGTGGTGTTCTAGTGGTGGCAAAATATCAGGCAGTGTTTGTTGGTTATATTTGTGCCACTGCCTTGCTCTATTTGTTGTTAGGTTTGTACATGTCATGACACAGTGACATACCACTATGAGATGGCATGTATTGTGTTTATCTAACTGACATACACATCTTGGGATGATTATCTTTTGGTTGCTGTTGATTTGCTAGGGGTGGATGGTTTGACTGTCCCCTTGAGAGTGATGTGTGTGTATTGGCACACAATATTGTGTATATTAGTTGTGTACTCACCATGCTCTGGGATGTCTGTTAGTCCATATACGCTCACTGGTGGTAGGATGGCCCGCACCTTCTCCTCCCAGGGCCTGAGGTATACTGGTTTTGCAGGAGGGCCACTGCCGGTGTGCTGGCTCAGGAGGTAATCCTTCTTGAATAGGTCTCTGACCCTCCTGCGCACATCATACCACCTGTTCTGGATGTCTTCCTTTGTGCGCAAACATGGTGATTGTGCGTTCACCCTGTCGACGATCCTCGCCCACATCTTGGTTTTCTGCGACATGGGGGTCTGTTGGACCAATGTGCCAAACAACTGTGGCTCTACCCTCAGGATCTCGTCTACCATGACTTCCAATTCACTATCTAGGAACTTTGGATTCTTCTTTAGGGGCATGGTGATGGGTGGTGGTGGTGGTGATTGATGTGTGTGTGTGCAAGTGAGGGTGTGTGTGTGTAGGTTTTGCTGTGTGTGTGTGAGGGTGCTATTTGTTGAGGTGCTAATGGTGTGTGGCTTTTGTGTTGGATGAGCTGTGTGTGTGTCTGTGTTTGCTGTGTGATGGTGTTCTGTGCTGGCAGGTCAGTGGGATTTGCAAAGGATCATGGTAGGGATTTGTGGGCTTTATGTAGGTGGAGTTGGGGGTGTGTCCTTGTTCCATTTTCCCCCCTGTATTTATTGGCTTTGTTATTGCTTGTTTGGCCCTTTTTTTTTGTATTTTTTCATTTGTGATTATTGTGCATGTAGGAGTCGTTCTTCTGACCGAGTAGGACATTGCAGTTGTCTCGTGCGCGCCTCTCCGAGTCGTTCCCGCTGTGTTTCAGCTCAGTTTCATATGTGGCGTACGCGTCGGTCGCAGAGTATTGTGTTTGTTCGGCTGGGTTTGGTATGCGTGTCGGTCGTACGGCTTGGGCTCCGTACGAATCGGTCTGAATTTGCACTCATTGCATCGTACTGCGCGGGTCGGAGTTCGCGGGTACGTTTCGTTCTGATTATTTCCTGATGCGTGTCGGTCGGTTCGATTCGCGTGGTTTCCCGGCCGGATAGCTTGTTTCCGGCCGGGTCGGTCGTTCGCCTTGAGTTCCGTGCGAGTCGGTCGTGATTCCCATGCATTTCATCGTACTTCCCAGGTCGGGCAACGCCGGTACGTGTCGGTCGGACTATTATCCCGTACCGAGTCGGTCAGTACGTTTTCCGGCCCGAATCGGAATCGGCCCCATAGTGTCCAAGTAAATCTGATTCAGCATGCCATGGCTTTAACAACTGCAAAAGTGGCAAGTAGAAAAACTCTCTTCTCTCTGGAGTTTAGTAACTAAGATTTCTGTGGTTAATTAGATTTCTTTTGCTGTGTCTCACCAAACAACCATCACATCCAAGTACTGCATATCTCCCTTCTTCTATGTTTTCAGTTAGATTGCTTCTTTATGTATAGTATTGAAGAACTTCATAGAGACACTTGTTTTAAAGATGTGGGGGCATATTAGCAAGAACGGCGTTAAAATTATCGCCGCTTTAGCGGCAGGAAACTGCCGCTAAAGCGGCGATAATGGGCTTGATAATATGCCCTTGAGAATACCAATAGAAGCCCATGTTCTGCTGTGATCCTGGGCTTCTATTGGAATTCTCAAGGGCATATTATCAAGCCCATTATCGCCGCTTTAGCGACAGTTTCCTGCCGCTAAAACGGCGATAATTTTAACGCCGTTCTTGCTAATATGCCCCGTGGACTCCTTCTTGGGTAGTATGTATCCAACATATTAGATTTCAGAATGTCTCTACTTTCTGGATCAAATTCTGCTAGATACTGTATGTCTGGGAAATACTTTAATACTCTATTTCAACTGTTTGTAAGTCTAGACTTACTCAAACAATTCCTTTGACTTTGAGAACAAACTAGCTGAGCTCAACCGGTCTGAGTCCTCATAGGATCCTATCTCTCTAACAGAAAGCATTTTCAAGCTGAAACTGTAAACTTTGTTGGTACCACTCTTTTCTGCAGAAATCTCCTCCCACATCTCTTTCTTCTCTGGTTTTGTTATATATGAAGTGACATAGCGAGCAACAGTGATGGAGTTGTCTGCAACAAATTGTAGATCCATGTTTGCATTCCACATCTTCAGAACAACAGGGTTATAGGGCCAGAAGTACGATGGGATTTTGCATGTGCAAACAGGTTTGCGACCCGTTTGTGCATGCAAAATCCCTGTGGGCCATGTACTAACACTAATTTGCGAGTCGCAAAAAATTGCGAATCGCAAAATAGAGTTTAGCGACTCGCAATTAGGAAGGGGCTTTTCAAGGGCGTCCCTTCCTAATTGCGACTCACAGCCCTATGTATGAATGTTTTGCGACCACAATTGCAGTCGCAAAACACTCGCAATTTACTGCCCTCTTCAAGAGGGTGGTAATGCAGTTGCAGGGGAAAATATTTTTTTAGGGGCAGGCAGTGCATTCCATTTTCCTTTAAGGAAAACGGGCTGCATTTAAAAAATAAAAAAAAAATGCATTTTTTAAAAGCAGTCCCAGACATGGAGTTCTGCTGAGCCCAGCAGGCCACCATACCTGGGAAAGCCTGCCATTCTCAATGGGGTCGCAAATTGTGAGTGCCTCATTAATATTCATGAGGCATGCAATTTGCGAGGCCATTGAGAATCGCAAACAGTGTCTCAGATACTGTTGTACATTGGAAATTGCAACTCACAATTTGCAACTCGCAATCGAGCGCAAATTGAGAGTCGCAATTTCCAATGGTCGTACATCTGGCCCAAGGTCATTACTTGGAAGCCTCTGTTCTTCTTAGGTTGTTTGTAGTTTTCGATGTTTTCCACGAAGTGTAAGTCTGACTGCAGACAAAAAGCGGGTCACTTTTCCTTCAGAAATGACAGGTAGTGGAAGTCCAAAGCAACATCTTGTGTAAAATTTTCCTTCGCATCTGTATTTTCAATGACAGTACTTCTCACATCTATGAGTTTGAAACCATAGAACTTGCTGTGTTAAGCCCTTCTTACCACCGTCTTTTGGGATGGCGCATGTCACATGCTGTTCTATGAATGATAAGACACACTCATCACTGTCTGTTCCAAATTTATGTGCATCTTTTACCCATAACGGCATGTGAATAAATGGAGCACCTCTAGCTTGTTACTTTTTATGCCAAAAGAAATCAGTTACTTCACCCAGAGAAGGATTACATTTGTTGCAGATGAAAGTAACTGTGGTTAAAATATCTGCAAACATTTGATGGATCCAACGCACAAGGTACTCCAGGTGTCTTTACATTGATGTCCTTTATGTTTGAGTTTACTTGTCGCAAGAATTCAAGCAGGTCACCCCACACATACTCAGCATAACTGAGTGTTAGAAACCAGGTAGGTGCTCATAGGTTTGTCAACATGCAGCTCACCATGATGATGATACCAATACTCGTTAGTGCCACGTTGGCAGGCCATCAATTAATAAAGTTGAGTTCCAGGTTTTCATCTTTTCCTTGAACTTTGTCAACAAATTCCCTAGCTGTAAGATTTTGCAGATTCACTTCTGTCTTGAGAATGTAGTTTACTGCATACAATAGTCCTGACAAGTCAATTTCAAATAAAATAAGGAATATACAGGGACTACACTGCTGAAATCTAGGGTCCTCTGAATATTGTCTAGTTGATCTGTACTCAGCTGCTGGTATTTGTACAGACCGGTCATCATACCTACCACCCACTCCAGTGGGAAAGAGATGTGGAAAACAGCAAGCTTTTAAACTTTTCTTCCACACACTCAAAGGAGCTCATTTTGTTTCTTTCATTTGAAAGAGCTCAATAGCATCACCAATAATCTCTTTAGAATACAGAGAATGGTTACTGTAGTGTGCATAAATTTCTTCTGATCTGGATCAATCCACCTTTTCAATCTGACCTCTTGATGGTAATGAGTCATCCTCCATATGTGTTATATCTTTAAGAACTTCAACATTTTAATAATAAATATTATTTTTTACCTGATATAATGTTGTTTTATTTTTTTCCTTTTGGTGGGGACATCATTCACTAGAATAATAAGTGGTTCTTCAAAATCTCGCTGAGCCCCTATAGTTTCAATATTCTGCTTCAAATCTAATGGCAAGTACACAACTCTACCTTTAAGACATTTCTGTAGCTCTGTTGGAGGTAACCTCTCTGGGGCAGATTTACGTTTCCTGGTGCATCCTTGCAAATCAGCAGGGATGCGCCAGGAAAGATGCGTGATGCAAGTTTACCCTTGCGCCACCACAGATGCGCCACATTTACAATGCGGCGCATCATGGCGCAAAGATAGACAGATGCATGTTGGATCTGCCGGCGTAAGGTTGGCGCAGTGCTGGAGTTGTGTCGCGGGCGCGACGCAACTCCAGCACTGTTCCAACCTGGCCTATCCTCAACATGGTGCGTCATGCCTTACGCCTTCTTCAAGCAGGCACAAGGTTTTGACGCAGCAGGGTCGGAAAAGTGACTGAGTGAAATCTTGTAGATTTCACTCAGGCACTTTTCCAAGGCGTTCCTGCACCGGAACGCCCACCCTGCGCCGGAACGCCCACATGAAACCTGACGCAGGTTTCATGTGGCGCAGGGCTTTACAACGTGACGCATCTCCCTAGATGCGTCACGTTGTAAATCCCCCGCAGCATGGCGCTAGCTTTACGCCGCCGCTGCGTCACAAAAGTGACGCAACGGCGGCGCAAAAGTGGCGCACGGGGCTTGTAAATCTGCCCCTCTGTCTTTGGCTCCATACGAACTATAGCTTGGAATAGATGTCTACACTGTATAGGAATTGATTCATAAACAGTTAAATCTTGAAGTTCTTGTGGAATTGAAACTAGTTCTAACTTGCTATGTACTGCTCTTGCTAGCATTTTATTATTGTCTAATTGATCATAACAGTACTTACATATAATTTGTCGGGTGGAACGATCAAAGAGTTCTTCTGCAAATAAATAAGCTGCACATTCTTGCCTCTTAACTCTGTTCTCTTCTCTTTTTGAAGACACAACAACATAACGAGTTTGACTTTTGTAGTGAGTGTGTTTTCAACATATACAAACATAGTTCAGTTTCTCCGAACAAAAGGTGTTAATGTTTGTAATCTCTTTTCGAAAGTTATCAAATCAAATCAAATCAAACAAAGCTTTGTTCGATTTCTAAAAGGAAAAAAATCATAAAAGCACAAACAGTACATTAAATCACATTTCATTTTAACAGTTGAGGTCAATTTTCTTTACACCCCTCTTACATGTTTACTTTGTTGAAAGATTCAAATTGTCACATTAAAATTGATTTCCTGCATTTTACTACACTTTTTAAAAACACTGATAAAATCCAGGTTACATATTCATTTTCTAAAAACTGTAGTGCTAAAAATGCAGGGCGACATTGTCTAATACCAAACTTTTTTAAAAGAGGTAAAATCCATTTTTCCTTAGAACATTATAGAATTTACAAAATAAAACCACGTGGAGTGTTGTTTGCTCCGAGCGATCATCACAAGGGCACAATTGCATAACTTTTGATCAGTCGTTCATGTTTGGGAAACTGGTTATTCTATGTAATATCCCAAGTCTAAATCTTGTCAATAAAAATCCATCATATAAACCACAGACACGTAAACGATAAGGTTGCATACTATAAGTAATTAGAATCGTTTGATTATACAATACTGTGGGCTTCATTATTTCTTCCGATAGTCTAAGAGTTTTGAGTAGGTTCAAGCCTTTTGCGTTTAACATTTTTTTTGGCCAACTAGTCATTGTATTCGGATCAGTAAAAAACTCCGGGTGGCCTAAATCAAGCATAAAATCCTGCACATACTTTGGCCATGTGATTCTTAAAGCACCTTCCAATTTAAAAATATCTTTAAAAATGTCCCTATTAAGATTAGTTTCTTCAGATGTCCATATCCTATGCCATAGTAGGATTGGTTCTACTTTTATGAGATCTGTTAGGTATGAGACCCCCAATTCAGAATGGCAAACATAAGAGGAGGTGCTACCCGGGACTGCCAAAATATATTTTAAAAACCGATTTTCAATAACTTGCAATGCTTGAATATCAGAATATCCCCATACCCCTGCATCATACCTGGCCGTCGAGATGCACTTGGCCCTATATATTTGTAGTAGCTCATGTGGAGGCCTCCTGCCCAACTTTAAATTTTTTTTTACGAAGGCGGCAGTAGTTTTCATAAAAGCCAGTTTTCTTGCATGGACCGCCCAAGTCCATGTGGCGTTATAATCAAATAAGATGCCCAAATAGCTAAATCTGTTTATAAAATCTATTTTTTGTTTGTCAATGTACATATCTCTACACTTTTGGCTGCCAATACCACATCTCATTACAAATGTTTTTGTCGTGTTCACCCTCAGCCCTAGATCATGCATAAATGCCGAAAAGCTATTTAACCTTCTTTGTAGGCCCACTTGGGTACGGGACATCAAAACTGCATCGTCCGCATTCAATAAAGCTGGTATAGGCCGTCCTATTTGGGGGGGGTCTTGACATATGTTCGACAGTGTTTGGCCTAAGCGATTTATATAAAGATTAAAAAGGGCCAGCACGCAGCCTTGCCTTACCCCCTTGTTGATTTGAAACAGGGCTATACATTCTCCATTGGTACCATATTGTACCATTGCCTTGGCATTCCTATACAGTTGTCTTAAAAAAAGAATGATGGTGTGCTCTACTTCTAAATCCTGGAGGATCCTCCATAGCTTGTCATGCCTAACGCAGTCGAAGGCTGCAGTGAGATCAACAAAGGCTAGAAACAACCTGCCTTTTTTGCGATGGTATACTTCCCTATGATAATATTCAGGTTTAAGCTTTGTTCAACAGTTCCTAGCCCCTTGCGAAAACCAAACTGTAATTCGGAGATGATCTTGTTATCCTCAGCCCAGTCCTGCAGTCTTTCAAGCATGATACGCCCAACTACTTTTGCCAAGGAATCTAGCAGCGATATCGGCCGATAGTAGGCGGGGTCTTGTCGATTTCCTTTTTCAAATATTGGTTCTAGAATCAATTCAGTCCACGTCTCTTTTAAATGGGAGGAGCAGATAGGTGTAATTACCTGGGTTAACAACGGGCCCCATAGCACGGTATTATTTTTATATAAATCTACGGGGATCCCGTCGGGACCAGGGGCCTTCCCTCCCATGCTTGCCAACATTACACGATTAACTTCATCCAGGGTTACCTGAAGGTCTGTCGCTGTTATTAGAGGTGCCATGTCGTCGTCACCTACTGGTTGGCTTTCTGCAGTATTGTTGGACAGGCTGCTATTAAATATGTTCGTAAAATGCCCCACCCATTGCTCCTCCGTTGTTGCTATTTCGATGGATGGAGCATCCCTGGGGTCTAGAAAAGGGGTCTTAACAGCCCTCCAAAAGGCCGCCCCATCCTTAGACATCGCTGCCTCATGCAGCGCCGTCCATGCCTCATCTCTCAGCGTTGCTTTTCGTAACTTCAGTGCATATTTATAGTCCCATCTTGCCAGCCTTATATCACGCTGATTTCTAGGGGTTTTATGTGTCTCGTGTTTTAACTTGGCGTAAGCCTGCGTGCACTTTGTGTCAAACCACCCTTTTGTGTTCCTATTTTGTTTTCTTTTTTGTAAAAATAGGGCCTCCTGTATAGCTGCTGTGATGTGCTAGAAAGAGGTCAGGACTACTTCATGTATGGCGTTATCTGCCAAGCAAGCCGCTGCAGCGGACTTAGTCTTGCTTAAAACATTCCTTGTAATTTCTGAGGGATCCACCGTTGCCCAACGGAGGGAATAACCGTTCACTCTATCTATTGATAAGTTTAGGGGGACATGCATACCTTTAATCCCGCAATGTGTTGGTCGGTTTATGTATGAAATAGATACACTCTGTGGAAAATGGTCACTCAGAATTATGTTATAGTTGTTGCATGACTTAACTCTATTACAATATCTATTTGATATCAGAATGTAATCTATTGTTGTAAAGTAACCTCTGCCATTAAAAGTGTTTTTAAAAGGGGAAGGTGAAGCACATATCTCATTTGCAAAACCAAGATCGTGGCCAAACATTATTTAGTTTAGGGATTCCCCGTATTGTGAATGCGGGAAGTGTGCATCACTATTCCCATCTTCTGTCGTGAGGCCACATACTTTCCTCCCATTATTTGGACACAGAACGGTATTAAAATCGCCCCCCCAAATGATGAACACATCCCCTTCATTGTCATTTTGGATTGACTTCAGATCATTATCTAGTTTTTTCAGAGTCCTCCCAATCCGATCGGGCGGAGCATTGTTATAAAAGTTTATCAATACAACATAGTGCTTTTTATCAGTATGCATTGTTATTACTTGATAATGTATTTCAACAAATTTCAATTCTATTTTTCTTACATTTAGCATGTTGGATATATAAGTAGACAATCCCCCCTTTGCCCTCCCATGACTCCCAGCCACAGCCGCAGTATGGAAAGTGTGATAACCGTTAATATGAACAGCGTCCTCTACCCAGGTTTCTTGAAAACACATAATGTAAAACTTTGATATAAAATCGCACCATAACGGGTTTGCTATCTTTGAACGAATTCCTGCAACAATCCAATGAACTATATTAGTTATCTCGGAGTAATTTCTATCATTGAAATTCTTTAGGGGGTCATCTACAGTGATAGCAGTAGGAGCACTAGATGGTATATGGATCTGGCTTGTACCTGCAATGATGGGCGTATCCTCTATTGTGTGACTTATAATTTGCACTTTATCAGCCAAGTGAGGCTGAGTCGATAACTGAGCCACTGTGAGTGGTATCCATTGTTTATTTTTAGAAGGAGGGTAATTTGGAAGATGCTTGTGACTACTTGCTTTGGTGGGCAGATTTCTAACTTCAACCTTCTTATTTTCAATTTGTTGTTCAAGCCCCTTATTCAGTCAATCAATATCTTCCAAGTTGTTTAGACTCTCAAAATGATTAGTTACTGGGACACTATACCTAGGGTAGGTTTCGACTGGGTGGTACCTAGTCGTGTTTCTATTACTCTCCATCTTTAGTGGTCGGTAAAAGTAACCTAATGGGACAATATTTACCTCCTGGGGCCTAATGACGTGGATACCTGCTCTTTCAAAAATTGTTTGCACCAGGTGGGGAGATCCAAAGGTTAACACCACACAGTCCCCTTCCAGTGCTTTATGAGTTTTGCCTATCCAAGCTATTCTTCTGGCCATTTTGAAATCGGAGACAGAGCCTCGGTTAATCCTATCCGTGTACTAAGCCAGTGAATAGATTTATTTCTCAGGGTGATCCAGGATTCCCCTTCATGGTCAGGGAGTTGAGGTACGTTTTTTAGAACTACCGTATAAGGAGTAGCTTCAGGTGGGAGTTCTAAGGATTGTAGGTTAGTTTGAAGGGAGACCCTTGTATTGCCTAAAAAATCGGGGTTAGATTGATTATTTAGGGATAATGTATCATTTTGGCCTTCTTTTGGGAATTTATATATGTATCTCTCCTGTTATTATTACTGTTGTGATGGTGACCTTCAGGATCAGGGCAAGTTTTCAACCCCCGCGATCCTGTCGGGTTCCCCTGATTCCCCTGGTTTGCCAGATTTAACTCTCCATAATTCCCTTTGTGTGTAGTTTGCCTATTTAGCGGATCTAGTGCTTTTTACTGAGATACTCGGTCAGACCTAGGTCTTGTGGAACCCACACGCTTATTTATGTCAATATCACTGCTAGGGGTAGCATTTCCTAAGTGTTTTTCTATTGATGCCTCTATGGATTTTAGCCTCTCCGCCATTTTTTCTAGGGCTTCCTTTAGTACACTCTCTAACCCCTCTATCTGCTTAGATATCTTATTTAAATCATCTTTTGAGCAATAACGCTTCGTAAGAGTTGGTGTCCCCTTCTTATGTCCTTCGTAGGGTGAAGTTAATACTTTTTTCCGCTTTGTTACCCTTTTCTGTGGCTTTTTGCTCACTGTTTTTAGATCTACCTGGCCGCCTTGTGCTGCCCTATTATCCTTTCCCAGGTTTCTAGGTCGCTTTGGCGGGGGTTGAGTGTCACTATCTTTGTCATTAGTCCATACACTGTCCTGTACATTTTGCACACAGCCATTTTTAGATGATCGACGTTCAGTTCCTTCGGGTATTGGGGACCCCTCTCTTAAGTTTGTCTCCTCTCTCTGGCTTTCTCCCCTAGTTTCCGCATTTAAGGTCTCCTCCATGGTCAATATCTGCTTTTCAATCACCCCCATCGTCCCCGTGAGATAGTTTAAGAGAGATGAACGAGAGCCCATCTTAGATGCAGACTTCCCAAGGGGCATCTTTTTAGCTTCAGCCTTCCTTTTCCCCATAGTTCGATCTTGGCCAGTAGTCACCAATATTTGGGGTCCTTTTAAATGTTTATTAGTCTAGGGGGGATAGCGGCGTGTAATCCGAACAGCGGGCCTCGCAGTCAATCTTAGAGTTCTGGTCACATGATTATCTTAAAAGGCCCGTGAGGATATAAAAGTTGCTAAGGGGCTCTCCCTTTGGGTACTCACCAGCAGAAAAACAGGGAAACTGCTCTTTCCGTCCCACACGACCAAGAGGGGTGGCCCGACCGGCCTCGTCTGGGCTATGACAGGCTAAGACGGGCCCGTCTTGGCTCGGTCTTCGCCCGGGCCAAGCCCGGGCATGCCCTGCGCGCATCCCGCGCTGCGGGACGCCTCCGGTACAGTTATAGCACTCCTGCGCTGTCTTCCCGCCTCCCAGCAGGGTTCAGGGATCGTGGGAAAAGTGCAAGTGCTTCGGTGATTCCTCTGCGCGCCCCTTAGTTAGTCGCAGCCTGTTCCAATAAAGAACTGGTTCATCACCGTATCTGCTTCAACGCTCTTCATCCATACCGTCAGCACAATTAGGATCTCTTATTGCAGCATAATTACCTACTTATTGAAGCTCTTTAAAACAGTATTACTCTGGCCCGCTGGCCAAGGCTTTATTGCAGTGAGTTTCCTTCTTTCTCTACGTGGCTGCTGCACCTCCACCCTCTTACCGCCTGCGTTCAATTTCAATAAACTGTGCCCACGCTGTTCTGCTCCACAGCACGTGCTTCCTGCACCACACTCAGCAGGCTTCACAACTCGAGTGAGACTCAGACGTAGCCCTTCAGTAAACCAACCCCCGGAAGTTATCAACAGTGATACCTGTGTCCTGTTCCGCTACACCTGCAGATATAAAGTCCTCATTTTCCCTACACTCCTGTTCAGGAGCAAAGAAACAAAACTGAACATTATTGCAAACATTTTTTATCTCTGCTACTGTACTATGCAAAAGAGCTCTATTAATTTCCCCTAAACATAGCACAGGAGTTTTGACATAGTAAAGCCTCCTAACTAAAGTTTGCATTTTCTATTGGTGTAAGCTAACATTCTGAAATGATGAAAGGTGCTTTGGCAAACTGTCTTTGATAAACATGCTAGTGAGTGTCCCTGTAAATTAGCACACTTCCTTACTTTGCATGGATCAAATCCTTGCAACATACCTATTTTCAGTTTCAGACTTCTGCACAGAAATATATCAATAGATTCCTGCCGGACACAACAAATTCTACTCCAGTTCCATTTATATACAGGGGCTTGTTTACACCTTCCCTGTACCTCTTCAGCTATCACTTCTTCAATATTTCTAGGTACCATCACCTCTTTTGGAATAGGACTACCATCTTTCAGCTCCTAACATCGACCAGACTCTTCAACTGCATGCACTTATATGTTCCCTTGGAATTAGATTACTTCATAAAAAAAGGCTCAGTACTAGTAGTATATCTCCATTCACTGCTGAAAACTTTTCAAAAGTTACTTCTATTGAGAAGTCTTTTCTTTTGGCTTCTCTTCCCCAGAGACAACACTATGTTATCCAGTGTCTCCATTCTGTTTAGAATCAAAATAAACAGCTTGCTCTTGAGAGCAAAGGACTTATTGACTACAGACTACACACGTTCCTTTTGTTTGACTGCTTCTATTCTCCTTTTCTACTTCTTCATAGTTCTTATTAGATTCTGAATTACTCTACCACGGAACATTCTAACTCTGATTTCCTTAAACTGCCTCTGTCTTCTAGTAAAGCTCTTTACTTTTGTGTATAATTTTTTGCTATTCATATCATGTACTTTTTCTCCTTTCTTAGTTGATCTCAAACTTTGTTTTTTATGTGCTTGGTTTTGCTGATTTTCCCGTTGTTCACATACTATTTTAAGAAATGTCTTGGTTCTCTTAGCAGTAGCTCTTTTCTCTTTCCCTTTCTATGCCTTTTTGCCCCTTTTTTTTCAGTTGTTAGGAGATAGTATCCTTACTTCTATTTTTTTCTTCTCTCACTTTTTATGGCATTGTACCTATTTGAGCTTAACTTGAAATTGATGCCTGAAAAGAAAAAAGAAAAAGTACATTTACCTTTTCATTATGTACTATTGGATTACATACTTTAAATATTCAACTATCAACATAAACAGTTGTCTTATTATAATATAGCTAACATTATCCTATTAATTTCATTTATGTCTCTGTGTCTTTGTCTGTGTCAGTGTATGCATTACTCTTTCACTGGGTATACTACCATATTCATTTTGTTTTCCTGCGTATCTACCCATGTTTTAAGGACCACCTGTCTGAATGGGTGACTAGGATGCGTCAATACTTCGCTATATAGCTGAGTGAGTGTAGGAGTCGCCCTGTAGAAATGCAATCAGATGTTTAAGTAAGTGTGCCTGTCTATTACTGTCAGTTTTAGTAACTCTATAGCTGTCTAAATGTGCATGTAAGTGGCTGAACAAATAGCTCAGTGCCTGTGTTGGTGAATATATGGGTATGTAAGTGTGTCTGCAACTGTCTTTGATAGTGTTGGATATATAACTACTTTCTAAGCATGTGATTGAGTGTATGACTGCCTCCGCGCTGTCTGACTGGATGAGAGAGAGGCTCTATTCTTTTGAGAACATGTATGTCACTTGCATTATGGTTGGTATACTCTATGTAGTACTTGGCATAGGAATGTCAAACTCCATGAATAATTTTGTGAAACTGAAAAGGACATCCCATACCTTTTAAGCACAATGCACAGTGCTTTATGGCATACCTACAGACTATCTCAAAGGTGAGTTATCTGTACTAAAAGGTGGATTTAAGATTTGGTGAAGGCCTTTTTCATACAATGTTAAGCTGGCACTAAACCTGCACAGATACCCTCTGCAGTATTAGCCCTGACCTAAAACTGCACAGATTCCCTATGTAGTAGTAGGCCTGACCCAAGTTTAAAGGACTACTTGACTGAATAGGTGACCAGGTGGTGTCCATACTTGACTGCATATCTGAGTGAGTGTAGGGGTGAACCTGCAGGAATGCCATGAGATGTTTAAGTAAGTGTCTCAGGATATGACTGTATATGCCTGCATATCTGTTTTTTTCTAAACTATGGCTCTCTAAATGTGTATGTAAGTGGTTGAACAAATAGCTCAATGCCTTTGTTGGTGAATACAGGGGTATATAAGAGTGTCTGCAACTGTTTTTAACACTGTAGGATACATAACTAGTTTCTGAGCATGTGAGTGAATGTATAACTGCCTCTGTCACTGTGTGACTGGGTGAGAGAGACACTCAATACGTTTGAAAACATGTATGTCAGTTGCATTATGGGTGATATACTCTATGCAATACTTGGAATAGGGTTCTCCAAGTGCACAAATAACTTAATGAAACTGAAAAGGACACCTGTTATGTTCTAAGCACAAAGCACTGTGCATTATGACATACCTACAGCCTATCTCAGAGGTGATTTATGTGTTCTAAAAGGTGGGTTTAAACTTGACAAAGGGCCTTTTCATGCCAAGTCGAGCTGGCTGTAAAAGTGCACAGACAGGCTCTGCAGTAGTAGGCCTGACATATGTTTAAAGGACTACTTGTCTGGATGGGTGACTACGTTGTGTCAGTAGGTACATATATATCTTAGTGCTGCATACATACATTTTGTATAGTCATGACACTGAATATTTACATAGCTTTATCTGTCTGTCACAAACTAGGTGAAGAACAAAGGTTTTCTACTTCTGAATATAACTTGTACTATAGGTGAAACACCAGTGGCGGCCACCACAATGAAGAGGTGGTGGGGCAGGTGGAGGGGGCGCGGGGAGCACAGGGGGTGGAGGGGCTGCGGGGAGGTTAATAATAAAAAAAATAATAAAGCACTTACCTGGAGTTGCCAACCGCCTCCCGTGTCGCGCTTTGTCTTTCCAGGTCCCTGTGCAATCTCCGCGCTGCTCTCATACTATGGGAGCAGTGCAGGGATTGGCCTGAGCGGGCTGCAAAGACGCTCCGCTCAGGCCAAGGGTTCTGTGGGGCTTTTTTCCAGCCTGGCTATTCAATGCAGTCGGGCTGGAGAAACCTAAGTGCTCATGTGTGTTTGGCCGGCCTGAGACAGCCAGCCAAACACATATGCGCACTTAGGGAGTGCACATAGCACTCCTCCTCCCCATGCCCCGCTCACCCCTCCCTGCACAAGCTGGCTCAGAGCGGCAAATGAAAAATAAAACAATGCTAGAACATGGTTTTATTTTTCATTTGCTGGCTCTGACCCAGGCAGCCAGGGCGATGCTCCTCTGCCATTGCGGAGGAGTCACTGCTGTGAAACACTACATATTTAACTAGGCGTTTGGGTATCTAAAAGCACATGTGACTCAGTATGACTTAAAATGTAATTTCTTATCATGTAAGCACATTCAAGCCTGCCCTATGACATACCCAAACCCTACATAAAGAGTATCTAGCACATAGCTGGCAAGTTTCACATGCTAACGCATGATGTACTGTTCCACTCTAGTCTTTTTACTATGAATTCTGAGGATTGTAGTGTTATAATGAAATAGAGGAGTCTACACCTGCCAGTATTCAAACTATGCCCTACTACACGCTAACTTAGGGGTCACTTATATGAGGGAGAAGGGAAGTTTAAGGCTTGGCAAGGACTTTTAAATACAACTTGAGCTATCAGTGAATGTGCACACACTGGCTCTGCAGTAGCAGGCTCAACACATGTTTAAGGGACTACTTTTTTTTTATTTTTAGAGTTTTATATAGCGCAAACTAGACCCGAGGCATTGGGTATCAGCGCTTTACATGAGCACGAAGTTTCATTACAGATGAACACATTCATTTTTGTTAGGCACAGGGAGATTAAGGGCCATATGTATCAAAATGTCCTTTTGCGATTCTCAAATAGCGATTTTTGCGAATCGCTATTTGAGAATCGCAAACGCTATGTATGTAGAATTTGCAATACATTTTGCGAATCCTTCATATTCCTTAATTGCGAATCGCAAAGTGCGATTCGCAATTAAGAATACCTCCCATTCATTCCTATGGGCCTAGAGGCACATAGGAATAAATGGGAAGACATTCTCAATTTGCGATTAGCAATTAGAAAATCGCAAATTGAGAATGCAATTTCAAGGAGTGCCAGGGTGTCAAAAGGACACCCTGTTGCACCCTGAAATGTGCATGTGTGCACATGTGGCACACAAACGTGCCCTAAGGGCATGTATGTGCGCCACATGGCACTTTAAAAAATGCAAAATAGTGCATTTTTAAGTGAAATCGCAAGTTACCACCAACTTGAAGTTGGTGGTAATTTGCGATTCCTTAAGCCCAAATCGCACTTTCTTTTGTGCTTCTTACATTGCATTTAAGGAATCGCAATTAGCGATTCCTTAAATGCAATCGCAAAATGGAGAATCGCAAAATTTGCGATTCCTTATTTTGCGAGGGGGTTTCAGTGTGATACATTGCACACTGCTAATTTGCGATCGCAAACGCCGAAATTCTGCGAATTTCGGCGTTTGCGATCGCAAATTGGCTTCATACATATGGCCCTAAGTGATTTGCCCAGAATCACAGGATGTGTAGGGTCATTGCCAAGACTTGAACCCGGTTCCCCAGGTCCAAGGTCGACCGCTCTAGCCGTAAGGCTACATCCTCTCCCCTACTTGTATGTATGGGTGATTAGGAGTGTCAGTACTTGAGTACATATCTAAATAAGTGTTTCAGTCCGTCTCTGGGTGTGTCACTGGATATGTAAATGACTATGTAGGTATATGACTAGTTGTCTTAGTATCTCTATGGGTCTCTATATGTGTATGTAACTGGCTATATGAATTGCTTACTGGCTGTATTAGTGAGCTTTGGGGACAAAACTATGTGTGCAACTGACTCTGTTACTGCTGGATGCATAAATGATGTATGGGCATGTGACTGCATGTGTAAATACCTCTGACTCTCTCTGACTGGGAATGTGTGTAGCTCTATGTTATTTTTCATTGGTAAGTGAGTTGCAGTTTGGGTGGGATTCTGTGTGCATAACTGGACATATAGGTGCATAACTACACATATCACTTAATAAATTTAAAACTACATTTAAGTACAAAGCATTATGTCCTATAGCCTACCTAAAGAATACCATAGGAATCAGTTATATGTAATTACTGCTGCATACTTAAGGTCTGTATAGGTATGTCACTGATTATTTACATACCTCTGACTCTTTCTCACAGACTAGATGAGCATTAATTATTTCCTACATATGTATAAACCCTGTACTACATGTGAAACACTGCATATTTAACCATGCTTAGGAGTCTCTAATTATACATGTGACTCAATATTACTTAAAAAGGCAAGTGTCACCATCTAAGTACATACAAGCCTGCCCTATAACTTAGCAACACCCACCCTAAAGGGTATCCAATAGATAGATGCCAAGTTTCACAGGTTCATTCGTTATGTACTGCTCTAGTGCATGTTTTTTCCTTTTAATTCTATGACTTAGAGTCCTGTTTTACGCTGGAAAAAAAGACTACATGTCCCAGAGTTAAAAGAAAAACATTCCTTTTGAGAAGCACATCATGTATGGACCTGTAAAACTTTGCAGAGCTTCTAATACATTGTTAAGTATAAGTTTAAAGCTTAGCACACAGTTTTTACACCAACTAGAGCATGCAGTAAAACAACACATGTACAATAGACATTTCCAGGGAAACATATTCTTAAGCAAATTCTCACACAGCTAGTCTGAACCTCAGAGAAATAGTCATATACTCACACACCCAGAAAGAGGCTTACTCACCCATTAATAAATATATACAAAAACACTCACACAACCACTCATAGATCGTCCCATAAAGTCACAATACTTTTATATATAACATACTCACTTTTATCAACCTAACATACGCATATACCTTTTCAACCTCATTTTTAAAAAAAAGTCAAAATATTTAACATACCTCTAAATCGAGTTCATTGGTGAGATAGTTGTTTTTTGCTCTTAGTAGATTGACTTGACATCAAAATGGTTAGAGTGTGGATTGTGGGCCACAGCTATGTGTTTTGGTCTAGAGAGTGTGCTAGAAAGAGTGGCATTGACAGGGACTTGGGTTTGACTAATGTGGACATTACTTGGTTTGGCCAGAGAGGGCTAAAGTGGCATAAATTGTTGCCTTTGGTTGAAAGTAATCTGGGTTGCCAACCCCCTGACATCATGATTGTGCACTATGGTGGCAATGACCTAGGCACACCAGCTGGGGTAGGACAGGAAATCCTAATGAAAGATACCTTTGTACAATTAATGGCACTTGTCCCTCACACTGCCTTGGTGTACTCCAACAAATGCCAAAGGCAGAAATGGAAGTGGTCAAATAAATTCTGTCCACAGATTGACAAAGCCAGGAAACATGTTAATAAAACAGTTTCTGCATTCCTCAGAGACCATAACATGGGCTCTTCTACAACAAAAATGTGCATTTTGACATGCATGGAATCTATGGAAGTGATGGAGTTCACTTCACAGATGAAGGCAACAGGGTGTTTCAAAGCAACTCAAAACGCTGCATCTGGTCATATGTGCAGCTGTCATATACACACAATCAACACAAAGCCACCCTGTTTCTCAACATGTTGTCCATTTTCTTTTAAAGTTTCTTTTTTTTAAATGTTTTCAAAATTTGTGAATTTGTCGTGAATACGCAAAACAAAAGCAGACATTCAATAGACACAAACACATTCAAAATTCGTAACTATAGAAATGATTCTGTGCATCAGACTGGGTACATCACCATCTAAATTAGTCTATAAGTGCATGAGTGTCTGAGTGGGTCTCTCAGTGGGTGTCAGAGTGTCTGAGTGGGTTTCTGAGTGGGTGCATGAGTGTCTGAGTGAGTGTGTGAGTTGGTGCATAACTTCTGTGTAGTTCTGTGAGTGAATGCATGAGTGTCTGTGTGGGTCTGTGAGTGGGTACATAAGTGTCTGACTGGGTTTGTCAGTGGGTGCATGAGTGTCTGAGTGGGTCTGTCAGTGGATATCTGAGTCTTGGAGTGGGTCTATGAGTGGAAGTGTAATTGTCTGACTCAGTCTCTGAGTGGGTGCATGAGTGTCTGAGTGGGTCTATAAGTGGGTGTGTCACTGTCCTGGTGGGTCTGTGAGTGGGTATGAAAGTGTCTGAGTAGGTCTGTGAGTGGGTGTGTGAGTGTCTGAGTAGGTCTGTGAGTGGGTGTGTGAGTGTCTGAGTAGGTCTCTCAGTGGGTGTGTAAGTGTCTGAGTGAGTGCATGTGAGAGTGTCTAGTGGGTCTGTGAGTGGGGGTAAGAGTGTATGAGTGAATCTGTGAGTGGGTGTGTAAATGTCTGACTGAGTCTGTGAGTGGGGGTGAGAGTGTCTGAGTTGGTGTTTGAGTGAATGCATAAGTGTCTCAGTGGGTCTGTGAGTGGCTGCATGAGTGTCTGAGTGGGTGGCTGAGTGCCTGAGAGGGTCTGTGAGTGGGTGTATCAGTGTCTGGATCTGTGAGTGGGTGCATGAGTGTCTGAGAGGGTATGTGAGTGGGTATGAGAGTATCTGAGTGAGTCTGTGTGTGTGCCTGCATGAATGTCTGACTTGGTCTATGAGTGGGTGTGAGAAAGTCTGAGTGAGTTTGTGAGTAGGTATGAGAGTGTATGTATCAATCTATGAATGTGTGCATGAATGTCTGACTTGTCTGTGAGAGTGTCTGAATGGGTGTGTGAGAGAATGCGTAATTGTCTCATGGGTCTGTGAGTTGGCATTTAAGTGTCTGCCTGGGTCTGTGAGTGGATGCATGAGTGTTTGAGTGGGTCTGTGAGTGGGTGCATGAGTGTCTGAGTGGGTCTGTGAGTGAGTGTGTCAGTGTCTCTGTGGGTCTGGGAGTGGGTGCGTCACTGTCTGGGAGGATCTGTGAGCATGTGCATGAGTGTCTGAATGGGTCTTTGCGTGAGTGTGTGAGTGTCTGAGTGGGTCTGTGAGTGGGTCTGTGAGTGGGTGGATGAGTGCCTGAGAGGGTCTCTGAGTAGGTGCATCAATATCTGTGTGGGTCTGTGAGTGTCTGAGAGGGTATGTGAGTGGGTATGAGAGTGTCTGAGTGAGTCTGTGTGTGTGACTGCATGAATGTCTGACTTGGTCTATGAGTGGGTGTGAGAGTGTCTGAGTTAGTGTGTGAGTAGGTGTGATAGTGTCTGAGTGAGTGTGAGTGGCTACGTGAATGTCTGACTTGTCTGTGAGTGGGTATGAGAGTGTCTGAATGGGTGTGTGAGAGAATGCATAAGTGTCTCAGTGGTTCAGTGAGTTGGCACATGTCTGCCTGGTACTGCGAGTGGATGCGTGAGTATCTGAATGGATCTGTGACTGGATACATGAGTGTTTGAGTGAGTCTGTGAGTGGGTGCATGAGTGTCTGAGTGGGGCTGTGAGTGAGTGCATCAATGTCTCTGTGGGCCTGGGAGTGGGGGTGTTAGTGTCTGAAAGGATCTGTGAGTATGTGCATAAGTGTCTGAGTGGCTCTGTGGGTGAATATGTGAGTGTCAGACTCAGTCTGTGACTGGGTATGTAAGTGTCTGACTTGGTCTGTGAGTGGGTGCATGACTGTCTAAGTGGTTCTCTGAGCAGGCATGTCACAGTTCTAGTGGGTCTGTGAATGGGTGTGTGTCTGAGTGGGTCTGTGAGTAGGTGCATAAGTGTCTGGGTGGTCCATAAGCTGGCCTATAAGTGTCTGAGTGAGTCTGTCAGTGGTTTGTGAGTTTCTGAGTGAGTCTGTGAGTTGGTGTCTGAGTGAGACTGAGGGTGGGTGTGTGAAAATATATATTTTTTCAGCAATATTCGTAAATTCATCACAACATTACTTGGGGGCTGCACTGAGTATGCAAGTTCACTGCAAGTGCACAAATATCACGCATGGCACAGAAAAACCTTTTCTTTGATGTTTTCTGCCCATACTGTGTCCCAGAAACACCTCTATATCCCACCCATGGGTCAGGGTAGGTCCAACCTGACCCTTTTTTCAAGTTCCACCATTTCATTTTAGACCCGGAGACATTGTTGGTAAACTAATATGGCAGCCACAACTTTATGCTCAGGTTATGGCCAGCCAAACATGGCAATCCTGTTGGTGCGCACATTCATGAATCATCGCGAAATGATCACAAATTAGTCACAACCCTAGAAATACAAATTTGGATTTCCTTTAAAATCTCACAAACTACTGAACGGATTTACAACAAATAACTGAACACGTGATCTGCGAACCGAAGGCTACCTTTCTGCCAAATCGGTGTAATTCCGTCTAGCGGTTCGAGCTGCAAGCATGTCTAAATATTATATGGGAATTAACATGAGAAATACACTTTTTTGACCGCTCTTTTTCTCTTCCCCCACTTGATGGATCACCCCAAAACTTTCCATGCACAACAAGACCTAACTTGACACTTTTTGGGGAACATTTCGCAACAATTCTTCAAACGGCACTAAAGTTATAGGCAATTCAAAAAATGCTATTCCTATGGAAACATGTTTCTAACTATAACTACCTACTGGCAGTCACCAGTAGGTTTTTGACTTGCCTATAACTTTGGTGCAGTTTTACAAATCTTCACGAAATGTTCCAAAAAAAGTGTGCCGGTGATACATGGAAAGTTTGGGGTGATCTGTCAAGCAGGTGCCAAGATAAAGGGGGGGGGGGTCAAAAAAAGTGTGTTTCCCATGTTAATTCCCATAGGAGATTTAGACAACCCTGCACCCTGAACCGCTGGGTGGAATTACACCTAAATTGGCAGAAAGCTAGTTTTTGATCTGCATATTGTGCTTTTTGTTATTTGGTGTAAATCTGTCCGTAGTTGTTGAGAAATTTAAGGAAAAACAAATAAGAATATTGTCTTGTGTTTCCTGAATGGCCCTTTGTAGTTTTTCCTATGTTAGCCTAACTGTACACGTTGTAGTCTTTATTTTCTTTTGCACAAGTTACTGCATAAACACGTTCTGCTTTTGTGCCACATTATATTTTCACACGGTACCTGCATATGTTTTTGTGTTCTATTCTTTTCTTGGGGTTTAGTCTAAACACCATAGACAAGGTCAAACAACAATGTCCCTTGTTATTCTTTCTGGCTAGGCACTAGCGCCTAGCCATAACACAAGAATGCAGCTGTTGTTTATGTGCATACATGTCTTATCATATAGATGAGCACATGAGCAAAAACCAGACACATGGAACAAGAGTTCTGAGAGAAGAGCACTGCGTCTACTGGGATGTAGGGTATTCATCTGTGTATGCTAAGGTAACTCCCGAGATCTTTGATGTATAATCATTTAGCTTTATTAGCAAGGGAGGGGGTTTAGGTTACTCTGACCTATAAAATGACAGTGCTTTTATTATATATGGATTATTAACCATGCTAACAGTATTTTTTAGTATGCATCTGTTTCCTAATTGTGGCACACATACTGCATTTCAGAGCACAATAGTTTAAATAAATATTCTAAACTTCCTTTGTGTCTCCTGGTTATCTTATTGTGGATGAGTATGAGTGAGAGAGCGAAAGGGTGTGTCCTGTTACCGTGATCCCTGAGAGGGTCGAGGATGTTGTGCTCTCGGGAACCAATTCACTTGTTCCTCTGGTAAGGTTAGGAGGGCAAGTGAGGGACTATAGATAGTTAGACTCAGACCCATAGGTATTGAGCTGATATGGTAACTAAGTCCCTGCATACTAATGTTCCATGGTTCTAAGCATAGTTATGTTCTAAGAGCAGAATCCCTGCAACATGGCGCCACCAACATTTGGTATGGTACTTACTTGCTGGAACCCTGAGTGGTGCTTGTGCTTGTCCACAATACCCTTGCATCTTCTCTCGAAGACGTCCGTGGTGTCAGGGATTTCTCCTCCACAGTTAATAGGGCACACCTAGTTCTGTTGGTTTTTCAAGCTTGAATATTAAAAGGTTTATAAACCCTGATTGTGCTATGCTTTGAATCCTTTTTCAGTTAGCTATGGTTCAACCCATAGATATTCCTGTTAATTACCACCCGGCAGTCACTCAGCATTTAATGCAACATGGAGTTCCTAATGCAGGGGCTGCTGTGGTTTTTGTAATTGACGTGGATGCAGTGTTTCACTTTGAGGTTTTTTATTCATGGGCCACTTTCCCAGCTGTGGATGCTAATGACAATACTTTCCATGAATATCAGGTAGCACCAGCTTCTGCTACATATCGACCAAATGCTCTTATTGAGCTTCCACTTACAGTCTGGGAGCACCAGACTTGGTTTAATGGCACCCTTCCCCACGTGCTTTGCACTGTCCAAATGGGCCGCTTATGTTCTGAAGGGGCCACCTGGCCGACACTAGCAGGCTACACCCCGTATCCGGATTTAGGTAATATAAATTTAGTGCAAACTTGTGCTTTATACAATGTTCTTGTTGTCTTATATCAATGCGTAACCCAATTTATTGCATGCGCCTTGCTGGCTGGACCAGCTAGAGTTGCCCTACAGGGACAACTGCAAGTGTCTGCCAGTCATGTTATTAGTCCTGTAATTGTTAATGCAGTTATGGGCAAACAACCCATGAATCGTGAAGAGATACCCTTCTGGATAGCCCAAAAAATAGATCAACTTGGGACTGTGTTTCCCCTTACAGGACCATACAACAAGCATAGAATTCTGATTATGTGTTTGCCCAATGGCTTGGTTTACCCTCTGGCCAACTGCAACACCTGGGGGACTATTATTGCCACAGTCTACACTCTTTGTCATGGCACTCTCTCGATAGCTATTCTACCGAATGTCCCAAACAGATTCAGAATGAGCATGGGGCAGGTCCTGCCTTTGATTTCAGGATGAAACTTGTAGGAAATGTTCCTGTCATCTACAAAATGATTCTTTCTAATGTTAAAGGTGAAGCAGCATCTTTAGCCATACAGCAGCGACTTGCTGTGGTGGCAGTAGCTGAACGTGAGTTGCCAGTCATTATTGCTAATGTAGATATGTCATTGGGACGTAATAGTTTAGGGACCAGACCTTCTGTACCACCACTTGGCAAGCCTAGCTCTGGAAAGGATGCCATACATGCCTGTGAGTTTCCTAAGCAACCATGGGACAAAACAAATCAACAACAACCAAACCCTAGACAATGCACAGTCTCTCCGCCCCTGACTCTTCTGAGAGGCAAACTGATTTTCGTAATCGCACAAAGATTAAAACTCCTGACAGGTATCAGATTCCTGATCCCCATTCTCCTCATTCTTTCAGGACTCGTCTGACCAACAGTACGACAGAGGAGACTATTCTGATCGCAGACAAGGAGAGTGTGTGCACCCAAAGAGGGAAACACAACACTCGTCTGACATGAAAATAAAAAAGGAGGATAGACTTCCTCCATACAAACTCCCTTTTTAGAAAAAGAAAGTTGTGGCTTTAATGGCTAAACATGCCACAGACAGTGAGAACCTTACTCCTGAACAGGACGGTGACTCTCCTTGACAGTGCGGCAGACGTCACCATAGTATGCTGGAATTTCCACCAATTTCTGGTAGCGAAAGCAACTGAAACATTTATCACAGTTGAAACCATAGACACCCACGTAGCCCCCCCCCCAGACAGACTATACTTTTTGGATATTCAAATTGAATGTGACATTAAACGCACCATTAAAGCAATCTTCTGGGACAATTTAACTACATCGTGTGACATTCTCTTGGCGGAGGTTGACTGGCCACCACCCTTTGTTCTTGCATGCCCCCAGGGAGAGGATGCCATTCTCCCTTCTTATTCGCACCTTGTCCCTGACAAAGTCAAACAGGCTTATGCTTCCAAATGGGCCCTTGCTTTGGCCCCTGCACTTTATTGTAACCATACTGGTTGGGATATGGATTCTCCTTACCACGTTATCCCTATACGGTCTACACCGCAGGAACAACCAAAGTATCCAATTAAATGGGATGCTGAAGCACCCATTAAGGAAATTCTTTCCCAACTAGAGTACCAGGGGGTAATTGAACCCTGTGTATCTCAAATGAACAATCCTCTTTTTCCTATTCTAAAACCAGATCATTCATATCGTGTTGTCTTAGATTACAGGCATTTGAATAGTCATACACAAACTTTTGTGGTACAAAATACACATAGTACAACACTGATTAATAATATCGTCCGTAAAAAACATAAAACCACCTTGGATATTTCCAATGGTTTCTTCATTCACAATTTGGCTCTGGAGAGCCGTGAATGATCTGCGTTTAGCACCCTCAGTTTTTAGAGGCGCTACGCCCGACTAACAATGGGCTACAAGAACGGCCCAGGAGTCATTCACCATGTATTATGTCAATTCTTCATGACATATCTACCTATCTGTTGATGAATTGAACCCCCATTTAGCAAGAGTGGATCGCATTATTTTGCAATTTGCTGAACTTGGTTACAAGTTTAATAACAAGAAATCTTACATTGCTTTTCTCAGTGTCCATTTCTTAGGATATGAACTGACAAATGAGGGCAAAAGCCTTGCCACTCATTTTTGGGAAAAGTGTGCTCAATTGCAACCTTCAACTACTCTTAAAAAATTGCAGTCTCTGCTGGGATTTTTAAAAGTTGGCAGAACATATATACCTGACTATGCCCAACATATTAAACTGCTTTATGCCTTAATATGAGTTGATTTTTCCACTTTCTGTTGGACATCGGAACATACTGAAACACTCAGCTCTTTACAGTTTGACTTACATGAAACATGCATTTGCATACACGTAAATACTACGAACTTGGTCATCCGGGTGTTGCCGGGTGCGATTGGATTTACTTATGTCACCTTTAATGAAGCTGACACAGTACCCATTGCATATCAATTGCATTTGTATTCTTCTGCAGAACTGCATTTTGCTTCTACTGAAAAAATTCTCACTGTTGTCCAAATGCCATCCTAAAGGAACGGCCACTTGCTCAAGGTAAACAATTATTGTTGTTTCTCCAGTGTCTGCCATAGAGGCTGTCACAAAAGCCAGCTATCCTAACGCAAAAGCCCTCCACCCTCATTGGATACAATGGGCTACGTCCTTATCAGCCATGGATGTTGACTTTGTCTTTGACCGTTTTTTGCAAACACAAGAAATTTTACAATATGAACATTTTTATCCTTTATCTTCTTCAATTCTGCCTCTTGACCAATATAAGTCCATCCATGTTACACGGATGGATCTACACAACCGGCCATAGATTCTAAGCAGCAATATTCTGCTGCATGTGCCACCGTTCTAGGCGTCATTTCCGATGGTATCTTCCGCCCTCAAACTACTCACATACAGTCTTTTGGAGACTGCACAGGCACAGTTGGCTGAATTGAAGGCATTACTTCTTGCACTTGAAAATACAGATCCTAGATTCCCCACGCTTATAGTATGTGATTTGTATTACTGTTTTCAATCCTTTAATGATAATTTACATTTTGGGAAGCAAAATGACTTCAGAGATTCTAAATCTAACACAATCAAGCCCAAGCTGCTTTGGGTTAAGGTGGTAGATTTTAAAGATCAGTTGCCACTAGCTCAGGAAATACATACTTTGAGTCATCAACGTGTGGGAGCACACACTGTAGGGAATTCTCTGGCTGACGAAGCAGCCACATCTGCAGCAGCCATATCTAAAATTGCAGTGGTAACCCGCTCAGAAACTCGTATCAACAATGATATCTTGACTGTCATGTGTGCTTTTAAAAACAGCACCCCTTTACCAAAGGGCTTTCCTTCTAAAATACTGCAGAAACTACATTGGCTTCCAAGAAGGCATAGAGTTCTCTTTAAAGCACTCTGTTACTGTTTTAAGGCTCTGTCCCTCCAGGTTCTCCAGTACCTACAGAGCATGTTGAAACATTATGTGCCCATGAGAAATCTAAGATTGGCAGAAGTCAAGCAGGTCACTGTGCCGAGATTTTAACGAGTTAGAGCAGGAGGCAGTTCTTTTGGCATCGTAGCTCCCACTGCATGGAACAACCTTCCCATGGAAATTCGGATAGTCACATCCGAAGTCCTTTTCAGGAAGAAGTTAAAAACCTGGCTTTTTGGCCTAAATAATCTCTTTGTGCTTTGGTTCTCCTTTTCTGCTACATGTAAGTACCTTAGTGCTGGGACACTCCAGTGGAGGAGCCATGTGCTTTATAACTTTTTTTATTTTTCATTTAATAAGTATTCCTATCATTTCAGTGACCAAAATATTCCTTTTGTAACTCTTCCTGGCATTGGTGATCGCATGATTCCAACGCAACCTTAGACATTAATTAATAGTAGCCGCACATAAAGGATTAGCTTCTTCGCATGCCTGAGTGGCTTCCATCATTTCACTCTTACAGCAACAATATTGGGGCAAGGTTTATACCAACAAACCAGAAAATATGTTTTAACTTATGACATTTGTCAAAAGATCAAAGGTTGTACTGTGTCTCGTCCACCACAGACACATCTGTTTATTACCAATCAACCTTTTGGCTGCATTTAGTTAGATCATTTTGGTCCACTAATTTCAGATACTTCATTTAAATATATTTTGGTTGCAGTTTATTCTTGCTCTAGATTCCTCTGGGTTTGACCACAGAGCTCGGCTGATGCTCAAACTGTTATTAAAGACTTGCAAGTCTTTGTTGGGACATATGCCTGTTGCGCATTCCACCCGGACCAAGGTACAGCATTCGCTTCTAAAGCGTACCGTGATTCGAGGAAGTCCCTGGATTTGCAAGTGCATTTTTCTTCTCCGTGTAGACCCGAGGGTAATTCTGTTGTGTAGAGAATGAACCATGATTGAAAGCAGTCCTTAACGGCTAGAGTATTAGGTCCAGGGCATGGTTGGTTGAACCATCTATATGGGGTTCAATGGGTATTAAATAACCTCCCTAAAAGATCTCTGGGTGGGCAGACCCCGTACAAAGTACTTTTTGGCATCAAGATTTATGTTCCAGGGTGGAGCGAGGCAAGATGGCGTCCGCTGAGTTGGACGCGTAAGCCGGCTGCTCCTGGGTGCCTAAACCCCCTACGCTATGCTAGCATACCTGTGAGAGAGGAGCTGAGGAAAGATCGGCGCGGGACGGGATGCTGATTGCCGCGGCCGCATTATTTTCGGGAAATATCTCTGTTGTTGGCGGTACGCCCAGAGTTGGCGTCGGCGTTTTCTCCTGGTGTTTGCTCATTACGGCGGCCGCAAAGGACTGGAGAGAGCCGCGTCAACAATGCCTCCCAAGGGGGCGAGAGGGAGGACTCGCCCTCTGGTGGACAATGTTGGAACTTCCATAAGGAATACATCAAGCACAGTGAGTGGCTCCAAATCGCCAAATAAAGACACTGTCTCTAAGGGGGAAAAGGAGCAAATTCGTGGAGAATGCGGGAAAGTCTACTATACCCATACTATTTTCTGTTGGTAAAGTAAAAGATAAGGGGGAAGCTTCCCAACTCCCTAAACCTCCTCTGGCTACATCTCCTGCTGTTGCAATAGGACACAGGCGCATTATGGACCCCATCTCAGAATTTGAGGGGAGAGATGGAGTCCGTGATCTTCATGATTCGGTCGCTGATAACTCTAATATGGGATCACCGTCCACACACAGAGCTGTCCAAGTCAGAGAAATGGTCGTGGAAATGGTTGAGGATGCAACCAGGGAGGGGAATTCATCTATTAATCCATGTGAACCCCCTACCTCAGTACCTTTGGTTGCTCTCGGTTCCAATGCCAATGTAACGGCTGCTAATGATCCTGGTGTGGCTGTAAATGGGTCTACAATGCAGGATATAGAGACTGGGGACTTTTTTTTTTCGCTATCTGACCACTCAAATTCATCAAATGATGACCTCGAGTCTATTCCTGGGGCCTCAGCTAGGTCTGTTATGCAGGATGACGGAGGTAGCGACTGTAGTGTACATTTGGAGGATTCCGGTGATATATCAGACGGCAGCCCGCGCACAGTGCGGAAAAACTTAGATCTGAAAAGTAATGCTCTGCAGTGGGACTATTCCTACTCAACCGATTTAAGCATCGAGAATGGGCGAACCCCGGGGACTGGTGCAGAACCGTCAACTAAGGTTTCCGAGGACATATCATTAACATTGATCTATCAAACCATGGTTACTCATAGAGAGGAGGCTCGAGTAGAGAACCAGAGAGTACAGGGTTCATGTCGTAAATTACAGAACTCTGTACGACGTATAGCTAAGACCTGTACAGAGTTCACAACGAGATTCAATGAAGCAGAAGCAAGAATCTCCTCTCGAAGATGAACTGGTTGCACAGAAGGCTCTAACTGACTCTCTACGGTCCTTAAAAGATGATACGCAATGGAAGTTAGCTGACATTGAAAATCGTTCTCATAGGAACAATCTTAGAGTTTTGCAAATTCCAGAGGGGGTCGAAGGACAAGATCCTCGCAAATTCATCATCGATTTATTTGCGGAAGCCTTTCCAGAGCTGAAATGGGACTGGGCAAGAGAAGTAGAGAGAGCGCATCGTTTCCCATTCAATCCTCGCCCAAGATCCGGTCAATCCTTGGACAGACCCAGAGTGATTTTAATATCGCTTAACAGCTTTTTGGCTAGGGAAGATGTGTACTCTTTGGCACGCCCTGATAGAAAAAGGGCAGGGAAAGGGCTAGAATTTTTGTAAGGCCTGACTTCTGCCATCTTACGGTGGAAAGGCGCTGTCATTTACGTCAGCTCATTGCACCATTTCAGGCCAAAGGGGCTCAAGTTTTTTGTTAAACCCAGCTAAGCTCAAAGTTATTGTTAAGGATCAAACCCGGTTCTTTACCTCGGAGATATTAGCAAAAGAGTTTTTGCAAACGCTGTAATGCGTCTAATCTGGCGGTTTTAGGTTGAATTAGGTAGAATGAGGATCAGGGTTTGAATCAACATGTCGATTTGCAACTATGTCTGTCATCGGTCTCTATCTGTTTTTCTCCCTCCCTCCCTTTTCTCTTCTCTTCTCTTCTTTTGTTTATTTCCTCTTCCTCTCTCTCTTGTGTTATCTTACCCTATGTGCAAGTTTGGAGATATAATTAAGGATAAGTTGGCATCAGCACATGTTCATGGTCTAAGGTTGTTTTGAAATTAATATGATGCCATGTCTGCTGCATAGGGTCGTGGTGTGGTGTGGGGGGGCTCACCTGGGTGGCGGGAGCTTGTCATCACAGGGACTATCGGTCCCAAAGCCTCATGGACGGGTAGGGGTAGGGGGGGCATGGGTGGGGACTGGGGGGGTCAGGGGTGGTTTGGGTGGATTGGGCGGGGCATAATAAAGAAAATAATCCACAGTATCGATATAATTTTGACTTTGCGTTTAAGTGTTAGAGATCTATTGTCTGTTTTCAGAGAATTCAATAACGGATCGACCCCCTATTTATTTAATGGCTAGATCTGGGCTCAGAATATGCTCATTGAATGTATGTGGTTTAAATAGTTATAACAAGAGACAAAGGGTAGCTGCTGAACTCCGGGTGATTCAACCAGATGTGGTCTGTTTACAAGAAACTCATGTATCTTGGGGAAAGCGGAAAATATTAGCAGAAATGGGTTTCGTGCTTTTAGCAGCTTCTCAGCAATCTATAATGACTCGGGGAGTGGCGGTGTTAGCCAAACCTATCATACAAAATTCGGGTCGGGTATTAGCTGATAAACTGGGGCGTTGGCTTATTGTTGAATGTATGATAGGGGTGAATAAATTTACGCTTTGCACTATTTACGGATCCAATCTCGATGAAGCTACGGTTTTGGAACAACTCAATGTGGAGCTTGCATTATGGCCCACCCCCTTGGTGTTATGTGGAGACTTCAATATTAGGGGCCGATTATGATGGCGGGCGGACTTTGTCCGCCCGCCATCGCCCCGGTAAATGGGACCGCCCGCTATGTGTGCGGCGGTCCCGCACATGTGATTAGGATGCCACCGCCACGGTGGCATCCCCCATTTCCAGCATTGTGGTGGGCGGTGCTCACAACACCGCCCACCACAGTGCTGGAAATGCATGTTGTGCATCTGCGTGCACAACGTGACAGGCACCGCGCGGTGCCTGCCACCTTGTGCATGCAGATGCAGGGGGTACCATAGGTACCCCCCATGTGCACCCCCACCCCCAAAATACCTGGGGGCCCGCTACGGGCCCCCAATGTCAGGGACCGCGAGCCTTTCCATGGCGGCGCCGCCGCCATGGAAAGGCTCATCACCGCCGGCATCATAATGTGGATGGCGGTGTCTTGCAGACACCGCCACCATATTAATCCCTTTTCCGCCCGGTCGACTGATCGGCCGGGCGGAAAACATGCGGACGGTCTTTCCGTCCGCCGGGTCCCCTCCGCCATGGTAATATGGCGGGGGAATTTGGTGGCGGACGGACGTAAATGGCGGGCGGATCGCCACCGCCATGCGGGCGGTGGCGATCCGCCCAACATCATAATCGACCCCTTAGTTTGGTCAATAAGGAACTTCAAGGGGGCATACAAAATTATGAGGGTAGGAAACCCAGAGTTTTTAAGGCGCTATTCCACTTGCTGATGGATCATGGTCTGGTCGATGTATGGGATCATCTTTGTCCACGTGATCCTGGGTTTACATTTTATTCCCACCCTCATCAAAAGTTAGTACGACTTGATTATTTTTTTGCTTCACCTGTCTTATTTACAGAAGCCAAAATCCATGTTTTTCCAAGAATCACATCTGATCACGCACCGGTAGTCCTGGATATACCCGCATTTGGCTCTCACGTAAATCCACAAATTTTTACCTTTAATAGGAAACTGCTTCTTGAAAAACCCTTTATAGATCATATTAAGAGCTGGATCAAGGGTTTTCTTCAAGATAACCGGCACTCAACATCCGCTGGGGTTTTGTGGGATGCTTTTAAAGCCTGCCTTAGAGGGGAGGTCCTGAGCTATGGTTTGTACCAGCAAAAGAAAGCTAAGCTTGCAATGCAGGAATTGTATATTAAACTTAAGACTGCGGAAGAAAATCTTACACAGGGGATCCTGGCTAAAAATGATATTGCCGAATTACAAACCAGGGTCGCTAGATGCAAGGCTAACATTAATCTATCCTGGAGTAAGGAAATCGCAGCTAAATATTTGGTATACAAAAAGGAATGCTACGAGTATGGAGAAGCGGTAGGGCGTTGTCTGGCCAACAGATTGCGCTCTAACGAAGCTGCTCATAGAATAGCCGGCATGAAGAATCAGTTAGACGAAATGGTCTATGACCCTCAGGAAATCCTCCAGATTTTTTATGAATTTTATGAAAATCTTTATCTAGGAAAAGAGACAGGGTCACATATAGGGGACACTGCAATACAGCAGCTGGTGGAACAAGTCGGTCAGGAGGAGTTTGAGATCTTGGAAAGCCCTATTACTATGGAAGAGCTAGAACTAGCCATAAATAGCATGGCGGTTGGTAAGGCAGCGGATCCCGATAGGCTTCCTCGGAGGTATATAGGACCTTTTTCAGGAGATTAAAATAGATTTGTTGGTCGTCCTCCAAGCTGCCCAAATGGGAAGTGCACCGCAATCTTGGGACGAGGCCAACATTGTCATCTTCAGGAAAAAGACAAGCCATCGGATCTGCCAGGGTCTTATCGTCCGATTTCTCTCGTCAACTGTGATGGGAAGATTTATGCCAAAATCCTAGCGAATAGGTTAGCAAAGGTTATCTCGCCCCTGGTCTCCCCAAAACAACATGGATTTATCCCTGGCCGGGGGACTGTGAATCATATTAGCAGAATTGTGACGCTCTTTGATATTGCTCAGGTCGAAGCTAGGGACCTGGGGCTGATCCTGCTCGATGCCGAGAAGGCGTTCGATCGTGTGGCCTGGGATTTCCTTTGGGGGTTATGCAGTGGATGGGGTTTGGTCAGGGTTTTATCCAGGCTGTAAAAGTATTATATCGATCACCTTCGGCAAGGATCTGCTCTATGGGTCTGACATCAGGCCCTATAAAAATTTCAAGAGGCACACGGCAGGGTTGCCCATGCTCTCCCCTCCTGTTTGCCCTTTATATCAATCCTTTTCTAAGAATGTTAGAGAGAAGTACCCAGATTAAACCTTTTCGCGTTTTGGAAGACCAGTTTCGTGTCTTTGCATATGCTGATGACATTGCCATCATAACATCGGATCCCCTCTCGGCTATATCTGAAGTAGAACGCTTAGCATGCGAGTTTGGCGTGGTTTCAGGCTATAAGATGAATACATCTAAAACCCAGATTTTGTGTACAAAACAGATCATGGCCCACGATCCTAGAGTGGTTAAGGAAGTCACATATCTGAGTATTAAGATCCGAGAAAACTTGAAAGATCTGGTTGATATTAACTGGGGGGATATCACTACCAGGGTAAAGCAATTGTTAGATAGTTGGGATTGCCTACATCTTTCTCTGGTAGGTAGAGCAAACATCCTCAAAATGAATATTCTCCCTAAGGTGTTGTATTTCTTTAGGTCTGTACCGTTGGAGGTATCCCGCGCCCAGCTTCAACATCTGCAGGCACTTTGCGCCAAGTTCTTGTGGGCTCCAGGGAAACCCAGGAGAGCAATGCATTATATGACTCTTCCCAGAGAAAGGGGGGGGTGGTCAGTCCCTGATTTTACATTGTATTACTACTCTTGTCTCTTATTGAATATGCGGTTATTGTTGACTGGAGAAGAAGTCAGCAATACGGCTGAGGCTCCCTCTATTTATCAGATGGTGTTAGGTAAAGAGGTCAAGAACTGCCTGTTCAAAAAATTGGATAGGAGCTATTATAAAAGAACACGTTTTAGAATTTTAGGGGCAGCTTTTAAAGTTTGGAATGTGGTTCGAAAATACTTACAAATTCGGGGATTAAATTTTTATACTCCAACTACGGCCGTAGGCATATTGCCACCAATATTTCATGACCAAGTCGTTAGTAGCTGGAGACAGAATGGCATCTCTCAAATAGGGGACTTTTATGAAGTCGGGGGGGCTTTATGCTTCTTTTACAGATTTAGCAACAAAATTTCTTCTCCATAAGAATCATTTTTTTACATTCTTACAAATACGAGATTTCCTGAGCAAATTATCCACGACTATGGTACCACATAAAATAGTCGAAGCTATTAGGGGCCAAAAAAAGATAGGGGCTCTTTATAAAATCCTATTAGAGTCAAGGAGGGACGATCTGGAAAAACACAATTGTAAGTGGGCAGCAAAAGTGGGAGAGCCAGGGGTGTCTATAGAGAAGGCAATTGCTGCTGCTGGGGAAATGTGTCTGTCGGCGAATCTTAAAGCCCAGTTTTACAAAACTGTATTTAATCTCTATCATACTCCCGCCAAGATGATGAAATGGGGGAGGGGTAATGATGGCAAATGCTTTCGATGTGAGTACGGATAACGCTGATAGTCTTCATATTTTTTTTGATTGTGTCAAACTAGGGCCATATATACGACATATAGAGAAATTTATGACAGAAATTTCTGGGGTCAGCGTTAAAATATCTGCCTCTATGATGTTGTTGGGGACCGGCGAGGATCTCGAGCAAGGGAGACCCATGTATAAACTCCGATATCTGCTCTTTATTGCTACGGCGTTTGCTCGACTATGTGTAGCGTCTTCTTGGCTTCAACTGGAAGCACCATCTTTTGAAATCTGGCGAGCCCGGTTCAATAATATGTATAATTTGGAGCATAGTCTCTATTCTCTAAAAGGATCAAGGAAACGCAAATTAGGTATATATATATGGGGGCAATGGCCGATCATATGAATTGTTGAGTGGAATGATAATCCAATTTAATTTGTCTCAACTTTGTTTTGTGGTATAATGGAATTAAATGAATTGCTTTTATGTCTTGTTATCAGATCTGTATGTATTTTTGATACTTTGATATTGTGGATAATAAAAAAATAATAAAAAAAAAAGATTTATGTTCCAGACCTTGACGGTCTAGAAATTGTAGCGGCGGCCACAACCTTTGACGTAGATAACCACTGTGCTGTCATACAGGACATACAAGAGTTCTGTGATGCTAACTCATGCATGCAAACATACACCTGCATCTCATCATTCTGCTTCTGCAGTTGCTCTTCCAGTTTCCAGCTGACTTCCACAAATTGGGGATCTGGTTCAAGAAAAGGTGGCCATCAAAAAGGAATTCAGCCCATCGTGCCGTGCTCCTGTTCCAGTCCTTGGCCTTCAAGGTACCCGAACTGTGATTTTGCCACCTCTCCCTGGATACAAAGACAATTGTTTTGTCTCCATTAAACATGACAAGCTACGTCATGTGGTGGAGACTTTATAGTATGCCATGGAATAGCAGTTCTTTCCCGCAAGACTTTCCGTTGCAGCCTGTGAGCACCTCTGTTGCTGAGAATCCACGGTTTAAGGAGGTGGAGGCTGAGTCCTCTGACGACAATTTCCCTGATACGATACCTGCTTCTAATATCACATATTTTACAACTGATGTCATTTATAATGATCCACCGTTGGCGAGTCCATCCGAGTTGGCCTTTTCAAGTCCTGCTGCAGAGTCCCAACCTCATATTTTTCAGCTAAGTACCTCTGGGTACTATATGGATCAAGATAATTTTTCTTCTTACAGATCTTCCGTTTTGTACACACCTCCAATAAGGATTTGTGTTTTTAGCTCATGGTTAAAACGCTATTATCTAGTCCCTCCTTGGATATGGATCACTGACAAAATATCGAAGGTCAAAAAATCGACCTACAAAAATATCGGAGCAAGAATATCGATGTCAACAATATCGATATCCTATCTACAACATGGTAAGTACAAAAATATCGAGAAAAAAATATCGATATCAAAAATATCGTTAGCAAAAATATCGTTTTTTTTTGTTAAAAAAATATGTAAAATAAACTAAATAATACTTATAAATAAAATAAACATAGTTAAAAATATTTCATAATGTTTAAAATTAATAAATAATATATATAATTTAATAAAACATTAATTAAACATATACATATAATATATAATATATATACTTACTTAATAATCAGTTTTAATAATCATTTTAATAAATTATAAATTAATAAAAATATTATAAATTACAAATACATCTATACACATAAAACAATAACATAAATAAAAATTAAATAATTATGTATAACAAATTAAAAAATTAAATTTACTTTTTATATTTTTAAAATTAAATAGCGGAGGGAATAAAACTACTATTTCAACTCCCAAAAAAATAACAGTAAGAAAAATGTTGGATAGCGTAGAGGTTAAAATTACTATTCCCACTCTAGAGAGTGCAACAGTAGAGAAAGTATTGGATAGCGTAGGGGTAAAAATTACTATTCCCACTCCAGGTAGCGCAACAGTAGGGAAAACGTTGGATAGCGAGAGGGTAAAAATGAATATTCCCACTCCAGTGAGTGCAACAGTAGGGAAAGTGTTGGATAGCGTAGGGGTAAAAATTACTATTCCAACTCCAGAGAGTGCAACAGTAGGGAAAGTGTTAGATAGCGTAGGGGTAGAAATTACTATTCCCACTCCAGGGAGTGCAACAGTAGGGAAAGCGTTGGATAGCGTGAGGGTAAAAATTACTATTCCCACTCCAGTGAGTGCAACAGTAGGGAAAGTGTTGGATAGCGTAGGGGTAAAAATTACTATTCCAACTCCAGAGAGTGCAACAGTAGGGAAAGTGTTGGATAGCGTAGGGGTAAAAATTACTAGTCCAACTCCAGAGAGTGCAACAGTAGGGAAAGTGTTGGATAGCATAGAAGTTACAAATAACATACTTATAAATAAAACATTTTTTTAAAATAATTAATGAATTATTAAATAACTGTAAACTATTTACCAAGACCAATAAATAATTATTAAAAACATAATTACCAATAGAAAATTTATTTTAAAAAAATTAATAATAAATACCAATAAATAATAATTAATAAATATTAATTATTAAATAATAAATATTGAACAATAAAATATTTTTAATAACAAAAACATATAAATTATTAAAACTTAATTACCAATTAACTAATAATGAACAATTAAATGCTTATTTATACCAAAAATAATAATAATTAAACATTAGTTATCAATTAATAATTACTTCTTAATATATTAATTAAATGTATCAATAAATAATATTTAATAATATTTACTTACCAATTGATGATAAAACAACAATAAATGAATTTTTAGAACCCAAAAATTCTAATAAAAAAAAATTACTAATTAATAATTAATGTCCAATAAATTAATTATCAATACCCAAAAATAAATTTAATCATTACTTAATTAGATTTCAATTACTTCCAAAAGTATTCCCCTATAAACGCACAACACACTCCAATAATAAAATAATACAGTTAACATAATGATCAATTAATAAATTAATAAAAATTAATAACCAATTAATAAAAATTAATTACCAATTATTAATTAATTAACAATAATATAATTATCAATACCAATTAATTAACATAAATTATAACTTAATTACAATTAAATTACATAACGATCAATCAATCAATTAATAAAAATTAATAACTAATTAATAAAAATGAATTACTAATTATTAATTAATTAACAATAATATAATTATCAATACCAATTAATTAAAATAAATTATAACTTAATTACAATTGAATTACTTCCCACCCTATTCCCTATAAACCCACAACCCGCTACAGAACTTAAACGCAAAAATAATTAAAATTAATTTATAATTCCTAAAAATTAATAATTAATTTAGTATAATTAAATTACTTCCCACCCTATTCCCCTATAAACCCACAACCCGCTACGGTACAAAAAAAAAAACAATAACTTAAAAAAAACATTATTAACATATAAAAATTGTATACATATATTTTTAGACAAGTAGAACACTTAACAAAAACACATATAACACATACATATTAAAAATATAACAAAATACATAACAATAATACAAATATCGATATTAGTAACATCGATATTAGTAACATCGATATATTTGATTTCGATATTACTAACTTCGATATTACTTACCTTAGAGTCGATATTCTGTCCATCGATATTCTTAACATCGATATTCTGTCCCTTCGATATTGTGACTTCGATATTAGTGTATGTCGATATTTTATTTTCGATATTTTGACTGCTCACCCTTGGATATATGTCTAGATCAAACTCTCCTTGGTTTTCCTTTTCTTGTGGATTGGATTTGTGACTGTATTTTTCCTACTGAACAATGGCCATTACCTCTTGGAACGTTCTGCTACAGAACTGGTCGACGGAATGTTGGCCTTCCATTCTTCACCACATAAAATGAAAAGAGACTTGTCCCTCGTTAACATTTCAGCCATTCCAGAGACTGATGGAATTGTTTGGGATAAAGTTCCTTTCGACATATTTGGTCAAACGGAGACCCTGCGGAATCCATATGGATTTCAAAGTTTCTATGGGTGATGTAATAGTACTGGAGTTTCTTTCAGATGATTGGGATGTTGACAATGTAAATTCTATGCTTTCAGAATTAGAATATTATACTGTTTTTGAATCAGAAGATTTATACCTTAATTCCACCAACTATGCTGATATGTTTTGCTATCATAATTATGTTCACCATTTCCTACATAGAACTGGTATACAGTGTCCCCATTTTAACTATACCCAATGGGAACATCTTCCAACTCCCCCTTCAGAAAATTCCAAAAAGCAAAAAGATAAATATACCTATTTCACAGGATATGACGCTTCAGACCCCACGTCATATTATTTTAAATTAACTCAAACACCACCAAAGAAATATATGCTTACTCAAACAAAACTTATATATACTAAGGGGCCGATTCCGATTCAGGCCGGAAATCACTCCGACCGAGCCGGACCCGGAGAGATTTCCGACCGAATCGGACTCTAGCAGCCCGACCAAACGAGTAGGATGCGTACGCATGCAATCGGACTCGATTCGGTCGGACTCCCATTGAAGTCAATGGGAGCCGGTCGTACAACGCGTACGCGGGCTCCCATTGACTCAATGGGTGCGAGGCGAACAAGGGCGGCCCCTACAGCGGGTACGCGTCGATGCGAATCGCACCATACATGCACAGGTAGGGGGGACCCATTGGTCCCCCCTGTGTGCGACTCGCGCGGCTACGCGTACAGGGGGGTCCGACACGGACCCCCAAAGTCCGGCTCCGACTGCCCTTTGGAGCCGGACGGCGCGAGTCGGTCGGACTGCTCGAGGCGCGCATCGTACTTGCCCGGCCGGGGAACGTCTCCATAGCGCGGTGTGAGTCGTGTCCGTGCGAGTCGGTCGGAGCGGGTTGGACCCGCATACGAGTCGGTCGGCAATTTTGCGTGCGCTCGCATCGTACTCGCTCGCCCGGACGCACGTACGAATCCGTCGGGAAAGAGAGCTCTGAATCGGATCCGGTTAAGCCGAATCCGATTCGGTGCCCTACCGGCCGAGATCGGAATCGGCCCCTTATTTGTTCATTAATAAATTGGCCCTTAAAGGTTATGATTATTGGAAGAACACTATTGATTTGAAATCGATTTGGTGTACGAAGACCTGGCAGGTTCAAGGCACAGAAACATTATTTCAAGCCTGCATAATTCCCACACAAATGATTTTTATGAATGAAACAATCCATCAGACTACGGGGCCGATTCCGATTCGGGCCGGAAATCTCTCCGACCGAGCCGGACCCGGAGAGATTTCCGACCGAATCGGACCCGTGCAGTCCGACCGAACGAGTACGATGCGCACGTATGCCATCGGACTCGAGTCGGTCGGACTCCCATTGAAGTCGATGGGAGCCTGTCGTACAACGCGTACGCGGGCTCCCATTGACTCAATGGGTGCGATGCGGACAAGTGCGCCCCCTACAGCGTGTACACGGCGAAGCGATTCACGCCGTACACGCACAGGTAGGGGGACCCATGGGTCCCCCTGTGTGCGACTCGCGCGGCTACGCTTACAGGGGGTCCGACACGGACCCCAAAGTACGGCTCCGACAGCTCTTTCGAGCCGGAGTGCGCGGCTCGGTCGGACTGCTCGCGGCGCGCATCGTACTTACCCGGCCGGGGAACGTCTCCATTGCGCGGTGCGACTCGTGTCCGAGCGAGTCGGTCGGTGCGGTTAGACCCGGGAACGAGTCCGTCGGAGCGGTCGGGACGCCCGGACGAGTCGGTCGGCGAATACGCATCGTACTCGCTCGCCCGGACGCGCGTACGAATCGGTCGGGAAATAGGGCTCCGAATCGGATCCGGTTAAGCCAAATCCGATTCGGAGCCCTACCGGCCGAGATCGGAATCGGCCCCTACATGTTTAGGATTGGCAAAAATTAAAGAAATGAATGCCCTGACCATTCCCTCTGTTTGCCATTTTGATAATTGGCAGAATCTTACAAATTACACAGACTAACAATTAAATAGCATGGTGCAGAACGGTACATTTAATTCATCGTTTTCGAGTCCTGGCGTGTGGTTATTATGGCCAGTAGACATAAATGGTTGTCATGCTCGTTTTCTCAATTCCACTTCTTTGTTTAAAGCAAGTAGACCTGATACCTGATACTCTTAGTCAACACATTCTGGTACTATTACCACCTATTCGGTGGGAAAGTTAAGTCAACAATGGATGGAACGTTCCACATTGTCAGCAGTAAATCAGCATCTTTCGCTCCTGTCTGAGGACATGAATTTATCAAATTTTCTTTTGGGTCCGAAATCCCCACATTCTAAAAGATTTATATACACTATTTATAATGAAATGTGGAAATTATTCCAAATGGAAGCTGCTGCACATTTGAGACAAATAGACCAGGATAATTTGTACAAAGTGCTAGCTGTTGTTGATAATTGTGTTAATATGTTGTCACCCGTATTTATAAATTGATTAATATTGTGTCATCTGTCATTGATGTTATGCATAGTGACATGTCAACATTGTATGATGGGCAGAGTCAGCTTAGATCTATTATGCGGTTTAGCTGGACCCTTCAAACATTTAAAAATGGGCGCATTCCATGGCATTACTTGAATTGTACTAATTTGTTTCCACCTTTTTAATTTAACACGTAAACACCAGTTGATGGCCATGATAGACATTGCCTACCCAATGTTGCATTTGGAGAAATTAGAACAGCTCCCATTCATCATAGCTGAAATGCCTTCTGCGGTGTGGTTATTACATAGAGTTATTTCACTACCTATTTTAACATTTCAATTCACATCTTGCATGAAATATTTTCCTGTAGGTAGATATGAACCTCTAGGTAGCAGTTACATACATGAAGTATCATCACTCCCCTTTACTTATCATTGTGTACGTTGCAACATAGAGGTTTTTTCACTGGTGAAGAATGCAACTCTACTGTCGGACATTCACTTGTTTGTAAACACGTAAAAATCCACGGCAAATGTAACACTTCAGTACCAAATTTGTCTTGTTATTTAAAAGGAACCTTTCATTACTGGACTCTCTAATGGTAGTTGTCTCATGCTTAGTGATCAAGACTGTTGCAGAATGCTGGCTGGAGTCCCGTATATCTTGTCTGCTCCCCAGTTAGTCACTTGTTGCAACAATGTCTTGTTTCCCATTCCACATGGGTTTGTAGATACCTCATTATGGCCTACCATTCCAACTTTGATGGCAGATTTCAATAAAGTAAGCAGACTCAAAGCATTTTTGTTTCAGCAAGAAGTAGCTCTTACATCGACTTGCGAGACCTTTGAATTGCAGGTGGCCAGAACTTCGAGTGAAATACAGTCATTGTTAAACTTTAGCCTTCCCCTACATTTTGGAGAATTAATACATCAAATCTTTAATGCCTCCAGTACGTCCATCCTTCCACACTTTTTTGAAGTTGTTAGTTCGTTTCAGATCATCTTTGGAGTAATTCTGACTTTTAGCCACTCCATTTTCTCTCGTGTATTTGGAGGATTCCTGTTGCTGTTATCTCTCATTTGCGACATTCTCATCTTGTTCCTTCTTCTCCGCAATGGATGCTCCTTTTGCAGGTGCTCTGGAACTGGCATCACTCCAACACTACTGTGAACGTATGAATCAAACCTTAGGAATGCTTCTACTACAAGAACGGGATCTTGATTGGTCTTTGACATTTCGGCCTGCCTGGTTTACCTCCATACAACCAGTGTTCCACTGCATCTAATGTCCCTTTCAAGGGGCACTGGATATATGCCTGGCTTCGCAGACAGAGCTGCCTTGGACTGCTGACCCATTTTCAGAACTGTCCTTTGGGCTTGCAAATTCTACATAATGCAAGCTTTGAGCCTTTGACCTACGGGGAACTGAGGGCATTGACACAAGGATCACAAGACACAGGCTCTAATAACATGGATGCAGGTTCCCCGGTAACTGTCTCAGCATCGTCTGGGACCAGAAAGCATGTTTGTTATTTGGAGCTTGTGACTTGGGCTGTGGACCAATCGTGATATGTGGAGTCGGATTGCTTCATGGAGACTTTGGCCTACAAAATGGCAAATAACATCATGGATTCCTTGAAATCCCCTTGATTAGGTTCATTTTTTCCAAATTGACTTTTTTTCTCCTTTTTAGTTTATAGCTATTCATATTTCTGGAATGAAACATTGGGTTTGCTTACTTTCAAATTCCATTTAAAATATCTATTATTTTTGTAAGTGCTAGTATCCTGACCAAAGGGAGGGTGTTGTGTGTTTCCTGCATGGCCTATTGTAGTTTTCCCTAGGTTAGCCTATCTTTACAGGTTGTAGACCTCATTTTCCTTTGCAAACATTACTACATAAACATGTTCTGCTTTTGTGCCACATTGTATTTTCACACGGAACCTGCATATGTTTTTGCATTCTGTTCTTTTCCTAGGATTTAGTCTGAACACCATAGACAAGGTCAAACAACAATGTTCCTTGTTATTCTTTATGGCCAGGCACTAGCACCTAGACATATCACAAGAATGCAGCTATTGTTTATGCACATACATGTCCTATCATATAGTTGAGCACACAAGCAAAAACAGACACATGGAACAGGTTTTCTGAGAGAAGAGCACTGCGTATGCTGAGTTGTAGAGCATTCATCTGTGTATGCTAAGGTGTGGGTCCGCCTGTAATCCCAGAGTTCTTTGATACATAATCATTTAGCTTCATAAGCAAGGGAGTGGGGTTTAGGTTACTCTGTCCTATGAAATGATAGGGCTTTTATTATATATGGATTATTAACCATGCTAACAGTATTTTTAGTATGCATCTGTTTCCTAATTGTGGCACATATACTCCATTTCAGAGCACAAAAGTTTAAATACATATTCTAAACTTCCTTTGTGTGCCGTTTATATTATTGTGGCGTATTTGCGTGAGAGAGCGAAAGGGTGTGTCCTGTTACTGCGATCCCTGAGAGGGTCGAGAGTGGTGTGCTCTGGGGTGCCATCACTTGTTTCTCTGGTAAGGTTAGGAGGGCAAGTGAGGTACTATGGATAGATAGACTCAGACCCCTAGGTACTGAGGTGGTATGGTGACTAAGTCCCTACATACTAATGTTCTATGGTTCTAATGTATAGTTCTGTTCTAAGAGCAGAATCCATGCAACAATATCATCGCTTGTGGCTTATTCACAACAATTTCTCGATTTATCATGAATGCACGTGCCAACAGAAATGTCGTGATGGTTGGCCGCAAACTGAGCGGAGAGCTGCTGGCCCCAATTTAACTCATCGGAACAGTCCCCAGGGCTGAAATTAAATAGCAGAATTTGGTATAAGGGGTCAGGTTGGTTTTGTCCTAACCCCATGGGAGGCATATAAGCATATTTTAGAAACTGCATAGCTATACAATATATTGCTAAACAAGCACGATATTTGCAAATTTGCTGCAATCGCCATCGTGACCCACCCGTGTAACGTTGCAGTAAATTTGTGAAGATCAGCAAAAAAATAAAAGGAAAACATTCTCAGACCTAGTCTGACAATGATGCACTCACTCACAGATGCACGGAGAGGGTAATACACCCAGTCACAAATCTAGTCACAGGCTCATAAACCCACTCACAGATCCACTAATACACTTATGCACCCACTCACAGACCCATTCAGGAATTCATTCACCCAGTCACAAACCTATCCTGAGAGTCATGCACCCACTCACAAACCCACTCAGAGACTTGTGCACCCTCTCACATACCCACACAGACACTGATGTACCCACTTATTGACCCACTCAGACATTCACACACCCACTCTCAAACCCACTCAGAGACTCAAATACCCGCTCACAGACCCACTCAGACACTCACGCACCCACTCACAGACCCACATAGAGACTCATGCACCCACTCAGAGATCTACTGAGATATCCATGCATCAACTTACAGACCCACTCAGAGACTTATGCACCCATTCACAGACCCACTCAGAGACTTGTCTACCAATTCACAGACCCACTCAGGCACTCACACAGGTACTGACAGACCCAATCAGATACTCATGCACCCAGTCTGAGACCTAGTCAGGAATTGATCTACCCACTGACAGACTGACTTGTAGACTCATGTACTCATCAACAGACTCATTCAGACACTCATGCACCCACTCACAGATCGAGAGAGAGTCTTATACAGATTCATGCACCCACTCACATACCCACTCAGACACTCATGCACCCATTCACAGTCCCACTCAGAGATTTGTCCACCCAGTCACAGACCCACTCAGACAGTCACATAGCTACTCACAGACTGACTCATCCACTCATGCACTTCCCACAGTCCCACTCAGACATTGAGGTATCCTGTCACAGACCCACTCAGACACCCACGCACCTACTCACAAACTCACTCAGACATTCATACACCCACTCATAAACTCACTCAGACACTGACACTCACTCATAGGCCCAGTCAAACACTCATGCACCCACTCACAGTCCACTGATTCACAGACCTACTCAGACAGTCACGCAAGTACTCACAGACCCTCTCAGATACTCACACATCAAGTCAGAGACCTAGTCAGGAATTGATCTAACCACTGACAGACCCACTCAGACACCCATGCACCCATTCACAGACCCACTCAGACACTCATGCACCCACTCACAGTCCCAGAGAGAGACTTATGCAGAACTAAGAGATCCACTCAGATACTTACACATCTACTCACAGACCCACTCAGAGAGTCATGCACCCTCTCACAGACCCACTCAGAGATTTGTCCACCCAGTCACAGACCCTGTCAGACAGTCACACAGCTACTCACAGACCTACTCCGATACTGACTCACCCACTCACAGACCTATTCAGAGACTCATGAACCCACTCACATACCCACTCAGAGACCTTTGTACCCACTCACAGACCTACTCAGACACTCATGCACCCACTCACACACCCACTCAGACATTGGCGTGCCCACTCAGAAACCCACACACCTGCTTACTATCCCACTCAGAGACTCATGCACCCACTCACAAACCCACTGAGAAACTTGCACACCCCTTCACAAACCCACTGCGATACTCATGTATCTCCTCAGAGACTCAAGCACTCACTCACAGATGCATTCATATACTCATGCACCCACTCACGGACCCTCTCAGAGACCCATACACCCAGTCACAGACTCATTCAGACACTCATGCACCAGAGACAAACTCAGATATTCATGCACCCACTCACAGACCTACTCAGACATTCATGCACCCACTCATAGACCCACTCAGATAGTCATGCACCCACTCAGAGACACACTCAGATATTCTTTACTCTTATAGACCCAATGAAACTCTCACACACCCTCTGACAGAGCTTCTGAGACAGTTATGCACCTACTGACAGACCCACTCAGACTTTCATACACGCAGTTACATACACACTCAGAGAATCATACATGTTTTTATAGAGTTATTTAGATAGTGATGTATCTAGTGTGATGCTTAGCATCAATTATATAGTTGCACATTTTAAATGTTCTGGTGGCTATTGAACGTCTGCTTTTATTGTTCGAATTCACAACGTATTCGCGAATATTGTAAAGTAGTCACCAATATATCCAAAAATTGAAAAAAATATATTTATAAAGAAAATGAACAACATTTTGGGCAATAGGGTTCCTCTAAGAAGTACTTCTATGCTCATTGTGTATATATGAGAGCTACACATAAGAGTGGATACAGAGTTTCAGGTTGCTGAGAAATATCCTGTTGCCTTCATCAGTCAAGTGAACTTCATCACATCTATAGATTACACGCATGTCAAAACGCAGGTTATTTTTGTAGATAGAGCCCATGTGATAGTCCCTGGGAAATGCAGAAACAGTTTTATTAACATGTTTCGTGGCTTTGTCAATCTGGGGACAGAATTGGTTACACTACTTCCATTTCTGCTTTTGGCATATATTGGAGTACAACAAGGCAGTGTGAGGGAAAAGTGTCATTAATTGTGCAAAGGTATCATGCATTAGGATTTACAGGCCTACCCCAGTCAGAGTGCCTAGGCCATTGCCACCACAGTGCACAATCATGAGGTGAGGGGGTTGGGAATCTTCAATGCTTTTAACCAAAGGCAGCAATTGATGACACTTTAACCCTCTTTGGCCAATCCAAGTAATGTCCACATTATCCAAACCCAGGCCCCTAACAATACCACTCTTTCTAGCAGCCTCTCTAGCACAAAGCACATAGCTATGGCCCACAATCCATTCTCTAGCCATTTTGAAGTGATGCAGCAGTAGCAGAAAGGAAAAGGGTGGAGCTGGATGAGATAGTTTGGAAAATGAAAGGAAGTTAAAATGGAGGTGTGCTCCTGGTTAAAAAAAACATAGCTGATTGGATGTTTTGAATATGGAGATGAATACAATTAGGTAGTGCTTTGAAAGGTTAAGTAACTAGATCTATGATTGGCTGCAGTAAAAATAAAAGTGTAATGCAGACTTGGATATGTTTTTTTGTTGTTGTACAGTACCTGCTGCAGCTTATTTTGTAACTACTATGATCCTTCTAGAATGTGCTGCAAGCTTGTGACCTACTGGTTCTAGTGGGTTCCTAAGGAGACTGTGCTAAGAGTTCATTGGGTAAAGGATGTCTTTTTTAAGAAATTAGAGCTTGTTAGCCTCATTGTTGTGTAACAAGGCTTATATTACCTAGTGAGCTCTTCCTAATAAAGTGTACTGTAATCTTAAAGTTACATAATTAGCAAGCTAAATATGTTTTTGGCGCCCATTTTTTTTCTCACAAATCGGTCATGTTGAACAAATAGTCTTTCATTTTGGGCTTCTTTGTAAAAGTGAGTGAAAGGGTTAACACATGGTAACAATTCAGCAGTGGAGTTAAAAAACTAAAAAATGAAAGATATGTTTTTATTTGCTGCCTTCTGCACTATCAGAGAGTGCAAAGTTGAAAAGGTTGCCATTAATGGTTGCTTTGTGTGAGGGTGGTGTGCCATTCTTATGCTTAGTTTTCACATTTCCTGAGAGTACCAAAACTATGGGGCCGATTCCGATTCAGGCCGGAAAATGTACCGACCGACTCGGTACGGGAATGTAGTCCGACCGACACGTACCGGCGCCGTCCGATCCGCGTAGTACGATGCTATGCATGTGAATTACGACCGACTCGTACGGAACACAAGCCAAATGACCGAACCGCACGAAAAAGCAGCCATCCGCCCGGGAAATCTACGCGAATCGAACCGACCGACACGCACCAGGAATGAACCCGACAGATACGTACCCGCGAACTCCGACCCGCGCAGTACGATGCAATGCGTGTAAAACCAGACCGAGTCGCACGGAGCTCGAGCCGTAAGACCGACACGCATAGAAAACAGGGAGCCAAAGCAACCCAATACTCCGCGAACCGACGCGTACGCCGCACATGAAACCCAGCAGAAAGACAGCGTGAAAGACTCGGAGAAGATCGCATGAGACAACTGCAGCATCCGACTCGGTCAGAAGAACGTCTCCTACATGCCCAAAAAATACAAAGGAAAAAATACAAAAAAAAGGCCAAACAAGCAATGACAAAGTCAATAAATACTGGGGGAAAAAAACATGGAACAAAGACACACCCACAACTCCACCTATATAAAGGCCACATATCCCTACCATGATCCTTTGCAAATTCAACTGACCTGCCAGCACAGAACACCATCAGACAGCAACCACAGAAACACTCACAACTCATCCATCACACAAGCCACACACCATTAGCACTTCCCGAATAGCACCCTCACATACACCCAGCAAAACTGACACTCACCCACCCTCACTTGCACACTCACACACACATCAATCCCCACCACCACCCATCACCATGCCCCCAAAGAAGAATCCAAAGTTCCTAGACAGCGAATTGGAAGTCCTGGTAGATGAAATCCTAAGAGTAGAGCCACAGTTGTTTGGTACATTGGTCCAACAGACCCCCATGTCGCAGAAAACCAAGATGTGGGAGAGGATAGTCGACAGGGTGAACGCACAATCACCATGTTTGCGCACAAAGGAAGACATTCAGAACAGGTGGTATGACGTGCGCCGGAGGGTCAAGGACCTACTCAAGAAGGAATACGCCTTGAGTCATCGTACCGGCAGTAGCCCTCCTGCCAAACCAGTATACCTCAGGTCCTGGGAGGAGAAGGTGCGGGCCATCCTACCACCAGAGAGCGTACATGGACTATCAGACATCCCAGAGCCTGGTGAGTACACAACCAATATACCCAATATTGTGTGACAATACACACACATCACTGTCAAGGGGATAGTGAAACCATGCACCGTTAGCAAAGCCACAGTAACCAAAAGATAATCATCCCAAGATGTGTATGCTAGTCAGACAAACACAATACCTGCCATCTCATAGTGATATGTAACTGTGTCATGACATGTACAAACCTAACAACAAATAGAGCAAGGCAGTGGCACAAATCTAACCAACAAACACTGTCAGACATTTTGCCACCACTAGTACACCACCTCACAGGGAAGCTGACTGAAAGGAAGGAATTGTGTGTATGCTGGTGAAGTGAGTGCAGCCAATAGCATGATGGGAGTTGTAGTCACAGATATTGGTCACCCTCACAATTGGCCCATCAACACCACTCTGAACCATGCTCACATCACAGTGAGTGGAAAAGAACTGACAAGATGGCTGACACTGGGTACTGCTGTGGGGAGAACAAGCCCCTGCTGGGTGTTGTGCTCAAAACAACAGCAGGACACCACTGGCTGACATCCTGAAAGCCAACTTGCACTCCCTGCAATGGAAGCACGTTCCATGGTGGGATATCTGGCTGGGTGGGAAGGAGGACTGACAGCTCTGACCATAGTTACCAGCAGCTTTTCTCACACACCCCCTTAACACAAACTACACACAACTCACCTGGGAGAATGCATTGCCTCACACTCTAATTAAATATCCCACAAGAACTATCACACTGGGTTATGCTGTGTGAAGCACAGGGACACGTTTGGGACTTGTAGCCAAACAAACGCCAGGACAACACTGTCAGCCCTCCTGTCAGCACAGGCACACTACCCCACAGGGAAGCAGAGTCAAAAGGAAGGAAGTATGGGCATGCTGGGAAGGGGGGTGTAGGCAATAGCATGATGGGAGTGGTAGTCACAGCTCAACATCCCCCACCCGCATGGCCCGGCAAGCTCACACTGAAGCATGCACACCTCACAGGGAGTGAAAAGCCACTTCCAAGATGTCTGACACTGGCCTCATCTGTGGGGAGCACAAGGCCCTGCTGTGAACTGTGCACCAACAAACAACAGGGCCACCAGACCGCAACGAACGCAGCACTTCGCAGACGTACTCTCGTCCGACTCCTTTGGGATTTCCCTGCAACAAACAAGCCATAATTGAAAACATTGATCTGCCTTGAGAAAGCCCTGGCCTGCTGGCCTTTGGGCGAAACACGTGTCGGCTGTTCCCCTGTTTTTCACATTGATCTAAGAATAAAAAGATCTCTTGAAAATCAAAATTAGACGCTCTGCTGTTTCCATGATGCAAGAAAACTATTGAGGAATGTATTTACCCTCTGAAAAACAAACACAATAAAATAAAGCACAGAACCACTCACCAAGCACTAGAATCCTGTTTTGGGTGGCATCTGGGTAAAACCACCGATGTGGTTTGTGCTTCAACAGATTAGGGGTCCTGACTAATTGAGTGTGAACCTTGGTAACACCCACCAAACCTTTGTTAAACAACAGGACCACACTGTCAGCCATCTTGCCATTGCTGTCACACTCACACACAGTGAAGTTGACTCAAAAGGAAGGAAGTATGGGCATGCTGGGAAGGGGGGTGTAGGCAATAGCATGATGGGAGTGGTAGTCACAGCTCAACATCCCCCACCCACATGGCCCGGCAAGCTCACACTAAAGCATGCACACCTCACAGGGAGTGAAAAGCCACTTCCAAGATGTCTGACAATGGTGCTCTGTTGTGGGGAGCACAAGGCCCTGCTGTGAACTGTGCACCAACAAACAACAGGACCACACTGTCAGCCATCTTGCCATTGCTGTCACACTCACACACAGTGAAGTTGACTCAAAAGGAAGGAAGTATGGGCATGCTGGGAAGGGGGTGTAGGCAATAGCATGATGGGAGTGGTAGTCACAGCTCAACATCCCCCACCCGCATGGCCCGGCAAGCTCACACTGAAGCATGCACACCTCACAGGGAGTGAAAAGCCACTTCCAAGATGTCTGACAATGGTGCTCTGTTGTGGGGAGCACAAGGCCCTGCTGTGAACTGTGCACCAACAAACAACAGGACCACACTGTCAGCCATCTTGCCATTGCTGTCACACTCACACACAGTGAAGTCGACTCAAAAGGAAGGAAGTATGGGCATGCTGGGAAGGGGGTGTAGGCAATAGCATGATGGGAGTGGTAGTCACAGCTCAACATCCCCCGCCCGCATGGCCCGGCAAGCTCACACTGAAGCATGCACACCTCACAGGGAGTGAAAAGCCACTTCCAAGAGGTCTGACAATGGTGCTATGTTGTGGGGAGCACAAGGCCCTGCTGTGAACTGTGCACCAACAAACAACAGGACCACACTGTCAGCCATCTTGCCATTGCTGTCACACTCACACACAGTGAAGTCGACTCAAAAGGAAGGAAGTATGGGCATGCTGGGAAGGGGGGTGTAGGCAATAGCATGATGGGAGTGGTAGTCACAGCTCAACATCCCCCACCCGCATGGCCCGGCAAGCTCACACTGAAGCATGCACACCTCACAGGGAGTGAAAAGCCACTTCCAAGATGTCTGACAATGGTGCTCTGTTGTGGGGAGCACAAGGCCCTGCTGGGAACTGTGCACCAACCAACAGCAGGACACCACTGACTGACATCCTGACAACCAACTTGCACTCCCTGCAATGGAAGCACGTTTCATGGTGGGATGTCTGGCCTGGGGGGAGGAGGAGTTCCAGCTCCGACTACAGCTACCAGCAGGCCCTTACACACACACCACTTCCACTAACTCCAAACAACACACCTGGGACCGTGCTCCACAAGAGAGTGAGTGAAAAGCCACTTCCAAGATGTCTGACACTAGCCTCAGCTGTGGGGAGCACAAGGCCCTGCTGTGAACTGTGCACCAACAAACAACAGGACCACACTGTCAGCCATCTTGCCATTGCTGTCACACTCACACACAGTGAAGTCGACTCAAAAGGAAGGAAGTATGGGCATGCTGGGAAGGGGGGTGTAGGCAATAGCATGATGGGAGTGGTAGTCACAGCTCAACATCCCCCACCTGCATGGCCCGGCAAGCTCACACTGAAGCATGCACACCTCACAGGGAGTGAAAAGCCACTTCCAAGATGTCTGACAATGGTGCTCTGTTGTGGGGAGCACAAGGCCCAGCTGGGAACTGTGCACCAACCAACAACAGGACACCACTGACTGACATCCTGAGAGTTAACCTGCATCTACTGCAAGGGTGGCATGCTTCATGGTGGGATAACTGGGCTGGGGGGAGAAGGAGGTCCGGATGTCAACCAAATACCACCAATGCTGGCCATACACACACCTACTCTGCAAAAACACATTGCACACGTGGGACCAGTCACTCCCAAAGTAAAAGCCCTGGCAAGATGGCTGACACATGGGCCATGAGAAATGATGTGCCTGCAATTCACACCCATGCACTGGCCAACCCAAACACGTACACACTCACAGCCATTGCAACTCTATGTTTACACACACTGTCAGGGGATGCAGTGTCCATGGGTGCCCCCTGGCCTGGCTGTGAAGGTGTGACTTGCAGATGACAACTTTGGAGAATCAGACAAACTACATAGCACAAAACACACAGGAAGTCACAGAGCCATCATTGACAGGGGACACCTGACAGTGAATGCAATGGGCACACCAATATACCGGACACTGTACCATGGTGTCAGTCACACAAGTTGCGGTTGTGATCTGCATTCCACTCCCACATCGTTCGGCAACATATGCATCCTTCACACAACACACCACTCACTGTCATAGACACTGTAGACACAAGCACCAAGCTGGACTGCATTTGAGGAGACATGCTACTCACATCAGCAGAACTGCAACACACACCACTGGCCATCACTGTCATGACAATGGAAAAGCCAGAGAGCTGCCGTGCCCAATCCTTATCACCATGGAGGACATTGACAAGATTAATCACGTTTGCACCTACAAAACTCAGCAACAACATCATTAGCTACGTTAACAACATCACTTGTATGAAATGAGACGTGAACTAGGAACCCAGACAACAACACACAGATACTCCCAAGAGATCCCAGGCATACCGGACTGTGACCATGTTGTCCAGACAAGACTGGCAAAAACTGCCACCACACATGTCCCAATCTTGAAAGATATCCTAAGTGGAATTGCACGTATGTCCCTGTTAAAGGACAAATGTGGACAAGGATGACACACCTGTGTCAGGCACGTGATGGCCCTTGAGTAGCAATGGCCATGTACAGCCAATCAATACATGAGCTGGTCATGCACACACCTCAACATTCACATTGAAATGCTTCAGGTTGGCAGGACAATGTGCTACAACAATATCAACCTCTGGCTGTGACAACTTAGGACAATGCAATGTACAGGCACGCATCCAGATGTACAGTCACAACTGTCATGTGTTTGAACCATTGATGCCTGTAGAAACATAACATACATTGTGTGTCTCTTCCAAACACAGGTGATGATGGGGACACAGCAGCAGATGATGAGGAGTCCCTGTCCCAGGCTCCGGTGGCCCCTGAGCTCTCTGGTGTGGAACAGCCTCTGCCCTCCTCGGATGGCGAAGACCTACCTGGCCCCTCCGGTGTGAGTCATCATGCAGCACCAGCAGGACCACCATCTGCACCCCTGCACCCACTCCTCCAACATCTGCCAACACACAGACCACCCCTGCCAACACGGACAGACCAAGGACACTGAATGACAACAGCACAGGGACCCCGGCCCCCGGGAAGCAACGGACAACAACCCCAGTACCAACCCCCAAGGGGGCCTAGGGTCACCTGTGCGTGCCACCACAGGTCCCGCACGTGTGGCCAGGGGTGGTGGGAGGGGTGGTAGGCAGAGGTCGCTGTTTGCAGAGGGGTCTGGACTGCATGATGACCCACAACTGGTACGCATTGCAGATGCGTACCAGAATAGCACCGGAGAGGTCAGCCAGGTAGTGGGGATCCTCAAGGACATTCAACAGCAGCAGGCTGCCCATCATGCCCGCTTGGACTCCCACATGTCCCTTGTGGAGACACACATGTCTGGCATGGAGTCCAAGTGGGACACATTGGAAGAACTGACAGCGGTGCAGAGGGACATATTGACATGCCTCCGCCAGATTAGCACCAACATGTCCACACCTCCCTGTGTGCCCACAACATCTGGTGCCGCAACAACTGCAACTGCCACAGGGAGGGAGGATGACTCTGGTGGAGAGTCCTCTGCACCGCAGCGGCCTGCACGTGAGGGTCCCCCAGAAAGAAGAGGGGTCGTCCGAGGAAGGACAACTGAGAGGCAGATGGCCATGTACATCCCCCAGGAACCCAACACCTGTTCTGGAAATTCTCCTTTGTGTGCAAACTGTTCACCCTGTCGAATGCAACCCAACTCTCCCACATGACATGGGGAGTTTAAGTTGGACTAATGTATCAGATGACTGTGGACTTTACTCAGGACATTTCTGCTACCAACACTTCCAACTCATCTGGGAACTTTGGATTCCAATCCCAATGTACAGCACCCACCATCCTGTGCACTATCCTCACACATGTATGTAAATAAACTCACTAATACACCATACTTGCCTCTGTTGTGATTCCAACGTGGTATTTTGTCATGGAGATGATGATCTGCTAAATGACACTGTGTATGGTAACTGCTACAGCAATTCCAACACCGTCATGTGAGTCATGGCGACGTGACACATATGAGGGAGACACACCACTAGGGCAACACAACACATACACACCAGGGCCATCTGACTCATCGCCTACACTGATGTTGCCAGGAAATACAGTGGAATGCACAGACACCACACCTATTCAGAGTCTGTGTTAACTAGCCCACAGGTGCAGTAAGCAAATGTCAGTCAGATGTGTGACCACAGACAACGCACATCCCAAAGTGAAGCACAGGTTTATTACACATTTGCAACATGTTGTTTCCACTACAGATGCAAGGTAATCCCACGTGGCAGTGGCCACACAGTCAACAAGTGTTGAAGAAATAAAGTCCAGGGGTGTGTGGCACATCACCTGTAGGGAAACGACTGCTTCCACCCTGGAAGTTGAATCATGGTGTCGGGGGATCACAGTTGACCAAACAACTCTGAAAGTACCCTGTGAAGGACAGACATGACACACAGTTAAAAGCACTGAAGAACAGGACAGAACTGCAATACTCATGCCCAATACATGTCACAAGATACCTACACAAAACCAAGTTAGCATGTCAACACTGTTGGGGAGTACAGACTACCTGTAAGGACACATCGCTGCGCGCATCCAGTCAAGTAGCACATGGCCACACTCAAACAGCAACAGAGCACCACCAACACATATCATGCAAACTCAAATCATTGACATAACATCTCTGTATACTCACATTCAGCTGAAGAAGTTGGTGATGAGCTGTGTGCGGACATCACCCTCATCATCATCATCATCACTGGCATCGTGGCCCAGGCCAGGATCCTCCACAGGTGGCGGATGTTGGTCATCATCATCCAGGATGAGAGGCAACTCCTTCCGCACTGCCAGGTTGTGTAGCATGCAGCAGACGATGAAAATCTTGCACACCTTTGCAGGGGCATATGGGAGGGCCCCTCCTGTCTTGACCAGGCAGCGAAAGCGGCTCTTCAGGACACCAAATGTCCGCTCGATCACTCTCCTGGTCCGACCATGTGCCTCATTGTAGCGCATCTGGGCTGGTGTCACAGGGTTCCTGAGGGGTGTCAGCAACCACGGCATGTTGGGGTATCCGGAGTCACCTACATACAGACAATTGCACATTAGCTGAGTTGGAAAAGAGGGTGGAATACAACATTGCAGAACACACACAATGGTACAAAGTCAGTACACACCGACAAGCCAGGCACGCTGGTTCTGCATCTGTGACATCATCCTCGGGATGCGACTACTCCTCATCACGTAGGCATCGTGTGCAGAACCGGGGAAACGTGCACACACATGTGAGATGCTCATATCTGCAAGACATACCACCAGAGCATTGATAGAATGGAAAATGTTCCTGTTCCTGTATGCCTGCTCATGTGCCTGTGGTGGTACCAAAGCCACATGTGTGCCATCAATGGAGCCGATGACATGTGGCATCCTCCCCAGGGCATAGAAGTCACTCTTGACGTCAGTGAGTTGTTGACGTTTAGGGAAATAGATGTACCGGTTCAAGTATGTTAACATTGCCTCCAAAACATCGCGTAGCACATGGCTGAACATGGTCTGTGACATCCCACCAGCAGACGCCACAGTGTGTTGAAAGGTACCGGTGGCAAAGAAGTGTAGGCCTGCCATCACCTTCACCTTGGGGGTCAGCGCTGTAGGATATTGCCGGCCAGGTAGCAAATGTGGGGCCAACCGCCCCACCAATTCTCAATCAGCGGCCTGTTGAAGCGGTACCGTCGGATGCAGTCACGTTCCACCATGGTTGCAAGGTCAGGGAATGGTCTATGGACAGCTGGTGCCCTGCAGTACATAGGTGAACAAAGAAAGATTGTCAGTCACCCCACATATGTGGCATTGACCATACTCAATATCACATGATACATCATTACGAGACACAAGTACTTGATGTGTGTGCCGTTCTGTATGGACATATATGGCACCTACATGGCCATCATCTAACATCTCAGTTCAACATGTGTTGACAACAAGTTCCAGGTTGTGCTATGGGAAATCATTAGGCAGTGTCACAATACCCATGTACTGCTGTCACGTTCCAAACACACACCACAGTGACAAGTGAGGACAGATGTGCCCCAGGCATCACAGCTCTTTGACAGGTAGATTCCCAGGGACCCTGTATTGCCACATGGACACTGGCATGACATGGCGTATCATGTACACGCCAGCAAAACAACCATGACTCCCACAGGTAGTGGCCCCTGTTGCCTCTGCAGGACAGACATGGACGTCTGTGACACACACACGCACAACATCAAAGTCGATGCACAAACAACGTGGATTTGGAGACTGTCTCCCATTGTGCACATGGAATCAGAGACATCTGAAACACAACATGCACACAGACTGTGGAGGGCCATCACAATTGTGGCAATGGGTCACCCTGTGACGTACATACCATCCCACATGGGACTCAGGTTGTATGTGACATAACATACACATATACAACCTGGAAATGTGACCATGCCACATGCTCTGAACTGAACAGTTGAACATCACAGTGGTCATGTGCACAACACACAAAGGATTCTGTCCCCATGAACACGTGCACAGCCTGTGAGTGGCTGCCCCCAAGTGCCACCCAACAAACCACTTGTTGACCCCCATACACACACAGGTAATGCAGCCTTACATGCCTTAGGATACAGTGTGGACAGGCTGTGGTGTTGTAGGTGTGCCCCTGAGTCCCTGGCAAGTAATTGTGGCTGGCATACGTTCACCTGTGACAACCATGGTGACATATGCTAGTGACTTTTACAGGGACGCGTCGTACAGCAATGGACCGATCCGTGCGCACGCATTGGCCATTGCATATGATGTTGACGGATGCGTGTTGTGTGACGAAATACGCGTCGTACAGCAATGGACCGATCCGTGCGCACGCATTGGCCATTGCATATGATGTTGACGGATGCGTGTTGTGTGACGAAATACGCGTCGTGCAGCAATGGACCGATCCGTGCGCACGCATTGGCCATTGCATATGATGTTGACGGATGCGTGTTGTGTGACGAAATACGCGTTGTGCAGCAATGTACCGATCCGTGCGCACGCATTGGCCATTGCATATGATGTTGATGGATGCGTGTTGTGTGACGAAATACGCGTTGTGCAGCAATGGAACAATCCGTGCGCACGCATTGGCTATTGACTGACATGGTAACGGACGCGTATTCGAAGCTTTTACGAGTCGGATGCAGTGAATTCAGTTGGCCACCCACAACAATGTTGCAAATTCATGGGTGTCATCAAGTTGAAATTTTGAATGATGCTGTAGGCGTGTATAAGTGTTGCAATTCCATGGATTGGCCAGATTCAGAAGATGCAAACGACTTGGACCCATCACTTTGGACACATGGGACAGTATCTGCCTCTGCAGCACACATATAATGCTGGCTGTTCCCCTGAGAGCTCACTTGCCTGCACTACATGCTCCAGGACGACATCTGCCACCACCACTGCTGCTGTCTCTGCATCCTCTGGCTACTGCAATGGCACGTACTGTGGAGAGAGCCCCAGCCTTCAGCACTGAGGAGAACCAGGCCCTGCTGGACAGCCTCCTTCCACAGTACAGCAAGCTGTATGGGAAACCAGGGGAGCAGGTGAGTGTGCTGTCCACTGCCTTACTAATTGTGCATGTTGTCTGACTAGTAAGACTTACAGTGTGTACACCAGTGGCTAGCATGCTCACTGAGTAGTTGTCACCCCCAAAGTGTGTAGTTACATGCACTGAACAGGTATAGTGCAGTAACAGTGCATTCCAACAAGGTTTTACTTCCCAGGCAATGATACCATTTAGTAACTGCTGGACAACTGTTCATACCCATAGTTGCACTACCTGTGTACATCATATGCCCCTGTGATTGAGACATGTATATCCAACTGTGTGATGCACGGATATGTTGCATGTGTAGTAATGGCCTTTTCACTTTGTCATCCTCACAGGTTGATGCCCACCAGAAACAGGAGATCTGGCTGACCATCGCCCGGGCAGTACGATCTGTGGGGGTCTACAGGCGCAGGATCCGCAACTGCCAGAAGAGGTGGCAGGACCTTTGTGGCTAGACCCGGAGGGTCGCAAGGGTCCAGCTGAAGCTGTCGCCTCCTCGCAGGAGGGGCAGACACCGGACCCTGACCCCCCACATGCTACAGATTCTGGTGGTGGTCTTCCCTGACCTGGATGGGCAGCTGAAGGCCAAACAGCAGCAAGGAGGGGGTAAGTGCTAGCCTTTTCTGGGTACTATGACTAACATGCACTATGCACTCCTTTAGCCTGGTTCCACTTCCACAGTACAACTGTCTTGTCGTCCTGGACTCATGTCCCTCACTTGTGTCATGCCCCCTCCTCATATGATACACATGTGTGGCCCTTACAGTCTGTGACTTAGGTCACTTGAGTACTGTGTACTTGCAGTTACCTGTGGTTCAAGTTGGGGACAGCATCAGTTACAGGAACTTTGTTGTGGGCTGCATGGGTGGTACAATTGCTCACACAATGACTGTGATCTGACATGTACTCTGGGTATGGCTGTAATATGTGTTCCAATTGCTGCTCTGACTCACCACATGTCTGGGGAATGTTCCACACACCCATGCTGCAGCAGAGACCAAGGTAGGAGCCTCAGAAGTTTGTACATCATGTGTGTGACACATGCATAGCCACCTGCCTAGTGTTCAGGGTAATACCATGTTGCATATGGACCAGGACTGTAATGCCTAATCCGGACATCGAAGGCACTCTGTTCTCCCACTCCCATGTGTCAGCATACATATTAGGCATTGTGAAGAGTGCACTCAGGTGTCTGCCTCTGTGTCACCGTGGTGTGGCCTTGCTTTTTGGACTCCTGGAGTGTTTAACAATTTGGGGTGGCCAGCCATCTGAATTGTGACTATAGGATCTGCACATTGGTTAATGCATAGGTCTCTGATCCCTTGACTGTGCACAATGGTGTATGAAACATTGAGGTGCAGGCAGCTTTGGTTCATTCTCATCAGACGGTGAAGTGCTCATGTGTATGGATTTGTGTTTGCAGTCACTCAAATGTCTCATTTGAATGACATGGGATCATCTTAGTCCTCATGATGTGGGTGGCCAGGGGTACACATGTGCACCTGTCAGCTACAGAGCTTGCATTCCCAAAACCTCCATGATTGTGACACAGTGCAGACTGGTGTTGTGTGTATGCACTGCCCCTGTGACAGGAGACAGTTATGACTGACTTGCCAGTCAGGCCTGTGCCATGACATTCAACTTGCAAAGGGTGATCCAGCAGTAGTGTGATATGTCCTGCATGCACACCATTGTCGCATTGTCTATCAGGACATGAGGACATCATTGTGTCTGGTGATGGAACCAAAACCCGCATATCAAACAGAGACTCTGCCCATCACTTTTCCTGACACATGTACTGAGTCAGTGGCAGGAGATGGCATGTGTTTGGAGTGACACATTTCCATATGTTCTCTTGGATGTTCAACAACTGTGTATGTGGTGCATGTGTGCACATATGATTAGTCGCATACAACAGGCACCAGACAGATGGGTGCATGGACAGGTAGGATGTGAGTGGCATGAATGACTGTCAGGCAGACAATGGGCTTCTTCAAATCAGTGTCAGCACTTATTGCAATGTCTAGCAAATGATGGCAGGGCTTGCTCTGTGATGTGCTGTACTTACTGTGGTGTGTGTGGTCAGTACAGGTGACTAATGTTGCTCTGTTTATCCTGACTGTTTGCAGATACATCCACAGCCACAGGAGGAGACAGCTTCATGGACCAAGAGGAGCGGCAGAGCCAGACTGGGTCCACTGCAGCGGAGACCGAGGGACCCAGTGGCACGGAGGGTGAGGGGAGCCACACTGAGACCTCAGCTACGACCACCTCGGCTGGGGAACACAGCACTTCTAGTGAGGACTCCCTTGTGGAGGCGGGTGTCAGCAGACCACAGACAAAATCGAGCAAGTCTGTCCCCACCACCACCACCATCTCCACCCTCCCATCCCACATGTCCGTGGAGGCTCCCATGTAGGGGAGCGTGTCTTCTTCATGCCAGGCACCGCACCCCCTGCCTCTGTCTCCCCTGCTGCCCTGAGTGTGGAGTCTGTGGACTTGCTGAAACAGATCCATGTAGGGCAGACATCAATGCTGAGTGTCCTCCATGCACACACGGGTCTGTTGACACAACTGGTGTCATTCATGGAGGGCATGTCATCTGGCATGTCTGCCCTACAGTGGACCAATGAGTCCATGGCCTCCTCACTGACGGCAGCAGTGTCCCTCCTGCAACATTCCCTCACCCCTTCTACCTCTGCCCCATCCACAATCCCGAGCACCCTACCTCTCCCAAGCACACACACACCGGCACAGGCACGCACCAGCACAGACACAAGCAGCACACAGACACACACGCCAAAATCCAGACGCACACGCATGCACAGTCAGGGGACTGATACCTCACTCACAGGTGATGGGGCCCAGACACACACACACGCATCCACGAGCACTCCGCAGTCCTCAGATACCTGTCCCTCCAAAACCCCTTCCCTTGCCTCACCTGCAACCCCCTCCCAGAAGCTCTTCCTCTGTGAGCTTGGCCTCTTCCCCACAGATCCATCTGACCCAACGTACAGGCGGAAGAGGACACCACCACACACAGAGGGAGTGCCCCTCACACCCGGACACCCTCCCCCAGGCACAGGCAGACTGAGGACCCCATTAGGAAGTCCCCCGGACCAGGAAGGGCAAGACCCCACCACCACGCAGCTCCACCACACAGTCTCTCTCCTCCATCCCCCAGGCCACCACTCCCACAGGTTCCCCCGCCACACCCTGCCCCAGGTTCCCCACACACCAATACCACATCCCCAAACTGCGTAGGCCCTCCCCCTACCACTTGCTCTTCCACCCCAACCCAGATGCTCGGCCTGTTTGTGCCACTGGTGTGGAGACCGGATCCCCCTCTGTCCTGCCCACCTCATCTGCCCCCCTTCCACTCCCTTGGAGTTATGCACTGCAGTGGAGTCCACAACCACCCCGTCTGACTTGGGCACTGCAGTGGGGACCCAGTCCACTCCATCAGACCGGCCCACTGCAGTGGTGCCAGCACCCACACCATCTGACTTGTGCACTACAGTGGTGCCGGCCCCCACTGAGTCAGACACCTCCACTGCAGTTGTCGGTGACACTCCTGCACCCACCACCCCTTCACTGCCTCCTTCTGGCATCCCCTGATCCTGTCCCTGCGGTGCCTGGCCTGCCCCTTGTATGCCCCTCCGAGGGGGATGTCCCCTGTCCGTACCAGTGCAGGCAAGCAATGGGTGACAAGTTGTCACATGTCACCCTGTTCGGACTGTGAATGTGGACTGGCCATTGGCCTTAGTTTCTTTTGGACTTCCAATTTTTCATTCACATTGGCTGAATAAAGCGTCTTTTTGTTTACTAGTGGTTTTGCTTTTGTTGTACATGATGTAGATGAGTATCATCATGCATTTGCTGTTGTAATAGTGTTCAGATCAGGAAAACGAAGTGTTGCTGTGATGGACTCCATGTGGTCCATGGGATATGTGTCCTAATCTAGTCTGGATCCATAGCATCCTTTGCTGCAGTCTGAGGGTGTAATGTTCAGCATTTGACACAGGGATGTACGTTTTGCATTTGTAATTTAACATCTGTGGCTTACACTCATGCACATCTGGTGGGCTTACCACTGTTCAATGTTTCTATTTCCCTGACTGTGTGCCCATCTCCACTGGACATGCAGTTTAGCACATCAATGTTGAAGGACTCATCTGTGTATACAGTGCAACTTGCTTGACACGTGTTTTGGGTATATGCAGATGACTGAAGTGACACTCCCGTACCCAGGCTGATGTGAGCAGAGCCTTCAGTGTGTTGTAATTGTTGACTCACTGACCGAGTGTTCTGCTGACATGTTTGAGTCGTGCACAGACAAGGTTTGGCACAGCGGACCTTCCACAGGAGTGGAGTGCCCTCATGGCAGTGTGTAATCCTGTGACATAGCCTGGGCCCGTGTTGTGTGTTGTGTAAGCATGTCTGTGTGTGTTCCCTTCCCTTTTCCTACACAGGCTGTGTCCCTACGGATGTTCCTGTTTGTGATGCTTGCTGAGTTGTCCTGTGTTCATCCAGCATCTTGGACCTGGTTTCTCCGTGATGTGGGTGCATGGCAAACTAATGTTCATCAGGTTGTCATCCCTTGTTGTCTTTGTTGTCAGGGCTGGGGATGTGGGCAAATGCAGATGGGACACAGTCAGGATTCCCCTTGGCACTTGGTGGTTACACAAGTCATGTAATTTACAGTTTGTGGTAGCTTTCAGTGATTGTGACACGTTGTGTGTGTGACTGCTGCCACTCCTCAGGGTCAGAGCTGCAGTGTTGGAAGTTGTCTACGTGTGTTCTTTGTGGGTCACCTTGGCTTCTTCATTGGTGTGTGACTGTGGCCGGGATCCCATTGATTGGGGTGGATTTCACGTCATGCCCATGTACCGCATACTGTGCAGTGTGTCAGACATTCACGAGTCTTGTTGACTGGCCAGGTGTGATGGGTTTCTGCACCTTAGTTCCCACAACCACCCCTGGGATTGTCATGGGTGCATGTGCAATGTCACCAGTTCATGTGAGCTTCACTGCTGCACATTGGTGGAGATCAAGGTGTGTGGTGTTGAGTGTGTGCAAATGTGAGTTGTTGCACGGCTAGACCCCTACCTCCATATTGGCCTTGGCTGACAGGCCGTGCTGATTGATTTGTGCTTGTGTAGGTGTGATGGTAGTTTGTTGCTCAGGACACATGGCTGTGGTTCACAGTGTGAACGACATCTACCTTTGTCATCACAGTGGGATTATCATGCAGGCTAGTGTCACCACAATGTGGGGTCCCTGGGGGTAGTGCTGTGGTGGGTCTGTCTCTTGCTGTGTTAGTTGCTGTTCCTACAAGCTTGTGTGACATGTGTAATTTGGGCTCCCTCTCATCTAACAATGCCTGATTGCCCACATAGGGGAATCCGATCCATGAGTTACTTTTGTATGGCACTGTATACACATCTGTGTAATTGGAATTCAGGCCTCCTCATGTGTTGTGTGGTTGCCTGGGGACACTGGCACACCCCCATCACCTGTTGTGTTTGATATACAGTGTGAGGCTGCCTGTTTGTGTTTGTGCATCTGCACCACTGCATTGGCATATCTTTAGTGTGCCATTGCCTGTATGTTGTTTGGAGGATTTCCCATGCTGTCCCTGAGACTCCTAGGTCATCAGTCAGCACAATAATCATGGTTTGTATGTCCCATTGCTGCCATGGTATGGTATTTGTTCACCTCACATCTACAGTCTCCACAGGATATCTACATTTGTGTGTCCATTAGTGAAGATATGTGGGTCTGCATTATGATGGTCACTTCTGGCATTGTGTAATTGATAAATGGAGACAATGTCAGTCCCCATGGGTGATGTTTGTCTGCACATAGCCAAAGGTATGTTTTATTTGCACTGCACTGTTTGCCTCACCCAATCTATGTTGCTATGGGACACAACCACTACTTTGCCACTGATGTGTTTGTTGTTCTGTGACCAGGAATCAGCCATGCTGTTTGGCAGTTGCAGCTTTTTCCATGATAACACTTACCTTTTGGTCACTGTGGTGATGGGGGTTTAGACCCCATTCCCACAGTGGTCATGGTCTGCTTGCATTGTGAAGGCCACACACATTTTTGTGTGACACATGTGATAGGGGGTCACATTGTATGTTCAATGTCATGTTCAGTGTTGTAGGCATTTGACACAGACTACACACTCTTGTCATGATGTTGGGGGGATGTCTTTTGCTGACATTCCTTATGTTGGAGTATGCTGGTTGGGTCATGCATTACCCGTCCTATGAGTGGGGATGGTAGTAGTGGTAGGCATCCAGCCCCCCATGAGTAGGGGTGGTGGTAGTGACAGGCATCCAGCCCCCCATGAGTAGGGGTGGTGGTAGTGGTAGGCATCCATGCCCCCATGAGTAGGGGTGGTGGTAGTGACAGGCATCCAGCCCCCCATGAGTAGGGGTGGTGGTAGTGGTAGGCATCCATCCCCTATGAGTGGGGATGGTAGTAGTGACAGGCATCCAGCCCCCCATGAGTAGGGGTGGTGGTAGTGGTAGGCATCCAGGCGCCCATGAGTAGGGGTGGTGGTAGTGGTAGGCATCCAGGCCCCCATGAGTAGGGGTGGTGGTAGTGACAGGCATCCAGCTCCCCATGAGTAGGGGTGGTGGTAGTGGTAGGCATCCATCCCCCTATGAGTGGGGATGGTAGTAGTGACAGGCATCCAGCCCCCATGAGTAGGGGTGGTGGTAGTGACAGGCATCCAGCCCCCCATGAGTAGGGGTGGTGGTAGTGGTAGGCATCCAGGCCCCCATGAGTAGGGGTGGTGGTAGTGGTAGGCAACCAGGCCCCCATGAGTAGGGGTGGTGGTAGTGACAGGCATCCAGCCTCCCATGAGTAGGGGTGGTGGTAGTGGTAGGCATCCAGGCCCCCATGAGTAGGGGTGGTGGTAGTGACAGGCCTCCAGCCCCCCATGAGTAGGGGTGGTGGTAGTGGTAGGCATCCATCCCCCTATGAGTGGGGATGGTAGTAGTGACAGGCATCCAGGCCCCCATGAGTAGGGGTGGTGGTAGTGGTAGGCATCCATCCCCCTATGAGTGGGGATGGTAGTAGTGACAGGCATCCAGGCCCCCATGAGTAGGGGTGGTGGTAGTGACAGGCATCCAGCCCCCCATGAGTAGGGGTGGTGGTAGTGACAGGCATCCAGCCCCCCATGAGTAGGGGTGGTGGTAGTGGTAGGCATCCAGGCCCCCATGAGTAGGGGTGGTGGTAGTGACAGGCAGCCAGCCCCCCATGAGTAGGGGTGGTGGTAGTGGTAGCCATCAGGCCCCTATGAGTGTGTATGGCATTGGTGATAGCCATCCCGCCCCTATGGTTCTGCTGTTGCTAGTGTACGTCATTTCTGCATCCCTATGTGTGTGTGACATATGTCGGGTACGTGTTGTTTGTTTGTGTAGTGGGTGTCTGACTTACCGTCTGCGCCGTACGCGTCCGTACCGGTTCCGGTAATAGATGTACAGTATTGGTAGGACCTGCGCTATGGGATTCATGCTTGGTTCGTCTCGTTCGGGTTTCTCGTGGCTTCGACTCGTACTCGTAGCTGGCTTGTTCGTCTCGTAGCCGTGGATCGTCTTGTGGCGCGAATCGGAGCTTATGTGCAGCGCTCCCGGATGCTCTGACGTGCCGGACGTAGCGACCAGTTCGGCGCGTACGGAGTGTGCATCGTACTAGTCCGGCCGGAAGGTGCTGTGTATTTACTTCCGTGCGACTCGAATAGGCGTTTACGGATCCAGCTCGGTCGGGGAACTGGAGCTGGAATGGGAACGTACGGCTCGCTCGGAATTTTAGCAGTAATGCGCATCGTACTTGCTCGCTCGGACGACTGTTCGAATCGTTCGGGAAAAACGCATTCGGCTCGTATTTTTTCCGGACGAATCGTATTCGGTGCGCTTCCGGCCGAGATCGGAATCAACACCTATGTAATAAGAGCAAAAAAAAACTATTTCACCAACAAACTCAATTTTCAGGATTGTGAAGTACATTGTATTTTGAGAAAAAAAGGTATATGTGTATGTTAAGTTCATAAAAGTGAGTATGAAATATGTAGAAATGTTTCGATCTTTATGAGGTGATGTATAAGTGGTAGTGTGAGTGCTTTTTTATATTTATAAATATGTGAGTAACATACTTGGAAAGTGTGTTAATATGTAACAGTTTGTGTGAGGTGCAGCATAGCTCAGTGAGATGTTAGTTTAGACTGTGTTGCCCAGGAATTCAATATTATACGTGTTGTTTTACTTCAAGCTGTAATTCCTACAAACAGAAGTGGCTGCTAAGGATAAACTTATACTTAACTATGAATTTGAAGATATGCAAAGTTTTACATATCTATACATGATGTACTGCTCTCAAATAATGTTTTTCTTAGAACTCTGGGAGTTCTAGTTTTAATTATTCCAGTTTAAAAGAGGACTACAAGTCTCATTATCGAAAGGAAGAAACATGCAGTGTAGATGTACATAATGTGTGAACCTGTGAAACTTGAGAGCTATGTATTATTTACCCTTTAGAGTAGGTATTAGTAAATTATAGAAAGAGGTGTGCATGTTGCTAGATGGTAACACATGCCCTTTATACTAATACTGAGTTATATATGTAGTATGAAAATGCTAGGCATTATTACAAATGCAGTGGATAAACATGGATCATATCTATTAGTGCAGACTGTGTGTGTGCATATTCACTGCCAAGTTTACTTGCCATGCAAAAGCTATTCGTCAAGGCACTTCACAGAAGATACCACCCATAACGTAAATGACATAGATGTTTCCAAAGCATAGAGCATCTCTCTCTTCCCAGTCACAGAGTTATACATTCTCGGCAAACACAGCAAGATGATGGAGGGAGTGCTAACACTTTTCAACCACTCACCCCTAGTCAGAGTTCTGGGTTTAATCCATCGTTCTTTTGCTTACTATTCCACCCCAGTTTAGACCCAGCCATATGCAAATCAGCCTTGACCCTGCCCCACATGGGAACAGTCCAGCCCAAACTGCCAGGCCAGGTCCTCCCTGGACCGGAAACAAGTATCCTGGGATCGGTTTCAGGGTATCACCCCTCATCAGCCAGGCTACCTCGATTCCAGTGGCACAGCGAGCAAGGGACCCACGTCTGGGCATACCCTTAGCCACTTAGGGCGAACATAGCAAACACAACAAGATGATGAATGGAGTGCTGAAAGTTTTCAACCGGTCCCAGGATGCTTGTTTCCGGTCCAGGGAGGACCTGGCTAGCAGTTTGGGCTGGACTGTCCACATTCACCCCCAGTACATAGATCTGGGCCTAAATCCATTGTTTTCTGCTCACCATGCCATTCCAGTTTGTACCCAGCCATATGCAAATCAGGCTTGACCCTGCTGCCCATGGGAACAGTCCAGCCCAAACTGCTAGGTCAGGTCCTCCCTGGACAGGAAAACAAGCATCCTAGGACCTGTTTCGGGTATCACCCCTCATCAGCCAGGCAGCTTGAATACAAAAGCATAGTGAGCACGGGAGCCACGTCTGGGCATACCCGCCCCACTTAGAGTGACTATAGCAACACATAAAGATGATGGACGGACTGCTGAGCAGAGATCTGGGCCTAAACCCATCGTTCTTTGCTCACCATGTCATTTCAGTTTGGACCCAGCCATATGCAAATCAGTCTTGACCCTGCTCCCATGTTGCTGGAATACATTTTCTCACATACTGAGAAACTGCTTATGCATGTAGCAGTATCAAAGGCAGTTGCACAGACACCCACACATCCCTCTATTCTCTGACAGTGGCACTAAGTTATTTGTTAGGGCCCTTACATACACATTTAGAGAGCTATTGAGGTACTAAAACAGAGAGTCACATACTGGCATATTTACTTGAACACCTCATGGTACTGCTATAACTGGACTCCTACACTCACTCAGATATGTAGGCAAGTAGTAACACAATCTCATCACCCATCCAAACAAATAGTGCTCTAGACATAGGTCAGGCCTACTTGTGCAGACCCTGTCTGTCCGCTCTCACTGCCAGTTTCACTTTCCATGCAAATCTGTTTGGCAAGTTTTATATGCACGTTTTAGTAGACATAACTATCCTCTGAGATATGTTGTAGTTGAAAGAACGAGAAGTGTCATTTTTAGTTTTAGGACCTTACTCATGCTCTTGCAGACCCTTTTGCCAATCAGTACTTAGAGAATACTATCCATAATGCAACTGACATATATATTTCCAAAGCATACTGTCTGTCTGTGGTCCTGTCATAGAGTGACTGAGATACTTCTACATTCACTCACATAGTCAGAATGCACTTATCTATGCAGAAGTATGAAAGGCATTTGCACAAATACCTATATATTCCTCTAGTCCCTAACACAGGCACTGAGGTATTTGTCAGGCCACTTGCAAACACATTTAGAGAGGCTTTCAGGTACTAAAACAGACAGTCACATACTGGCACATTTACTTAAACTTCTCATGGCACTGCTATAGCTGGACTTCTACACTCACTTAGATATGTAGACAAGTAGTGACACAACCTCATCAGCATCCAGACAAATAGTCATTTAAAAATGGGTCAGGCCTACTCGTGCAGACCCTTTCTCTGCAATCTCAGAGCCAGCTTCACTTAGCATGTAAAAGCAGATTGGCAAGTCTTATATCAATGTTTTAGTAGACATAACTGTCCTCTGAAGATATGATGTAGGTATGCCATAAAGCTTGCTGCTTTGTGCTCGAAAGATTGAGATGTGTCATTTTTAGTTTTATGAACTTACTGATGCACTTGTAGACCCCTATGCCAAGCACTACAAAGACGATACCAACCATTATGCAACTAACACCCATGTTTCCAAAGCATAGAACCTCCCTCTCTTCACAGCCACACAGTGACAGACAGAGTGATACAGTCACTCACATACTGAGAAACTGCTTATGTATGTATTAGTATCAAAGGCAGTTGCACAGCCACCTACATATCCCTCTATTCCCTAACAGAGGCACTGAGGTACTTCTTAGGCCACTTACATACACAGTTAGAGAGCCATTGAGGTACTAAAACAGAGTGTCACATACTAGCACATTTACTTAAACATCTCATGGCACTGCTATAGCTGGACTCCTACACTCACTCATATATGTAGGCAAGTAGTAACACAACCTTGTCATCCATCAATCAATCAATCAGGGAATTGTAAGCGCGCTACTCACCCATGAGGGTCTCAAGGCGCTGAGGGGGAGGGGGGGGTCCGCAGATCTGTTTAGCCGTAGAGCCAGGTCTTGAGGGTCTTCCTGAAGGTGTTCAGGGAGGGGGCGCGTCTGATGTCTGCCGGTAGCTCGTTCCAGGTCTTGGCTGCAATGTGAGGGAAGGATCTTCCGCCTGCTCTGGCTCTGTGGATGCACGGGGTTTCGGCCAGTGCGAGGTTGGAAGATCGGAGGTTTCTTTTCGGTACGTGGAAGTTGATTCTGTCGTTGAGGTATTTGGGACCGTTGTTGTGTAGGCATTTGTAGGCGTGAGTGAGGATTTTGAAAGTGACTCTTTTCTCCACGGGGAGCCAGTGGAGACTTCGTAGGTGTTGGCTGATGTGTTTGTGTCGGGGGATGCCGAGGACGAGTCTGGCGGCAGTGTTCTGTATTGTTTGGAGTTTGCGGAGTAGGGACTTGTTGATGCCGGCATAGAGTGCGTTACCATAGTCCAGTCTGCTGGTGATGAGTGCGTGGGTGACTGTCTTCCTTGACTCAGGGGGGATCCACTTGAAGGTCTTGCGGAGGATGCGGAGGGTGCTGAAGCAGCTGGAGGTGACGGCGTTGACCTGTCAGTTCATGGTGAGTGATGAGTCAAGTACGATGCCGGGGTTCTTGGCGTGGTCTGAGGGGGTAGGTGGGCTTCCAAGGGCGGTCGGCCACCAGGTGCTGTCCCATGCAGAAGGGGTGGTAGCGAGGACGAGGACTTCTGTCTTCTCGGCATTGAGCTTCAGGCAGCTGTTGGTCATCCAGACTGCGACGTCTTGCATTCCTTTCTGGAAGTTGAGTTTGGCAGTGGTGGGGTCTTTGGTGAGGGAGAGGATGAGCTGGGTGTCGTCTGCGTAGGATATGATGTTGAGGCCGTGTTTTTGGACGATGGCTGCGAGGGGGGCCATGTAGATGTTGAAGAGGGTGGGGCTCAGTAATGAACCCTGTGGGACTCCGCAGGTGATTTTCGTGGGGTCGGAGAGGAAGGGTGGGAGTCTGATCCTTTGGCTTCTTCCGGTGAGGAATGATCGGATCCAGTCCAGGGCTGTTCCTTGTATGCTCTGCGTCGTGTAGTCTGGCGACTAGTGTGCGGTGGGAGACGGTGTCGAAGGCCGCTGATAGGTCGAGTAGGATGAGGGCTGCGGAGTGGCCTTGGTCCAGCAGGGTGCGGATGTCGTCTGTGGCGGCAAGTAGGGCAGTGTCTGTGCTGTGGTTGCTTCGGACTCCGGACTGGGACGGGTCGAGGACGGCGTTCTCTTCAATGAATCGTGTCAGTTTCCTGTTGACTGTTTTCTCTGCAACTTTGGCTGCGAAGGGGAGGAGCGAGATGGGCCGATAGTTCTTGAGGTCGGTGGGGTCAGCTGTGGGCTTCTTGAGCAGGGGTCTGACTTCTGCGCGCTTCCAGTCGTCTGGGAAGGTGCCTGTTTTGAAGGTGGTGCTGATGGTGCTTTGCAGTTCGGGTGCGATGGCAGCCCCAGCTCTGTGGTAGATGTGAGGGGGGCAGGGGTCGGTGGGGGCCCCCGAGTGGATGCTTTTCATGGTCGAGGCGGTGTCTTCGGCCGTGATCGGTGTCCAGTTGGAGATGGTGGGCTGGCTGGTGTTTCTGGGGGCGGGGGGCCGTTCGTGGCACCTGGTGGATGGTCGATGAAGTTGTCATAGATGTTTTTGATCTTGAGGTGGAAATAGGTTCCAAGCTTGTCGCAGAGGTCTTGGGATGGTGTGATGTCTGTGGCTTCGCTGCGTGGGTTGGTGAATTCCTGAATGACACTGAAAAGTTCCTTGGAGTTGGTGGAGTTGGCCAGGATTTTGTTGTGGATGAAGTTCCTCTTGGTGGCTCTGATCTGGTTATGGTAGTCCATCAAGGCGTCCTTGTAGGTGGTGTGGTTTTGGGTTGTCTTGGTGTTTCTCCAGTTCTTCTCCAGGCATCTGCAGGTACGTCTGGCTTCTTGGAGAGCGGTGGTGAACCAGGCGGCTTTCCTGGGGCGTTGTCTGTCGGAGTTGCGTAGCGGGGCGAGCTCGTCTGCGCAGTTGAAGATCCAGGTGTGGAGTTCTCTGGCTGCGTTGTTTGCGTCATTTACGTCAGGTGCCCAGGTGTGGTTGTCTCGGGTGAGGGTGGAGTTAAGTTGCTCGTCGGTAACCTTGCTCCAGTTCCTTCGAGGTGGGCGTGGGGCTGGTTTGGGTGCCTTGGATTTGTTGATGGCGAAGTGTACGCAGTGGTGGTCGGTCCATGGCGGCTGCGTTGTGTGGCTGAATTGGACGCTGTTTCCTGCCACGAAGATGGGGTCGAGGGTGTGTCCTGCTCTGTGGGTCGGTGTGTTGACGAGTTGTTTAAGTCCGATGCTGGCGAGGTTGTCACGAAGGATAGTGGAGTTGGGGTCGCTGGAGTTGTCGAGGTGGAAGTTCAGGTCTCCAATGATTATGTAGTTTGCTGAGGCGATGGCGTGGGGTGCGATGAAGTTGGTGATGGTGGTGGCGAAGGGTGTTCGGGGGCCGGGGGGTCTGTAGATGAGGGTTCCTCAGAGTGTGGCTTTGGGGGTGGTCTGGATCTGGAAGTGCAGGTGTTCGGCGGAGGGGAAGGTTTCGCTGGAGGTGGTGAGGCGGAGGGTGCTCTTGTGGGTGATGGCGAGGCCCCCTCCTGGGTGGTTGGGGCGGTCTTTCCTCTGGATCTTGTATCCGTCTGGGATGGTGGTGCTGATGTCGGGGGCGGAGGATGCGTTGGTCCAGGTCTCTGTGAAGAAGGCGATGTCGGGCGAGAGAGAGTCGAGTAGGTTCCAGATTTCCATGGCGTGTTTGTGTACGGAGCGTACGTTGAGGAGGATGCATTTTAGGGTGTCCCCGGTGCTGGCATCAGCAGTGTTGGAGGCCGGGGTGGCGGTGAGGGTCTGGCGGCAGTGGAGGCAGGAGAACTGGCCGTGGGTCGTGTTCGGCGAGGCCTGTTGGCATTCTCTAAGTCTTCCAGGGTTGAGTGTGAGGAGGGTGGTGGTGTCGTAGCGATGGGTAGTGGGAGGTCCAGAGTTCCTGGCGCTGGCCGCGGTCGGGTCGCAGACGGGCGCAGGAGGGCTTGCCTTTGGCGCGCCGGCAGCACGAGTGCTGCGCGCGTCCGCTGCGCAACCACGCAGCGGCCGCCATTAAGTAGGGGACAAATAGTCCTTTAAAAATGGGTCAGGCCTACTCGAGCAGATCCTGTCTGCGCATTGTCATCGCCAGATTTGCTTAGCATGTAAAAGTTGTTTGGTAAGTTTTATATCCACGTTTTAGTACACATAATTCTCCTCCGAGACATGCTGTAGATATGCCATTAAGTACGCTGTTTTCTGCTTGAAAGATTGAGAAATGTCCTTTTGAGTTTTAGGAACTTAGAAATGCACTTGCAGACCCCTATGCCAAGCTCTACATAGAGGATACAATCCATAATGCAACTGACTTATATGTATCCAAAGCATAGAGCCTCTTTCTCTTCCAAGTCACTGGGTGACAGTTGGAGTTATACATTCACTCACATACTGAAAAACTGCTTATGTATGTACTAGTATCAAAGGTACAGACACCTACATACCCCTCTATTTCCTAACAGAGGCACTGAGATATTTGTTAGGCCACTTCCATACACTTTTATAGAGCCATTGAGGTAAAAAAACAGAGAGACACACCGACAAATTTACTTAAACACTGCATGGCTTTCCTATAGCTGGAATCCTACACTCACTCCGATATCTAGGCAAGTAGTACACAACCTTATCATTCATGAAAAAAAATTGTTCTTTAGTTATGGGTGAGGCCTACTCATGCAGACCTTGTCGCTGCACTCTCACTGCTAGCTTCACTTAGCATGTAAAGCTGTTTGGCAAGTCTTATATCCATGTTTTAGTAGACATAACTCTCCTCTGAGATACGCTGTAGGTATGCCATAAAGCTTGCTGCTTTGTGTTTAAGAGATTGAGAAGTGCCCTTTTGAGTTTTAGGAACATACTCGTGCACTTGCCGACCCGTATGGCAAGCACTATATAAAGGATGCCATCCATTATGCAACTGATATACAAATTTGGAAAACATAGAGCCTGATTGTCACGCAGTCATAGAGTGACAGTGATACTTCTACATTCACTCACATACTCAGATTATACTTATCTATACAGGAGTATGAAAGGCATTTGCACACATACCTACATACCCCTCCGATACAGTCTCTGTTGTATTTGTCAAAACATTTGCATACAGATTTAGCGTGCCATTGAGGTACTAAAACAGAAAGTCACATATCGGCACACTTACTTAAACATGTCATGGCACTCCTACAGGTGTACTCCTACACTCACTCAGATATGCAGTCAAGTACTGACATAACTACGGGCCAGATTTCTCATGCATGGGCTGCATGAGAAGGAGAGAGCAGGAGAACGCCAAACTTACTGAAATATGGCACTATCCTCCCCTCACTAGCCCCGGCGCTGAAATTAGCTGCAATGCACCACTGAGACAACTTTGTGCCATAGTGAAAGGGTGTCTCCGTGAGTCAAATATAGCTTTTGTACTGGAAGGATACCCTTCCAGTAAAAAATACTATTCTTAGACTAATTTTAAAAATGTTCCCACTTTGCATGCGTGCTGTAAAGCGCAGCACACATGCGAAGACAGACAATAAAAGAGAAAAAAACATTTCTCCTACATAGCACCTGGTTGAAGGATGAGCTATTTTCTGATGCTAAATCCTGTCTACTTTATTTAGTAAATTGGGTTTAGCATCAGAAACCTTGGATGGTTGCATGGGAATGCCCATACACCACCCAAGGTACGCCCCCTTGGTGCTAAATAATGCAAAGCAGTGCTATGCGTTGCTTCGCGTTACTTTCACGTTAGTTCCAGCCATAAACAAGATTAGCGCTGGAAAGAAAATAAGGTAAAAAGATTTTGCGCTAATTTGTGTCACTTTTGTGATGCAAACATAGTGAAAACCTTAATAAATCTGCCCTCTAGTCTCTAATCCAGGCTAGTAGTCCTTTAACCCCTTCCCTGCTCATGACGAGCTCAGCTCGTCATGCTGCACGGGCGGGCTGTGCGCATGACGAGCTGAGCTCGTCATGACCACGCCCGCGATTGGAATGTCCAGCACCTGGCTGGAATTCCTGCCACAGCGAAGGCGTTAAAGAAAGGTCGATATAGAGGAACACAGTAATAGATATGGTTGTATACCCAATGAGAGACTAATGCATACACTAACACAAAAAAAGACATAGAGACATAAACATGAATATTAATAGAGTAATGTGAGTTTTATTATAATAAATCAACTGCTAATATTCGTAATTGAAAACTTAAATTTTGTAATGTTTTAGTATGTAATTAAAAGGTAAATGTAGTTATTTTTTGTCTTCTTTCCAGGCATCTATTTCCAGTTATGTACAAATCTTTAAAGTTCCAGTTATGTACAGATCTTTAAAATGCCATTAAAAAGCCAGAGAAGCAAGGATACTATCTCCTCTCAGCTGAGACCAAAAAGGGGCAAATTGCAGAGAAAGTGGTGAAAGAGAAAAAAGATGCAGGTAAGAGAACAAAGAAATTACTTAAAATAGTTTGTGGACAACTGGAAATGCAGCAAAATTAAGTAAATAAAAAACAGAGGGGCATATTAGCAAGACCGGCGATAAAATTATCGCCGTTTTAGCGGCAGGAAACTGCCGCTAAAATGGCGATAATGGGCTTGCTAATATGCGTTATAGAATTCCAATAGAAGCCCAGGTTAGATGTCCTGCACATCTAACCTGGGCTTCTATTGGAATTCCATAACGCATATTAGCAAGCCCATTATCGCCGTTTTAGCGGCAGTTTCCTGCCGCTAAAACGGCGATAATTTTATCGCCGGTCTTGCTAATATGCCCCAAAGTTTGAGATCAACTAAAAAAGGAGAAAAGGTACATGATAAGATGAGTGTAAAATAAAACAAAAAAGAAGCCACTTTATCCGGGAGGCAGACACAGTTTAAGGAAATCAGAGTTAAAATGTTCCATGGTAGAGTAATTCAGAATCTTATAAAATGTATGAAGAACTCTAAAAGAAGAAGAGAAGCAGTCAGACTGAAGGAATTGTTGAGGGGATAGCCGATAAGGCCTTTGCTCTCAAGAGGAAGCTATTTATTTTGATTCTAAACAGAATGAGCACACCGGATAAAATTGTGGTGACTATAAGGAAAAGAAGCCAAAAGAAAAGACTTGTAAATAGAAGTAACTTTTGCAAAGCTTTCAGCGGTAAATGGACACATACTTCTAGCACTGAGCCTTGCTTTAATGAAGAAAGCTACTTCCAAGAGCACACATTAGTGCATGCAGTTGAAGAATCTGGGCAATGTAATGAGATGAAGGATGCTAGTTGTATTCCTAAAAAAGTGATGGTACCTAGGGTGCACAGACATAATATCGAGTTTTTAATATCGACCTACATTAATATCGAGTTTTAAATATCGTGGGGACAGAATATCGACATCAAGAATATCGACGACCAGAATATCGACCTGAAGGTAAGAAATATTGTTTTTGTTAATATCGAAGTTAGTAATATCGATAGCAAAAATATTGATGTTAATAATATCGATGTTTATATTAGTGTTATGTATTTTAGTATGTATTTTATATGTATGTGTTCTATATTTTTTGTTAAGTATTGTACTGTTTTTTTAAATATATGTATACATTTTTTAGAAGTTAGTAATTTTTTTAAAGTAATTTTTGCATTTTAGTACCGTAGCGGGTTGTGGGTTTATAGGGGAATAGGGTGGGAAGTAATTTAATTATAGTAAATTAAATAATAATTTTTAGGAATTATTAATTATTTTTAATAAAAGTTTGCGTTTTAGTTCTGTAGTGGGTTGTGGGTTTATAGGGGAATAGGGTGGGAAGTAATTTAATTGTAATTAAAATTAAGTAATTATAAATTTGCATTAATTGGTATTGATAATTAATTTATTGTTAATTAATTATTAATTGGTAATTAATTTTTATCAATTGATTAATTGATAATTATATTAATTGTATTAATTTATTATTGGAGCGGGTTGTGGGTTTATAGGGGAATAGGGTGGGAAGTAATTTAATTGTAATTATAAATTTTTATTTTTGGGTATTGATAATTAATTTATTGTTAATTAATTATTAATTGGTAATTAATTTTTAATATTTATTATTTATTGGTATTGATAATTAATTTATTGTTAATTAATTTATTAATTGATAATTAAATTAATTGTGTGAAATTTTATGCGGAGTGGGTTGTGTGTTTATTGGGGAATAGGGTGGGAAGTAATTTAATGTTATTAAAGTAATTATTAAATTTAATTTATTGGTATTTTTAATTAATTTATTGTTAATTTATTAATAAATCATTATTTAATTACAAAAATTATTTAATTTATAAGTATGTTATTTTTAACCCCTACGCTATCCAACGCTTTCCCTACTGTTGCACTCTTTGGAGTGGGAATAGTAATTTTTACCCCTACGCTATCCAACACTTTCCCTACTGTTGCACTCACTGGAGTGGGAATTGTAATTTTTACCCCTACGCTACCCAACACTTTCCCTACAGTTGCACTCACTGGAGTGGGAATTGTAATTTTTACCCCTACGCTATCCAACACTTTCCCTACTGTTGCACTCTCTGGAGTGGGAATAGTAATTTTTACCCCTGCGCTATCCAACACTTTCCCTACTGTTGCACTCTTTGGAGTGGGAATAGTAATTTTTAACCCTACGCGATCCAATACTTTCCCTACTGTTGCACTCTTTGGAGTGGGAATAGTAATTTTTACCCCAACGCTATCCAACACTTTCCCTACTGTTGCACTCTTTGGAGTGGGAATAGTAATTTTTACCCCTACGCTATCCAACACTTTCCCTACTGTTGCACTCACTGGAGTGGGAATAGTAATTTTTACCCCTACGCTATCCAACACTTTCCCTACTGTTGCACTATTTGGAGTGGGAATAGTAATTTTTACTCCTACGCTATCCAACACTTTCCCTACTGTTGCACTCTCTGTAGTTGGAATAGTAATTTTTACCCCTACGCTATATAACACTTTCACTACTATTGCACTCTGTGGAGTAAGTATATATATTATTTTATATGTGTATATGTTTAATTTATTTTAACATTATATGTATTAGTTATTATTTTTAAACATGTTTTAATATTTTTAACTATGTTTCTTTTAATTATATGTATTATTTACTTTATTTTTTTAACTTTTTAAAAAAACGATATTTTTTACAACTATATTTTTGACATCGATATTTTTTTCTCTCGATATTTTTGTACTTACTATGATGTAGATAGGATGTCGATATTCTTGACTTCGATATTTTTGCTTCGATATTTTGCTACCTCGATATTCGGTCCGTCGATATTTTGTCAGTGATCCGGTACCTAGACATGTAGAGCAAGCGACAGCAGAAGAGGTACAGGGAAGGCGTAGACATGGACCTGTAGCAGTATTTGTAGTAATTGACAGGAATCTATTGATATTTTGAGAAATTCCTATGTATGTTTCCCTGTAGAAGTCTGAATCAAAAAATAGCTATGTTGCAAGGATTAGATTCATGCAAAGTAAGGAAGTACACTAATTTACAGGGACACTCACTAGCATGTCTATTAAAGATAGTGTGCCAAAGCATCTTTCATCATTTTAGAATGTTAGTTGCACACCATTCAGAAATGCCAACATTAGTTAGGAGGCTTTACTACGTCAAAATTCCTGCCCTATCTTTAGGAGAAATTAATAAAGATCTTTTGAGTAGCAGACGAACAAAAAGTTTGTGATGATGTTCAGTTTTGTTTCTTTGGTCCTGAAGAGGAGTGTAGGGGAAATGAGGACTTTGTATCTGCAGGTGTAGCAGAACAGGACACAGGTATTGCTGTTGACAACTTTCAAGAAGAGATTAGAAAGTTTAACACTGTGGGGCCGATTCCGATTCGGGCCGGAAAAAATACCGACCGACTCGGTACGGGATTATAGTCCGACCGACACGTACCTGCGTTGCCCGACCTGGGAAGTACGATGAAATGCATGGGAATCACGACCGACTCGTACGGAACTCAAGGCGAACGACCGACCCGGCCGGAAACAAGCTATCCGGCCGGGAAACCACGTGAATCGCACCGACCGACACGCACCAGGAAACAACCCGAACGAAACGTACCCGCGAACTCCGACCCGCGCAGTACGATGCAATGGGTGCAAAATCAGACCGACTCGCACGGAGCCCAAGCTGTACGACCGACACGCATACAAAAGCCAGCCGAACAAACACAATACCCCGCGAACGACGCGTACGCCGCATATGAAACGGAGCTGAAACACAGCAGGAACGACTCGGACAGGCGCGCACGAGACAACTGCAACGTCCTACTCGGTCAGAAGAAGGACTCCTACATGCACAATAATCACTAATGAAAAAATACAAAAAAAAGGGCCAAACAAGCAATGACAAAGCCAATAAATACAGGGGGAGAAAAAAATGGAACAAGGACACACCCCCAACTCCACCTACATAAAGCCCACAAATCCCTACCATGATCCTTTGCAAATTCCACTGACCTGCCAGCACACAACACCATCACACAGCAAACACAGACACACACACAGCTCATCCAACACAAAAGCCACACACCATTAGCACCTCAACAAATAGCACCCTCACACACACACAGCAAAACCTACACTCACACACCCTCACTTGCACACACACACACACATCAATCACCACCACCACCCATCACCATGCCCCTAAAGAAGAATCCAAAGTTCCTAGATAGTGAATTGGAAGTCATGGTAGACGAGATCCTGAGGGTAGAGCCACAGTTGTTTGGCACATTGGTCCAACAGACCCCCATGTCGCAGAAAACCAAGATGTGGGCGAGGATCGTCGACAGGGTGAATGCACAATCACCATGTTTGCGCACAAAGGAAGACATCCAGAACAGGTGGTATGATGTGCGCAGGAGGGTCAGAGACCTACTCAAGAAGGATTACCTCCTGAGCCAGCACACCGGCAGTGGCCCTCCTGCAAAACCACTATACCTCAGGCCCTGGGAGGAGAAGGTGCTCGCCATCCTACCACCAGTGAGCGTATATGGACTAACAGACATCCCAGAGCCTGGTGAGTACACAACTAATATACACAATATTGTGTGCCAATACACACACATCACTCTCAAGGGGACAGTCAAACCATCCACCCCTAGCAAATCAACAGCAAACAAAAGATAATCATCCCAAGTTGTGTATGTCAGTTAGATTAACACAAAACATACCATCTCATAGTGATATGTAACTGTGACATGACATGCACAAACACAACAACAAATAGAGCAAGGCAGTGGTACAAATATAACCAACAAACACTGCCTGATATTTTGCCACCACTAGAACACCACCTCACAGGGAAGCTCACTTAAAGGAAGGAAATCTGTGTATGCTGGTGAAGTCAGTGTAGCCAATAGCATGATGGGAGTTGTAGTCACAGATATTGCTCACCCTCACAATTGGCCCATTGTTAGATTTGGGGGTCTCTAGTTGGCAGAGGTAGGTACCTTTGTCCAAATAGGGACCCTTGAGTCTAGTCAGGGAAAGTAGGTACACTTCTGAAATAACCCCTGCTCACCCTCTTGGTAGCTTGGCACGAGCAGACAGGCTTAGTTCAGAGGCAGTGTGTAAAGCATTTGTGAACACATACAGTAATCAAGTGACAACACTACAAATGGACACCACACCGGTTGTATATTTATAAAAATAGGTATACTTTATATAGATTTATCACAAGACCATAAACGACAAAAATAATCCACAATACTGTCAAGAATGCTTAGTTCTGATCAAAAAGGCTTAATTCAAGGTTCTGTGTGAGTCGGTAGCCTCCTCCGGCTACGGCGATGTCAAGAACAAACAGAGTCTAACAAATCCAGCTGACAGCGTCGAGACGGGCCAACACAGCGTAGACAGACTCGGTCACAGTACCTTTTACTTGAAGCGGCAGGCACGGGCGTGCGAGCCAGATGGCTGTACGTCGCGGTCACGATGCAAAATGGAAGCGTTGCAGGACGCGTTGTCCCTCGATGCGGTGCAGGCAGCGGCTCGTTGACGTCTTCGAGACGGAGTCGGTGAGACCAGGGCCGGGCGTTGCAGGGCGAGACGGTGGTTCGATGCGGTGCTGGCAGGTTACGGTGCGGCGACGGAGCCGAATTCGGGAGCTGGCGTCGATCAGTCCGGACAGCGGTGCGAGTCGGGCGGTGCGTCGCGAAGCGTGTGAGCGGTGCCCAACTCCGGTGCGGTCACAGGACTCGAACTCAGCAGCAGTGACCGTGTCGGTCGGACCAGTTCATTTCAGCGTAGCGAAGCGTTGCAGGACGCGTTGTCCCTCGATGCGGTGCAGGCAGCGGCTCGTTGACGGAGTCGGTGAGACCAGGGCCGTGCGTTGCAGGGCGAGGCGGTGCTTCAATGCGGTGCTTACAGGACACGAGCCGGTCGTCAGAGTCGGTCACAGCTCCCTAACCCTGTAGCCACTGAAACAGCATTTCCAGTAGCAATTCACAAGGCTTGTGAAGTCCACTGGTCCTGGGACTTCGGTCAGGGGGCAAGCTCTCTCTCTCAAGCCCTTGGAGATCCTTCACAAGTTGATGAAAGTCACAGCAAAGCGAAAGTTCCTTTCTCCTTTCTTTGGTAGTCAGGCAAACCACTGCAGGCCAATCCCCCAAGCAGCACTTCAGGCTTAGGGATAGTCTCTCCTCAGTTTCTTCTTTGTTCCGCTCCTCAGCAAAGGTTTCTTCTTGTTCCCAAAAAGTGATCTAATTTTCCTGGGGTCTGGGGGCCCCTCTTATACCCTGATTCTCTTTGTTCTCTGGAGGCAGAGAGGCCTTTGCCTAGCTTAAACCAGTTCTGTGCAGCTTTGGAGCACTCTGTGGACATGACTCCTTCTTTCCTTTCAGAATGTGGGGCAGGGTACTCAGACGCCCGGCAGGGGGTGGAGCCAGCATTGTGGCAGGCAGCCACAGCCCTATTCAGACCCAGATGCAACTCCTCCCTCCACTCTGGATGCAGATATCTCTATTCAGCCCTGGGCTGCCTCACCCTGTCTCCTGTGGCCACCCCCAGCCCCTGTCACGCACAAACCAGACACACAATACACAAGCTGGCAGAGGCAGGCAGGATAGTTAGGCAAGAAAATACCCACTTTCTAAAAGTTGTATTTTCAAACACAGAATGTTAAAACCAACTTCACTAAAAGATGTATTTTATCATTCTGAGTTCAGGCATACTAAACTCGAATTTCTACCTAGTTCCCTGAGTCAGTTTAGGATTATAAGATGTTATAATCAAACTGCCCATTCTGGCCTATGGGGAACAGGTAGCCTTGCAATAGTGAAAAACGAAAATGGCTGTAATTCACTATTAGGACATGCCACACACACCAGGCATGTCCCACCTTATCCTTACAATGCACCCTGCCCGTAGGCCTACCATAGGGGTGTCTGATATGAAGAAAAGGGAAGGTTTGGGGACTGGTAGGTGGGTGCACTTACCAAGTCGACATGGCAGTCACAGACTGCACACAGGCTCTGCAATGGCAGGCCTGAGACACACTTTACAAGCTACTTCTGTGGGTGGCACAACCAGTGCTGCAAGCCCACCAGCAGCATTTAATTTACAAGCCCTGGGCACACTCAGTGCACTGTACTAGGGTCTGACAGTAATTCAAATAAGCCAAACATGTAGTCACTAATTCACATCACAATTTACAATAGGGAGCACTTGCACTTTGGCACTGATTAGCAGTGGCAAAGTGCCCATGAGCATCTAGTCCAGCAAAAACATATCGACAACAGTGGAGGTATTATGAAAAAAATGGAAGGGAGACCCATGCCAAGGATGCCAGGTCTAACACCCATCAACACCACTCCGAAACATGCTCACATCACAGGGAGTGGATAAGGACTGACAAGATGGCTGACACTGGCTACTGCTGTGGGGTGCACAAGGCCCTGCTGGGAACTGTGCACCAACAAACTACAGGACACCACTGTCAGCCATCTTGCCATTGCTATCACACTCACACACAGTGAAGTCCACTCAAAAGCAAGGAAGTACGGGCATGCTGGGAAGGGGGGTGTAGGCAATAGCATGATGGGAGTGGTAGTCACAGATATTGGTCACCCCCACAACTGTCCCATCAACACCACCTTGAACCATGCGCACATCACAGGGAGTGGAAAACAACTGACAAGATGGCTGACACTTGCTACTGCTGTGTGGAGCACAAGGCCCTGCTGGGAACTGTGCACCAACAAACAGCACAACACCACTGCCTGACATCCTGAAAGCCAACTTGCACTCTCTGCAATGCAAGCACGTTGCATGGTGGGATATCTGGCTGGGTGGGAAGGAGGACTCACAGCACTGACCATAGTTACAAGCAGCTCACCTCACACACCCCCTCAACACAAACTCCACATAACCCACCTGGGAGAATGCAATGCCTCACATACCAAATGAAGATCCCACAAAGAACCACCACCCTGGGCAATGATGTGTGAAGCACAGGGACACACCTGGGACTTGTAGCCAAACAAACGCAAGGACAACACTGTCAGCCTTCCTGTCAGCACAAGCACACTACCCCACAGGGAAGCACAGTCCAAAGGAAGGAAGTACGGGCATGGTGGGAAGGGGGGTGTAGCCAATAGCATGATGGGAGTTGTAGTCACAGATATTACTCAGCCTCACAATTGGCCCATCAACACCACTCTGAACCATGCTCACATCACAGGGAGTGGAAAGGAACTTACAAGATGGATGACACTGGCTACTGCTGTGTGGAGCACAAGGCCCTGCTGGGAACTGTGCACCAACAAACAGCACAACACCACTGCCTGACATCCTGAAAGCCAACTTGCACTCTCTGCAATGCAAGCACGTTGCATGGTGGGATATCTGGCTGGGTGGGAAGGAGGACTCACAGCACTGACCATAGTTACAAGCTGCTCACCTCACACACCCCTCAACACAAACTCCACATAACCCACCTGGGAGAATGCAATGCCTCACATACCAAATGAAGATCCCACAAAGAACCACCACCCTGGGCAATGATGTGTGAAGCACAGGGACACACCTGGGACTTGTAGCCAAACAAACGCAAGGACAACACTGTCAGCCTTCCTGTCAGCACAAGCACACTACCCCACAGGGAAGCACAGACCAAAGGAAGGAAGTACGGGCATGCTGGGAAGGGGGGTGTAGCCAATAGCATGATGGGAGTTGTAGTCACAGATATTGCTCAGCCTCACAATTGGCCCATCAACCCCACTCTGAACCATGCTCACATCACAGGGAGTGGAAAATAACTTACAAGATGGATGACACTGGCTACTGCTGTGTGGAGCACAGGGCCCTGCTGGGAACTGTGCACCAACAAACAGCACAACACCACTGCCTGACATCCTGAAAGCCAACTTGCACTCTCTGCAATGCAAGCACGTTGCATGGTGGGATATCTGGCTGGGTGGGAAGGAGGACTCACAGCACTGACCATAGTTACAAGCAGCTCACCTCACACACCCCCTCAACACAAACTCCACATAACCCACCTGGGAGAATGCAATGCCTCACATACCAAATGAAGATCCCACAAAGAACCACCACCCTGGGCAATGATGTGTGAAGCACAGGGACACACCTGGGACTTGTAGCCAAACAAACGCTAGGACAACACTGTCAGCCTTCCTGTCAGCACAAGCACACTACCCCACAGGGAAGCACAGTCCAAAGGAAGGAAGTACGGGCATGCTGGGAAGGGGGTGTAGCCAATAGCATGATGGGAGTTGTAGTCACAGATATTGCTCAGCCTCACAATTGGCCCATCAACACTACTCTGAACCATGCTCACATCACAGGGAGTGGACAAGGACTTACAAGATGGCTGACACTGGCTACTGCTGTGGGGAGCACAAGGCCCTGCTGGGAACTGTGCACCAACAAACAGCACAACACCACTGAATGACATCCTGAGAGTCAACCTGAACCCACTGCAAGGGTGGCATGCTTCATGGTGGGATAACTGGGCCAGGTGGAGAAGGATGGCCGGATGTCCACCAAATACAACCAATGCTGGCCATGCACACACCTCAACATTCATAGTGAAATGCCCCAGGTATGCATGACAATGTGCTACACCAATATCAACCTCTTACTGTGACAACTTAGGACAATGCAATGTACATGCACGCATCCAGAGGTACAGTCACAACTGTCAGGTGTGTGAACCATTGATGCCTGTAGAAACATTACATACAATGTGTGTCTCTTCCAAATACAGGTGACGATGATGGGGACACAGCAGCAGGCGAGGAGGAGTCCCTGTCCCAGGCTCCGGGGACACAGAGCTCACTGGTGTGGAACAGCCTCTGCCCACCTCGGATGGCGAAGACCTACCTGGCACCTCCGGTCTGAGTCATCATGCAGCACCAGCTGGACCAACATCTGCACCCCCTGCACCCACCCCTCCAACAACTGCCAACATACAGACCACCCACGCCGACACAGACAGACCAAGGACCACCGCTGACAACAGCACAGGGTCCCAGGCCCACCGTGGAGCAACTGATGACAACACCACTAACAACCCCCAAGTGGGCCTCGGGTCACCTGTGCGTGCCACCGCAGGTCCTGCATGTGTCGCCAGGGGTGGTGGGAGGGGTGGTAGACATAGGTCGCTGCTTGCAGAGGGGTCTGGACTGCATGATGACCCACAACTGGCACGCATCGCTGATGCGTACCAGGATAGCACCGGAGAGGTCAGACAGGTAGTGGGGATCCTCAAGGACATACAACAGCAGCAGGCTGCCCATCATGCCCGCTTGGACTCCCACATGGCCCGTGTGGAGACACACATGTCGGGCATGGAGTCCAAGTGGGATACATTGCAAGAACTCACAGCGGTGCATAGGGACATATTGACATGCCTCCGCCAGATTAGCACCAACATGGCCACACCTCCCTGTGTGCCCACAACATCTGGTGCTGCAACAACTGACACCGCCACAGGGAGGGAGGAGGACTCTGGCGGAGAGTCCCCTGCACCGCAGCAGCCTGCACGTGAGGGTCCCCCCACAAAGAAGAGGGGTCGTCCGAGGAAGGAAAACTGAGAGGTTGATGGCCACGTACATCCCCCAGGAAGCCAACACCTGTTCCGGAAATTCTCCTTTGTGTGCAAATATTTCACCCTGTCGAATGCAACACTACTTTCCCACATGACATGGGGAGTTCAAGTTGGACTGATGTATCATATGACTGTGGACTTCACTCAGGACATTTCTGCTACCAAGACTTCCAACTCATCTGGGAACTTTGGATTACAATCACAATGTACAGCACCCACCATCCTGTGCACTATACACACACACATTTCTGTAAATAAAATCACTAGTACACCATACTTGCCACTGTTGTTATTCAAATGTGGATACTGTTATGGTGATGATGTTCTGCTAAATTACACTGTGTATGCTAACTGCTACAGAAAGTACAACACCGTCATGTGAGTCATGGTGACGTGATACATATGAGGGAGACACACCACTAGGGCTACACAACACAGACACCAGGGCCATCGCACTCATCGCCCACAGTGATGTTGCCAGGAAATACAGTGGAATGCACAGACACCACACATATTCAGAGTCTGTGTCAACTAGCCCACAGGTGCAGTAAGCAAATGTCAGTCAGATGTGTGACCACAGACAACGCACATCCCAAAGTGAAGCACTGGTTTATTACACATTTGTAACATGTTGTTACCACTACAAATGCAAGTTAATCCCACGTGGCAGTGGCCACACAGTCAACAAGTGCAGAAGATATGAAGTCCAGGGGTGTGTGGCACATCACCTGTAGGGAAACGACTGCTGCCACCCTGAAAGCTGAATCATGGTGTTGGGGAATCCAAGTCGACCAAACAACTCTGTAAGCACCCTGTGAAGGACAGACATGACACACAGTCAAAACCACTGAAGAACAGGACAGAACTGCAACACTCATGCCCTAAACATGTCACAAGATACCTACACAAAAGCACGTTTGCATGTCAACACTGTTGGGGAGTACAGACTACCTGTAAGGACACATCGCTGCATGCATCCAGTCAAGTGGCACATGGCCACACTAAAACAGCACCAGGGCACCACCCACACATATCATGCAAACTCACATCATTCACATTGCATCTCCCTGGATACTCACATTCAGCTGAAGAAGTTGGTGATGAGCTGTGTGCGGACATCTCCACCATCATCATCATCATCACTGGCATCGTGGTCCAGGCCAGGATCCTCCACAGGTGGCGGACGTTGGTCATCGTCATCCAGGATGAGAGGCAACTCCTTCCGCACTGTCAGGTTGTGGAGCATGCAGCAAACAATGACAATCTTGCACACCTTTGCTGGGGCATATGGGAGGGCCCTCCTGTCTTGTCCAGGCAGCGGAAGCGGCTCTTCAGGAGACCAAAGGTCCGCTCGATCACTCTCCTGGTCCGACCATGTGCCTCATTGTAGCGCATCTGGGCTGGTGTCACAGGGTTCCTGAGGGGTGTCAGCAACCACGGCATGTTGGGGTATCCGGAGTCACCTACAGACAGACAATTGCACATTAGCTGAGTTGGAAAAGAGGGCGGAATACAACATAGCAGAACACACACAATGGTACAAAGTCAGTACACACCGACAAGCCAGGCACGCTGGTTCTGCATCTGTGACATCATCCTCAGGATGCGACTACTCCTCATCACGTAGGCATCGTGTGCCGAACCAGGGAAATGGGCACACACATGTGAGATGGTCATATCTGCAAGACATACCACCAGCGCATTGATCGAATGGTAGTGTTTGCGGTTACGGTAGGCCTGCTCATGTGCCTGTGGTGGTACCAAAGCCACATGTGTCCCATCAATGGAGCCAATTACATGTGGCATCCTCCCCAGGGCATAAAAGTCACTCTTAATGTCAGTGAGTTGTCGACGTTTGGGGAAATAGATGAACTGGTTCAGGTTCCTCAACATAGCCACCAAAACATCGCGTAGCACACGGCTGAACATAGTCTGTGACATTTCACCAGCAGTCGCCACAGTGTGTTGGAAGGTACCGGTGGCAAAGAAGTGTAGGGCTGCCATTACCTTCACCTTGGGTGTCAGTGCCGTAGGGTACGGCCGGCCCGGTTGCAGATGTGGTGCCAAGCGCACTACCAAATCCTCAATCAGCTGCCTGGTGAAGCGGTACCGTCGGATGCTGTCACGTTCCACCATCGTTGCCAGGTCAGGGAATGGTCTATGGACAGCTGGAGCCTTCAGTGCATAGGATGAAGAAAGAAAGATTGTCAGTCACCCCACAGATGTGCCTTTCACCATACTCAATTTCACATGATACATCATTACAAGACACAAGTACTTGATGTGTGTGCCGTTCTGTTCGGACATAACTCGCACCTACATGGCCATCATCTAAGTTCTCAGTACAACATGTGTGCACAACAGGTACCAGGTTGTGCTATGGGAAACCATTAGGCTGTATCACAGTACCCATTTACTGCTGTCACGTTCCACACACACACCACAGTGACATGTCTGGATAGATGCGCCACAGGCATCACAGCACATTGACAGGTAGATTCCCAGGGACCCTGTCTTGCCACATGGACACTGGCATGACATGGCGTATCATGTACACGTCAGAAAAACAAACATGACTCCCACAGGTAGTGGCCCCTGTTGCCTCCGCAGGACAGACATGGACGTCAGTGACACACACACACACAACATCAAAGTCCATGCACAAACAACGTTGCTGTGGAGACTGTCTCCCATCGTGCACATGGAATCAGAGACATCGGAAACACAACATGCACACAGACTGTGGAGGGACATCACTATTGTGGCAATGGGTCATCCTGTTACGTACATGCCTTCCACCATGGGACCCTGGGGGTATGTGACATGTCACACACATACACAACCTGGAAATGTGACCATGCCACATGCTCTGAAATGAACTTTTGCACATCACAGTGGTCATGTGCACAACACACAAAGGACCCTGTCCCCATGAACACATGCACAGCCTGGGTGTGGATGCCCACCAGTGCCACCACAGAAACCACATGTCAACCCCCATACACAGAAAAGGTTATGCAGCCTTACATGTCTTAGGAAACAGTGTGGAGTGGGTGTGGTGTTGTAGGTGTGCCCCTGTGTCTCTGGCAGGTATATGTGGCTGGTATATGTTCACCAGTGACAAGCATGGTGACATATGCGACTGACCTGTACAGGTACGTGTTGTACAGCAATGGACCGATCGGTGTGCCCGGCCGGCCCATTGCATGTGTTGTGTGCGGGTACACGTTGTACCCCGAAATACGCTTTGTACAGCAATGGACCGATCGGTGTGCCCGGCCGACCCATTGCATGTGTTGTGTGCGGGTATGCGTTGTACAGCAATGGACCGATCGGTGTGCCCGGCCGGCCCATTGCATGTGATGTGTGCGGGTACGCGTTGTACAGCAATGGACCGATCGGTGTGCCCGGCCGGCCCATTGCATGTGTTGTGTGCGGGTACGAGTTGTACCCCGAAATACGTGTTGTACAGCAATGGACCGATCGGTGCACACGCATTGGCTGGGGCCTGGCATGGCAACGGCCGCGTTTTCGTGGCTCCAACGAGTCTGATGCAGTGAATTCAGTTGGCCAGCCACAACAATGTTGCAAAATCATGGATGTCATGAATTTGAAGATTTGAAGGATGCTGTGGGCGTGTATTAGTGCTGCTATTCCATGGATTGGTCAGATTCAGAAGATGCAAACGACTTGGACCTATCACTTTGGACACATGGGACAGTATCTGCCTCTGCAGCACACATATAATGCTGGCTGTTTCCCTGAGAGCTCACTTGCCTGCACTACATGCTCCAGGACGACATCTGCCAACAACACTGCTGCTGTCTCTGGATCCTCTGGCTACTGCAATGGCACGTACTGTGGATAGAGCCCCAGCCTTCAGCCTTGAGGAGAACCAGGCCCTGCTGGACAGCCTCCTCCATAGTACAGCAAGCTGTATGGGAAACCAGGGGAGCAGGTGAGTGTGCTGTCCACTGCCTTACCAATTGTGAATGTTGTCTGACTAGCAGGACTTACAGTGTGCACAACACTGGCTAGCATGCTCACTGAGTAGTTGTCACACCCCAAAGTGTGTAGTTACATGCACTGAACAGGTACAGTGCAGTAACAGTGCATTCCAAAAAGGTTTACTCCCCATGCAATGACACCATGTAGTGACTGCTGGCAAACTGTTCATAGCCATTGTTGCACTGCCTATGTACATCATATGCCCCTGTGATTGAGACATGTATATCCAACTGTGTGATGCACGGATATTTTGCATGTGTAGTAATGTCCTTTTCCACTTTGTCATCCTCACAGGTCGATGCCCACAAGAAGCAGGAAATCTGGCTGACCATCGCCCGGAAAGTAAGATCCGTGGGGGTCTACAGGCGCAGGATCCGCAACTGCCAGAAGAGGTGGCAGGACCTTCGTGGCTGGACCCGGAGGATCGCAAGGGTCCAGCTGAAGCTGTCGCCTCCTCGCAGGAGGGGCGGACACTGGACCCTGACCCCCCACATGCTCCGGATCCTGGCGGTGGTCTTCCCTGACCTGGATGGGCAGCTGAAGGCCAGACAGCAGCAAGGAGGGGGTGAGTCCATGACTGCACTGTGCACTTTGTCTGACATGCTATGGGCCCTCCTCTGGCCTGGTTAAACTTCCACAGTACATCAGTCATGTGGTCCAGGACCCATGTCCCTCATTTGTGACATGCCCACTTCTCCTCTGATACGCATATGTGTGGCCCTTACAGTCAGGAAATTGTGTCACTTGGGGACTGTGTCATTGCATTTAGCTTCGCTCAAGGTGGGGGACAGCATTTGTTCCCGTGACTATGTTGTGGGATTCATGTGTGGGTCAATTGCTTACACAATGCCTAAGTTCTGACATGTAATCTGGGTGTAACTTTGATATGTTGTCCACTTGATGATCTGAATCACCACATGTCCCTGGGGAATTTGGCACACACCCATGCTGCTGGTGGGAACAATGTTTGGGCCTCAGGAGTATGTGTATCAAGTGTGTCACACGTGCTCAGCCACATGCCTACTGTCCAGGACTCATTCCTCTTAAAGGTGGAGCTGGACAGTCATGCCTACTCCAGGGCATACAATACACTCTGTACTCCCACTCCCGTGTACCATCTGGCATGTTGTGATCAGTGAAATGTTCCCTCAGGTGTCTGCCTCTGTGTCATTGTGCTGTGTCCTCGTTGTCAGGACTACTGGTACGTTTATCGGTTAGGGCTCAGCATGCCAGCGGAGATGTGACCATGAAAGACGAAACTTCTGTGATTTTTAGGTGTCTGATCACTTGACTGTGCACACAGGTGTATGCGACTGTGACTTTCAGGCAGCTGTTTCTCATTCACAGCACACTGTGAGGTGCTCATGTTCAGAGAGTTGTGTTTCATGTCCCCCATATGTCCAATTGGTATGACGTGGACAAGTAGTAGTACTGATGATGTGGTTTTTGGGGGATGGACATGTGCACTTGTCAGTTACATAACTTGCATTCCCCATGTCCTAGGATTGTGACACAGTGCAGACTGTTGTTGGCTGGCTGCCATGCCCATGTGACTGGAGACAGTGATGTATGACTTTGCACGCATGCCTGTGTCATGGCATTAAACTTCCTAAGAGTGATCCTGCAGGGGAGTGACATGTGCAACATGCACCCCATTGTGGCATTGACTATCCGGACATGGGTGCATCATGGTGTGTGGTGCTGGTATGCATCACATGCATTTCTATTTAGACTCTGGCCATCCCTTCATCCGGACACCTGCACTGACTTAGTGGCAAGAGATGTGTTGTGTGCATGTTCACATACTTCACCGTGTTCCCTGCAATGTCCAACAACTGTGTAGGTGGTGCATGTGTCCACACTGGGGTCTTACCATCAGACAGGCACCAGACAGATGGGTGCAAGGGCAGGAGGGGTGTGAGTCCCATGGTTGACCATCAGACTGACAATTGGCTTCCACAAATCTGTGTGAGGACTTTAGGCAATGTTCAACTAAGGATGCCTGGGCTGGCTCTGTGATGTGCTGTACTTACTGTAGTGTGTGCGTTCAGTGCAGGTGACTGATGTTTGTCTGTTTCCCTAATTGTTTGCAGATACATCCACGGCCACAGGAGGGGACAGCTCCACGGACCAGGAGGAGCAGCGGAGCCAGACTGGGTCAGCGTCCGACGAGTGGTCAGAGGGACCCAGTGGCACGGAGGGCGAGGGGAGCCACACCGAGGAGTCCTCAGCACCATCCACCTCAGCTGAGGACCACAGCAGCTCGGAGGATGACTCCCTTGTGGAGGCGGGTGTCAGCAGCCACCAAAGTCAAGCTAGTCTGTCTGGCCCCGCCACCACCACCACCACCACCGCCCTCCCATTGGCTCCCATTCCTGAGGTCCGTGGAGGCTCCCATGCTCGGGAGCATGTCTCCTTCATGCCAGGCACCGCACCCCCTGCCCCTGTGTCCCCTGCTGCCCTGAGTGAGGAGTCTGTGTACCTCCTTCGGCAGCTCCATGTAGGGCAGACAGCAATGCTGACTGTCCTCCATGCACACACCACTCTGTTGACACAGCTGGTGTCGTTCATGGAGGGCATCTCGACGGGTATGTCTGCCCTACAATGGAGCAATAGGTCCATGGACTCCTCCCTGACGGCAGCAGTGTCCCTCCTCCAACAGTCCCTCACCCCTCCCACCTCTGCCCCATCCACACTTCCTGCCACCCTACCTGTCCAAAGCACATGCACACCTGCACAATCACCCAAACACACAGACACGAGCAGCACAGACACATGGGACTGATACCACAGACACAGAGGATGGGGAACACACACAGACACAGGCATCCACAGTCACTCCGCAGTCCTCCAAATCCTCTCCCTCCAAGACCCCTTCCCTTGCCTCACCTGCTACCCCACATACACAGCAGCTCTTCCTGTGTGACCTCGGCCTCTTCCCCTCCAATCCTGCTGATCCAGCATACCGGGGGAAGAGGAAGTCCACCCACACAGAGGGTAGTGCCCCTCACCCCCGGACACCCTCCCCCAGGCGCAGGCAGACACAGGACCCCATTCGGAAGTCCCCCCGGACCAGGAAGAGCAAGACCCCACCACCACCACCACGCAGCTCCACCATCCAGTCTCTCTCCTCCATCCCCCAGGCCACCACTCCACAGGTTCCCCCACCACACCCTGCCCCAGGTTCCCCCACACACCGATACTGCATCCCCAGACTGCTTAGGCCCTCCCCCCTGCCACTTGCTCTTCCACACCCAAACCAGACACTCTGCCTGTTAGTGCCACTGGTGTGGGGACCGGGTCCCCCCCCTCTGTCCTGCCCACCTCATCTGCCCACCCTTCCACTCCCTTGGAGTTATGCACTGCAGTGGAGTCCACAACCACCCCGTCTGACTTGGGCACTGCAGTGGGGACCCAGTCCACTACATCAGACCAGCCCACTGCAATGGTTGCAGCACCCACACCAACTGACTTGTGCAGCACGGTGGTGCTGGCCCCCCCTGAGTCAGACACCTCCACTGCAGTTGCCGGTGACACTCCTGCACCCACCACCCCTTCACTACCTCACTCTGCCATCCCCTGATCCTGTCCCTGCGGTGCCTGGCCTGCCCCTTGTTTGCCCCTCCAAGGGGGATGTCCCCTGTCCGTACCAGTGCAGGCAAGCAATGGGTGACCAGTTGTCACTTGTCACCCTGTTGGGACATGGATATAGGACTGGCCATTGGCCTTAGTTTCTTTTGGACGTCAACTTTTAATTTTACATTAGCTGAATAAAGCCTCTTTTTGTTTAATTGAGGTGTTTCTTTTGATGTACATGATGTAGATGAGTAGCATCCTGCATTTGCAGTTGTTATAGTGTTCAGTTCAGGAAAATGAAGTGTTGCTGTGATGGACTCCATGTGGTCCATGGGATATGTGTCCTGTTCTACTCTGGATCTATGGCATCCTTTGCTGCAGTCTGAGGGTGTAATGTTCAGCATTTGACACACGGATGTACGTTTTGCATTTGTAAAGGAACATCTTTGTCTTACACTGATGCACATCTGGTGGGCTTACCACTGTTCAATGTTCCGATTTCCCTGACTGTGTGCCCATCTCCACTGGACATGCAGTTTTGCACATCAATGTTGAAGGACTCATCTGTGTATACAGTGCAACTGGCTTGACACGTGTTTTGGGTGTATGCAGATGACTGACGTGACACTCCCGTACCCAGGCTGATGTGAGCAGAGCCTTCTGTGTGTTGTAGTTGTTGACTCACTGACGGAGTGTCCTGCTGACATGTTTGAGTCGTGCACAGACAAGGTTTGGCATAGCGGACCTTCCACAGGGAGTGGAGTGCCCTCATGGCAGTGTGTAATCCCGTGACATTGCGTGTGCCCGTGTTGTGTGTTGTGTAAGCATGTCTGTGCATGTTCCCTTCCCTTTTCCTACACAGGCTGTGTCCCTAGGGATGTTCCTGTTTGTGTTGCTTGCAGAGTTGGTCTGTGTTCATCCAGCATCTTGGACCTGGTTTCTCTGTGATGTGGTTGCATGGCAAACTAATGTTCATGAGGTTGTCATCCCAGGTTGTCTTTGTTGTCAGGGCTGGGGATGTGGGTAAACGGTGATGGGACACATTCTGGATTCCCCTTGGCACTTGTTGTTTACACAAGTCATGTGAATTTCAGTTTGTGGTAGCTTTCAGTGATTATGACACGGTGTGTGTGTGACTGCTGCCACTCCTCAGGGTCAGAGCTGCAATGTTGGAAGTTGTGTACGTGTGTTCTTAGTGTGTCACCTTGGCTTCTTCGTTGGTGTGTGACTATGGCCAGGATCCCATTGATTGTGGTGGATTTCACATCATGCCCATGTACGGCGTACTGTGCTGTGTGTCTTATTGACTGGCCATGTGTGATGGGTATCTGCACCTTATTTCCCCCCACCACCCCTGGAATTGTCATGGGTGCATGTGCACTGTCACCAGTCCATGTGAGCTTCACTGCTGCACATTGGTGGAGATCAGGGTGTGTGGTGTTGAGTGTGCAAATGTGAGTTGTTGCACGGCTAGACCCCTACCTCCATATTGGCCTTGTCTGGCAGGCCGTGCTGATTGATTGGAGCTTGTGTAGGTGTGATGGTAGTTTGTTGCCCAGGATACATGGCTGTGGTTCACAGTGTGAACGACATCTACCTTTGTCATCACAGTGGGATTGTCATGCAGGCTAGTGTCAGCACAATGTGGGGTCCCTGGGGGTAGTGCTGTGGTGGGTCTGTCTCTTGCTGTGTTAGTTGCTGTTCCTACAAGCTTGTGTGACATGTGTAATTTGGCCTCCCTCTCAGCTGACGATGCCTGATTGCCCACATAGGGGTATCCGATCCATGAGTAACTTTTGTATGGCACTGTATACACATCTGTGTGATTGGAGTTCAGGCCTCCTCATGTGTTGTGTGGTTGCCTGGGGACACTGGCACACTCCCCCATCACCTGTTGTGTTTGAAATGCAGTGTGAGTCTGCCTGTTTGTGTTTGTGCATTTGCACCACTGCATTGGCATTTCTGTAGTGTGCCATTGTCTGTATGTTGTTTGTTTGGTTTCCCCAGCTGTCCCTGGGACTCCTAGGTCATCAGTCAGCACAGTGATCATGGTTTGTATGTCCCATTGATGCCATGGTATGGTATTTGTTCGCCTGACATCGACAGTCTCCACAGGATATCTACATTTGTGTGTCCATTGGTGCAGATATGTGGCTCAGCATTATGATGGTCACTTCTGTCATTGTGTTATTTGTGAATATTGACAATGTGGTCCCCCATGGGTGATGTTTGTATGCACATGGCCAAAACGATGTTTCTGTGACACTGCACTGTTTGCCCCGCCCAATCTATGTTGCTATGGGACACAAGCACTACTATGCCACTGATGTGTTTGTTGTTGTGTGACCAGGATTCATCCATACAGTTTGGCTTTCGCAGCTTTTACCATGACTACACTTACCTTATGATCACCGTGGTGATGGTGCTTTTGGCCCCATTGCCACACTGTTCAAAAGGTGCATCAGCTATGGACCCCACACTTACCTTTTGGTCACTGTGGTGATGGGGCTTTAGGCCCCATGGCCACACTGTTCAAGAGATGCATCAGCTATGGACCCCACACTTACCTTTTGGTCACTGTGGTGATGGGGCTTTAGGCCCCATGGCCACACTGTTCAAGAGGTGCATCAGCTATGGACCCCACACTTACCTTTTGGTCACTGTGATGATGGGGTGTTCGACCCCATGGCCACAGTGGTCATGGTCTGCTTGCATTGTGGAGGCCACACACATTTATGTGTGACACATGTGATACTGGGTCACATTGTATGTTCAATGTCATGTTCAGTGTTGTAGGCATTTGACACAGACTACACACGCTTGTCATGGTGTTGGGGGGATGTAATTTTCTGTCATTCCTTATGTGGGAGTATGCTGGTTGTGTCATGCATTACCCGTCCTATGAGTAGGGGTGGTGGTAGTGGCAGGTATCCAGCCCCCCCTGAGTAGGGGTGGTGGTAGTGGCAGGCATCCAGCCCCCCTGAGTAGGGGTGGTGGTAGTGGTAGGCATCCATCCCCCTATGGGTGGGGATGGTAGTAGTGACAAGCATCCAGGCCCCCATGAGTAGGGGTGGTGGTAGTGGTAGGCATCCATCCCCCTATGGGTGGGGATGGTAGTGGTGACAGGCATCCAGGCCCCCATGAGTAGGGGTGGTGGTAGTGGTAGGCATCCAGCCCCCCCTGAGTAGGGGTGGTGGTAGTGGTAGGCATCCAGGCCCCCATGAGTAGGGGTGGTGGTAGTGACAGGCATCCAGCCCCCCCTGAGTAGGGGTGGTGGTAGTGGTAGGCATCCAGCCCCCCCTGAGTAGGGGTGGTGGTAGTGGCAGGCATCCATCCCCTATGGGTGGGGATGGTAGTGGTGACAGGCATCCAGGCCCCCATGAGTAGGGGTGGTGGTAGTGGTAGGCATCCAGCCCCCCCTGGGTAGGGGTGGTGGTAGTGGCAGGCATCCAGCCCCCCCTGAGTAGGGGCGGTGGTAGTGGTAGGCATCCAGGCCCCCATGAGTAGGGGTGGTGGTAGTGACAGGCATCCAGCCCCCCTGAGTAGGGGTGGTGGTAGTGGTAGGCATCCAGCCCCCCCCTGAGTAGGGGTGGTGGTAGTGGCAGGCATCCAGCCCCCCCTGAGTAGGGGTGGTGGTAGTGGCAGGCATCCAGGCCCCCCTGAGTGGGGGTGGTGGTAGTGGTAGGCATCCAGCACCCATGAGTAGGGGTGGTGGTAGTGACAGGCATCCATCCCCCTATGGGTGGGGGTGGTAGTGGTGACAGGCATCCAGGCCCCCATGAGTAGGGGTGGTGGTAGTGGTAGGCATCCAGCCCCCCTGGGTAGGGGTGGTGGTAGTGGCAGGCATCCAGCCCCCCCTGAGTAGGGGTGGTGGTAGTGGCAGGCATCCAGGCCCCCATGAGTAGGGGTGGTGGTAGTGGTAGGCATCCAGCCCCCTATGGGTGGGGATGGTAGTAGTGACAGGCATCCAGCCCCCCTGAGTAGGGGTGGTGGTAGTGGTAGGCATCCAGACCCGCCTGAGTAGGGGTGGTGGTAGTGGTAGGCTTCCAGGCCCCCATGAGTAGGGGTGGTGGTTGTGACAGGCATCCAGCCCCCCCTGAGTAGGGGTGGTGGTAGTGGTAGGCATCCAGCCCCCCCTGAGTAGGGGTGGTGGTAGTGGCAGGCATCCATCCCCCTATGGGTGGGGATGGTAGTGGTGACAGGCATCCAGGCCCCCATGAGTAGGGGTGGTGGTAGTGGCAGGCATCCAGCCCCCCCTGAGTAGGGGTGGTGGTAGTGGCAGGCATCCAGCCCCCCCTGGGTAGGGGTGGTGGTAGTGGTAGGCATCCATCCCCCCCCTGAGTAGGGGTGGTGGTAGTGGCAGGCATCCAGCCCCCCCTGAGTAGGGGTGGTGGTAGTGGTAGGCATCCATCCCCCTATGGGTGTGTGTGGCATTGGTGATGCCCATCCCACCCCTATGGTTGTGCTGTTGCTAGTGTACGTCATTTGTGCATCCCTATGTGTGTGTGACATATTTTGTGTACGTGTAGTTTGTTTGTATTGTTGGTGTTTGACTTACCGTCTGCGCCATACGCGTCCGTACCGGTCCCGGTAATAGATGTAGAGTATAGGTAGGCCCTGTGCGATGGGATTCATGGTTGGGTCGTCTCGTTCGGGTTTCTCGTGTCTTCGACTTGTACTCGTCGCTGGCTTGTTCGTCTCGTAGCCGTGGATCGTCTTGTGGTGCGAAACGGAGCTTATGTGCGGCTCTCCCGGATGCTGAAACGTGCCGGACGTAGCAACTGGTTCGGTGCGTACGGAGCGCGCATCGTACTAGTCCGGCCGGAAGGTGCTGTGTATTTGGTTCCGTGCGACTCGATTCGGCGTTTACGGATCCGGCTCGGGCGGGGCACAGGAGCTGGATTGGGTGAGTACGGCTCGCTCGGGAAATGGGTTGTTATACGCATCGTACTTGTTCGTCCGGAAGGGTGTACGAATCGGTCGGGAAACACGCATTCGGCTGGGTTTTTTTCCGGACGAATACTGTTAGGTGCCCTACCGGCCGAGATCGGAATCGGCCCCTGTGTGTTCAGAGAAACCGGACTGTGTTTGTCTATGGTGTTGACACACTCAATCAATCAATCAAGTGGCTTGTAAAGTGCAACTACTCACAGGTAAGGGTCTCAAAGCACTGGGGAGGGAGGGACTGCAGATCTGTTGCAAGGAATTGTGGTTCAGTCGAAGAGGTCTTGAGGTCCTTGCTGAATTAGGGAAGTGATGCTGATTGCCTTAGGGGGAGAGGCAGGGTGTTCCAGGTCTTTGCTGTGAGGTAGGAGAAGGATCTTCCCTCGGCCGTGGTGTTGCAGATATGTGGGATGGCATCCAGGGCCAGTTGGGCGGAGAGGAGGTCTCTGGTGGGTGCGTGGAACAGGAGGCGGTGGTTGAAGTGTGCATGTCATGTGTTGTATAGGACTTTGTAGGCCTGTGTTGAGAGCTTGAAGGTGATTCTTTTGTTGACTGGGAGCCAGTGGAGGTCTCTCAGTTGGTTGGTGATGTGGATGTGGCGGGGGATGTTGAGGATGAGTCTGGCAGAGGTGTTCTGGAAGCTTTTCAGTTTCTTGAGGAGTTTCTGGGTGTTGCCAGCGTAGAGTCCATTGTCATAGTCAAGTCTGCTGCTGATGAGTGCATGGGTGACTGTCTTTCACTTAAAGATCTTTCGGAGCAGGTGTAGCGTGTGGAAGCAGGATGATGAGACAGCGTTGATCTGGCGGTTCATGGTGAGTGAGGAGTCCAAGATGATGCTGAGATTTCATGCGTGGTCTGTGGGTGTGGGGGGAAGTCCAAGATCTGCGGGCCACCAGGAGTCATCCCAAGTGGATGGGGTAGAGCCCAGGATGAAGACTTCAGTCTTCTATGAGTTTAGCTTGAGGCAGCCTTCCTTCATCCAGGTGACAACAGCCTTCATCCCATCGTGGAACTTGCTCTTGGTAACTGTGGGTTCGTTGGTGAGGGAGAGGATCAGCTGGGTGCTGTCGGAGTAGGAGACGATGTTGAGTCTGTGCTTTTTGATGATGGCTGCGAGTGGGGCCATGTAGATGTTGAAGAGAGTGTGGCTCATGGAGGAGCCCTGAGGCAATCGTCAGCTGATTTCTGTGGGTTCTGAGTGAAACTGTGGTAACCTGACTCTCTGTGCTCGACCGATGAGGAAGGATCGGATCCATTTCAGGGCATTTTCACAGATGCCGCCGTCATGGAGTCTTGTGCATAGGGTGCGGTGGGAGACGGTGTCAAAAGCAGCTGAGAGGTCCAGGAGGATGAGGGCTGCAGTTTTGCCTCAGTCAAAGAGGGTGCGGACGTTGTCTGTGGTGGCAAGGAGGGTGGTCTCCATACTGTGATTGCTTCGGAAGCCAGATTGAGAGCGGTCCAGGATGTGGTTTGCCTCGATGAATACGGAAAGTTGGGCGTTGATTGCCTTCTCGATGACCTTGGCAGGAAAGGTAGCAGAGTGATGGTTCTGAAGTTCTTGAGGTCATCCGGGTCGGCAGAGGGTTTCTTCAGCAAGAGGTTGATCTCTGCATGTTTCTAGTCTTCCAGGAATGTAGCGAAGTTGATGGAGCAGTTGATGGTGCAGCAGAGTTTTGGGGTGATGAAGGTGCTGACTCTGTTGAAGATGAGGTGCGGGCAAGGTTCCAAGTGTGATCCTGAGTGGATGCTCTTCATGATCTTGAGGGTGTCGTCAGTGGTGAGGGGAGTCCACCTGATCAGGGTCTGCTGGGTCTTTTGTCATTGGGTGCGGTGATTGTGAGTAGGGTGAGAGGGTCTTAGGTATCAAGATCATTGAAGCTGTCGTAGATCTCCTTATTCTTGCGGTGGAAGAAGGCGCTGAGGTTGTTGCAGAGGTCTTGGGATGGTGGGATGTCTGCTATCCCTGTGCTGGATTTGGAGAATTCTTTGACCAAGGCGAAAAATTCCTTGATATTGTGTGTGTTGACATTAATCCTTTCTTTTAGGGCCTTTTTCTTTGTTGTTCTGAAGGGGTGGTGATGTGCGGTGACAGCGGATTTGAAGGTTGAGTGGTCTTCCATGGTCTTGCTGCTCCTCCATCTCTTTTTGAGCCGTCTACAGGAGCGTCTGGACTCATGCAGGGAGGGGGAGAACCAGCTGGCTTTTTCAGAGTGTGGTTTGCCTGGAGCTTTCTTGATAGGGGCCAGTGGATTGGTGCAGTTGGAGATCCATTGGTGGAGGTTGTGAGCTGAGTGTGTTGGAGAGGCGACCTGTTGTCTGAGTCCGACGGCGGTGAGATTTTCCAGCAGGGACGATGTGTTCTTGTTGTTGGGGTTGTCCATGTGAAAGTTGAGGTTGCAGAGGAGGATGTTGTCAGAGGAGGCAAGAGCGTGGGGTGTGATGTGTTGGGTCGCTGAAGGGTGGACGGCATCCTGGAGGTCTGTAGATGATGGTGCTGCGGAGGGTGTTGCTGCGGAGGGGTTGGTCTGAACCTGAAGGTTGAGGTGGGTAGGGCTGGTGTGCAGTGGCAGGCGAAGGTGCAGGAAAAATGGCCCTGGGTGTCATTCGGCGATGTCCAGCAGCAGGCAGTGTGGTGTCCGGTGCTGAGGGCGTGGAAGGTACTGGCGTCATAGCTGTGGATGGTCCTAGAACTGGAGTCCATGGTGCTGGGAGCAGTCCAGGTGCCTTTGGTGCACCTGTGGCGCGCCCACTGAGCTCGCCCGCTGCACACCCGCGCTGCAGTGTCCATAAAGTAGCGTGAGGGGTAGGGCTGGACAGCAGGGGCAGGGAGGCAGGAAAAAGGGAGAACTGCACTGGAGGGGGGCGGGGGCTGCGGGGGACTAGAAGCTGTTGAGACACAGTGAGGAAAGGCGCAATGCGACAGGTGGGAAGAGACGAGAAAAGGCAGAGGGTGCAGAAGGTGAAATAATGTGACAGAAGAACAGACAATACGAAAAGAGGATAAGAGATCAGATCAGGCAGAGAGGCAGAAAGCCGAGAGACAGAGCAGTCAATGATGGCAGTCCCAGTCAGTGGACCCTAGCCACGTGTGTCAGCATCTACTTACCGGCAATCTCAGGTGGATCTTCCGCCCATCAGGGGGTAGCATCAGCCTACCTGGGGCTCAAGTAGGCAGTCTTCAGGGCAGGAATTCGGCCCTGCAGAGGCAGCAGGAGGACCACAACAGCCTACCAGGACCCAAGAGGCAGTCAGGGTGGGCGCAGGTGCGCCAGAGCCCTGCAGCGATAAGCGCTGGACAGCTGTGGTGACCCTGCCCCCAAGAAGGCGGCTGAGACTGAGCCCTGCTCCCAGCGCTGACTAGCTCGCAGTGCCGCACGGTGTGGAACAATGGTCACACCGGGCCCCTGGCGCCCCCCAGAAGGTGGTGGTCATAGGGGCAGGCACCGCGGCGGCAGCACCCTTGGGTCCCCTCAAGAACTTTGGCTGGAGCAGTGGCCGGGTAGGAGCCCCACCACATGGCCACTCAGCAGCACCGCCCAGATTAAGACACCACTGTGTGCGGCCGCAGCAGAGTTGAGGAAGGGGGAAGGAAGCCCACGGGAGATTCTGATGAGTGGTCGTGTAGTTCCTTCAGCCGGCGAAACATCAAAGCAATGCGGCCAGCTAGCAGCATTTCATGCGCATGTGCAGTACAAACTTGAACTCGTTATGTTATTGTGTCTTCGAAAACTGCAGAAGACAACACAGATAAGTGGCAAGAATTTGCAGCTTATTTATTTGTAGAGGAACGGTTTGATTGTTACACACAATAATTTATATGTAAGTACTGTTATAATAAGTTGGATGACAATAAAATGCCAGTTAGAGCAGTCCACACCAAGTTAGAAGTAGTTCCAATACATCAAGAACTACAAGATTTACATGTTTATTAATCAATTTTAACATCCGTAAGGTGCCTCCAACTGAGTTCAGAAAGGTCTTAAAGGTAGAGTTGTGTGCTTGCCATTAGATTTCAAACAGAATATTGAAACTGTATGGGTGCAGAGAGATTTGGAATAAGCACTTATTATTCTAGTCAATTATTGTTCCTACCAAGATTAAAAAAATATGGTAAGAGTTCATGGATGTTAGTAAAGTAAAAAAAGCAACATTATATCTGATACATTAACATCAAGAGGTCAGATTGAGAAGGTGGATCGATCCCGGTCAGAAGAAATTAATGAACACTACAGCATCCACCCTCTGCATTCTAAAGAGAATATTAGTGATTCAATTGATCACTTTCAAATGAAAGGAGCAAGACGAGCTACCTTGACGGTGTGGGAGAAAGGTTTAGAAGCTCATTGTGTTCTGCATCTCTTCACCACAGCTGAGCACAGATCAACTAGACTATACTCAGAGGATCCTAGATTTCAACAGTGTATTCCCTATATATTTCACCTTTTATTTGAGAGCGACTTGTCAGGCCTGTATTAAGCAGTAAACAATATTCTCAAGACAGAAGTGTATCTGCAAAATATCACTGCAAGGAAATTCATGGCCAAAGTTAAAGGAAAAGATGAGAACCTGGAATACAACTTGATTAATTTGATGGTGTGCCAACATGGCACCAATGAATATTGGTAACATTGTCACAATGAGCTGAAATGCATGTTGAGAAACCTAGGAGCACCCAGTTGGTTTCTAACACTCAGTTGTGCTGAGTACGCATGGAATGACCTGCTTGAATTCCTGCAAGAAGAAAACTCAAACATAAAAGACATCAATCAGAAGACAGCGGAGAACTTTGCTCAGGGGACCCTGCAAATGTTTGCAGATATTTTAAAAACAGGTTTCAAGCAATGATGGGTTTCATCTGCAACAGAATCCTCAGCTTGGCCACGTAACTAAGTTCTTTTGGCACAAAGAGTACCAAGCCAGAGGTGCTCCACATATTCACATATTCACATACTGTTATGGGTAAAGGATGCCCTGAAATTTTGAAGAGACACTGACAAGTCTATCTTTTCTTTCATACAACAGTATGTGACATGCACTATCCCAGCTTGAGACTACAAGTTCTACGTTTTCAAATTCATAGGTGTGGGAAGTACAGTTGTCGAAAATACAGATGCAAAGGAACTTTTACATGAGATGGCATTTTGGTTTTTCATGGCCTGTCATCTCAGAAGGAAGAGTCAATAGCTTTTTGTCTGCAGTCAGACATACCCTGACATGGAAATCACCCAAAAATACATACAACCTGAGAAGAACAGAGGCTTCCAACTATATCAATCACTACAACCCTGTGATTCTGAAGATGTGGAATGCAAATATGGATCTACAATTTGTTGCAAGCAACTTCATCACTGTTGCTCACTACGTGACTTCATATATAACAAAATCAGAGAAGGCAGAGATGAAAGAGATGTAGGGGGAGATTTCTTCAGAAAAGAGTCTTACCATGAAATCGCACAGCTTCAGCTTCAAAATGCTTTCCCACATAGAAATAGGTTCTTATTAAAGCTCAAACAGGTTGAGCTCGGTTTGTTTGTTCTCCAAATTAAGAGTAATGTGTGGGTAAGCCTAGGCCTTGCAAGCAGTCAAAATAGAGTACTAAAAAGTCTATTCCCAAAAATACAGGATCTCACAGAATTTGATCCAGGAAGTAGATTATTCTAAAAACCAACATGCTGGACACATACTACCCAAGAAGGAGTCCTCATCTTCAAAACATGTGTCTCTATGAAGTACTTCAGCCCTACACATATAGAAGTAATGTAACTAAAACATACAAGACAGAAGATATGGAGTACTTGGATATGACGGTTGTTTGGAGAGACACAACAAAGGGAATCTAATTAACCACCAAAAGTTTAGTTGCGAGAAGAGAGTTTTTGTACTTGGCACTTTTGCTGTTGTTCATCCCATGGCGTACTGAATCAAAATTACAAATACAGATTTGAGTGCTCAGTCTTTCCAACCTACCTGCAAATGTTGACATATATACTCTTTGAGTGCATCCTCATATAACCATGGAAGGCGGTTCTGACAAGAACCTTTTTGTTCTTCTTTATTCTGAAACTGTTTTTTAAAGTTTTTTTAAATTTTCTAATATTTTTTATTTTTTGGGGTATTTTCTCTAAAATATAATTGCAACGAGGGAAAACATTGGATCCACAAACAGAAAAACTGTGGATCAACTGGTGTAAATAAAAAAAAATTAACAGGTATGATTTCTTGCTATTTCTAAGATTACATTCACACACTGCACCCCGACTGTGAGGGTGGTGTTACAGCCGAGGCAGAAGGTACTGATGCATCTTAATTCCAGAGATATTTGTGAGTGCCTCTTGTCCACTTCCACTGGAACTTTCTCTCCAGAAGCAGGTGGTGCAGCTCTGGAGGTTGATGGTCCCTCTCCTTCTCTCTCCCTCTGTGTGATTTTCAATTGCTTCTTATGGTATGTTTTTAAGTGGTACAACATACTTGTTATACCACATGAATATTTCTTTGCCATGCCCCTTGACCTTTGACAGGGTCTTATTGCACAAGCCGCACTTCACCAACTTAGCCACTGTTTTGGATTCACTGGATGTTATGGTGAAAAAATCCCATGCTATACTGTGCTTCTTAGCCCATGGTTCTTCATCAGAAGAGTCTTATGGTACCTCCTGCTCTTCAGGATGTTGATACCCTAACCTCTTCCTGATGGCATTTTATTTTGGAAAAAATATCCCCAAAAAAACACAACACTATAACTATAGCACAGCTTCAACAATGATCCAACCAGCAACTGGAATCTTCAAGAAGGGAGAAATGGGTGGGAACTTCATTTGGAGATTAATAAAGACTGTCTTCTCCAATCAAATCTTTCTTACATAGTGACATGATCTTCATGACTACCGATGTCATTTTGATTACCGTCGTCGTCACGAAGATCAGAAAATACATTTAGAAAGTGCTTTCAATTAAAAATGATTACAAAAATAGGAGTCTAAACACTGTACTAGTAAACAGCTATTGTCAAATATTACTTACAATATCTGTATATAGGTGTTTTGCACTTTTTGAAAAACACGCATTTCTTGCGACTTTTCCACGAAATTGGAACGTACGTATTACGATAATTTGCGATGAATTCGCACTGAATTCGCAATGATGACATTTTGTGAAAAAAAATACATACTTATTAACTCACTGAAACAAATTGCAAAAAGAGATAGGTGGTCCATTATGCAGCAGAAGTGTACAATATGCACTAAGCATATACACAATGGAAGCGAATTTACTAATTTGCCAGTAGAAGTACTGCTATTACGTACACATCTTTTAGGGAAAAATGTAGACTCTTCTTAAAAAAAAATGACAATCCATTATGACCATGAGGCTCTTTAAAAAAAATTAACCCTCAACATGAAGCACTTAAAAATATAAAGATAAGAGGTGCCCCAGGTGAAGCTCCAATGGAATAAAATAGAAAGGATGCTAACTTCTTCAACGTTACAAATAAAAGCATAATTCATTTCCTGTAATATTCTATGTAGAAAAATGAATTAAAATGCTTAATAGAAGTGAATGCTTAATAGAAGTGAATGCTACATTAGTCTATTACAGCACAATATGAACTTGGATGACTGTAATATGTGGATTCTTAATTCATGTATTGTTGTAAGAGCAGAGTGCATGGCTCACACTTTTAAATATTATTTCTAAGTAAATATTTACAATCCATTGCAGTGTTGATACAGATGCATTCACAAACCAATACAGACACTCCCATACCCATACAAGCACTCACATTTGTGATACTTAACCATACAGACACTCACTCTCCAATACAGCCACTCACACAACCATTCAGTTAACCAAACACCCACTCAAACAGTCACTCAGTCACCCAAACAGACACTAACACACACTCTCATACATATACCCACGCACTCAGCCACTTAGTCACCGATGCAGTCAGTCACATAGCCGCTCACAGAAACATACAGCCACTCACACAGCCACTCACTCACGCATACAGCCACTCGCTCACCAATACAGACACTCACACACCCACTCACTCATCCATAGAGCCACTCACACACCCACTCACTCAACCATATATCCACTCACTCACCCATAAAGCCACTCACACAGCCACTTACTCACCAATACAGCCAGTCACACAGCCACTCCCACACCCATACAATTACTCAAACACCCACATATTCACCCATACAGGTACTCACACACCCATGTATTCACCTATACAGCCACGCACACACCTATACAGCCACTCAGTCATCCTCTCAAAAATGGATACACACAGTCACACAGCCACTCACATAATATATATGAGAAATAGTGTCACTCATTAGTAGTACTTTTGTAGAACCTTAGTTTTTATGTTTAGCACTCATAAACGTTTAGAAAACACTGACAACTACTGGATGATGTTATGAGTGATGTCATTTGAGATGTCATCAGTGATGTCATGAGTGATGTCACTGACCCTTTCATGAATGATGTAATATGTGAGATCATAAGCAGTGCATTGCAGTGGTGAAAGTTATAGTTATCTCAGGTAACTATAACTGCTGAATTGCATTGATTTTGTACAAGTGAAATCTGAGCCTAACTATAATGTCCCTGTAACCTTTGGTTTTTTCAGTCAGTTTCTAAGTTTTTCCTAACTATAGGAAGCTGGCTCTGTATATGCTATACCAAAGTAAGGTATAGTGTGCAGAGAGCCCAGTGGATCCCCAAAGGCATACAGAGTTATAAATAGATAATACCTTACTCTCTATTTGTGGCAGCGTGGGTGAGCAGTAAGGATTTATCAGAGGGTAGTGTTAAGCATTTATTGTAGAGACTCAGGCAAAAAATGATGTTGCACACTCTAAGACTGAACTCAGACCAATTGTTTGTATGAAAAAATATTTCTTTAGTTGTATTTTATTTTTAGAACCAAGCAGGACTTGGTACAGATAGGTAGAATTGTCCTTTTCAAAACAGGTTGTTCAAAATAAGCAAACTGGATGAAATTGGCTTTGTTAAAGGTTTGTAAAATATTTAAAGACAGTAGATATTTTAGATTACTTTTTCTACTCAGTGGGGTATGCCTAGATATCACACAGGGACATTTCCTAGACAAAGGTAAGTAAAACACTTTTGTATTTAAAAACAGTTGCGTGGGTTTCCATTCAAACACAACTCAACACTTAGAACTTTTTCAGAGGAAAAACAGTCAATGCAATTCTATGGAGGAAAATGTGTTCATCTGTTTGCAGGCAAGCAATCGGTGTTTGGTGTTGAGTTTCTGGGATTAGAATAAGGGTTCCCCCAGGGTCAAGGATGCACACAAAGAGCACCCTCAGCGGCACTAGGGTGGACGGGTGCAGAGTGCTGAGGCCCAATGTTAGCCTATGGGGCTGGGGGGCAATTGGTTGGTGGCTGCTCTCGGGCAAGCCACAAGGTCGAGGGAGCAAAGCTCCTAGGGTTAAGCTCAGGGCAAAAGGGGATCCAAGTTGGATCTGAGTTAGCACACAAGGTGCACCCACAACGGCACAGGGGCGGCCAGGTGCAGGGTGCTGATTTGGTGTTGGGTGCCCTATTGGTTTCAATGGGAGATCTCCGGTCGGAACAAACACTGCAGGTTCGGGCAGGGAGGTTTCCTGGAGGCGACCAGCAGTTGGAGAGGTAAGTTAGGATGCAGGGGCTTGCCTGTATACTGTCAGTTGGGCCACCCAAGGCCATGGGGTGTCGGGTGAAGGGGTATCTTTAGGCATCGGGTTTCCTTACCAGCTCCAGTCACGGTCGGGGAGATCCCCCAGATAGAGGCTCCAGGTGTCATCGCAAGTCTTGAGGTAGGTAAGTTATCCCCAGATCCCAGGTCAGGTTCACTGGGGAGACCTCCTTTTGGTAATAGGCCACTTGAACTCGGGCAATGGACATCGAGTGCAGAGTGTTGCAGACTCACGAGTTCGGCTGGAGCCAGAGTCTGGTTCGTGAGCAAGTCCAGTACTCACAGGAGACAGAGTCTTTGTAGGAAAGGCTGGGCAGGTCCTCCTGGTTTTGGGGGGCTGCAGGACATGCTGGGATTCCACTGAAGCAGGTCCAGGTCAGGACAGGCCGGTAGGGATGGGGAAAGGCAGTTGGTGTCCTCCTCTTCTTCCTTCAGCATGGTTCTTCAGGTCTTCTTCTTCTTCTTCTTGCTTGTCTGAGTAAGCAAGGTTTGTGGTTGCCCCTAAATACTACATTTAGGGGCATTTCAGGTAGGTACAGGTTAGGACCAATGGGTCCCTTCCTTGGGGTGGGTACACCCCCTATTATGCCACTCTCCAGTGGGAGGGGGCATAAGCCTCTCTCTGGTTGCCTGGGTCCCCCATCTTCAAGATGGTGGGGACTGAGAGTTGTGCTTCGCCTCGCCTTCTCCAACCGAGGGGCGGAGTTGGCCAAGGTGGGCACACCTCTCCTCCTATCTTGGTTTGTCCACTGATTCTCCCTTCCAAAGTGGGGGTTAGAACTGGTGGGAGCTAGTTGCTGGGAGCAGCAAATGGCTGGGTCAGCTCACAAAGGCGGCAAGCCTTTCAAGCTTAACCTTCGTGGACCCTGCCCATCCGGGGGGTAGAGGCTTGGCAAGTCTGCCCAGGATGTGTTTTTTCAGGACCCCGAGAGCGGGAGGTTCTCAACCCAGGGGTCCAGAAACATGTCTGGGGGTGGCAGCTGGCGAGCAGCTACTCAGCCAGGACACTAGAGTTAGGTGGTTTTTCAGGGGGCATCACTAAGATGCCCTCTGACTGTATTTGGCATTAAATCCTACACTGGCATTAGGGTGGGTTTAATGGGATGAGAAGTTTGATACCAAACTTCCCAGAATTCAGTAAAGCTATTATGGTGCTGTGGAGTTTGTAATGACAAACTCCCACACAATATACTCTTTATGGCTTTACTGCACTTACAATGTCTAAGAATGGACTTAGACACTGTAGGGGTACAGGGCTCCTGCACGTGTACCCTCACCAGTGGTGTAGTGCACCCAGTTAGAGTTGTGTCTTACCTATACCACAGGCAGTCGGTTGTAGGCATGGCACACAGGTGTGTGTCTTGTCGACTCTTCACTTTTCTCTACACCAAAACACGCAGCCTGCAGTGCAGTGTGTGTGTGTTAAGGTACAGGGCCTCTAAGGGTGGCACAATATGTTCTGCAGTTCTTAGAGGCCTTCCCTGGTCACAGTGCCCTTTGTAGCCATGGTACCTTTTACAAGTTGCTTACATGTGGCCAGAGAGGTGCCAATTGGGGGTGCAAAGGTACAGTTTTAGGGAAAAAACACAGGCCCTAGGTACCTGATTGGCAGGATCCCAGGGCACACTCAGTCAAAGAGCATTAAACATCAGGCAAAAAGTGGGGGGCAACCATGCAAAAAGGGGAACTATCCTACACTAACTATAACACTAATTTATTTGCTTTCTTTATGTTTTTTTATCCAGTTCATCACATATTACACCCAGGGGAGAGGATATGGCAGTACAGCCAGAGCTGCAGACTTTGAAATTGAGAAACCAGGTTTAGGTTTTGGCGTCAGTTCGACATACCGGGGCAAAATCACTAAATCTCCCAATGCATAAAACCAAAATTAATGTGTCCTTCTGTAATGTAACTGATGCTCATGTAAAGCACTCCAATTCCTTGGGGTCAAGTCCACGCTATATAAAACTTCAACAAAAAAAACATTTTGGTTTTCGTATTTTGCACACTTCTGTCATTGGTCTATACTTGGGCTAACATTTGGAAGACATTTGGGCTCATTTTTCTCTGGTGACCATCTTGGGAGACTTATTTGTTATGAAGCTGACTAATATCCTCATTTACTGCACTATCCTCAATAGAAAATGCTTTCGGTTTTCCACTTCAATTTCATCAAGATGGTGTTCAGATATGCCAAACGTTTGGCATAAATTCAGAATGTTAGCACTTTAGTTACTCATTAGAACACTGTAGTAAAACTGCTGATCACCGGCGAGTTCACTGGCAGGCTGCTGCTGGTGTTGGAAGTGTATGTTTCAGTCTGCATGTCAGAATGTTTGAATGGAATAGAAGAGGAAGATATTTGAGAACTCACTTAAAATGTGTCCTAATTTTTCATTCTACAGCACTAACCATAATTATTATGACAAAATGAACCCCTCGTTTTGTTCTTTCCTAAATTAAATGTTTTAAGTTTTACCAGTTTGATTCAATCAAGATGGCTTCAGATGTGCCATACTTGTTTCATAAGAAAGACTGTTAGTGCTCTAGTTGTTGTTTAGAACACTCCGAGAGGCTGCAGTAGAACACAAGGGAATCAACTGACAGGCTGCTCCTGTTGGAAGTACATGTTGTACTGAGAATGTCAGACTTCATTCTCATATGGCTGAGAAAGTGTGAATTTACAGAAAATATGTTCTCATTTTAGCTTCTGGGGCACCTTCATAACCTCTATGGGAAAATCTTGAGGAAACAGTTTCCTCCCAAACATGATTCATGAAATGCCAGCAGAAGGCTTTTATACAGGGTAAATTCACCTTAGAACCCACCACAATTCCTAAAATTTGTATGGTACCATCAACACCTAATTTATATTGTAGCTAAAATCTGTTATCACCCTTTATAGGTTGTCCTTTTTGCGACCCTCAAATCATGCCATTCACTACAATGCATTTCAATGGGGTGTGTAATGTCCTACTGAACATATTTCACTGTGCCATAATATTTGATGGTGTCATTCAACCCTAGCATTGCACCTTCCTTTTCCCCCATCCACCCTTGCGTGTGTGTGCATGTGGCGTTTGCCACATGCTGCTTTTGAATGCTGAGGGAAGCAGATGAATGTGGGGCTATTAAACGGCATTCTGTGAAGAACACGATCTGAATAAAGAAGTGCTTTTCCTGACTCCCACCTCCTCATTACTACACAGTTTTAATTGGTGACTTACGGGATCCCCAAGCTGCAATACCATCAATGATTCCAATTTCGTTGCCGTGAAGTGAGGCAGTGCCCGTAGCTTTTTCCTGGCTTCCATCCTGAGGCGGTGGGAGGAGTGCCTGCTGACTCCTGTTATCTCCCGTCGTACTCCCACGCCAGATCCTGCCTCTTCCAGACTTTAGCTTCCAAAACCTTTGCCCGCCTTGAACGGCCCATGGGAAGAGTTCAAGGACTGTACTGTGAGGGGATTACCATTTGAATCCACTTCGTTTTTTTAAAAAGAAATACTCCAAATGAACATCGGAGGGAGACAAATCCTCAAAAAGTATACTGAGAAATTTCACATAATTCTACTGCATACTTAGAACATTTGTGAACAGTTATTGTGCCCTAATTGCAGTAATTGTGTGATTCCTACAAAGTGGTGTCAATATGGGTAGCATAATGAATGCAGTGGCTATGCCCAGAACCTTCTTGGAAGTGCCAGGAAGTACCCGCAGAAAGTTGGACCAAGTGGGTCAGGCTTTTTGAAAAGCACTTGGAGGCCATCGATGGGACCAAAAATGAACCAGCCAGGAAACAAGCCATGATGTATAAATGTTTGGGGGCAGAATGAAGAAGGCTGTTTGATCACATAACCTCTGTTGAGAAAGAGGAGGAGGCGGAGGATCAAGAATCAGATGTATTCATTGCAGCCAAAACTCTAATTAAGGATTATTTTGATACAACTATGAGTGTTATAATGGAAAGGTACAATTTTTACTACCACTATCAAGCACCTGGTGAATCAATTGAGTCTTATATAGCGACTTTAAGGATGTTGGCCAGAACATGCTCCATCAAAGACATGGATGAAATGATTCGAGATCAGGTGGTGATGTGCACCACTTGTGTGAAATCACAAGAAAAAATATTGTGTCATCGCAATACTACTCTGGAGTAGGTGATTTCTACTATAAAGAGCATTGAAAGGTCTGCTAAGGGAGTGAAGTTACTGCACAAACCTGACAACCATCATGCAGAAATCAATCTAGTACGCAAAGAAGGAGAAGCGTTGACAAACCAATACTGAAAGAACAGCAAAAATAGCAATTCAAATTCAAGCACCAACAAATTGGCATGCTATCGTTGCAGGTCCAGTACCCACTTGGCATCTAGCAAAGGATGTCCTGCTTTAGACAAGTTCTGCAAAGGAAGTGGGAAGACAGGATATTTCCTTAAGGTCTGCCAAACTTCTTGCTTCAAGAAGGTCTTCAGAGTGGAAGAATCAAAATCAGAGGAAGGACCAGATGAATGTGAAATGATGGAAAATGTAGTATTACTTGCGGTCATCCTCAATAAGGAAGATATGCAGAACGGAGATGCAATTGGACACTGGGTCCAGAATTACCATTCTATCTAAAGACACCTACGATAACTTAGGATGCAAAACTCCACTACAAGCCAGCACGATCATCCCAGGAGCCTATGGGGGCTACAAAATAAAACTGGAAGTAGTATTTAATGTAGAATTGACATTCAAGTAGAAAAATACTCTAACAAAAGTTTATGTAGTAGATTAAAGTGTCAATATCCTCGACTGGTTAGAACAGCAGAAGCTAAGAATGTTAATTAATCCATACCAACCTTCTTGTGTTTTCAGCATCCAGGAAGATAACATAGATACAATTCTTTAAGAGCACAAAAGAGTATTCAATGAGAAACTTGACTGCTTAAAAAATTTCAAACATAAAATTATTTTAAGAAAAAGCATGCAGCCTGTCAAGCAACATGTAAGGAATGTACCAGCCTGCACTGAAGTCAAAGCCATTCTAATGGATTGGTGTGACAATGGAATAATTGAGCCAATCAACACCTGGGAATGGTTATCACCTGCTGTTATATCAAAAAACAAGAATTGCTCAATCCGTCTGTGCATTGATCTCACCAACTCAACTGCCATGCAGTAGCTGATTGTCAGCCCTTGCCTCTAATAAATGAAGTAGTGATGGATTTGGTCCAAGCATAGGTCTTTACGACATTAGATTTCAGTGCAGCCTACCATCAAATAAAATAGGAAGAAGGGTAAACAAATTGTACTACATTCATTGCTCTGGAAGGAGCCTACCAGTTTTGCAGATTATCTTTTAGGCTGTGATCAGCATCTGCTATCTTTCAACATGTAATGAATCAACTTTTTTAGGCATGGAAGGCGTAAGGTCATTGCAAGATGACATACTAATTTACAGCAAAACGGTGGACGAACACATGTCTATTTCACGGAACGTTTGACAAACGGTGCAAGATAGTGGTCTAACATTACAGAAAGACAAATATAAATTTCTCAAAGAAACAGTTGAATACCTTGGGCACTTCATTGACAAACATGGTATCTGGCCAAAGCCGTCTTTGATATCTGCAATCTCAAAGTCACCAAGACCAATCAACAAGGAAGAACTTGCATCATTTTAGGGAATGTGTGAATTCCCCTCCAAATTCATACAGAACGTTGCCGTAAAGATTGAACCTCTTCAGAAATTGATAAAGAAATATTTAGAGTTTATAAGGGATGAGAAATGTGAGCAAAGCATGATGGACATCAAAAGAGATTTGAGTTGGCACCATTCCTGCAGTCATTCAGTGGGAAATTGCAAAGTATATTAACTACGGATGCTAGCCAGATTGGGTTTGGGGCGGTGTTCAGCCAGAAAATAGAGAAAGGGAAAAGAGGCATCAGACTTGCATCACAAAAGCTGAGAGGTCCAGAGTCAAAGAATTCAGTGATTGAACGTGAGCTATTGGCCTGTGTCTGGGCAGTTACAAAATTCAAAATATTTCTTTGGGGCAAAGAGTTTATTCATTTGCACTGACCACAAGCCATTGGTCAGCATTTTGGAAGGAAAGGGTTCTAGTAAACCTACCCCAAGAAGAGCTAAGTTAGCGTGTAAGGTGCAAGAGTACCAGATTAGGATGGAGTACATTTCAGGCCGAGTGAATGTTTCAGCTGAATATCTGTGGCGTGCCCCTTGTGATAGCTAATCAGATTGTGAGGGAGATGAGGACGATAATTATTTTCTGGTTGCATGTTTGTTTGATTGTGAAAAATCCAATGGCACCATTACCAGGCAAGAATGGAGAGAGGCCATTAGAAGGGACAATGTATTTGCAGAAATGAAAAAGTACATAAACAAAGGATGGCCACAAAAAAAAATACTAAACAATGCTTTAAGACCATATTAGAAAATAAAAGACGACAACACCATTGCTGATGAAGCTGTTCCCCATGGTGAGACACCGTTAGTGCCCACATCCTTAAGGGGAAAGTTAATATCCCTCACATCACGAAGGCCATGTAGGGATAACAGGAACAAAACAAAAGTTTAAGGAAAGATATTGGTGACCATCTATGGACCGCAATGTTGAGATGTTTGTTAGCCATTGTTCAGTCTGTGCCAAGGTGGATAAAACCATGCCCATACACCAATGCCCCATGTCATCTGTAGATTGCTTGAAGGTCCCTGGATAAAGATCGGGACCAACTTTATTGGACCAATTAATGCTTTGCCCTTAGAAATGTGTTGCAGCATTCTCATAGTAGATTACTTCAGTAAGTGGATTGAGGCTAATTTTGTGTCACAACTCACCACATCTGAGGTGGTGAAATTCTTGAAGGAATTGTTTCGTAGGGAGGGTTTCCCTCCTCAGTTAGTCTCTGATAATGGAGTGCAATTTGTGTCCCAAGAACTAGCTACATTCTTGAAGATAAATGGCATAGAACATGTAAGGTCATCGCTGTACCATCCCCAAAGCAATTGTCAGGTTGTAAGGGTCAATCGCCTTATCATATATATCATCATGAGATATATCATTGCTATTCACACCATTATGGCATAAAATTGGTCATCTTTAAGTCTTTTAGAGAGTGTAGTCAAGGGGCCAGGTCTACCAGAGTGAGGTAGACAAATCTGTAGACAGATCTTTTCAATGTTGAGCCCCCCTCTTGCATCCAGCACACTATTCTACTTAACATCAACCCAATTTGTTCTATGGATCTAAACTCCTATTTTGCACCAAGTTGTCATCTCACAGACCAGCCATGTGTCAAGCAGATCGGTGTCCAATATAGGTCACAGAAGGGCGGATTTATGCCAGATCTTCAAGTTGACCACTGACTATGCAAATGAGTTTCACATACATTAATTGTGTGTTTAACTTATGTGCATAGCCAAAAGATGTGGCATGTATCTGGCTCTACTCGACCCACATTACTGAGCCATGTCATTCAAATGAAGATGCACTTAGAAATAGTCAAAAAGTCTAAAGACAACCTGTTGTTTTGGAAAAAGTGTAAGTAATAACTTAATAGTCACTGAATCCTTGCTAGATATAGTAATTAACAACAAAATGGGATGGACACTTGGTAGTCAGTTAATGATGCATGTTGAGATCAAGGGCTGACCAAAAGTCCCTTCCTCACAATATGAGATGCTGCTAATATTTTGGTAATTATTTTTTAGATCAGTGATGTTTAGGAGGTTCAGTTTTCTCTCACTCTCTTGCCTTAGGTCCTATTGTGAGCCATTTATAGTTTGTTACTTTTTTTTACTACTATGTATAATCTAGTATATTTATTGTTCTATTTGCAGATACTAGCATTTATACCTTATAACTTAAAATAAATAATCCCAAATAGTATGTGTTCTTTATACCAAGTGTACTAAAAAACACACTTTCACTATTTTATTTCATAAAGAGCAAAAGTGAAATTCCTTTTTATTATTACAGTACAGTTTAACAGACTCCAGAAAACAATGCTTACAGTCATAAAGATTCCATTTTAAAATCAATTGTCAGAAGAAAACAACTGGGTCCATGGGTACAAAACTTAGGGGGATATTTACAAGCAGGTTGCTCCGCTGCTGTGTAATTCTTTTTCATGCAGCGGCGGTGCTTTCTTTGCTCCATATTTGCAGGGTGACACATCTCAGCAGATGCGTCACTTTTTGTCAGCCTCCATCGATTTTTACCTGTGTTGGAACCAGCTGTGTGGTGTTAGTTTTAATATCTGCAAGGTAGACGTTCCCACCGAAAATCCCCCGTAAGACTGACGCAGTGGTATTTATGACATTTTGCAAAAGTAGCACATCTTTGCGAAGCGGGCCACTAAGCTTGAGATGCTTCAAAATTCCTACGCCTCTAAAAACCAGGGGTAGGAATGAGGCATTGGCTGTGGCATAGGTATCTGACCAGCTAAAGCAACTTGAAACAGTGTAACCTGCAATCAAGTCTCATTCCCTCAACAGGTAAGTGCACACATAAGGTAGGTAACACAGTAAACATCACACACCATCACAGACTTGCATGCACTCATATTGTACTTTTACATATTATGTGACACATACGTAGTCATAGTGGTACACATAAGTACACTATGCCCATTTGTGCGTGACATCCAGGACCAATGTAATAGAGGGCAAGTTGAGTTTTACACCTTTTCACGCTCTATTACATTGGCCCCCAACATATGAGGCTACTGGCATCAGTCAAAACTGATGCATCATCTCCGATTTCTGATGCACTGCTGTAGTTGCACCAGTCTTATGACCAACTATAGCATTGTGCCACTTTTGGGCCGGATGCCTTGCAGCTTCCTACCCACGGATGAGTCCGAATTTCCAACGCATCATTTGGACCTTGCGTCATGAAGACCCGTATTGCAACTACAGCGCATCCATGGTGTCGAAAGGTTTTTTTGACACAGGCGCAAGAAAGTTTGCCATATCCCTGCCTTGGACAGCGATGCGTCATTTCTTGTACATAAGGCCCTTAGTTATTTTGATTCTATCTCACTGCAAGGAGTTACCCTCTTTTGTTCTGCCGATGGTTCTATGCCTTTCTTCAGCATGTCTCTCATTAGGAGTCACCAGTGTGAATACCATATTCTAAATCAGGATATTCATTGCTAGGATGTAGGAACAATAGCTACAGTAGGAAACAAAAGTTGTTTCCTACTGTTGCTACATCATGAAGGAATCCTAGGCTGCTGTGATGGAGATCTCTTAGAGACTTTCAGTACAGCACTGGCTCTCTGCTCCAATGGAGAGCACAGCTTCAAGTGCAGAGGGAGGCCACAGAGGGTGATGGGGTTGCCTGGAAGGGGCACAGATATTATTTCACATTTGGGACAGATGGAAGAAAACATGCTTTGAATGGCTACTCAATTACTCCTTTGCCTAGCAGCTGAGAGCAGGTGCTGATGACTTTAGGGACATACATAAGATCAACAGGGGAATCCTTTTCATCTTGGGGCTGTGAATAAAATAATAAACAACTCAAGCTTTGCTTTTGTAGCGTATTTCTTGTCACTCAAAACCCTTGGAGTAAAACATCCCCATTATTCACTAGTACTCATCTGTAATTCTATACAACTTTACCTGAAAAATACAGCAAGCATTAACCATGCATTCAGATTCGATGAGTGTAATATACTATTTATTACCATTCTTGATGGAAGAAATTATAACCCGTCTGAGGCTTTGCCTCTTGTCAGTTATGGTCTCTCTCCACAGGCAAAGAACAGCAACTATGCTGCACTTTGTAGATCTAATTATATGCTATTTATGTAAATAATGTGCATATTTACTCTACTTTTACATTTGTAACTTCCCTGACTTAAAATTCTACATTTCTCTTGTAAAATATCTGTTCTATGGAGTAGGCTGGGAATATTGAGTCCCAAATATCAACAGAACAGAATATAATAACAACAATATTGAGGGACAAAATATTGAAAGGTAAGATTCTATATATTTCCAATACCTAACTCCACTTATATACGCACCTTGGTTTATATATATATATATAATCAAAAGAAAAAGATAAATCCCAAGCAAGAACAAGTCCAGAGAGTCATAAAAATAATCCAGAAGGAAGAAGGAATCCTAGTGAAGCCCTCAGACAAGGGAGGGAATGTTGTGCTCTGGGGACGTGAGATGTATAAGAAAGAAGCATTGAGTCAATTGAACAACAGTGAATGTTACAAACGAATTGAAATAAAAGACTATGAAAGAGTAAAAGTTCAATTCTTTGAGAGACTGGAATGCTGGAAACAACAGGAACTCCTAAGTTGGGATGAGTACATGTTTATAAAACAAGAGAATCCAGTTATACCAGTCTTTTATATAAGGCCTAAAGTGCACAAGAGCATTGAAAATCCACCCGGGAGACCCATATTCTCGTCATACAATAGCTTGTTCGAAAATGTCTCCAAATATATTGACTATTTCTTAAATCCTATTGTAAAAACATTAACATCTCATATAAAAGATTCTACTGACTTTTTGAAACATATATATGATGTACGCTGGGATGACACTATGGTATTACTAACTCTTGACATTGCCACGCTCTACACGAGTATAAGACATGCTGTTGGACTAAGGGCCACGGAATACTTTTTAAAAACGAAACCAATGAGATTTTTAAATCATAACAAAATGCTGTTAGAGATGATGGAGTGGTGCCTTACTAAAAATATTTTTATGTTTGTAAATGAGTTGTTCCGGCAGGAACAGGGGACAGCCATGGGCATCTGCTTTGCCCCCAGTTATGCTAATTTACATCTTGGCTGGTGGGAGGAGCAGGTGCTCAGTGGCCCAGAACTGGAACACTGGGCAGATAACGTCTTACTGTGGGTAAGGTTTATTGATGATGTTTTCGTGCTGTGGCAGGGCACGGAAGCTAATATTGATTTATTTATCAGTGACCTGAATGAAAACAATCTCAATCTGCATTTTGTGGGACACCACAGTAAAACCTCAATAAATTTCCTAGACGTTAGGATAACACCGAAAGGGGACAAATTGGAAACGACAATCTTTCGGAAGCCCACGGCTGGAAAAACAATCTTGCATTCAGGGAGCTCCCACCCAGTGCCACTCATCCGGAGTATTCCTTTTGGTGGGTTTTACAGGGCACGGAGAACCTGCAGCAATTCGGACAAATATGAGAGAGTAGAAACAGAGATGACCAGTCTTTTTATCCAAAGGGGCTATCCACTAGAAACTATACGGAGTGCGTCAGATAAAGCTAGGAATCTAAACAGAGAGAAGGTACTTTTTGAACCATCAAAGACACAGTGAAAGAAAGATCAGAAAGGAGGGTTGAAAACCCAAAGAATTATAACGACTTTTAACACCAAGCATAATGAAGTTAGATCCATTTTTAAAAAGCACTGGCACCTTATCAGAGGAGATCAGGTATTGGGTCCTGAAATTAAGAAAAAATCCTGAAATAACGTACAAGAAATCTAAATCGTTGAAGGACCATATTGTTAAAAGTGAATTTCAAGAGAACGTAAGCAATCAATCATGGCTACAACAGAGAAAAGGTTTTAGAAAGTGTTTTAAATGTAAAGCATGTCAGCATGGGGTAAATCTAACGAATTTTAAAACACCTTTTAACAAAACTATAAATATAAAAGGTTATCTGACGTGTAAGTCAAGTTTTGTAGTCTATATGTTAAAATGCACATGTGAGAAAGTTTATATAGGAAGTACCACCATACCTGCCCACAAAAGAATACTGCAACACAGAAGAGCAATAACCAATAGGGACAGGAGTTATCCTGTAGCCAGGCAATTTGAGAAAAATCATCAAAGTGATCCCACACTGATGCGGTACAGTTGTATAGCTGAAGTCCTTAGGAAAAGGAGGGGGGGGAATAGAGAAAAGGAACTCTGCAAACTGGAAACATATTTTATACTGGAGTTCGATAGTAAAGAACCAAATGGATTAAATATTGATGAGGATTTATTTACTTGCCTGCATTAAGAAAAACTAGGAAGTTTGCACATTCGAAGGAACCCTTTTTTTCAGAATTTATGTAGTATAAGGAGGAGGAGGACAAAGGACACCAGCACTGTAGGATTTAACACTTTAGATTTAGCACTTTAGATTATTCATAGGAATAAGTATGCACTAGCACTTTATATTGTAAGATTTTTTAGAAAAAGTATATGAAGTTTAATATACGAAAGCAGAGAAAAAAATTAAAAATGAGCACTAGCACTTTAATTATCATTGTACTGTATAAAATAATCATATAGAAAAAAGTGAGAATACAATGTTGAGCAATTGCACTTAGACGAAGTTCTGTTCATTGTAAATTTAGGACAAATTCGAAGTAGAATGTGGGCAGCCAACGAACGCTTTGTACCACCGTTTTATGTGTAAAAATATGAAAATTAAGTTTTCAAGGTATTCCTTGGTTGTAAAGTTTTGAGAAAGTTATGCATTATACTACTCAAAGTGACACAAGGATATTTATTATGCACTAGCATTTTTTAAACTGTGGAATAAGTTATACTATTCAAACATGTTCCAATATGGTGCCCAAAGTTGTACAGTGACTGACTTTGATGTTCAAATGGGGTTTTGTCCTTTGTCAATGTCAATAGTATTTAATGTTTATCAAAATGGCGTTCGGCATCGCGAACAAGGCTGCATGTAGCAGCCGAAACGCGTAGATGCCATCACTGAGCGAATAAAGTCGAGTGGAAATAACCCCTTTGAGTGCTGGATTATTGCCTTTTGAAGCGAGGTGATTTGTACCTGATATATATATATATATATATATATATCAAACAAGGTTGCCCCACTGTTTGAGAGTGCACTCAAGAACCAGGCGAATGCCGCTGATTTGAAGCAGTATCCTTTATTTCGGCAACCGGCACAGGGTGTCCTGAATAGTTCAAAGCCCTACGCTTTTCGACGCTTCTGCGTCTTGTTCACGGGCATCAGCATGTCACCTAGGGCAGAAAGAGTGAAAGTTCAAGTCCTCTTTTTTATTGGCATTTTACTCAATTTAAACATTTGTAACGCCCTCCAGTGGGCGTGGTCACCGCTTTAGCCTTATGGGACTCGTAGTACTTTCCATAACAATGTTTAAATTGAGTAAAATGCCCAAAAAAGAGGACTTGAACTTTCACTCTTTCTGCCCTAGGTGACATGCTGATGCCCTGTGCCGGTTGCCGAAATAAAGGATACTGCTTCAAAACAGCGGCATTCGCCTGGTTCTTGAGTGGGCTCTCAAACGGTGGGGCAACCTTGTTTGATGTTTCTCCAGCCAGTACCGGTCAGGAGAACGGACCACCATTATAAATATGGACTGTCTCATGCAGATTGGTCTGCGGTGATGATTGCAGAAGAATCAGTTTTTGTGGAATTGAGCCGGTATTTGCTGCCCTGAGACTCACTGGAGAGTTGTAAAAATTGCATAAAATCAATGTTACAATGAGGCAGAACCCACTGAAGGGTTTTATTTATGATGGAAAGTACTACGAGTCCCATAAGGCTAAAGCGGTGACCACGCCCACTGGAGGGCGTTACAAATGTTTAAATTGAGTAAAATGCCAAAAAAAGAGGACTTGAACTTTCACTCTTTCTGCCCTAGGTGACATGCTGATGCCCGTGAACAAGACGCAGGAGCGTCGAAACGCGTAGGGCTTTGAACTATTCAGGACACCCTGTGCCGGTTGCTGAAATAAAGGATACTGCTTCAAAAGAGCGGCATTCGCCTGGTTCTTGAGTGCGCTCTCAAACGGTGGGGCAACCTTGTTTGATATATATATATATATATATATATATATATTTTTTTTTTAATCACACACAACCAACTTCTCTTACACCAAGGAAATAGACACTCACTCAAAAATGCGTGCAGAAAATAAAGGGCTTTACTCCGTAGCAAGACGCATTTCAGCCAATACCGGCCTTCATCAGATGCATGTGATCAAGGCCAGCAATGGAGCGTCTTCTTCCTTGGTGTAAGAGACGTTGGTGGTGAGTGATATTTTTGCCTGTTATCTCGTCTGGCATGGTGCTGCACCACCACTCAAGGGTCTCACGACTTCACTACAAGTTTTTGCAATATATATATAGGTTGGGAGATGAAGTCCCCATTGCTGCTAGGGGTCCTTAGGGGCCAAGTAGCCCACCTGTTACCTCCAGTAAGCCCAACACAGTGGGATTGCTGAGAGGTGGTCGTGGGCCACGCCCCCTTTCTCTACCACTTTGCAAATTCACCTCCTGGCACGCTCTTGGTAGGGGGATGAAGCCCCTTGCCTCTTGAGGGTCCCTGGGGGCAAACTAGCCCTCCTGCTACCTCCAGTAAACCCCACACAGCTGTACAGCTGTATTGCTGAGAGGTGGTCCGAGGCCACACACCCTTTTTCCACCACTCTGCAAACGCGCCTCCTGGCACACTGCTGCTTGGAAGATGAAGTCCACTTTAGTCCTGAGGTCCTCAGGACAAAGGGAGCTGCTAACGTGCAGGTCCCTTGGCCCAAAAGCAATTCTGCTTCGCTTCATGGAAGTGAGAGCATCTTTTCTGCTCTTGCTTCCATGAAGCAATGCAGTGTTTGCTATGGCATGGTGGGAGCAGGGCTCCCGCCATGCCATAGCAAACTGCAATGTCCCGGGGGTGGGCACCACAGGACATTGCTGGAGCCAGCCCCGGGGGATGGTGGTCCCCTGGGCCATGGAGGGCTCCTGAAGGGGGGTCACGCGGCCCCCCTTCCATCTTCTCTTTAGCCCTGGGGATTTGGTGGTCCCTGGGGCCGGGGGTCCGCAACAGACCCCAGCATTTTCTTAATTGGTGCCCCGGGGAGGTGGTGGTCCCCGGGGCTGTGTGGGGGGGCTCGAGCCCCCACACTTCATTTTTAAAAATAACCCAGGGGAGTTGGCGGTCCCCAGGGCTGCTGGGGCTTCCACAGACCCCCACATATCTATTTCCAATTGCCCCCAGGACCTGGCCCACCAGGGGCATAAAAGAAACGGGTGGGAGACCGCAATTTTTTTTTTTTAAATTTTCGGTGGGATTCGCTGACCCAACTTTACAAAAATGCTTTTTTTTGCTCTGGTGGTCCCTCGTGGGACCCCCTGAGCAGGCCTAGGGGGTCAGAATGTATCTACCCTGCCCCCTTTTCTTGTTTTTAATCCTTTTTTTACCTTTTTTCTTGTGACTCGGTTCAACCGAGTCACAAGATGGCTGCCAACATTTCCTGGTTGGAACTGTTGGCAGCCAATCAGATTGCAGGCTCGAGATCGGGAGGGTTCGCGGATCCTCCGCGACCATATTTGTATATCTGAAAAATGTTTACATTTCTCAGGAACTGCCAAATGGATTTACACCATTTAACAAAAAGAGTGCTTTCTGAACCAAGAGCTACCTTTTTGTCAAATTTGGTATAATTCCGTTCAGCAGTTCAGGCTGTAGCCTTGTCTAAAGTTTCCTATTGAAATTAACATGGAGAAAATGTGTTTTGGGACCCCCAATTTTTCTTGGCCCCTGCTTGACAAACCACGCCGAAACTTTCAACACAGGAGCTGACCCCATTAGTTTTGAAAATTTCACGAAGATTCGTCAAGAGGCGTCAAAGATATTGGTAAAAGAAAAAACGATTTTTGAATAGAAACGAGGTCCTAACTATAATTACCTTCTGGCGACCGTAGGTAATATATATGTATATATACATATATATATATATATTCACTGAAAAAAACACAGGTTGCAGGGACGTTATAGTTAGTTGGACATTTCACTCTTACAAAACCAGAGAAATTGGGCATTTATAGTTAGTTGAGCTAACTATAGCTTGCGCCCCCGCAATGGACTGATGATGATGTCACATATTACATCACTCATGCCATGGTCAGTGACATCACTGATGACATCACTGATGACATCTCAAATGACATCACTGATGAAATCAATGATGACATCATCCGCTTAATATCTGATGCACCTCCTCACACCCTAATATAACCTTTCATACACCCACTCTAAAATACAGACTACCATTCTCGAAACCATAGACACACCAATACCAGTTAGTACATACCCTCTCACTGATTCATAGGTCTACACACATCCACTCACTCACCGATACAGTCACTCATACATGCAGTCACTCATCAATACAGCCTCTAATATATGCACATTCAGACACACACTCACACTCATTCTTCAATACACCTTTGCTTATCTATATATAACATTGTTAAACTTTTAAAAATCTCTGGATGATGTCATCAGTGATGTCATCAGTGATGTCATTTGAGATGTCATCAGTGATGTCATGAGTGATGTCACTGGCCATGTCATGAGTGATGTAATATGTGATGTCATCAGCAGTGCATTGCGGGGATGCGAGTTATAGTTAGCTCAACTAACTATAACTGCCCAATTTCTCTGGTTTTGTAAGAGTGAAATGTCCAACTAACAATAACGTCCCTGAAACCTGTGGTTTTTACAGTGAATATATATATATAGGCTAATCTGTTTTAGGTTCAAACCCATAATAACTGAAAAAAAAAACACTGAAAGGAAAATAGCCCTCACCGGTGTAAACATATAAACACTGGAAAAACACCTTTACAACCAGAAACTAAATGCCATTCAAAGCAAGGAAAAGGAGAGTGAAAGAGACATTTTTATTTCTGCCTTAAGGGGCCAATACAATGTAACTTTGTTACACAAGGTAGCAGCAAGAAAGACTGGGCTAACATTATTCTGCTTGCATTTTGTTGTTTAGGGATGTCACTAAAATATTGTTCCTTCTTCCTTTTGCTTTTTCAGATTTGTGGTCTTTGGTCTAAAGATGCAGGGTTTAGAAGCATTTTTATGAGACAAGGAGGAAGGTGCACCAGATCAAAGTCCATACGCTCCAAGTGTATCCAAAAATTATCTTTATTGTAATTGCAGATTTAAAGTTGAACATCAGCCAACACGTTTCGTTCCAATCCTGGAACTTCATCAGGGCTGAAAAAACATAGTGACAAACAACATATAAATTCCAAATCACATAAAAATCACATAAAAAAGACGAGCACAGAATATACACATATCAACATTTAAATTCCAAATCACATGAAAAAACAAATACGTAAACTACACAAATTCATGTATATACAATTATAAAACCCATTACAAACACAATCCATTTTGCTGTTGAGACAAAACAAAACATATAAAAACTAAATATTTTGAAAACACCAATATGCGCACAATATATAAATCCATAAGACCACAACACATTCTATGCAAAAATCAAGATGATATACATTGTAACATAACCCCCTTGATCCATACAATTCTTTTATAAAATCACAGATAAATAAATACTCAAACCTATACAACACAATATATTTATAAAGAAGGAGAGAAAAGAAAAAAATTGATCAACAGAGAACACAAAATAAAAAATAAAATAATCAAACAAGAGTAAATAGAAACAATGAAGATAACTACTACCAAAAAACATACCTAGAAAAGTGTTTAGGCTCAATTGTAGACACCAATAAATACATGACCTCTCAATGTTCATATAGTTTCAACAATGAGGGATACAACCCTATTATTCAATTATTGTAAATTTAATTTCTAATATTCATAGGAGCATCTTATTATTCAATTATTGCAATTATAATTTCTAATATTCTTAGGAGCATCTTACCTCCAGCAAATAAATCAAGTATTATGAAAAGCTTATGTACTTTAGTTTCAGTATATCCAGAATCAGACAATCGAACAGAGTAACCCAAGTCCAGCTGGAAAAAGGAACATAAACTTAAGCTGTTGTTGTCCTCAAGCTATACCAACACCATAGATAAGTTCCCGAAAGTACCGCATGCAGTAAAGAAACATGTACCTATCACACCGTGATATCCTAAGATCACACCAACACCACAAAAAGGGGAAATCATAACGAGCCAAGGTCCCAGTTCAGTATATACTACAAAGCACCCAAGGAAGATTATCCCGCCAGGGCAAACACTTAGGGCCTGATTCTGATGCAGTTAGGAAATCTTCCCAATCTAATCGGTTTGGAAATGGTTTCCGACCGACTCGGATCGGGAGAGTCCGACCGACCAAGTATGATGCATCCGGATGCTTCCAGATACGATTTGGTTGGACTCCCATTGACTTCTATGGGAGCCTATGTTCCTAACCGCATCGTAATCTGGCCCTCGGATGGGAAGATACGTTCCCGATCCAATTCGGAAGGAGCAAATGCCATTAGGAGGCCTTCCTAACAGCATCGAAATCGGGCCCTAGGTGGGAATGCTTTCCTAACCGCATCGGAATCAGGCCCTTTGTATTTAGACTCCAAGATCCGTGAGTTCCACACCTCATGTCACATAAACCCACATTACTATTAATATGCTAGGCAGTGTGTTCCTAGATCGGCGCCTTACCTCCTCAATAGTGATGTCAAGTCAAATATAAAGGTCTAATATCCCATATTGCGGGTGGCCAATGTGACGGCCAATACCTAATTAAAAGAAACTATGTATTAATAATGAATATATATACCATATGTTAGAAATGGGGGTCTCTAGTTGGCAATGGCTGGCCACTGTCCAAGTAGGGACCCTTCTTCCTAAGTCAGAGTAAGAGGGCTACCCTCCTTGATACCCCTGCTCAACCCTGTGGTAACGTAGCATGAGCAGGTAAGCTTATCTCAGAGGCAGGGTGTGAAGCATTTATGACCATACACAGTAACTCAGTGAGGAACACTACAAAGGGACACCACACAAGTAGTTATAAAAAATAAGTATCTTTATATAAAGGCAGATTTATCACAAGACCAATAACTGTAAAAGCCACAATACTGTCAAAAATAGGATAGCTGTTGAAGGGCTGTCAAAAATAGTTCAAAGGTTGCAAAAATAAGGTTCAAGTTCAAAGCAGTGGTCTCTGCGACCCTTTCTCTCACAAAGTACCTGGGTTTAGTAGCAAAACCAACAAAATGTCGCAAATAAGCTGTAGCGATGATTCTCGGCACGCGAGGCCGGCGATGCGTTGAAATCCTTGCCGCAAAGGAGGATGATGCGCCGATCTGCGTGATGCGTGCGGAGACGATGCGACAAACTTCTGCACGCTGGACCGCCGATGCGATGACTTTCTTGCCGCGTGGGAGAAGTCGATGCGGCGATCCTGTTGCGCTGTGCGATCGTGTTGCAATGCGAAGACAAGACGCTCCGCGAGGGAGCGACGAAATTCGGTGCGATGCGATCAAAGTGGCGGACGAACGGCGTCCGCAATGCGATGTCTCGAAGCGATGATTTCTTTAAGGGTTGCGAGTGCGCGGCGACAGCAGCGCAATGATTTTTCCAGCGCGTCTCGGCTGCAGCGGCTCGCAAAGGGGTGTCAGCGATGGTTTCGTGTTGCGAGCCCTCGGCGGCAGTAGCGCGATGATTTTCCCAGCGCTCTCGACTGCAGCGGCTCGCAAAGATGCGTTAGCGTCGATTTCCCACACTCTCTTCTCTGATGCAAACTAGAGGCCCTGGAACTCACAGGAGCCTCATCAGCAGACAGCAGTCCTCGCAGGGAGGAAGCAGGAGGTTGGTGGTGGAGTCTGATGTGCCTGAGACTCCAGCAGGAGGCTAGCTCTTTTCCTAGCCCTTGGGTAATTGCTTGTAACGAAAATAAAAGTTCTCTCAAGAGTTCCTTTTCCTCTTCTTCAAGGTCCAGTGGTCACTGCTGCAGGCCAGTGCAAGAAACAACACACAAGCACAGGGACAGTCACTTCCTGCAGATTCCTCCAGTGGCACGGACAGAGTTTCCTCTCCAGATCCAAAAGCAATACAAATTGGAGGGGTTTGAGCACAGATATTTATACCCCAAAAGTCTTTGGGGCATATTATCAACAACCGGCGATAAATATCGCTAAGCGCACTTAGCGCTAGGATATTTATCGCCGGCGATCGATGAATTTTATCGCTGAGATAGCGTGCTATTAGCAACGCTTATCTCAGAATCGATAAAATTCCTGGCGCAAGCCGCCAAATGTCCGATTATCGCTGGAAATCCAGCGATAATCGCACGACATTTGGCGATAGCTTGTTGATAGGGCTGGGCATACTTAACCATGATATCCACCTTCCATTGGATATCATGGCTAAGTCAAACTAAAAGCATGCGTAAGGAAAGTAGCGTTAACCAAGGTTAGCGCTACTTTTCTCATCGCTATGCTTGTTGGGGATTCCTTGATAATTGGAGAAATGTCGGTTAACGACATTTCTCCAGTTATTTTGGGACGGAACGCCCACTTTGCATCTCATTAGAGATGCAAAGGTGGCGTTATGGAAAAGGAGCGATAGGGCAAGGATTCACGCGATACCGTGGCCTTGCTAATACAGCGATAAAATTATCGCCGCTTTTCGATCTGAAAGCAGACGCTAAAGCGGCGATAATTTCTTATCGCCGGCTTGATGATATGCCCCTTAGTTCTCAGAAGCTACAAGTCACTGAACCTAGCCAGAACCAGTTCTGCTCAGGCCTGGAGCACTTTGTTTACCAGGCTGCATCCTTCCTTTCAGAAAGAGGGGGTCTGCTAGCAGACACACAGTAGGAGGTGGAGCCAGCATTCACCTTGCCAGGCACAGCCCTATTCAGGTCAAGGAGCCACCCCTCCCCACACTCTAAATGCAGATCTCTCTATTCAACCCAGGTCTGACTCAGCCTGCCCTGCCCCTCTAAAACCAGACAGCCAATACACATAACAGCAGAGCACACTGGAAGGCTTAGGCAAGAAAATACCTACTTTCTAAAAGTGGTATTTTCAAACACAGAATATAAAAATAAACTTCACTAAAAGATGTATTTTAATATTCTGAGCTCAGGCATACTAAATTCGTTTTTCTACCATGTTCCTGGGGTCAGTTAGGACTATAGAATGTAATAGTCAATCTGCCCATTCTAGCCTATGAGGAACAGGTAGCCTTACAGTAGTGAAAAACGAAATGGGGCATAATTCACTACCAGGACATGCTACACACACCAAGGCATGTCCTAACTTACACATACAAGGCACCCTACCATAGGGGTGACTTACAAGATGCCAAGGGAAGGTTCAGGGGCTGGGAAGTGGGTGCACTTCACAGCCAAGATGGCAGTTCTGGACTGCACACAGACACTGCAGTGGCAGGTCTGAGACACACTTTACAAGCTGCTTCTGTGGGTGGCACACATCAGTGCTGCAGGCCCACCAGCAGCATTTGGTTTACCAGCCCTGGGCACACATAGGCCACACTACTAGGGACTAACAGGTAAACCAAATAAGGCAATCAGGGATATACCAATTCACATAGGCATATTTACACAGGGAGCATTCGCGCTGTGACACTGAATGGCAGTGTCACAGCGCCCAGAGCATCTAACACCAGCAAAACAGAGGAGACAACAGCGAAAAATGGAAGGGAGACCCACGCCAATGGTGCCAGGTCTAACACCATATATTTGATTATTGATACTACAAGATAGTTTACACTGTAAATTGCCCGGCTCCATGCCCAAGTCTCACACCGGACCCCCCCATCCTGTAAGGTCCGTACCCAGAACTTCCGGGAGGCATAGGGACACCCCTACATATAACCATGAACTCACATACCAAGCCACATACTCCTCAGTCCAAGGGACAGATACAACTCTCACAAGGACGGGCACGTAGCCCCTGTACATTCCCCACAACTCGTTCACAAATCGCGTAATCGGACCCCCATTATTATGCAAGGACCCATACCAAGCCATCTGCTCCTCAGTACATGGGACAGATACGACTCCCACAACGACGGGCACTCGGCATTGACCACAGCATGGTCACATGACCACTAGTAGTGATACACGCAACGTGCATAAAGGAAACTTGTTATTTAAAGCCGGCCAACTATGGCGCGGCTTTCTGAAACCCGGGAAATAGGAATCTTCGTGCTGCCCTGACCAGGTGAGAATGCCGAGTGCTAGTACTGCGGCTCTGTCGGCGGTATTTGAGATTTGGTGATGTACGCCCTGGGTCTTTGCATAATAATGGGGGTCCGATCACGCGATTTGTGAACGAGTTAAGGGGAATGTATAGGGGCTGCAGGCCCGTCGTTGTGTGAGTCGAATCTGTCCCATGTACAGAGGAGCAGATGGCTTGGTATGGGTCCTTGCATAATAATGGGGGTCCGATTACGCGATTTGTGAACGAGTTGTGGGGAATGTACAGGGGCTACGTGCCCGTCCTTGTGGGAGTTGTATCTGTCCCTTGGACTGAGGAGTATGTGGCTTGGTATGTGAGTTCACGGTTATATGTAGGGGTGTCCCTATGCCTCCCGAGTTCTGGGTACGGACCTTACAGGATGGGGGGGTCCGGTGTGATACCTGGGCATGGAGCCGGGCAATTTACAGTGTAAACTATCTTGTAGTATCAATAATCAAATATATGGTATATATATTCATTATTAATACATAGTTTCCTTTAATTAGGTATTGGCCGCCACATTGGCCACCCGCAATATGGGATATTAGACCTTTATATTTGACTTGACATCAATATTGAGGAGGTAAGGCGCCGATCTAGGAACACACTGCCTAGCATATTAATAATAATGTGGGTTTATGTGACATGAGGTGTGGAACTCACGGATCTTGGAGTCTAAATACTAAATGTTTGCCCTGGCAGGATAATCTTCCTTGGGTGCTTTGTAGTATATACTGAACTGGGACCTTAGCTCGTTATGATTTCCCCTTTTTGTGGTGTTGGTGTGATCTTAGGATATCACGGTGTGATAGGTACACGTTTCTTTACTGCATGCAGTACTTTCGGGAACTTATCTATGGTGTTGGTATAGCTTGAGAACAACAACAGCTTAAGTTTATGTTCCTTTTTCCAGCTGGACTTGGGTTACTCTGTTCGATTGTCTGATTCTGGATATACTGAAACTAAAGTACAGAAGCTTTTCATAATACTTGATTTATTTGCTGGAGGTAAGATGCTCCTAAGAATATTAGAAATTATAATTGCAATAATTGAATAATAAGATGCTCCTATGAATATTAGAAATTAACTTTACAATAATTGAATAATAGGGTTGTATCCCTCATTGTTGAAACTATATGAACATTGAGAGGTCATGTATTTATTGGTATCTACAATTGAGCCTAAACACTTTTCTAGGTATGTTTTTTGGTAGTAGTTATCTTCATTGTTTCTATTTACTCTTGCTTGATTATTTTATTTTTTATTTTGTGTTCTCTGTTGATCAATTTTTTTATTTTCTCTCCTTCTTTGTAAATATATTGTGTTGTATAGGTTTGAGTATTTATTTATCTGTGATTTTATAAAAGAATTGTATGGATCAAGGGGGTTATGTTCCAATGTATATCATCTTGATTTTTGCATAGAATGTGTTGTGGTCTTATGGATTTATATATTGTGCGCATATTGGTGTTTTCAAAATATTTAGTTTTTATATGTTTTGTTTTGTCTCAACAGCAAAATGGATTGTGTTTGTAATGGGTTTTATAATTGTATATATATGAATTTGTGTAGTTTACGTATTTGTTTTTTCATGTGATTTGGAATTTAAATGTTGATATGTGTATTTTGTGTGCTCGTCTTTTTTATGTGATTTTTATGTGATTTGGAATTTATATGTTGTTTGTCACTATGTTTTTTCAGCCCTGATGAAGTTCCAGGATTGGAACGAAACGCTTTGACTGATGTTCAACTTTTAATCTGCAATTACAATAAAGATATTTTTTGGATACACTTGGAGCGTATGGACTTTGATCTGGTGCACCTTCCTCCTTGTCTCACAAAAACGATTTTCTGGTTGCCAGTGGAGTGGAAGTGCGGTACACTTTGTATATTATGTCTAGATTCCAAGATGGTCGCGAAGAATTGGCATTGGATTTGTTTGGGGTAAATACCTCAAAACAAATAAGTAATCAAGCAGTAACTACAAAGACGAGCCTTGAAACATTGTTCCAAAAATTGGAACGTCTCAAAAAATTGGAACTTAGCCGATGGTGGGATGGGATAACATTGAAACAGTATATAGAAAATGGTAAAATCCCTAGGGGTTTACGTATACTGATTTTTCCCACCTTCGAAGATTTGAGTAATGATCTTTTATCGGAATGGGAAGGTAATTTAGAAGGGGCATCAGTAAAAATGATGCAGATTCTAGTAAGGCATGCAGCCGAGAAAGGAGAAAAACTACAAATAGAGATGTTGGAAAAAGAGATTAACAGCTTGTCAAAAAAAGAGCTCATTGATAAGAATTATGCTATTTTGAAACAAGTAATGGAGGACCACCAACTTTACTTAAAGGATAAGAAACTGAGAAAGGTGAAAAGGGACGATAAAGACTACAGGGAAGGCAGAGTTTATACTTTTGCTAAGAAGTTCGATGGCGTTCAAGGACTAGAGGATAACAAAAAAAGAACACGAGATGACAGAGATGAGAGTGAGGAATCCTGTTCTAATAGTAATCTATCTGTTTCATCCTTAGGTAGTGCTGCTTCCAATATCACTGTGCCCGATGTCTCTTTAGGGGAAGGGGCCTCCTCCTTTCAAAAAGAATTGGCAAAACTAAGAATAAGCAACCGATTGCAACAAAAGAGAGATCTATCAAAACAAGGAGGGGAGGGAGGAGGACAAAGGGCAGATATGCGAGTGGGAACCACAAGCAAAACGAATATAGGAGTGAAATCAAAGAAAGTACAACAATGATGTCATGTAATGTATGTGATTGGGATGTAACAAAAAGCAATGACCATAGTATCAAAATTGTTAACTTGTCAAATAAAGTTTTGGGAACGGATGAAATCAATGTTTTAAGCAAGGGCCTTAATTTTTGTCCTGTGCAGAGTGGTGATCTTGCTAATACACATGTTGACCTATTCAAATTTATCAGGGTCCTCAAATTAAAGGACTATTTCGCAAACAGACCTTATGACTCGGGGGGGACCGACACATAGTTCATACTCTGGAACACATTCTATTAGGGATATTCGTGATGTGCACTGCTTACTATCTTTAAGTGGGGAGGATGATACCGATATACCCACTTTACTTAGAGATATTGACATCGCTCAGAATCAGAGTGGGGATAGTGGCTTACATCTTAAATCAAAGTTTATACCAATGAACTCTTATAATCAGAACATCGATTTATTTTATAAAAATGTCACAGAGGAACTGTATTGTTTGGAGAAACCCAACAAATTTACATCCAAGGTCCAGCATAATATTACGGCATCTGAGAGAAATGCTCTTAACCGATTGAGTAAGGACCCGCATATTGTCATTAGAGAGGCCGATAAAGGCGGGAATATCGTTGTAATGAATCATAGTGATTATATGCAGGAGATCACTAGACAACTTAACAACAGGTTGTGCTATCGGGAAATTCAGAGTAATCCAGTTCCCAATCTCACCATTATGATCAATGCCAAATTAACTGACTGGAAGGATATTGGTCTACTATCTGAGGATGAATACAAGTACCTGTGGGTGGACTGCCCCACCTTTCCGTGTATATATATTTTACCAAAAATACATAAGGGTGGGCAGTTCCCCCAGGTAGACCAATTATCTCAGGGGTGGGTTCTCCCACAGAAAAACTCTCCTAATATGTAGACTTGAGGTTGCAAAAACATGTTCCTAATTTACCTTCTTACGTTAGAGATAGCAAGGACATTTTTATGAAACTTAAAGACTTTGATTGGTCGGATGACCTCATGTTTGCTACATTTGATGTAGAAAGCCTGTACACCTGTATAGACCAAAAATTTGGCATCAAAGCGGTACAATCTGTCTTGGATAAGGAAGATGCAAGGCTCTTTGATTTTAATGAAATGATATGCTCAATGATTGAAATCATTTTAACTAACAACTTATTTCTTTTCGATAACCGCTGGTTCCAACAAACAAACGGAACCGCGATGGGCTCTAAGTTTGCTCCCTCGTACGCCTGCCTCTTTATGGGGTGGTTCGAGAGGGAGCATGCTTGGGGCAAAGGTGCCTCCCCCTGGACTAATTACATCGTGTACTGGGGGAGGTACATCGATGACATCATTTGCTTGTGGTCTGGAGCAGAGGGACAATTATATGAATACTTGACCTATTTGAACAGTAACAACTACAATGTCAAATTTACCATGACTTGCAACAAGGAAAGAATTAACTTCCTAGATATTCAGTTTTACATTAAACAGGGTCGAATACACAGTACTCTCTTTAGGAAGGAGACTGCGTGCAATTCCATACTGCACGCTACTAGTGCACATCCTAAGTCTGTTATAAATAACATCCCTTACGGAGAAATGATAAGGATCAGACGTAATTGTAGTGAGGAAGAGACATTCAAAACGCATATCAAAGCCTCTAAAAATAGATTTGTAGAATGAGGATACACCAGCAAGATATTGGAAAAGGCGGAATCAAGAGCATATGAACTGGACAGAGACGATACACTAAGGGACAAGCCTCTCGCTAGTATGAATAACAACAAAGCCAGATTTATAACTCAGTACACTGTACATAGTAGTACTATTTATAACATCTTTCGTAGACATTGGCATCTATTGAGAGAAATCCCAGGCCTAAAAATGCCATTGATGAAACACCATCTATCACATATAGAAAGGGAATGGCTTTAAGAAATTCACTCTGTCCCAGTTATGTGGTCACTCCTAAAATGACACAAACCTGACTACCCTCCAAACCTAAAGGTTTTTATAACTGTGGGATGTGCAATATGTGTCCATGGGGTAGAAACAAGACCTTATCGTTTTGTTACAATACACCCAAACAATTTGTCATAGGCCATTTTTTAAACTGTAACACCACACATGTTGTCTATGTCCTTGGCTGTAGATGTGGTATCATTTATGTTGGTAGCACAACCCGTTGCCTAAAAGTGAGGATGCAAGAACATCGCCGAGCAATAAAAACCAATGATGACTGGTACCCTATTACTAACCATTATCATAGAGGACATCCAGATGATTTAACTTTTTGGTTTCATGCAATAGACCATGTACCTGTACGTATTAGAGGAGGAAACAGGGAACTCCAACTCAGGCAGATGGAATGTAAATGGATTTGCCGTTTAAGAGCAGTCTCCTTAGGGCATAATACTGATGGGGAGATGCACTTTTTTCTGTAATAGAAATAATTTTTAAAGATGTGTATGGGTCCGGTGGATACTGGGCTCTCCCCTGGTATATTGGAGATTTTACATGTGTATGAGTCTATTAGGTGCCCTGTGTGTACAACATATGATGTTAAGGATAAAATGTAAAGAGTGCTTACACCTCTGAATTATAGATTGAATGGGAACTTATCCCATAACATTTCCTTTTTTTTTTTTTTTTTTTTAGATCGAATGGAATTTTATCCCATAATATTTCTGCTTTTTCTCTTTTTCACTCCATTTTTTCACTTCAATCTCTATATGTCTGAGATGGATTGACACAGGGGGGACTCAATTCTATGTGTAATGGAAAGGTATAGGTAATGAAAACAATGGGAACACCATTCCAAGATGGCGGCTACTTTAACCCAGATATCACAGTACCAAGCGTGTGTCACCAATGTCTTTTAATGGAGTAAAAAATTAACTAAATTGGACTTGTAGTGTGATGTTTGCTGGTGACTTCGTATGAGAAGACATGTTGACCAGGAAGACTTGGAATACGATGAGAAACAGTGCTTGGTGAACGAAAGGAATATCGATATGTTTATATTTATTTTTAAATTAAATTACTTTGTTTGTTTATATATTTTAGAAGGGCAATTTCATAGCGATGCATTTTGACAAATATTCGAATCGTTCCCCACCAATATGATGGAAGTGGGGTCGTCCAATATGGTGCCTACTCGCACAGGAACGAAGTCTAGGACTGACCACAGCATGGTCACATGACCACTAGTAGTGATACACGCAACGTGCGTAAAGGAAACTTGTTATTTAAAGCCGGCCAACTATGGCGCGGCTTTTTGAAACCCGGGAAATAGGAATCTTCGTGCTGCCCTGACCAGGTGAGAATGCCGAGTGCTAGTACTGCGGCTGTGTCGGCGGTATTTGAGATTTGGTGATGTACGCCCTGGGTCTTTGCATGATAATGGGGGTCCGATTACACGATTTGTGAATCAGTTAAGGGGAATGTATAGGGGCTGCAGGCCCGTGGTTGTGGGAGTTGTATCTGTCCCATGTACTGAGGAGCAGATGGCTTGGTATGGGTCCTTGCATAATAATGGGGGTCCGATTACGCGATTTGTGAACGAGTTGTGGGGAATGTACAGGGGCTACGTGCCCATCCTTGTGGGAGTTGTATCTGTCCCTTGGACTGAGGAGTATGTGTCTTGGTATGTGAGTTCACGGTTATATGTAGGGGTGTCCCTATGCCTCCCGGAAGTTCTGGGTACGGACCTTACAGGATGGGGGGGTCCGGTGTGAGACTTGGGCATGGAGCCGGGCAATTTACAGTGTAAACTATCTTGTAGTATCAATAATCAAATATATGGTATATATATTCATTATTAATACATAGTTTCCTTTAATTAGGTATTGGCCGCCACATTGGCCACCCGCAATATGGGATATTAGACCTTTATATTTGACTTGACATCAATATTGAGGCGGTAAGGTGCCGATCTAGGAACACACTGCCTAGCATATTAATAATAATGTGGGTTTATGTGACATGAGGTGTGGAACTCACGGATCTTGGAGTCTAAATACTGAGGGGCCGATTCCGATTCCGGCCGGAAAACGTACCGACCGACTCGGAGCCGGAATTAATTCCGACCGACACGTACCTGTGCAGCCCGACCCGCCAAGTACGATGAGAAGCGAGCAAAACCCGACCGACTCGTACGGAACACAAGCCGAAGGACCGAGCCGCGCGGAAAACAGCAATCCGGCCGGAAAAACACGCGATTCGAACCGACCGACTCGCACCCGGAACAATACCCAACGAGACGTACCCGCGGACTCCCACCCGCCAATGCAAGGCGTGGAAAACACGACCGAGTCGCACGGAGGACAAGCCGTACGACCGACACGCATACAAAACTGCGAGCCGAAGCAACCCAAAACACTGCGACCGACGCGTACGCAGCATAGAAAACAGCACAAACACAGCGTGAACGAAACGGACGAGCCCGTACGAGACAACTGCAGGGTCCGACTCGGTCACAAGAACGTCTCCTACATGCACGAAAAGTACAAAGGAAAATACACAAAAAAAGGCCAAACAAGCAATTACAAAGCCAATAAATACTGGGGGGAGGGGCAGGGAACAAAGACACACCCACAACTCCACCCATATAAAGGACACAAATCCCTACCATGATCCTTTGCAAATTCAAATTACCTGCCAGCACTCAACAGACAGCAACCACACACCCACAGCTCATCCATCACACAAACCACACACCATCAGCACCACAACAAATAGAAACCTCACATACACCTAGCAAAACACACACTCACACACCTTCACCTGCACACCAACACACACATCACTCACCATCACCACCCATCACCATGCCCCCAAAGAAGAATCACAAGTTCCTAGATAGTGAATTGGAAGTCCTGGTAGATGAGATCCTCAGGGTAGAGCCACAGCTCTTTGGTACACTGGTCCAACAGACACCCATGTCACAGAAAACAAAGATGTGGGAGAGGATCGTCGACAGGGTGAACGCACAATCACCATGTTTGCGCACAAAGACAGACATCCAGAACAGGTGGTATGACGTGCGCAGGAGGGTGAAGGAGCTGCTGAAGAAGGACTACATCTTGAACCAATATACCGGCAGTGGCCCTCCTGCCAAGCCAGTATACCTCAGGCCCTGGGAGGAGAAGGTGCGGGCCATCCTACCACCAGTGAGCGTCTATGGACTAGAAAACATCCCAGAGCCTGGTGAGTACACAACAAATGTACACAATATTCTGCGACTACACACACACATCACTGTCAAGGGGAGAGTCAAACCATGCACTCTTAGCAAATACACAGCAACCAGAACAGAATCATCCCAAAATGTGTATGTCACTCAGAGAAACACAACACATGCCATCACAAAGTGACATTTAACTGTGTCATCACATGTACAAACACAACTACAACTACAGCTAGGCAGTGGCACAAATATAACTGACAAACACATCCAGACAAGTAGCCACCACTACAACACCAGCACACAGTGAAGCCCACTGAAAGAAAGGAAATATGTGTATGCTGGGCAAGTCAGTGTAGCCAATAGCATGATGGGAGTTGTAGGCACAGATATTGCTCACCCCACAACTGTCCCATCAACACCACCCTGAACCATGCGCACATCACAGGGAGTGGAAAACAACTTACAAGATGGCTGACACTGGCTACTGCTGTGGGGAGCACAAGGCCCTGCTGGCAACTGTGCAACAACCAACAGCAGGACACCACTGACTGACATCCTGAAAGACAACTTGCACTCCCTGCAATGGAAGCACGTTCCATGGTGGGATATCTGGCTGGGTGGGAAGGAGGACTCACAGCCCTGACCATAGTTACCAGCAGCGTTTCTCACACACACCCCTAACACAAACTCCACAAAACTCACCGGGGAGAATGCATTGCCTCACACTCCAATCAAATATCCCACAAAGAACCACAACCCTGGGTCATGCTGAGTGAAGCACAGGGACACACATGGGACTTGTAGCAAAACTAACCCCAGGATAACACTGTCAGCCATCTTGTCAGCACAGGCACACAACCCCACAGGGAAGCAGAGTCAAAGGGAAGGAAGCATGGGCATGCTGGGAAGTGGGGTGGAGGCAATAGCATGATGGGAGTGGTAGTCACAGCTCAACATCCCCCACCCACATGGCCCAGCAAGCTCACACTCAAGTATGCACACCCCACAGAGAGTGGAAAGCCCCATCAAAGATGTCTGACACTGGTGCTCTGTTGTGGGGAGCACAAGGCCATGCTGGGAACTGGCCACCAACTAACATCAGGACACCACTGCCAGCCATCTTGCCATTGCTCTCACAATCACACACAGTGAAGTCCACCCAAAAGCAAGTAAGTATGGGCATGCTGGGAAGTGGGGTGGAGGCAATAGCATGATGGGAGTGGTAGTCACAGATATTGGTCACCCCCACAACTGTCCCATCAACACCACCCTGAACCATGCGCACATCACAGGGAGTGGAAAACAACTGACAAGATGGCTGACACTGGGCACTGCTGTGGGGAGCACAAGGCCCTGCTGGCAACTGTGCAACAACCAACAGCAGGACACCACTGCCAGCCATCTTGCCATTGCTCTCACACTCACACACACTGAAGTCCACCCAAAAGCAAGTAAGTATGGGCATGCTGGGAAGTGGGGTGGAGGCAATAGCATGATGGGAGTGGTAGTCACAGATATTGGTCACCCCCACAACTGTCCCATCAACACCACCCTGAACCATGCGCACATCACAGGGAGTGGAAAACAACTGACAAGATGGCTGACACTGGCTACTGCTGTGGGGAGCACAAGGCCCTGCTGGCAACTGTGCAACAACCAACAGCAGGACACCACTGACTGACATCCTGAAAGACAACTTGCACTCCCTGCAATGGAAGCACGGTCCATGGTGGGATATCTGGCTGGGTGGGAAGGAGGAGCGGATGACAACCAAATACAACCAATGCAGACCATGTACACACCCCAACATTCACATAGAAATGCCCAAATAATGCAGGACAATGTGCTACACCAATATCAACCCATGACTGTGACAACTTAGGACAATGCATTGTACAGGCCCGCATCCAGAGGCACAGTCACAACTGTCAGGTGTGTCAACCATTGATGCCTGCAGAAACATAACATACATTGTGTGTGTCTCCCAAAAACAGGTGATGATGGGGACACAGCAGCATATGCTGAGGAGTCCTCGTCCCAGGCTCAAGAGGATACGGAGCTCACTGGTGTGGAACAGCCTCTGCCCTCCTCGGATGAAGAAGACTTACCTGGCACCTCCGGAGCAAGTCATCATGCAGCACCAGCAGGACCACCAGCTGCACCCCCTCCTCCAACGACTGTCAACACACATACCACCCCTGCCGACATGGACAGACCAAGGAGCAGCACCACCACCAGCACAGGGACCCTGGACCAACGTGGGGCCATGGACACCACCACCACCAACCCACAAGGTGGCCCAGGGTCACCTGTGCCTGCCACCTCAGGTACTGCACGTGTCGCCAGGGGTGGTGGGAGGGGTGGGAGACATAGGTCGCTGCTCACAGAGGGGTCTGGACTGCATGATGACCCACAACTGGCACGCATAGCCGATGCGTACCAGTCCAGCACCAGAGAGTTCAGCCAGGTAGTGGGGCTCCTCAGGGACATTAAACAGCAGCAGGCTGCCCATCATGCCCGCTTGGACTCACACATGTCCCGCGTGGAGTCCTAGTGGGACACACTGCAAGAGATGACGGCGGTGCATAGGGACATATTACAATGCCTCCGCCAGATGACCAGCAACCAGTCAACACCTCCCTGTGTGCCCACAACATCTGCTGCTGGAACAACTGCAACTGCCACAGGGAGGCAGGATGACTCTGGCGGAGAGTCCCCTGCACCGCAGCAGCCTGCACTTGAGGGTCCCCCCAAAGAAGAGGGGCCGTCCGAGGAGGGGCAAGTGAGAGGCCGATGGCCATGTGCAACCCCAGGAAGCCAAAACCTGTTCTGGAGAATAACCTTTGTGCGCAAACTGTTCACCCTGTTGACTGCAACACAACTCTCCCACATGACATGGGGAGCTCAAGTTGGACCAATGTCTCTGATTACTGTGGACTTTACTCTGGACATTTCTGCTACCAGGACTTCCAAATTATCTAGGAACTTTGGATCACAATCACAATGTACAGCACCCAACAACCTGTGCACTATACTCACACATGTATGTCAATAAACTCACTTATACACCATACTTGCCTCTGTTGTGATTCCTATGTTGTCTCAGAAGTTGCGATGATGATCGGGAAATGACACTGTGCATGCTAACTGCTACAGCAAGTACAACACCGGCATGTGAGTCATGGCGACTTCACACATATGGGGGAGGCACACCACCAGGGCTACACAACACATACACACCATGGACATCTGACTCATCGCCTACACTGGTGTTGCCAGGAAATACGTTGCATTGCACAGACCCAACACCTATTCACAGTCTGTGTTAACTAGCCCACTGGTGCAGTAAGCAAATGTCAGTCAGATGTGTGACCACAGACAACGCACATCACAAAGTGAAGCACAGGTTTATTACACATTTGCAACATGTTGTAACCACCACAGATGCAAGGTAATCCCACCTGGCAGCGGGCACACAGTCAACAAGTGTAGAAGGAAGGAAGTCCATGGGTGTGGTGCACATCACCTGTAGGGACACAACAGCTACCACCCGGGAAGTCGAATCACGGTGTTGGGGATCACAGTTGACCAAACGACTCAGAAAGTACCCTGTGAAGGACAGAAATGACACACAGTCAAAAGTACTGAAGAACAGGACAGAACTGCAATACTCATGCACAATACATGTTACAAGATACCCACCCAGAACCAAGTTAGCATTTCAACACTGTTGGGGAGTACAGACTACCTGCAAGGACACATCGCTACACGCATACAGACATGTAGCCCATGGACACACTCAAACAGCACCAGAGCACCACCAACACATATCATGCAAACTCACATCATTGACATGCCATCTCTGGATACTCACATTCAGCTGAAGAAGTTGGTGATGAGCTGTGTGCGGACATCACCCTCAACATCATCATCATCATCACTGGCATCGTGGTCCAGGCCAGGATCCTCCACAGGTGGCGGACATTGGTCATCGTCATCCAGGATGAGAGGCAACTCCTTCCGCACTGCCAGGTTGTGGAGCATGCAGCAGACGATGATAATCTTGCACACCTTTGCTGGGGCATATGGGAGGGACCCTCCTGTCTTGTCGAGGCAGCGGAAGCGGCTCTTCAGGAGACCAAATGTCCGCTCAATCACTCTCCTGGTCCGACCATGTGCCTCATTGTAGCGCATCTGGGCTGGTGTCACAGGGTTCCTGAGGGGCGTCAGCAACCACGGCATGTTGGGGTATCCGGAGTCACCTACATACAGACAATTGCACATTAGCAGAGTTGGAAAAGAGGATGGAACACTACATAGCAGAACACACACAATGGTACAAAGTCAGTACACACCTACAAGCCAGGCACGCTGGTTCCGCATCTGTGCCATCATCCTCGGGATGCGACTACTCCTCATCACGTAGGCATCGTGTGCAGAACCAGGGAAACGGGCACACACGTGTGTGATGCTCATATCTGCAAGACAGACCACCAGGGCATTGACCGAGTGGTAGTGTTTGCGGTTACGGTAGGCCTGCTCTTGGGCCTGTGGTGGTACCAACGCCACATGTGTCCCATCAATGGAGTCAATGACATGCGGCATCCTCCCCAGGGCATAGAAGTCACTCTTCACGCCAGTGAGTCGGTGGAGTCTAGGGAAATAGATGTACTGGTTCAGGTATATCAACATAGCCTCCAAAACATCCCGGAGCACACGGCTGAACATGGTCTGTGACATCCCACCAGCAGTCGCCAGAGTGTGTTGAAAGGTACCAGTGGCAAAGAAGTGTAGGGCTGCCATCACCTTCACCTTGGGGGTCAGCGCTGTAGGGTACGGACGGCCAGGTTGCAAATGTGGTGCCAAGCGCACTGCCAAATCCTCAATCAGCTGCCTGGTGAAGCGGTACCGTCGGATGCTGTCACGTTCCACCATCGTTGCCAGGTCAGGGAATGGTCTATGGACAGCTGGTGCCCTGCAGTGCATAGGTGAAGAAAGCAAGATTGTCAGTCAGCCCACATATGTGGCATTGAACACACTCAACATCACATGATACATCATAATGAGGCACAAGTACATGATGTGTGCAGTTCCGTACGGATATGTATGGCACATACATGGCCAATATCTAACATCACAGTCCAACAAGTGGCATCAATAAGTCCCAGGTCGTGCCATTGGATACCATGAGGCCGTGTCCCAGTACCCATCTCCTGCTGCCAAATAACAAACACACGCCACAGTGACATGTGAGGACTGATGTGCCCCAGGCATCACAGCTCAACGACAGGTAGATTCCCAGGGACCCTGTATTGCCACATGGACACTGGCATGACATGGTGTATCATGTATACACCACAGCAAAACAACCATGAGCCCCACAGGTAGTGATCCCTGTTGCCTCGGCAGGACAGACATGGACGTCTGTGACACACACACGCACAACATCAAAGTCCATGCACAAACAACGTGGATGTGGAGACTGCCTCCCATTGTGCACATGAAATCAGAGACATTGTAATCACAACATGCACACAGACTGTGGAGGACCATCACCATTGTGCCAATGGGTCACCCTGGGTTGAACATAACGTCCCACATGGGACTCAGGGGGTATGTGACATGACATACACATACACCACCGTGAACTCTGACCATGCCACATGCTCAGATATGTTGCACATCACAGTGGTCATGTACACGAAACACCAAGGATTCTGTCCCCATAAACACGTGCACAGCCTGGGGGTGGCTGTCCCCAAGTGACACCCACAGAACAACATGTTCACCCCCATACACGGAATAGGTAATGCAGCCTTACATGCCCTAGGATACAGTTTGGACAGGCTGTGGTGTTGTAGGTGTGCCCCTCACTGCCTGGGAAGTATATGTGGCTGGCATATGTTCACCTGTGACAGGCATGGTGACATATGCCAGTGACTTGTACAGGGATGCGTTGGACAGCAATGGACCGATCAGTGCGCACACATTGGCCATTGCATTCAATGTGCGCTGGTACGCGTTGTATTGGCAATACGCGTTGGACAGCAATGGACCGATCAGTGCGCACACATTGGCCATTGCATTCAATGTGCACTGGTACGCGTTGTATTGGCAATACGCCTTGGACAGCAATGGACCGATCAGTGCGCACACATTGGCCATTGCATTCAATGTGCGCTGGTACGCGTTGTATTGGCAATACGCGTTGGACAGCAATGGACCGATCAGTGCGCACACATTGGCCATTGCATTCAATGTGCGCTGGTACGCGTTGTATTGGCAATACGCCTTGGACAGCAATGGACCAATCAGTGCGCACACATTGGCCATTGCATTCAATGTGCGCTGGTACAGCGTTGTATTGGCAATACGCCTTGGACAGCAATGGACCGATCAGTGCGCACACATTGGCCATTGCATTCAATGTGCACTGGTACGCGTTGTATTGGCAATATGCGTTGGACAGCAATGGACCGATCAGTGCGCACACATTGGCCATTGCATTCAATGTGTGCGGGTACGCGTTGTATCCCATATACGCGTTGAACAGCAATGGTCCGATCGGTGTTCCCGGCCGGCCCATTGCATTCAATGTGTGCGGGTACGCGTTGTATCCTATGTACGCGTTGAACAGCAATGGTCCGATCGGTGTGCCCGGCCGGCCCATTGCATTCAATGTGTCGGAGTGCAGCGTTGTATCCTATGTACGCGTTGAACAGCAATGGTCCGATCGGTGTGCCCGGCCGGCCCATTGCATTCAATGTGTGCGTGCACGCGTTGTATCCTATGTACGCGTTGAACAGCAATGGTCCGATCGGTGTGCCCGGCCGGCCCATTGCATTCAATGTGTGCGGGTACGCGTTGTATCCTATGTACGCATTGAACAGCAATGGTCCGATCGGTGTGCCCGGCCAGCCCATTGCATTCAATGTGTGCGAGTACGCGTTGTATCCTATGTACGGCGTTGAACAGCAATGGTCCGATCGGTGTGCCCGGCCGGCCCATTGCTTTCAATGTGTGTGGTACGCGTTGTATCCTATGTACGCGTTGAACAGCAATGGTCCGATCGGTGTGCCCGGCCGGCCCTTTGCATTCAATGTGTGCGGGTACGCGTTGTATCCTATGTACACGTTGAACAGCAATGGTCCGATCGGTGTGCCTGGCCGGCCCATTGCATTCAATGTGTGCGGGTACGCATTGTATCCTATGTACGCGTTGAACAGCAATGGTCCGATCGGTGTGCCCGGCCGGCCCATTGCATTCAATGTGTGCGGGTACGCGTTGTATCCTATGTACGCGTTGAACAGCAATGGTCCGATCGGTGTACCCTGCCGGCCCATTGCATTCAATGTGTGCGGGTACGCGTTGTATCCTATGTACGCGTTGAACAGCAATGGTCCGATCGGTGCGCACCCATTGGCTATGGCCTGGGCTGGCAACGGACGCGTTTTCAAAATTTGAACGAGTCTGATGCTGTAAATTCAGTTGGTCACCCACAACAATGTTGCAATTTCATGGGTGTCAATAAGTTGAACATTTGAAGGATGCTGGGGGCGTGTGTAAGTGGTGCAATTCCATGGATTGGCCAGATTCAGATGATGCAAACGACTTGGACCTATCACTTTGGACACATGGGACAGTATCTGCCTCTGCAGCACACATATAATGCTGGCTGTTCCCCTGAGAGCTCACTTGCCTGCACTACATGCTCCAGGACGACATCTGCCACTACACTGCTGCTGTATCTGCACCCTCTGGACCCTGCAATGGCACGTACTGTGGAGAGAGCCCCAGCCTTCAGCACTGAGGAGAACCAGGCCCTGCTGGATGGCCTCCTTCCACAGTACAGCAAGCTGTATGGGAAAGCAGGGGAGCAGGTGAGTGTTCTGTCCACTGCCTTTCTAAATGTGCATGTTGTCTGACTAGCAAGGCTAACAGTCTGCACGCCACTGGCTAGCAGGCTCACTGAGTAGTTGTCACCCCCATAGTGTGTAGTTACATGCACTGGACAGGTATAGTGCAGTGACAGTCCATTTAAACAAGGTTTTACTTCCCAGGCAATGATACCATGTAGTAACTGCTGGCATACTGTCCATAGCCATCGTTGCACTGCCTGTGTACATCATGTGCCCCTGTGATTGAGACATGTATATCCAACTGTGTAATGCACGGATATGTTGCATGTGTAGTAATGGCATTCTCACGTTGTTATCCTCACAGGTTGATGCCCACCAGAAGCAGAAGATATGGCTGACCATCGTCCGGGCAGTGAGATCCATGGGGGTCTACAAGCGCCGGATCCGCAACTGCCAGAAGAGGTGGCAGGACCTTCGGGGCTGGACCCGGAGGATCGCACGGGTCCAGCTGAAGCTGTCGCCTCCTCGCAGGAGGGGCGGACACCGGACCCTGACCCCCACATGCTGAGGATCCTGGCGGTGGTCTTCCCTGATCTGGATGGGCAGCTGAAGGACAGAGAGCAGCAAGGAGGGGGTGAGTCCATGTCTGCATTGTGAACTATGTCTGCCATGCTATGTGCCCTCCTCTGGCCTGGTTAAACTTCCACAGTACATCAGTCTTGTGGTCCAGGACCCATGTCCCTCTATTGTGCACTGCCCACTCCTCATCTGATACCCAGGTGTGGCCCTTACAGTCAGGGTATTGTGTCACTTGGGTACTGTGTCCTTGCAGTTTGCTTGACTCAAGGTGGGGGACAGCTTCTGTTTCCCTGACTCTGTGGTGGGCATCATGGGTGGGTCCATTGCTTACACATTGCCTGTGTTCTGACATGTGTTCTGCGTGTCATTTTGATATGTGGCCCAATTGCTGAGCTGATCCACCACATGTGCCTGGGGTATCTGGCACACACCCATGCTGCGGGTGGGAACAATGTTTGTGCCCCAGGAGTGTGTATATAACGTGTGTCACACATACTTAGCCAGCTGCCTACTGTCCAGGGCTCATCCCTCATTCATGTGGGACAGGACAGTCATGCCTACTCCAGGCCATACAATACACTCTGTACTCCCACTGCCGTGTATCAGCTGACACGTTTTGCTCAGTGATTTGTCCCCTCAGGTGTCTGCCTCTGTGTCAGTGTGCTGTGGCTTCGTTGTCAGGTCTGCAGGGGTGTTCCTCGGTTGGGGCTCCGCATGCCACCGGAGATGTGACCATAGGAGATGATACATGTGTGACACATAGGTGTTTGATCACCTGACCGTGCAGACTGGGGTATGCGAATATGAGGTTCAGGCAGCTGTTTCCCATTCACAGCAGATTGTGATGTGCTCAGGTGCAGAGGGTAGTGTTACAGGTCTCCCATATGTCCAATGGGTATGACCTGGACAGATGAGGGTACAGATGATGTGGTGTGTGGGGGATGTACATGTGCACTTGTTCAGCTCCAGGACTTGCATTCCCCATGATCTACTATTGTGACACAGTGCAGAGTGTTGTTGTCTGGCTGCCCTGCCCATGTGACTGGAGACAGTGATGTATGACTTAGCAGGCATGGCTGTGCCATGGCATGTGACTTCCTATTAGTGATCCTGCAGGGGAGTGACATGTGCTACATGCACACCATTGTGGCAATGGCTATCAGGACATGGGTGCATCATGGTGTCTGTCGCTGGTATGCATCACATGCATTTCCTATTTGACTCTGGGCATCCCTTTCATCCGGACACCTGCACTGACTCAGTGGCAAGAGTTGTGATGTGTGCATGTCCACATGCTTCACCGGGTTCTCTGCACTGTCCAAATACTGTGTAGGTGGTGCATGTGTCCACACTGGGGTATTGCCATCCAACAGACACCAGACAGATGGGTGCAAGGCCAGGTGGGATGTGAGTGCCATGGTTGACCATCAGACTGACAATTGACTTCTCCTGTTCTGTTTGTGCAGTTTTAGCAATGTTCAACTAAGGATGCCAGGGCTTGCTCTGTAATGTGCTGAACTTACTGTGGTGTGTGCGTTCGGTGCAGGTGACTGATGTCTGTCTGTGTCCCTATTGATTGCAGATACATCCACGGCCACAGGAGGGGACAGCTCCACGGACCAGGAGGAGCCGCAGAGCCAGACTGGGTCAGCAGCCGAGGAGTGGTCGGAGGGACCCAGTGGCACGGAGGGCGAGGGGAGCCACACCGAGGAGTCCTCAGCACCATCCACCTCAGCTGAGGACCAGAGCAACTCGGACGATGACTCCCTTATGGAGGCGGGTGTCAGCAGCCACCACACCCCAGCTAGTGTTGCTGTGCCCGCCACCACCACCACCACCACCGCCCTCCCATTGGCTCCCATTCCCGAGGTCCGTGGAGGCTCCCATGTTCGGGAGCGTGTCTCTTTCGGGCCAGGCACCGCACCCCCTGCCCCTGTGTCCCCTGCTGCCCTGAGTGAGGAGTCTGTGTACCTCCTCCGCCAGCTCCATGTAGGACAGACAGCGATGCTGAGTGTCCTCCATGCACACACCAGTCTGTTTACTCAGCTGGTGTCATTCATGGAGGCATCTCATCGGGCATGTCTGACCTACAGAGGGGCAATAGGTCCATGGACTCCTCCCTGATGGCAGCAGTGTCCCTCCTCCGACAGTCCCTCACCCCTCCTGCCTCTGCCCCATCCACACTCCCCAGCACCTTACCCGTCCCAAGCACACACACACTGCCACAGGCCCACACCAGCACAGACACATGCAGCACACGTACACACACGCCACAAACAAGACGCACACGCACGCACCGTCAGGGGACTGCAACCACACTCACAGGGGATGGGGCACAGGCACTAACACACGCATCCACAAGCACTGCGCAGTCCTCAGTTGCCTCTCCCTCCAAAGACCCCTCCCTTGCCTCAGCTGCAACCCCAAAGACACAGCGGCTCTTCCTCTGTGACCTTGGCCTCTCCCCTCCGACCCAGCTGATCCAGCATTCAGGGGGAAGAGGAAGCCCACCCACACGGAGCGGAGTGCCCCTGGCCCCCGGACACCATCCCCCAGGCGCAGACCGACTGAGGCCCCCACCCGCAAGTCCCCCGGTCCCGGAAGAGCAAGACCCCGCCGCCGCCCTGCAGCTCAGGCACCCAGTCTCCTTCCTCCATCCCTCAGGCCCCACTCCACAGGTGCCCCCACCACACCCTGCCCCAGGTTCCCCCACCCATAGATACACCATCCCCAGAAGGGTCAGGCCTTCTCCCCCTGCCACTTGCTCTTCCGGCCCCACACCCCCGCTGCGCTTGTCTGTACCACTGATGTGGTGAGGGTGTCCTCCCCTCTGTCCTGCCCACCTTACCTGATCCCCATTCTCCTCCCCTGGAGGTGGGCACTGCAGTGGAGTCCACTATCACCCTGTCTGACTTGGGCGCTGCAGTGGCGGACCTGTCCACTCCATCTGCAGGGTCCACTGCAGTTGTGCCGGCACCCACAACATCTGAGTCATGCCCCCAGTTGTGCCGGCACACACCATGTCAGACACCTCCACTGCAGTTGTCAGTGGCTCTCCAGCACCCACCACCCCTTCCCTGCCTCCTCCTGGTGAGCCCTGATCCTGTCCCTGCGGTGCCTGGCCTGCCCCACATATGCCCCTCCTAGGGGATTGTCCCCAGTTGTGATCAGTGCAGGCATGCGTAGGGTGACATCTGCCACTGTCACCCTGTATGGACTTCCTTGATGGACTGGCCATTGGCCTTTGTTGATACCTTGCAGTTCTTCCAAGTTTTGAACCCACATGCTGAATAAAGCAACTTTCTGTTCTCTAGTGCTTTTACTTCTGATGTACATGATGTTGATGACGCTAACCATGCCCTTGCTGCAGTGATGGTGATATTTGGACTCATGAAAATGAAGTGTTACTGTGCAGGAACCCATGTGTTCCAGGGGGACAGTGTCCTATCCTGTGGTGAATCCATGTCGTCCTTAGCAGCATCTGAGGGTGTCATGTATTCAATATTTGGCAATGGGATTTCCTACTTATATTAGCAATGTCACATCTGTGGGTTCCACCCATGCACATCTGTTGTGTTTGCCATTGTTCAATTAGTCTAGTTCCCTGACCGTGTGGCCATCTCCACTGGACATGCAGGTTTGGGCATCAATGGGGAAGGACTCATCTGTGTTGTCAGTGCAACTTGCTATACATGTGTGTTGGATCTGTGCTGTTGATTTCGTTGACATTCCCATGACCAGGCTGATGTGACGGGAGCCTTCATTTGGTGCTAATTGTTGACTGTGTGACCAAGTGTTCTGCTGACATGATGGAACCCTACTGATGCGACATATGGCACAGCTTTCCTCACACAGGAGTGGAGTCTTCTCATGGCAGTGTGTACTCCTGTGACATCTCGTGCGCCCAAGGTGTGTGTTGTATGAGCATGTGTGTGTGTTCACTTCCATGTTGCTGTGCATGCTGGGATCCCTAGTGATGTTCCTGTTTGTGATGCTTGCTGAGTTGAGCTATGTTCCCCCAAAGTCTTCTCCCTGGGTTCTCTGTGATGTGGGTGCATGGCACATTACTGGTCATCAGGGTGTCACCAATAGGTGTGTTTGCTGTCAGGGCTGAGTTTGTGGGCAGACGCTGATGTGTCACAGTCAGGATTCCCCTTTGCACTTGTTGTTTACACCTGTCATGTGATTTCTGGTTTGTGTTAGCTTTCATTGGTTGTGACATATTGTGTGTGTGACTGCTGGCACTCCTCAGGGCTGCAATGTTGGTAGTTGTCTATGTGTGTTCTTTGTGGGTGACCTTGGCTTCTTCATAGGTGTGTGACTGTGGCTGGGATCCCATTGGTTGGTGTGGTATTGCCGTCATGTCCATGTACAGCGTAGTGTGCAGTGTGTCAGACATTCAGGAGTCTGGTAGAGTGGCCATGTGTGATGTGTTTCTGCACCTTGGTTCCCACCACCCCCCCTGGGATTGTCATGGGTGCATGTGTAATGTCACCAGTGCATGTGAGCTTCACTGCTGCACATTGTTGGAGGTCGAGGTGTGTGGCGTTGAGTGTGTGCAGATGAGAGTTGTTGCCCGGCTAGACCCCTGCCTCCATGTTGGCCTTGGCTGACAGGCCGTGCTGGTTGATTTGTGCTTGTGTAGGTGTGATGGTAGTTTGTTGCTCAGGACACATGACTGTGGTTCACAGTGTGAACGACATCTAGCTTTGTCATCACAGTGGGATTGTAATGCAGCCAGGGTCACCACATTGTGGGGGCCATGGGTGTGGTGCTGTGGTGTCTGTGTGTCTTGCTGTGTCAGTTGGTGTTCCTACATGCTTGTGTGACATGTGTGATTTGTGCTCCCTCTCATCTGACAATGCCTGATTGCCCACATAGGGGATTTGGATCCATGAGTTACCTTTGTGTGGCACTGTATGCACATCTGTGTAATTGGTATTCAGGCCTCCTCATGTGTTGTGTGGTTGCCTGGGGACACTGGTACCCCCCTCACCTGTTGTGTTTGATGTGCAGTGTGGGTCTGCCTGTTTGTGTATGTGCATCGGCACCACTGCATTGGCATATCTTAGGTGTGCCATTGGCTGTATGTTGTTTGGTGTGTTTGCCCTGCTGTCCCTGGGACTCCTAGGTCATCAGTCAGCACAATGATCATTGTGTGTGTGTCCCATTGCTGCCATGGTATGGTATCTGTTCACCTCCCTTCTACAGTCTCCACTGGGTATCTGAATTTGTGTGCCCATTGGTGCAAATATGTGGGTCTGCATTCTGATGGTCACTTCTGTCATTGAGTCATTGATGAATGTTGACATTGTCAGCCCCCATGGGTGATGTTTGTCTGCACATGGCCAAAGGTATGTCTTGTTTGCACTGCACTGTTTGCCTCCCCCATTCTATGTTGCTATGGGACACAAGCACTACTTTGCCACTGATGTGTTTGTTGTTCTGTGACCAGGAATCATCCATGCAGTTTGGCAGTTGCAGCTTATTCTTTGTCAACACATACATTTTGGTCACTGTGATGATGGGGGTTTGGACCCCATTGCCACAATGTTCAATATGTGCTTCAGCTATGGACCCCACACTCACATTTTGGTCACTGTGATGATGGGGGTCTGGACCCCACTGCCACAATGTTCAATATGTGCTTCAGCTATGGACCCCACACTTACATTTTGGCCACTGTGATGATGGGGGTTTGGACCCCATTGCCACAATGGTCACGGCCTGCTTGCATTGTGGGTGCCACACACATTTATGTGTGGCACTTGTGATAGGGGTCACATTGTATGTCCACAGTCCTGTTCAGTGTTGTAGGCATTTGACACAGTCTACACACGCTTGTCATGGTGTTGGGGGGGATGTCTTTGTGTTGCATTCTTCCTGCTGGTGTGTGCTTCTTGTGGCATGTATTTGCCATCCTGTGAGTGGGGGTGGTAGTAGTAGGCATCCAGCCCCCCATGGGTAGAGGTGGCAGTAGTGGTAGGCACCTGGAACCCCCTGGGTAAGGGTGGTAGTAGTGGTAGGCACCTGGCACCCCCATGGGTAGAGGTGGTAGTAGTGGTAGGCACCTGGCACCCCCTGGGTAGAGGTGGCAGTAGTGGTAGGCACCTGGCACCCCCTGGGTAAGGGTGGTAGTAGTGACAGGCATCCAGCCCCCCGGGTAGAGGTGGTAGTAGTGGTAGGCACCTGGCACCCCCTGGGTAAGGGTGGTAGTAGTGGTAGGCACCTGGCACCCCCATGGGTAGAGGTGGTAGTAGTGGTAGGCACCTGGCACCCCCATGGGTAGAGGTGGTAGTAGTGGTAGGCACCTGGCACCCCTGGGTAGAGGTGGTAGTAGTGGTAGGCACCTGGCACCCCCATGGGTAGAGGTGGTAATAGTGGTAGGCACCTGGCACCCCTGGGTAGAGGTGGCAGTAGTGGTAGGCACCTGGCACCCCCTGGGTAAGGGTGGTAGTAGTGGTAGGCACCTGGCACCCCCATGGGTAGAGGTGGTAGTAGTGGTAGGCACCTGGCACCCCCATGGGTAGAGGTGGTAGTAGTGGTAGGCACCCCCTGGGTAGAGGTGGTAGTAGTGGTAGGCACCTGGCACCCCCATGGGTAGAGGTGGTAGTAGTGGTAGGCACCTGGCACCCCCTGGGTAGAGGTGGCAGTAGTGGTAGGCACCTGGCACCCCCTGGGTAAGGGTGGTAGTAGTGACAGGCATCCAGCCTCCCATGGGTAGAGGTGGTAGTAGTGGTAGGCACCTGGCACCCCCATGGGTAGAGGTGGTAGTAGTGGTAGGCACCTGGCACCCCCTGGGTATGGGTGGTAGTAGTGGTAGGCACCTGGCACCCCCATGGGTAGAGGTGGTAGTAGTGGTAGGCACCTGGCACCCCCTGGGTAGAGGTGGCAGTAGTGGTAGGCACCTGGCACCCCTGGGTAAGGGTGGTAGTAGTGACAGGCATCCAGCCCCCATGGGTAGAGGTGGTAGTAGTGGTAGGCACCTGGCACCCCTGGGTAGAGGTGGCAGTAGTGGTAGGCACCTGGCACCCCCTGGGTAAGGGTGGTAGTAGTGACAGGCATCCAGCCTTCCATGGGTAGAGGTGGTAGTAGTGGTAGGCACCTGGCACCCCCTGGGTAGAGGTGGCAGTAGTGGTAGGCACCTGGCACCCCCTGGGTAGAGGTGGCAGTAGTGGTAGGCACCTGGCACCCCCATGGGTAGAGGTGGTAGTAGTGGTAGGCACCTGGCACCCCCTGGGTATGGGTGGTAGTAGTGGTAGGCACCTGGCACCCCCATGGGTAGAGGTGGTAGTAGTGGTAGGCACCTGGCACCCCCATGGGTAGAGGTGGTAGTAGTGGTAGGCACCTGGCACCCCTGGGTAGAGGTGGCAGTAGTGGTAGGCACCTGGCACCCCCTGGGTAAGGGTGGTAGTAGTGGTAGGCACCTGGCACCCCCATGGGTAGAGGTGGTAGTAGTGGTAGGCACCTGGCACCCCCATGGGTAGAGGTGGTAGTAGTGGTAGGCACCTGGCACCCCTGGGTAGAGGTGGCAGTAGTGGTAGGCACCTGGCACCCCCTGGGTAAGGGTGGTAGTAGTGACAGGCATCCAGCCCCCATGGGTAGAGGTGGTAGTAGTGGTAGGCACCTGGTACCCCCTGGGTAAGGGTGGTAGTAGTGGTAGGCACCTGGCACCCCTGGGTAGAGGTGGCAGTAGTGGTAGGCACCTGGCACCCCCTGGGTAAGGGTGGTAGTAGTGACAGGCATCCAGCCCCCTGGGTAGAGGTGGTAGTAGTGGTAGGCACCTGGCACCCCTGGGTAAGGGTGGTAGTAGTGGTAGGCACCTGGCACCCCCATGGGTAGAGGTGGTAGTAGTGGTAGGCACCTGGCACCCCCTGGGTAGAGGTGGCAGTAGTGGTAGGCACCTGGCACCCCCTGGGTAAGGGTGGTAGTAGTGACAGGCATCCGGGCCCCTATGTGTATATGTGGCATTGGTGATGGGCATCCCGCCCCTATGGTGCTGCTGTTTCTGGAGTAAGTAATTTCTGCATCCCTGTGTGTGTGTGTGTGATATGTCGGGTACGTGTAGTTTGTGTTTGTGGTTGGTGTCTGACCTACCTTCTGCGCCGTACGCGTCCGTGCCTGTTCCGGTAGTAAATGTAGAATATTGGTAGGATCGGAACGATGGGATTCATTGTTGGTTCGTCTCGTTCGTCTTTGTCGTTGTTTCACCTCGTCCTCGTCGCTTGCGTGTTCGTCTCGTAGCCGTGGATCGGGTTCTGGCGCGAATCGGAGCTTATGTGCGCCTCTCCCGGATGCTTTGACGTGCCGTGCGTAGCGACGGGTTCGGCGCGTACGGGAAGCGCATCGTACTTGTCCGGCCGGACGGGGCTGCTTTTGGCTTCCGGGCGACTCGTATCTGCGTTTACGGATCCGGCTCGGTCGGGGATCAGGACCTGGATTGGGTGAGTACGACTGGGTCGGAATATGTGCTGTTGTGCGCATCGTACTTGTTCGTTCGGATTCATGTGCGGATCGGTCGGGAAACAGGCATTCGCATGGCTTTTTTCCCGACCGAATGGCGTTGGGTGCGTCTCCGACCGAGATCGGAATCGACCCCTAAGTGTTTGCCCTGGTGGGATAATCTTCCTTGGGTGCTTTGTAGTATATACTGAACTGGGACCTTGGTTCGTTATGAGTTCCCCTTTTTGTGGTGTTGGTGTGATCTTAGGATATCACGGTGTGATAGGTACACGTTTCTTTACTGCATGCGGTACTTTCGAGAACTTATCTATGGTGTTGGTATAGCTTGGTTCCAGCTGGACTTGGGTTACTCTGTTCGATTGTCTGATTCTGGATATACTGAAACTAAAGTACATAAGCTTTTCATAATACTTGATTTATTTGCTGGAGGTAAGATGCTCCTAAGAATATTAGAAATTATAATTGCAATAATTGAATAATAAGATGCTCCTATGAATATTAGAAATTAAATTTACAATAATTGAATAATAGGGTTGTATCCCTCATTGTTGAAACTATATGAACATTGAGAGGTCATGTATTTATTGGTGTCTACAATTGAGCCTAAACACTTTTCTAGGTATGTTTTTTGGTAGTAGTTATCTTCATTGTTTCTATTTACTCTTGTTTGATTATTTTATTTTTATTTTGTGTTCTCTGTTGATCAATTTTTTTCTTTTCTCTCCTTCTTTATAAATATATTGTGTTGTATAGGTTTGAGTATTTATTTATCTGTGATTTTATAAAAGAATTGTATGGATCAAGGGGGTTATGTTCCAATGTATATCATCTTGATTTTTGCATAGAATGTGTTGTGGTCTTATGGATTTATATATTGTGCGCATATTGGTGTTTTCAAAATATTTAGTTTTTATATGTTTTGTTTTGTCTCAACAGCAAAATGGATTGTGTTTGTAATGGGTTTTATAATTGTATATATATGAATTTGTGTAGTTTACGTATTTGTTTTTTCATGTGATTTGGAATTTAAATGTTGATATGTGTATTTTGTGTGCTCGTCTTTTGTATGTGATTTTTATGTGATTTGGAATTTATATGTTGTTTGTCACTATGTTTTTTCAGCCCTGATGAAGTTCCAGGATTGGAACGAAACGCGTTGGCTGATGTTCAACTTTTAATCTGCAATTACAATAAAGATATTTTTGGATCCACTTGGAGCGTATGGACTTTGATCTGGTGCACCTTCCTCCTTGTCTCATAAAAACGATTTTCTGGTTGCCAGTGGAGTGGAAGTGCGGTACACTCTGGAAGCAGTTGCACAGGCTCTTACTTAACTCATTTGTACTGGGGAATTGATGTGCTGAACCTTGGTCAGCCGCATTGTTTGTTTTTTATATTAGGGTTTAGAAGCATGTTTTAAGTCTGGTTTAATAATTTTATAAATTGTAGAGACTCAGGAAATATCAAAATCATATTTTTTATTTTGGCTACGTTTGATTCTTTCACTGATAGGTAGAATGGCTGGTTTCATAAAATCTTTCACAATATGTAAAGAGAATGAGTAAACCCCTTGATACATCAGCCCCTTTTCCAGCGAGTCATTATTGATAGTATGTGAATTGCCAAACACCCCAGACTTCAAACATTCAATGCAAGGTGTAGTGACAGGTATATATGAAAAGATTGCTGTCACCAAGCATCTGGGATAGTGGTGAAAACAAGACACCAGACTTTTGGATAACATAAACACAGTATCACTTGGAATGCTGCTGCAAAAAGTTCTTACCAAGTTCAACAAAGATTGGAGTGATATTGTTTATATTTGCAGTGATTCAGCTATGTATATGAAAAAGTTGTGTGATGACCTGTCAAAATCGATACCTGAGATGAAGTGCTTCCCTGTAAGAGATCCTTGCCACTTGCTGTGCTGAAAGCATCTTCTTTGCACACTTCAGAGTTAATGAAGAATGCTATTGACTTTTAGGTCCATTCTGGTGCACTGTTCTGGTATGCATGGGAACTAAAATGAAAATATTTCTCATTTTGTGCTTTGTGTGTCATCAAAGAAAGATTCATCCCAACTGTGTCATTTAGCTGGTGGTTATCAGGCATAGAGGCTGTGAATGCTATATTATCCATGTGACAACCGTTTAGAGAATTTTTGCTGAGTGATGATGCCAAAGGCAAGAAATGTGAGGATCTTGGATCGCATATTGATAGTGATGTGAAAAACGTACGCTCTACTGCATTCTTAGATTTTTACAGGAAAATATGACTGCTGTAGTGGAAAAAGTCTGAAAACACCCTTGTCTACCAAGTGTTCAGCATACTTGGTGTAGATGTGAAACATCTCCTTGAGAGTAGGCTGGGTGACACTTTTAGTGACTTTGGCACTGCAACATGTTCCATGTTAGAGTGCTTGCCACTTGGTAAGCAAAGAAATGTTGAGGAGCAATTCAGGAAAATGTATTTTACAATGTATGAGAAATGGCTTGCAATGATGCATAGAAATGTCAATGAAACCTCACTGTGGTTCACTGCACAAGGTCTAGATCCCTTCCGTAAAGGGGAATTTTCTCCAGACTTTCAAAAGTGCTGCTTCATTTTCGACCGCATCAATAACTCTGAGGGCATATGCGCCCAGTTCAACATATTTGTGGCAGAACCTGTCCCAGAGAATCGCAATCTTCAGGTGCACCAGTATTGGCATGGAAAGCTATGTCAGTGGCCAGGGTTAGTAAATTGTGTACTGGCTGTTTTTGCATTGCCTGTCTCAAGTGCCAATGTTGAGAGGGCCCTTTCACAGATAAAGGTTTACATGGGAAGCAAAGAGTAAGCATGCATGACCAATGACTCACTGAAGAAGTATTGTATGATGTACTACACTAAGTTTGATTTGTAAAAATGTATTTGGACCTCATATACACTGTACATACACTGTCTATATACTATGCAATATCAGTGCAGAAAGCAAGCAATAATAAAAGCAAAAAGTTCCATAAATCCCCGGAAAAACACTGTTTCTGTTGTTTTTAATGGTGTGAAAATGTTTAACCACTGACAACCACTGTTTTTTTAAGGTATTGAAATCACTTGAAACACTGAAAAAACCCCACCAGAATTTACCAAAAATGGAAACTGAAAACAGGAAAGCATATATATATATATATATATATATATATATATATTCCAAATGCGATTGCTCCCACAATTGAAGACACCACACGCGATGTCTGACTTCACCATTTATTGTTGGACAGGCTGCAGCATGGACAGGTATGGCTTCCCAGCGCGAAATCTGCCACTCGCCATACGTGTTTCAGGATTTCCCCTTGTTCACTGGCTTGGCTTCTGGTGAAAACACAGCTTTGCAAAACTTCCCGCACTTGTGATTATTTTAATAGTCCCGCCCCCATGGGCGTGTGCATCAGTGCACTCTGGGTCTCGTAGTCTCCAAGTTTAGTCCATAGTGGTGCTGCTGATATATTCCTCCATTCTTTATATCCCTTTGGGTCGCTGGTTAAACCGCAGCTGTATACTGCATTTCTCATGCCTCGCCCAACTGGTAACATCGCTCCATGATTGTGCTGTAATCTTGACAGCGCGAGGACCCGCTTTGCAGCAGTGGGGTATCTTCGTGGCCAGAGCAGGCCACTAAATATTCCAAATGCGATTGCTCCCACAATTGAAGACACCACACGCGATGTCTGACTTCACCATTTAATGTTGGACAGGCTGCAGCATGGACAGGTATGGCTTCCCAGTGCAAAATCTGCCACTCGCCATACGCGTTTCAGGATTTCCCCTTGTTCAATGGCTTGGCTTCTGGTGAAAACACAGCTTTGCAAAACTTCCCGCACCTGCGATTATTTTAATAGTCCCGCCCCCATGGGCGTGTGCATCAGTGCACTCTGGGTCTCGTAGTCTCCAAGTTTAGTCCATAGTGGTGCTGCTGATATATTCCTCCATTCTTTATATCCCTTTGGGTCGCTGGTTAAACCACAGCTGTATGCTGCATTTCTCGTGCCTCGCCCAACTGGTAACATCGCTCCATGATTGCGCTGTAATCTTGACAGCACAAGGACCCGCTTTGCAGCAGTGGGGTATCTTCGTGGCCAGAGCAGGCCTCTAAATATTCCAAATGCGATTGCTCCCACAATTGAAGACACCACACGCGATGTCTGACTTCACTATTTATTGTTGGACAGGCTGCAGCATGGACAGGTATGGCTTCCCAGCGCGAAATCTGCCACTCGCCATACACGTTTCAGGATTTCCCCTTGTTCACTGGCGTGGGTTCTGGTGAAAACACAGCTTTGCAAAACTTCCCGCACCTGCGGTGATGTCATTTGAGATGTCATCAGTGATGTCACTGACCATGTCATGAATGATGTAATATGTGATGTCATCAGCAGTGCATTGCGGGGGCGCGAGTTATAGTTAGCTCAACTAACTATAATGGGCGAATTTCTCTGGTTTTGTACTAGTGAAATGTCCAACTAACTATAATGTCCCTGAAACCTATGGTTTTTTCAGTGAATTTCTATGGTTTTTTAAAGGCTAATTTCTAACTATAACGTCCCTGAAACCTATGTTTTTTCAGTGAATTTCAAAGGTTTTTTAAATGATAATTTCTAACTATAACGTCCCTGAAACCTATGGTTTTTTCAGTGAATTTCAAAGGTTTTTTAAACGCTATTTTCTAACTATAACGTCCCTGAAACTTATGGTTTTTTCAGTGAATTTCTAAGGTTTTTTAAATGCTAACTTCAATCTATAACGTCCCTGAAACGTGATTTTTTTCAGTGAAATTCTAAGGTTTTTTAAATGCTAATTTATAACTATAATATCCCTGAAACCTGTGGTTTTTTCAGTGAATTTCTAAGGTTTTTTAAATGCTAATTTCTAACTAGACCTAGATAGGTAAGACATGCGCAGAAAGAGAAAGAAAGGCGCAGAAAGAAGCAAGAGAAGTGCAGAAAGAAGCAAGAGAAATACAGAAAAAGGCAAGAAAAGTGCAGAAAAAAGCAAAAGAGGTGCAAAGAGAGGAAGAAAGGTGCAGAAAGAAGCAGGAGAAGTGATGAAAGAGGCAAGAGAGGTACAGAAATAAGTAGGAGAAGTGCAGAAAGAAGCAAGAGAGGCACAGAAAGAAGCAAGAGAGTTGCAAAAAGAAGAGAGTGAGGTGCAGAAAGAGGAAGAAAGGCGCAGAAAGAGGCAAGTGAGGTGCAGAAAGAGGCAAGAGAGGTGCAGAAAGAGACAAGAGAGGTGCAGAAAGAGGCAAGAGAGGTGCAGAAAGAGGCAAGAGAGGTCCAGAAAGAGGAAGAAATGTGCAGAAAGAGGCAAGAAAAATGCAGAAAAAGGAAGAAAGGTGCAGAGAGAAGCAAGAGAAGCGCAGAAAGAAGCAAGAGAGGTGCAGAAAGAAGCAAGAGAGTGTAGGAAAGTAGGATCTGCTTCACATGAATACCCCCACTTTTTCCTGATGCTTCACTGTTTTTCGACTTTAGTCTGGCTGGGGCCCTGCTAATCAGAACCCCAGCCTAGCTGCTTCCTCTCTAAAATGGTTTCCATGTACCTTAGGTACATCTCTGATTGGATTCTGGAGTGCCCTTGTAAGTCCCTAGTATATGGTATACTATGTACCCAGGGCATAGGTACCCCAGAGGCCTACCAGGGGCTGAAGCATGTATTATGCCACCCCTGGGAGGTCCTCCAAAATGACACCACAGGCCTGCTACTGCAGCCTGGGTAAGGTGGTGCATGCACCCCTTACAGTGGTATAGGCTACCTATATCACTACCATTGCACACACATATAAACCTATAAGTCACTCCTATGGCAGGCCTTACCAATCCTAAAGGCAGAGTGCTTGGTTTTTATGTGAGAGGGTGCCCCTGCATGAGCAGAGCCCCTCTGCAGCGTTCGGAGTCAATCCTCTGATGCTGTTTGTGGTACAGCCTGACCATATACTCTTAAGTGCATTATATCCTCGCGGTAGAATGCTAACTTTGGACTGGCTGCACCAAAACATGTCGTGTTTGGTGTCAAACACCTTGGGATGCTACCCCCCCCACCAGTCCTGGCGGTGGGGGTAGCATTCCACCCTTCTAGAGGGAGAGACATGTACCCACCGGCCTGCCCGGTATTAACTTCACAGAGCCCTGGCATCACAAAATGGATGCCGCTGCCACAGACACGGGTCTGGCCTCCTGGTGCTGACCGAAACTCCGGCAGGGGAGGCCTGGACAATAGGTTTCCTGTCACAGGGAGGTGTAACCACCTCCCCAGACAGGATAGTGTGTATTGGGGCTGGGCGGGAGCACTCTCTGGTGCTTTGAAGTCCTGCACTGGGGGCACATTTGGTGTCCCTGTGCATAGTCCAGCTCAAACCGGTTGCAGGGGCTACCTGCCCCTGCTCTGGCACGAAACTGGACAAAGGGAATGGGTGTAACCACCCCTCTTCCCTCACCCTCCCATAGGTGGGTCCCCAGAGTATGTCCAACCCCCTAACTTAGTATAAGTATGGGACCCCAGTCCTTAGGACTTTAGATTACCCTGGACGAAACTCTGAAGCCGAATCCTGGACCTTCGACGCTCTACTTCAAGATTAGAGGACTGAAGAATCTCCCTTGGGGTCAAGGAGTGACTCCCCTGCTTGGCAGGCACCTAAGAAGCAATTGTCCAGTCTACATCGCTGAAGCTCCCGCCGGACACCGAAGTCTTTGCAACACCAGAGGTAGATTTCCAGACTTCCCCGAGGCTTCCCTGATACCCCAGTGAAGATGAGGCCCATAGCTGTCGTGGGTAATGTGGAACCATGACCCCTGAACATCAAGAACTTTTGCAAGTGCATCCTCTTCCTGGTCTCTCACGAAGTTGTGCTTTGGGCTCCATGTAGCCCCCCCCTCCAGCACTAACTGCACCGAAGATCACTGGCCTCCACTCCACGAGTGTCCTGTGAGCCAGCTCCAAGTGCATCCACTTGAGGCTCCTTCGCGGTCGCTAGTCCGTTGGCTAGTGGGCCCTCCCGAAGGCAACTCTTATTCTGCTTGGACTTCCCTGGTTGCTCCAGACGTGCCCTGACTTACCCTTGCTGGGTGAGTCCCCCAGACCTTGCTGGTCTGCATCAACATCCTTTCTTTGTTTCCACGTGACTTGCCGTTGCCAAGGCTTGTTGGGTCCAATCCGGTCACCGACACCGCAGCAATCGACAGATGTTCTGAGATAGCTCGAATCCAGCTCCTGGTTGTCGTTGACACCTCCTGGACCTCGTGGCTGAAGAGTCAATACAACTGTCAACCTACCTGAAGCACCCGACATCAGTGGGCATCTGCTCATCGCCTTCCTGGTCACTGGCTAGTGACCCAGACTCTGTCCCCTCTGCTTTCAGGTCCTTCAGATCTTTGATCCACTCTTGGATCCATCCGGACACTTTCGACTTGGTCGCCAGCAGCCTGCTGCTGCAGATCGCCATTGAAAACGATGACGAAACCCGACGCCAAAAGACACCTATGCACCCGGCTTCCCTGGGTGAGGTAACTCAAGTACTCTGGTGCTCCCATGGGTATTGACTCTAGAACTGCCTAGTTCTAAAGGGGTTTGCTCCAAGTCCTCCTCTAAGTGTCCTTTTCTTCTAAAAATCCAACCGCGACTTTCCCCATAGAAGTCAACGGTGGCTTGCGGCTGTGTTCTCACACTGCACGCGTCCCCCGTGGGTCCCCTGTGTCACTACCTTGGGTGGTTCCTTGGGGTCCAAGCACTTCTACAGGCTCTAGGCCTAGTGTCTAGCTCAGTCGTGGTTCTTATACCACTTTATTGGTATATGGTTTGGTACGCCCCTAGGGCTCAAACGTGTATTTGTGCTATTACTGTTGATATCTGACTTGTAAACTATGTACTTCGAACTCTAGCCTCATAAAGAGACTAGAGGGGTGTGTTTAAGACTAAATACATATATTTTATATATATACCTGGTGTGGTCCTCTTTCATTTGGTCACTCAAGAGATTATAGACTGGTAAAACAAGCTGCTTTACATTCCTTCAAGACTTAGCCTGAAGGATGCTCTCCATAGCTACCACTAGGATAGCTTTCAATAAAGGTTGTCTTTAACCTATCTCCAATAAGGGGTTGTTTGGACTGGTGCAAGGTGCCCACTATAATTAGTGGACAGCATATACCAGGCCAACTTCTCACATTGGTGTGCAGTGTGTGGGATTCCAGCTTGCTATTGTTTTACCAGATAATCTCAATTGAATTGATCAACTGAAAACCACTAAGGGTACCTTAGGTACATATAAAACAAGCTTAGTATACAGTAAGTTCTACTGAACTTAGAGTTGTGTGTTAAGGGCTAGCACACCCTTTCTACAACTCAAGAGAGTTTAGTAGGCCACACTAGAGTAGGTAGTGCATACACCACACCTCACTAGTAATGTCTTCACTACCAGGAACCAGTGGGCTCCTGCCATCCAAATATGACAACCTCCCATTCTTGGAATTGAGAGAGTTGTGCAAGATTAGGAAGTTGAAGACAGGCAAAAGTGCCAACACCCAACGTCTCCTGGAGATGCTTCTGCTAGATGATCTTAGAAGACCCATAGGGTCTGCAAGGGTAGGCAGAGAGGGTGGGGCAGAAGATGAGGGAGGGGCCAGGGGTAAAAATACCCAGGACCTGACCTCTGAAACTGGCCAGGAGGATGACAATGATCTTACCCTGGACAATGCAGCTCCTCCTGAGGATGAGGAGGAGGATCAGAATGACCTCCCCTTTGTCCCCCCAGGAAGAGTGGTGAGTGTGCCCAGAAGGTCCAGATCTCCTTCTCAGGAGTCTAACCACTCTGACACCTCAGTAGGAACCTCTGTTTCCTCTCATAGGAGGGAATCCTCTCATGAAAGGAAAAAGAGACTGCTCCAGTATGAAGAAGCTCAGTTGAGAATCAGAAGAGAGCAGTTGGCTATAGACAGGGAGTCCCTAGAGCTTCAAAGACAAAGAAGAAAAATGGGACTAGAGTCCCATGGTGGCAGCAACTTCCCTAGTGGTAGGGAAAGGTCTTATGACCATAGAAACCTGAGCAAGATTGTCCCTCCCTACCAGAGTGGGGATGACATCCACAAATGGATTTCTGCACTGGAGAGGGCCTGTAAAGTACAGAGGGTCCCTCAGGAGCAGTGGGTAGCAATCTTGTGGCTCTCCTTTGCAGACAAAGGTAGAGATAAGCTCCTCTCTGTTAGAGAAGAGGATGCTGATAATTATCCAGTCTTAAAAAGTGCATTGATTGATGGGTTTGGCCTAACAACTGAACAATACAGGTTAAAGTTCAGAGATACCCAAAAGGCACAGAATCAAGAATGGGTGGACTTTGTTGATTGTTCTGCTAAGGCTCTGGAAGGTTGGTTAGTGGGCAGTAAGGTATGTGACTTCAAAGGATTGTACAATCTTATTATGAGGGAGCAGATTCTTAATAACTGTCAAAATCAGCTGTTGCATCAGTACCTGGTGGACTCTGATCTGACCTCTCCCCAAGAATTGGGAAAGAAGGCAGACAAATGGGTCAGAACCAGGGTGAGGCAGAAGGTACAGAACCAAGGTGGTGACCCAAAGAAGCAAGATTCTAAGAACTCTGACAAGGGTGGGGAGAAGGGTAAAGACCAGAAGTCTTCACAAGGCCCCCAAAAATCTTCTTCAGGTGGGGATTCACAGTCTAACAAAGGGAAAGGCCAAAAGAAACCATGGTGCAAAGTCTGTAAGCAAAAGACCCACTGGACCAGTGATTGCACCAAGTCCAAAGACTCTACTCCAGCCCCCACCAATGCCCCTAAGGCACCTGTTCCCCCTAGTGCAGTTACAAATGGTGGAGGGAGTACACAAGCCAAGGGTTTAGTAGGGTTGACCCTGGGTAATGAGATGGGCTCTGGCCTAGTCAGAGAACTCACTCAGGCTGTCCTAGTCTGTGATGGAGGCATGGATGTGACCTCCTCTGTGAGTCCCAGTAATCTGGGCAAGTACAGGCAACAGCCATTAATAAATGGAAAAGAGGCTTTGGCATTCAGGGACACAGGAGCAAGTGTCACCATGGTGACACAAGATCTTGTGGATCCTGGGCAGATTATACTTGGTGAAATGTACCAAGTGACCAATGCTAGCAATGTCAGAACAGACCATACTCTGGCAGTTGTTAACTTCTCCTGGGGAGGGGTAACTGGCCTTAAGAAGGTTGTGGTGAGTGCAAACCTACCAGTTGAATGCTTGCTTGGCAATGATCTAGAAACTTCAGCTTGGGCAGAAGTGGAGCTCAGGACCCATGCAGAAATGCTGGGCATCCCTGCAGATGTGTTTGCTGTGACCAGGTCACAGAGCAAAATGTCTAACACTGAACAGGCCTTGGATCCTGGAACAATGGACCAAGTGCCATCCAAGAAGAGGAGTAGTAGGGTAAAGGCAGTGCCTTCCCCCTTGGCTCAGAAGGAAGATCAGTCTCTTGAGGGAGATGATCTCAGTCCTTAAGAAGGAACTGTCCCAGAGGAGCTTGAGCCTGATCAGGTTCAGTTCTTGGGGACAGGGGGCCCTTCCAGGGCAGATCTGAGCCAGGAGCAGCAGAGCTGCCCCTTCTTGAACCCCTCACACAGCAAGCTGCTTCTGAGGCTGCTGGGAATGCTAGTGGTCCCCATAAAGTGTATTGGGATGATGGACTCTTGTACTCAGAGTGTAGAGACCCCAAGCCTGGTGCCACCAGGAGGTTGGTTATACCTCTGAAGTTCAGGGGCTTCCTATTGACCCTAGCCCATGACATTCCTCTAGCAGGTCACCTGGGCCAGAACAAGACTTGGGACAGAATTGTCCCTCACTTTCACTGGCCCCACATGTCTGAAGACACCAAGGAATTGTGTCGCTCCTGTGTAACCTGCCAGGCCAGTGGCAAGGCAGGTGGCACTACAAAGGCCCCCCTGATACCACTACCTGTGGTGGGGGTTCCCTTTGAAAGGGTGGGGATTGACATTGTTGGTCCCATGGATCCCCAAACAGCATCTGGGCACAGGTTTATCCTGGTGGTGGTGGACCATGCCACCAGGTACCCAGAGGCTATTCCCCTTAGGACCATTACAGCACCTGTGGTGGCAAGAGCCCTCCTGGGAATTTTCTCAAGAGTGGGCTTCCCTAAGGAGGTTGTATCAGACCGGGGTGCAAACTTTATGTCTGGATACTTAAAGGCAATGTGGAAGGAGTGTGGAGTGACTTACAAATTCACCACACCCTATCACCCACAATGCAATGGTTTAGTTGAGAGATTCAATAAAACCTTAAAGGGCATGATCAAAGGGCTCCCAGAGAAGCTTAGGCGAAGATGGGACATACTCTTGCCCTGCCTTTTATTTGCATACAGGGAGGTGCCTCAAAAGGGGGTTGGCTACAGCCCTTTTGAACTTTTGTTTGGTCACCCTGTCAGGGGTCCATTGTGCCTGGTGAAGGAAGGATGGGAGTTACCTCTCAAGCCCCCAAAAGCAGGACATAGTGGACTATGTACTTGGTCTCCGCTCCAGGATGGCTGAGTACATGAAAACGGCAACTAAAAACCTTGAGGCTAGCCAGGAACTCCAAAAAGCCTGGCATGACCAAAAGGCTGTACTGACTGTTTACCAGCCAGGGCAGAAGGTGTGGGTGTTGGAGACAGTGGCCCCGGCAGCTCTCCAAGACAAATGGAGTGGACCCCATACCATTGTTGAGCAGAAGGGTGAGGTTACCTATTTGGTAGACCTAGGAACACCCAGGAGTCCCCACAGGGTTCTCCATGTCAACAGATTGAAACCATATGTGGACAGGGCAGACATGGGCTTGCTCATGGCTACTGATGAGGGACAGGAGGAAGAGAGTGACCCACTCCCTGACCTGCTCTCACAGAATCCTGATGATGGGTCAGTGGATGGTGTAGCCTTGGCAGGCAGCCTCACTGCCCAGCAGCAAACTGATTGCAGACAGGTTCTCAATCAGTTCAGGCATATGTTCTCTCTGACTCCAAGTCAGACCACCTGGTGCACTCATGAAGTGGACACTGGGGACAGTCTGCCTATTAAAAATAAGATTTATAGGCAACCTGACCATGTCAGGGACTGTATCAGGACAGAAGTCCAGAAAATGTTGGATTTGGGAGTTATTGAACCCTCAGATAGCCCTTGGGCTAGTCCAGTGGTCCTTGTGCCAAAACCTCACACCAGTGGTGGGAAAAGAGAGATGAGGTTTTGTGTGGACTACAGGGGTCTCAATGCAGTCACTAGGACTGATGCCCATCCAATACCCAGGGCAGATGAGCTAATAGACACTTTGGCCTCAGCCAAGTATCTAAGCACATTTGACCTAACAGCTGGCTACTGGCAGATCAGGCTAGCTGATGATGCAAAGCCAAAAACAGCATTCTCAACCCCTAGTAGGCATTATCAATTTGTGGTAATGCCCTTTGGTTTAAAGAATGCACCTGCCACTTTCCAAAGGTTGGTGAATACAGTTCTCACAGGCCTGGAAGCCTATAGTGCAGCATATCTAGATGATATTGCTGTCTTTAGCTCCACCTGGGAGGATCACCTGGTCCACCTAAGGAATGTTTTAGAGGCCCTGCAAAAGGCAGGCCTCACTATCAAGGCCACCAAGTGCCAGATAGGGCAGAGTCAGGTTGTGTACCTGGGCCACCTTGCAGGTGGAGGCCAGGTTCAACCACTGCAGAGCAAAATCCAGACCATCATGGACTGGGTTGCTCCAACTACCCAGACTCAGGTGAGAGCCTTCTTAGGCCTGACTGGGTACTATAGGAGATTTGTCAAGGGGTATGGATCAATAGTGACACCCCTGAATGACTTAACTTCCAAGAAAATGCCCAAAAAGGTTCAGTGGACAGCTAGCTGTCAAAAGGCATTTGATGACCTGAAGCAGGCCATGTGCACTGCTCCCATTCTACAGAGTCCTGATTACTCCAAGAAGTTCATTGTCCAAACAGATGCATCTGAATTGGGGGTAGGGGCTGTACTGTCACAATTGAATGATGAAGGTCAGGATCAGCCAGTAGCTTTTATTAGCAGAAGGCTGACCCCTAGAGAGAAACGTTGCTCAGCCATTGAGAGGGAGGCCTTTGCTGTGGTCTGGGCTCTGAAGAAGTTGAGGCCATACCTGTTTGGTACTCACTTCCTTGTTCAAACAGATCATAAGCCCCTCTTATGGCTAAAACAAATGAAGAGTGAAAACCCCAAACTGCTTAGGTGGTTCATTTCCCTACAGGGGATGGACTTTACAGTGGAACATAGACCTGGGAGAAATCATGCCAATGCAGATGGACTCTCTAGGTACTTCCACTTAGAACATGAAGACTCAACTGGTCAAGGTTAGTTTAATGTCCCTGCATTTGGGGGGGGGTTGTGTAGGAGAGTAGGATCTGCTTCACATGGGTACCCCCACTTTTTGCTGATGCTTCACTGTTTTTCGACTTTAGTCTGGCTGGGGCCCTGCTAATCAGAACCCCAGCCTAGCTGCTTCCTCTCTAAAATGGTTTCCATGTACCTTAGGTACATCTCTGATTGGATTCTGGAGTGCCCTTGTAAGTCCCTAGTATATGGTATACTATGTACCCAGGGCATAGGTATCCCAGAGGCCTACCAGGGGCTGAAGCATGTATTATGCCACCCCTGGGAGGCCCTCCAAAATGACACCACAGGCCTGCGACTGCAGCCTGGGTAAGGTGGTGCATGCACCCCTTACAGTGGTATAGGCTACCTATATCACTACCATTGCACACACACATAAACCTATAAGTCACTCCTATGGCAGGCCTTACCAATCCTAAAGGCAGAGTGCTTGGTTTTTATGTGAGAGGGTGCCCTGCATGAGCAGAGCCCCTCTGCAGCGTTCAGAGTCAATCCTCTGATGCTGTTTGTGGTACAGCCTGACCATATACTCTTAAGTGCATTATATCCTCGCAGTAGAATGCTAACTTTGGACTGGCTGCACCAAAACATGTCGTGTTTGGTGTCAAACACCTTGGGATACTACCCCCCCCGCCAGTCCTGGCGGTGGGGGTAGCATTCAACCTTTCTAGAGGGAGAGACATGTACCCACCGGCCAGCCCGGTATTAACTTCACAGAGCCCTGGCATCACAAAATAGATGCCGCTGCCACAGACACGGGTCTGGCCTCCTGCTGCTGACCGAAACTCCGGCAGGGGAGGCCTGGACAATAGGTTTCCTGTCACAGGGAGGTGTAACCACCTCCCCAGACAGGATAGTGTGTATTGGGGCTGGGCGGGACTGGATGAAACTCTGACGCCGAATCCTGGACCTTCGACGCTCTACTTCAAGATTAGAGGACTTAAGAATCTCCCTTGGGGTCAAGGAGTGACTCCCCTGCTTGGCAGGCACCTAAGAAGCAATTGTCCGGTCTGCATCACTGAAGCTCCCGCCGGACGCCGAAGTCTTTGCAACACCAGAGGTGGATTTCCAGACTTTCTCAAGGCTGCCCTGAGACCCCAGTGAAGCTGAGGCCCATAGCTGTCGTGGGTAACGTGGAACCGTGACCCCTGGACACCAAGAACTTTTGCAAGTGCATCCTCTTCCTAGTCTCCCATGAAGTTGTGCTTTGGGCTCCGAGTAGCATCCGCCTCCAGCACTGACTGCACTGAAGATCACTGGCCTCCACTCCACGAGTGACCTGTGAGCCAGCTCCAAGTGCGTCCACTCTAGGCTCCTTCGCGGTTGCTATTCCGTTGGCTAGTGGGCCCTCCCGAAGGCAACTCTTATTCTGCTTGGGCTTCCCTGGTTGCTCCAGACATGCCCTGACTTACTCTTGCTGGGTGAGTCCCCCAGACCTTGCTGGTCTGCATCAACGTCCTTTCTTTGTTTTGACGTGACTTGCCGTTGTCAAGGCTTGTTGGGTCCAATCCGGTCGCAGACACTGCAGCAATCGACAGACCTTGTGGGACAGCTCGAATCCAGCTCCTGGTTGTCGTCAACACCTCCTGGACCTTGTGGCTGAAGAGTCAAGACGACTGTCAACCTACCTGAAGCACCCAACATCGGTGGGCATCTGCTCATCGCCTTCCTGGTCACTGGCTAGTGACCCAGACTCTGTCCCCTCTGCTTTCAGGTCCTTCATATCTTCGATCCACTCTTGGATCCACCCGGACACTTTCGACTTGGTCGCCAGCAGCCTGCTGCAGCAGATCGCCATTGAAAACGACGACGAAACCCGACGCCAACAGACACCTATGCACCCGGCTTCCCTGGGTGAGGTAACTCGAGTACTCCGGTGCTCCCATGGGTATTGACTCTAGAACTGCCTAGTTCTAAAGGGGTTTGCTCCAAGTCCTCCTCTAATGTCCTTTTCTTCTAAAAATCCAACTGCAACTTTCTCCATAGAAGTCAACGGTGGCTCGCGGCTGTGTTCTCACACTGCACGCGTCCCCCGTGGGTCCCCTGTGTCACTACCTTGGGTGGTTCCTTGGGGTCCAAGCATTTCTACAGGCTCTAGGCCTTGTGTCTAGCTCAGTCGTGGTTCTTATACCACTTTATTGGTATATGGTTTGGTACGCCCCTAGGGCTCAAACGTGTATTTGTGCTATTACTGTTGATATCTGACTTGTAAACTATGTACTTCGAACTCTAGCCTCATAAAGAGACTAGAGGGGTGTGTTTAAGACTAAATACATATATTTTATATATATACCTGGTGTGGTCCTCTTTCATTTGGTCACTCAAGAGATTATAGACTGGTAAAACAAGCTGCTTTACATTCCTTCAAGACTTAGCCTGAAGGCTGCTCTCCATAGCTAACACTAGGATAGCTTTCAATAAAGGTTGTCTTTAACCTATCTCCAATAAGGGGTTGTTTGGACTGGAGCAAGGTGCCCTCTATAATTAGTGGACAGCATATACCAGGCCAACTTCTCACAGAGAGGTGCAGAAAGAAGAGAGTGAGGTGCAGAAAGAGGCAAGAGAGGTGCAGAAAGAGGCAAGAGAAGTGCAGAATGAGGGAAGAGAAGTGCAGAAAGAGGCAAGAGTAGAGTAGAAAGCCAAGAGAGGTGCCAATAGAGGCAAGAGAGGTGAAGAAAGAGGCAAGAGAGGTGCAGAAAGAAGAGAGGTGCAGAAAGAGGCAAGAGGGGTATAGGAAGAGACAAGTCTGGTGTAGAAAGAGGCAAGAGAGGAGTAGAAAGAGACAAGACTGGTGCAGAAAGAGGCAAGAGAGGTGCAGAAAGAGGCAAGAGAGGTGTAGAAAGAGGCAAGAGAGGTGCATAAAGAGGCAAGCGAGATACAGAAAGAAGAGAGTGAGCTGCAGAATGAGGGAAGAGAGGTGCAGAAAGAGGCAAGAGAGGTGCAGAAAGAAGACAGTGAGCTGCAGAAAGAGGCAAGAGAGGTGCAGAAAGAGGCAAGAGAGGTGCAGAAAGAGGCAAGAGAGGTGCAGAAAGAGGTAAGAGGTGCAGAAAGAAGCAAGAGAAGCACAGAAAGAAGCAAGAGAGGTAGAGAAAGAAGCAAGAGAGGTGCGTAAAGAAGAGAGTGAGGTGCAGAAAGAGGCAAGAGAGGTACAGAAAGAGGCAAGAGAAGTGCAGAAAGAGGAAGAAAGGTGCAGAAAGAGGCAATAGCAAGAGAAATGCAGAAAAAGGAAGAAAGGCGCAGAAAGAAGCAAGAGAAGCATAGAAAGAAGCAAGAGAGGTACAGAAAGAAGCAAGAGCGGTACAGAAAGAAAATAGAGAGAGGTGCAGAAAGAGGCGAGAGGTGCAGAAAGAGGCAAGAGAGGTACAGAAAGAGGCAAGAGAGGTGCAGAAAGAGGCAAGAGTTGAGTAGAAAGGCAAGAATGGTACAGATAGAGGCAAGTTAGTTGCAGAGAGAGGCAAGAGAAGAGCAGAAAGAGGCAAGAGAGGTGCAGAAAGAGGCAAGAGAGGTGCAGAAAGAGACAAGAGAGGTGCAGAAAGCTAAGGAAGAAAGGTGCAGAAAGAAGCAAGAGAAGCGCAGAAAGAAGCAAGAGATGTGCAGAAAGAAGCAAGAGAGGTACAGAAAGAAGAGAGTGAGGTGCAGAAAGAGTCAAGAGAGGTGCAGTAAAAGGCAAGAGAAGTGTAGAAAGAGGCAAGAGAAGTGAAGAAAGAGGAAAGAGAGGTGCAGAAAGAGGCATTAGTGGAGTAGAAAGCCAAGAGAGGTACAGATAGAGGCAAGAGAGGTGAATAGAGAGGCAAGAGAGGTGCAGAAAGAGGCAAAAGAGGTACAGAAAGAGGCAAGAGAGGTGTAGAAAGAGACAAGAGTGGTGCAGAAAGAGGCAAAAGAGGAGTAGAAAGAGACAAGACTGGTGCAGAAAGAGGCAAGAGAGGTACAGAAAGAGGCAAGAGAGGTGCATGAAGAGACAAGAGGGGTGCAGAAAGAGAAAGAAATGTTCAGAAAGAGGCAAGAGAGGTGCAGAAAGAGGAGGGAGAGGTACAGAAAGAAGAGAGTGAGCTTCAGAAAGAAGCTTGAGAAGTGCAGACAGAGGCAAGAGAGGTGCATAAAGAGGCAACAGAGGTGCAGAAAGAGGCAAGAGAGGTGCAGAAAGAAGAGAGGTGCAGAAAGAGGCAAGAGAGGTACAGATAGAAGAGAGTGAGCTGCAGAATGAGGGAAGAGAGGTGCAGAAAGAGGCAAGAGAGGTGCAGAAAGAATAGAGTGAGCTGCAGAAAGAGGCAAGAGAGGTGCAGAAAGAGTCAAGAGAGGTACAGAAAGAGGCAAGAGAGGTGCAGAAAGAAGAGATTGAGCTCCAGAAAGAAGCAAGAGAAGTGCAGACAGAGGCAAGAGAGGTGCATAAAGAGGCAACAGAGGTGCAGAAAGAGGCAAGAGCGGTGCAGAAAGAAGAGAGGTGCAGAAGGAGGCAAGGGAGGTACAGATAGAAGAGAGTGAGCTGCAGAATGAGGGAAGAGAGGTGCAGAAAGAGACAAGAGAGGTGCAGAAAGAATAGAGTTAGCTGCAGAAAGAGGCAAGAGAGGTGTAGAAAGAGTCAAGAGAGGTGCAGAAAGAAGAGAGTGAGCTGCAGAAAGAAGCAAGAGAAGTGCAGACAGAGGCAAGAGAGGTGCATAAAGAGGCAACAGAGGTGCAGAAAGAAAATAGGTGCAGAAAAAGACAAGAGAGGTGCAGAAAGAGGCAAGAGAGGTGCAGAAAGATGCAAGAGAGGTGTAGAAAGAGGCAAGAGTGGTGCAGAAAGAGGCAAGAGATGTGTAGAAAGAGGCAAGAGAGGTGCAGAAAGAGGCAAGAGAGGTTCAGAAAGAAGAGAGTGAGCTGCAGAGAGAAGCAAGAGAAGCAGTCAGAAGCAAGAGAGGTGCATAAAGAGGCAACAGAGGTACAGAAAGAGGCAAGAGAGGTGCAGAAACAAGAGAGGTGCAGAAAGAGGCAAGAGAGGTGCAGAAAGAGGCAAGAGAGGGGCAGAAAGAAGCAAGGGAGGTGTAGAAAGAGGCAAGAGTGGTGCAGAAAGAGGCAAGAGATGTGCAGAAAGAGGCAAGAGAGGTGCAGAAAGAGGCAAGAGAGGTGCAGAAAGAAGAGAGTGAGCTGCAGAAAGAAGCAAGAGAAGTGCAGACAGATGCAAGAGAGGTGCAGAAAGAGGCAAGAGAGGTGCAGAAAGAAGAGAGTGAGCTGCAGAAAGAGGCAAGAAAGGTGCAGAAAGAGGCAAGACAGGTGCAGAAAGAAGAGAGTGAGCTGCAGAAAGAAGCAAGAGAAGTGCAGACAGAGGCAAGAGAGGTGCATAAAGAGGCAACAGAGGTACAGAAAGAGGCAAGAGAGGTACAGAAAGAAGAGAGGTGCAGAAAGAGGCAAGAGAGGTGCAGAAAGAGGCAAGAGAGGTACAGAAAGATGCAAGAGAGGTGTAGAAAGAGGCAAGAGTGGTACAGAAAGAGGCAGGAGATGTGCAGAAAGAGGCGAGAGAGTTGCAGTAAGAGGCAAGAGAGGTGCAAAAGAGGCAAGAGAGGTACAGATAGAAGAGAGTGAGCTGCAGAATGAGGGAAGAGAGGTGCAGAAAGAGGCAAGAGAGGTGCAGAAAGAAGAGAGTGAGCTGCAGAAAGAGGCAAGAGAGGTACAGAAAGAGGCAAGAGAAGTATAGAAAGAGGCAAGAGAAGTGCAGAAAGAGGAAAGAGAGGTGCAGAAAGAGGCATTAGTGGAGTAGAAAGCCAAGAGAGGTGCAGAAAGAGGCAAGAGAGGTGCAGAAAGAAGAAGAAAGGTACAGAAAGAAGCAAGAGAAGCACAGAAAGAAGTAAGAGAGGTGCAGAAAGAAGCGAGAGAGGTGCCTAAAGAAGAGAGTGAGGTACAGAAAGAGGCAAGAGGGATACAGAAAGAGGCAAGAGAAGTGCAGAAAAGGAAGAAAGGTGCAGAAAGAGGCAATAGCAAGAGAAATGCAGAAAAAGGAAGAAAGGCGCAGAAAGAAGCAAGAGTAGCACAGAAAGAAGCAAGAGAGGTGCAGAAAGAAGCAAGAGAGTGCAGAAAGAAAAGAGTGAGGTGCAGAAAGAGGCGAGAGGTGCAGAAAGAGGCAAGAGAGGTGCATAAAGAGGCAAGAGAGGTGCAGAAAGAGGCAAGAGTTGAGTAGAAAGGCAAGAATGGTACAAATAGAGGCAAGTTAGTTGCAGAGAGAGGCAAGAGAAGAGCAGAAAGAGGCAAGAGAGGTGCAGAAAGAGGCATGAGAGGTGCAGAAAGAGGCAAGAGAGGTGCAGAAAGAGGCAAGAGAGGTGCAGAAAGAGACAAGAGAGGTGCAGAAATTGGCAAGAGAGGTGCAGAAAGAGGCAAGAGAGTTCCAGAAAGAAGCAAGAGAAGCGCAGAAAGAAGGAAGAGATGTGCAGAAAGAAGCAAGAGAGGTGCAGAAAGAAGAGAGTGAGGTGCAGAAAGAGGCAAGAGAGGTACAGAAAAAGGCAAGAGAAGTGTAGAAAGAGGCAAGAGAAGTGCAGAAAGAGGAAAGAGAGGTGCAGAAAGAGGCATTAGTGGAGTAGAAAGCCAAGAGAGGTGCAGAAAGAGGCAAGAGAGGTGAATAAAGAGGCAAGAGAGGTGCAGAAAGAGGCAAGAGGGGTACAGAAAGAGGCAAGAGAGGTGCAGAAAGAGGCAGGAGAGGTGCAGAAAGAAGAGAGTGAGCTACAGAAAGAGGCACGCGAGGTGCAGAAAGAGGCAAGAGAGGTACAGAAAGAGGCAAGAGAGGTGCAGAAAGAAGAGAGTGTGCTTGAGAAAGGAGCAAGAGAAGTGCAGACAGAGGCAAGAGAGGTGCATAAAGAGGCAACAGAGGTGCAGAAAGAGGCAAGAGAGGTACAGATAGAAAAGAGTGAGCTGCAGAATGAGGGAAGAGAGGTGCAGAAAGAGGCAAGAGAGGTGCAGAAAGAATAAAGTGAGCTGCAGAAAGAGGCAAGAGAGGTGCAGAAAGAAGAGAGTGAGCTGCAGAAAGAAGCAAGAGAAGTGCAGACAGAGGCAAGAGAGGTACATAAAGAGGCAACAGAGGTGCAGAAAGAGTCAAGAGAGGTGCAGAAAGAGGCAAGAGAGGGGCAGAAAGAAGCAAGAGAGGTATAGAAAGAGGCAAGAGTGGTGCAGAAAGAGGCAAGAGATGTGCAGAAAGAGGCAAGAGAGATGCAGAAAGAAGAGAGTGAGCTGCAGAAAGAGGCAAGAGAGGTGCAGAAAGAGGCAAGAGAGGTGCATAAAGAGGCAACAGAGGTGCAGGAAGAGGCAAGAGAGGTGCAGAAAGAAGAGAGGTGCAGATAGAGGCAAGAGAGGTGCAGAAAGAGGCAAGAGAGGTACAGAAAGATGCAAGAGAGGTGTAGAAAGAGGCAAGAGTGGTACAGAAAGAGGCAGGAGATGTGCAGAAAGAGGCAAGAGAGGTGCAGAAAGAGGCAAGAGAGGTGCAGAAAGAAGAGAGTGAGCTGCAGAAAGAGGCAAGAGAGGTGCAGAAAGAGGCAAGAGACGTGCATAAAGAGACAAGAGAGGTGCAGAAAGAGGAAGAAAGGTGCAGAAAGAGGCAATAGCAAGAGAAATGCAGAAAAAGGAAGAAAGGCGCAGAAAGAAGCAAGAGAAGCGCAGAAAGAAGCAAGAGAGGTGCAGAAAGAAGCAAGAGCGGTGCAGAATGAAAAGAGTGAGGTGCAGAAAGAGGCGAGAGGTGCAGAAAGAGGCAAGAGAGGTACAAAAAGAGGCTAGAGAAGTGCAGAAAGAGGGAAGAGAGGTGCAGAAAGAGGCAAGAGAGTTCCAGAAAGAGGAATAAAGGTGCAGAAAAAGGCAAGAAAATGCAGAAAAAGGAAGAAAGGTGCAGAAAGAAGCAAGAGAAGCGCAGAAAGAAGCAAGAGATGGGCAGAAAGAAGCAATAGAGGTGCAGAAAGAAGAGAGTCAGATGCAGAAAGAGGCAAGAGAGGTGCAGAAAGAGGAAAGAGAGGTGCAGAAAGAGGCAAGAGAGGTGTAGAAAGAGACAAGAGTGGTGCAGAAAGAGGCAAAAGAGGTGTAGAAAGAGAAGACTGGTGCAGAAAGAGGCAAGAGAGGTACAGAAAGAGGCAAGAGAGGTACAAAAAGAGGCAAGAGAGGTGCAGAAAGAGGCAAGAGAGGTGCAGATAGAGGCAAGAGAGGTGAATAAAGAGGCAAGAGAGGTGCAGAAAGAGGCAAGAGAGGTACGAAAGAGGCAAGAGAGGTATAGAAAGAGACAAGAGTGGTGCAGAAAGAGGCAAAGGAGGTGTAGAAAGAGAAGACTGGTGCAGAAAGAGGCAAGAGAGGTGCAGAAAGAGGCAAGAGAGTTGCAGAAAGAGGCGGGAGAGGTGCTGAAAGAAGAGAGTGAGCTGCAGAAAGAGGCAAGAGAGGTGCAGAAAGAGGCAAGAGAGGTACAGAAAGAGGCAAGAGAGGTGCAGAAAGAAGAGAGTGAGCTTTAGAAAGAAGCAAGAGAAGTGCAGACAGAGGCAAGAGAGGTGCATAAAGAGGCAAAAGAGGTGCAGAAAGAGGCAAGAGAGGTGCAGAAAGAAGAGAGGTGCAGACAGAGGCAATTGAGGTGCAGAAAGAGGCAAAAGAGGTGCAGAAAGATGCAAGAGAGGTCTCGAAAGAGGCAAGACTTTTGGAGAAAGAGGCAAGAGATGTGCAAAAAGAGACAAGAGAGGTGCAGAAAGAGGCAAGAGAGGTGCAAAAGAGGCAAGAGAGGTACAGATAGAAGAGAGTGAGCTGAAGAATGAGGGAAGAGAGGTGCAGAAAGAGGCAAGAGAGGTGCAAAAAGAAGAGAGTGAGCTGCAGAAAGAGGCAAGAGAGGTGCAGAAAGAGAAAAGAGAGGTACAGAAAGAGGCAAGAGAAGTGCAAAAAGAAGAGAGTGAGCTGCAGAAAGAAGCAAGAGAAGTGCAGACAGAGGCAAGAAAGGTGCAGAAAGAGGCAACAGAGGTGCAGAAAGAGGCAAGAGAGGTGCAGAAAGAAGAGAGGTGCAGAAAGAGGCAAGAGAGGTGCAGAAAGAGGCAAGAGAGGTGCAGAAAGATGCAAGAGAGGTATAGAAAGAGGCAAGACTGGTGGAGAAAGAGGCAAGAGATGTGCAGAAAGAGGCAAGAGAGGTGCAGAAAGAGGCAAGAGAGGTGCAAAAGAGGCAAGAGAGGTACAGATAGAAGAGAGTGAGTAGAAGAATGAGGGAAGAGAGGTGCAGAAAGAGGCAAGAGAGTTGCAGAAAGATTAGAGTGAGCTGCAGAAAGAGGCAAGAGAGGTGCAGAAAGAGACAAGAGAGGTGCAGAAAGAAGAGAGTGGGCTGCAGAAAGAAGCAAGAGAAGTGTAGACAGAGGCAAGAGAGGTGCATAAAGAGGCAACAGAGTTGCAGAAAGAGGCAAGAGACGTGCAGAAAGATGCAAGAGAGGTATAGAAAGAGGCATGAGTGGTGCAGAAAGAGGCAATAGATATGCAGAAAGAGGCAAGAGAGGTGCAGAAAGAGGCAAGAGAGGTGCAAAAGAGGCAAGAGAGGTACAGATAGAAGAGAGTGAGCTGCAGAATGAGGGAAGAGAGGCGCAGAAAGAGGCAAGAGAGGTGCAAAAAGAAGAGAGTGAGCTGAAAAAAGAGGCAAGAGAGGTGCATAAAAATGCAAGAGAGGTGCAGAAAGAAGAGAGGTACAAAAAGAGGCAAGAGAGGTACACAAAGAGGCAAGAGAGGTGCAAAAAGATGCAAGAGAGGTGTAGAAAGAGGCAAGAGTGGTGCAGAAAGAGGCAAGAGAGGTGCAGAAAGAGGCAAGAGAGGTACAAAAGAGGCAAGAGAGGTACAGATAGAAGAGAGTGAGCTTCAGAATGAGGGAAGAGAGGTGCAGAAAGAGGCAAGAGAAGAGCAGAAAGAAGAGAGTGAGCTGCAGAAAGAGGCAAGAAAGGTGTAGAAAGAGGCAAGAGAGTTACAGAAAGAAGAGAGTGAGCTGCAGAAAGAAGCAAGAGAAGTGCAGACAGAGGCAAGAGAGGTGCATAAAGAGGCAACAGAGGTGCAGAAAGAGGCAAGAGAGGAGCAGAAAGAAGAGAGGTGCAGAAAGAGGCAAGAGAGGTGCAGAAAGAGGCAAGAGAGGTGCAGAAAGATGCAAGAGAGGTGTAGAAAGAGGCAAGAGTGGTGCAGAAAGAGGCAAGATATGTGCAGAAAGAGGCAAGAGAGGTGCAGAGAGAGGCAAGAGAGGTGCAACAGAGGGAAGAGAGGTACAGATAGAAGAGAGTAAGCTGCAGAATGAGGGAAGAGAGGTGCAGAAAGAGGCAAGAGAAGTGCAGAAAGAAGAGAGTGAGCTGCAGAAAGAGGCAATAGAGGTGCAGAAATAGGCAAGAGGTGTGCAGAAAGAGACAAGAGAGGTGCAGAAAGAGGAAGAAAGGTGCAGAAAGAAGCAAGAGAAGCGCAGAAAGAAGCAAGAGAGGTGCAGAAAGAAGCAAGAGAGGTGCATAAAGAAGAGAGTGAGGTGCAGAAAGAGGCAAGAGAGGTGCGGAAAGAGGCAAGAGAGGTGCAGAAATAAGAGAGTGAGCTGCAGAAAGAAGCAAGAGAAGTGCAGACAGAGGCAAGAGAGGTGCATAAAGAGGCAAGAGAGGTGCAGAAAGAGGCAAGAGAGGTGCATAAAGAGGCAAGAGGGGTGCAGAAAGAGGAAGAAATGTTCAGAAAGAGGCAAGAGAGGTGCAGAAAGAGGCGGGAGAGGTGCAGAAAGAAGAGAGTGAGCTGCAGAAAGAGGCAAGAGAAGTGCAGACAGAGGCAAGAGAGGTGCATAAAGAAGCAACAGAGGTGCAGAAAGAGGCAAGAGAGGTGCAGAAAGAAGAGAGGTGCAGACAGAGGCAATTGAGGTACAGAAAGAGGCAAGAGAGGTGCAGAAAGATGCAAGAGAGGTATAGAAAGAGGCAAGACTGGTGGAGAAAGAGGCAAGAGATGTGCAGAAAGAGCCAAGAGAGGTGCAAAAAGAGGCAAGAGAGGTGCAAAAGAGGCAAGAGAGGTACAGATAGAAGAGAGTGAGCTGAAGAATGAGGGAAGAGAGGTGCAGAAAGAGGCAAGAGAGGTACAGAAAGAAGAGAGTGAGCTGCAGAAAGAGGCAAGGGAGGTGCAGAAAGAGGCAAGAGAGGTACAGAAAGAGGCAAGAGAGATGCAAAAAGAAGAGAGTGAGCTGCAGAAAGAAGCAAGAGAAGTACAGACAGAGGCAAGAAAGGTGCATAAAGAGGCAAGAGAGGTGCAGAAAGAGGCAAGAGAGGTACAGAAAGAAGAGAGGTGCGAAAGAGGCAAGAGAGGTGCAGAAAGAGGCAAGAGAGGTGCAGAAAGATGCAAGAGAGGTATAGAAAGAGGCAAGACTGGTGGAGAAAGAGGCAAGAGATGTGCAGAAAGAGGCAAGAGAGGTGCAGAAAGAGGCAAGAGAGGTGCAAAAGAGGCAAGAGAGGTCCAGATAGAAGAGAGTGAGCTGCAGAATGAGGGAAGAGAGGTGCAGAAAGAGGCAAGAGAGGTGCAGAAAGAAGAGAGCGAGCTGCAGAAAGAGGCAAGTGAGGTGTAGAAAGAGGCAAGAGAGTTACAGAAAGAAGAGAGTGAGCTGCAGAAAGAAGCAAGAGAAGTGCAGACTGAGGCAAGAGAGGTGCATAAAGAGGCAACAGAGGTGCAGAAAGAGGCAAGAGAGGTGCAGAAAGAAGAGAGTGAGCTGCAGAAAGAGAAGAGAGGTTCAGAAAGAGGCAAGAGACATGCAGAAAGAGGCAAGAGGGGTGCAGAAAGAGGTAAGAGTTGTAGAAAGAGGCAAGAGAGGTGCAGAAAGAGGAAGAAAGGTGCAGAAAGAGGCAAGTGAGGTGCAGAAAGAGGCAAGAGAAGAGCAGAAGGAGGCAAGAGGTACAGAAAGAGGCAAGAGAGGTACAGAAAGAGGAAGAAAGGTGCAGAAAGAGGCAGGAGAGGTACAGAAACAGGAAGAAAGGCACAGAAAGAGGCAAGAGAAGTGCAGAAAGAGGCAAGAGAGGTGCAGAAAGAGGCAAGAGAGGTGCAGAAAGAGGCAAGAGAGGTGCAGAAAGAAGAGAGTGAGCTGTAGAAAGAGGCAAGAGATGTACAGAAAGAGGCAAGAGAGGTGCAGAAAGAGGCATGAGAGGTGCTGATAGAAGGGAGTGAGCAGCAGAAAGAGGGAAGAGAGGTGCAGAAAGAGGCAAGAGAGGTGCAGAAAGAAGAGAGTGAGCTGCAGAAAGAAGCAAGAGAAGTGCAGACAGAGGCAAGAGAGGTGCAGAAAGAGGCAAGAGAGGTGCAAAAGAGGCAAGAGAGGTGCAGAAAGATGCAAGAGAGGTGGAGAAAGGTTTCAAGACTGGTGGAGAAAGAGGCAAGAGATGTGCAGAAAGAGGCAAGAGAGGTGCAGAAAGAGGCAAGAGAGGTGCAGAAAGAGGCAAGAGAGGTGCAAAAGAGGCATGATAGGTACAGATAGAAGAGAGTGTGGTGAAAAATGAGGGAAGAGAGGTGCAGAAAGAGGCAAGAGAGGTGCAGAAAGAAGAGAGTGAGCTGCAGAAAGTGGCAAGAGAGGTGGAGAAAGAGGCAAGAGAGGTGCAGAAAGAAGAGAGTGGTGTGCAGAAAGAAGGAAGAGAAGTGCAGACAGAGGCAAGAGAGGTGCAAAAAGAGGCAACAGAGGTGCAGAAGGAGGCAAGAGAGGTGCAGAAAGAAGAGAGTGAGCTGCAGAAAGAGGCAAGAGAGGGACAGAAAGAGGTAAGAGAAGTGCAGAAAGAGGAAGAAAGGTGCAGAAAGAGTCAATAGCAAGAGAAATGCAGAAAAAGGAAGAAAGGCGAAGAAAGAAGCAAGAGAAGCACAGAAAGAAGCAAGAGAGGTGCAGAAAGAAGCAAGGGCGGTGCAGAAAGAAAAGAGTGAGGTGCAGAAAGAGGAGAGAGGTGCAGAAAGAGGCAAGAGAGGTGCAGAAAGAGGCAAGAGAAGTACAGAAAGAGGCAAGAGAGGTGCAGAAAGAGGCAAGAGTTGAGTAGAAAGGCAAGAGTGGTGCAGATAGAGGCAAGTTAGTTGCAGAGTGAGGCAAGAGAAGAGCAGAAAGAGGCAAGAGAGGTGTAGAAAGAGGCAAGTGAGGTGCAGAAAGAAGAGAGTGAGCTGCAGAAAGAAGCAAGAGAAGTGCAGAAAGAGGCAAGAGAGGTGCAGAAAGAGGCAAGAGAAGTGCATAAAGAGGCAGGAGAGGTGCATAAAGAGGCAAGATAGGTGCAGAAAGAGGCAAGAGAAGTGCAGAAAGAGGCATGAGAAGTGCAGAAAGAGGTAAGAGGTGTAGAAAGAGGCAAGAGAGGTGCAGAAAGGTGAAGAAAGGTACAGAAAGAGGCAAGTGAGGGGCAGAAAGAGGCAAGAGAAGAGCAGAAAGAGGCAAGAGAGGTACAGAAAGAGGCAAGAGAGGTGCAGAAAGAAGAAGAAAGGTGCAGAAAGAGGCAATAGAGGTACAGAAAGAGGCAAGAGAGGTGCAGAAAGAAGAGAGTGAGCTGCAGAAAGAGGCAAGAGCCCCTGACCCCCTACCACCTTTCCTCCATGGTCTGTGTGTATGCCATTGTAGTCTCACTGTTGCCCTCCATTGTGTGTTGTGCTTCTAGTGCCCATCCTGCCTGACCTCCATGGTCAGCTTGCTGCTCCTGCCCTGCCCCCTTGCCCTCCATTTTCATGTGCAGACCCTTATTCCCTCCCTCCTGGCTTGTCTGTTCCATTGTCATGCCCCTGATCCCTCCCTCCTGCCCTTTATGGTCCGTTATGCTGCAGCTTTCTCTCCTGTCTGTCCAGTATGGTCAGCTTGCTGCCATTGCCTCTTTCCCCTCTGTTCTCTGTTGTCCATGTGCATGTTTCTGTCCCCTCCCTATTGCTTTCCATGGCTTGTTGTGCTGCACTGCCGTCCCGCATGCCCTGTGTGGTGTATTGTGCTGCTGCAAACCCTGATGCCTGCCCTGTAAGGTCAGTTAGGTGCACCTGTCCATGTCCCTCCTGTCCTCTGTTATCCGAGTCCATGTCCCTACCCCAATTCCTCCTGCCTTACATGATCCAATGTACCATACTTGCTAACATTTTGAACTTGGTAAGAGGGAGATTTTGAAGAAAAAAAACTGGGGAATTTATTTTTCCAATTGACTTGCATAGATAAAGAGGAGATTGTAGACAAGAGAGATAAAATAAAGCCCTTTTGGGCTTAAAAACATTGGGCGTTTCCTGCCTGAATCGTCTCTGTTGGCATGTATGGTTGTACTACCACTGCCTCTTCCTTCTGCCCTCAATGGTCTATTATATTGCCACAGCCTCTCATGCCTGTCCTGCATTGTTGGTTTGTTGCCCATGCCCCCCTTTCCACTGCCCTCCATGTTGTGCTGCCACTGCCCTTCCTGCCTGCCCAGTGTGGTCAAATTGTTGCCTCTGCACCCTCCTACCTGCCTTCAATTTTCCGAGACCGTGCCCCTGACCTCTGCCTCCCAACAGTATCCTAATGAACAACTAGATTGCTAACATTCTATATTTATTACAGAAGTGTGGCACGCCTGACGTCATCTTGATGTAATCAAAACTGTAATACCTAAAGCATTTCCTTTAGAAATAATAGAAATGAGAGGGTCTTATTTGCATAGAAATTATGGTTAGTGCTCTAAAACCCTAAAATGAGGACATAGAACTTTTAAATTATTTGTTATCTTTATGTTTTTTTATCCAGTTGACCACTTGATTGAATGTTACGCTTAGGGAGAGAATCTGGTGTTACTTCCAGAGCTGCAGACTTTGCACCTGGGGAACCATGTTGGAGTTTCTGCTTCAACTCGACATTCTGTGATTCTGGTCAAATCACTTAATCTCCCCATGCCTACAACCAAAATGAGTTTTTCCTTGTATGATGTAACCAATGCTCATGTAAAGCACTCCAATATCTGACCAGCCTGCACTATATAAAACTGCAAAAAAACAAAGGATAAAAAGTGTTTTCCACACTTCTGTCATTGGGCTATACGTGGGCTACATCTGGATGATATTTGTGCTACATTTGGGCTCCTTTTTCTCTGGTGGCCATCTTGGGAGACTTCAATTAAATTCATTAAACTTTATTCGATCTGATTTAGAAACATAGATCATAAAAGTGTACATAAAAACAGTAAATCCTCTTTCTTAATACAATACAGTGAGAATTAATTAAAACCAGTAGGTAAAAACGGGTGTTACAAAGCCCGGTTCAGAGCAACTTCAGGTTAACAGAATAGTAAAGTTCAATGTTTCGCAAGATCAATCTCATGTACTTCGTGCAAAATACGCAATAAGGGGTCCAAGTAAGATGCAACACTTCTGTCAATGGGCTATATGTGGGCTACATCTGGGTGATATTTGTGCTACATTTGGGCTCTTTTTCTCTGGTGGCCATCTTGGGAGACTTATTTGTTATGAAGTTTCCTAATTTCCTGATTTACTGCAGTCTCCTCAGTAGGAAATGCTTTCAGCTTTTTACTTTGATTCCATCAAGAAGGCATTCAGATGTTTCACATGTTTGCCATAAATTCAGAATGTTAGCACTCTAGTTGCTCATTAGATCACTGTAGCAAAGCTACTGCTCACCAGGGAGTTAACTGGAAGTCTACTGCTGGTATTGAAAGTGATTGTTTCAGTCTGCATGTCAGAATTTTCTAATGAAATAGAAGAGGATTTGAGATCTCACTTAAAACATTCCCTAATTTTTCTTTCTGCAGCACTAACCATAATTTCTATGGCAAAATGAACCCCTCATTTTGTTCAAGTGTTACCAGTTTATTCCAATCAAGATGGCCTCAGGTGTGCCATAATTTTATCATAAGTAAGACTATTAGCGCTCTAGTTGTTCTTTAGAACACTCTGGGAAGCTGCAGTAGAACACAAAGGAATCAACTGACAGTCTCTGCCCTTGTTGGATGTACATGTTTTACTGAGAATGTCAGACTTCATTCTCACATAACTGAGAAAGATAATGTGAATTTACAGAAAATATGCTCTCATTTTAGCTTCTGGAGCACCTTCCAAACCTCTATGGGACAAGCATGAGAAAATAGTTTTCTCTCAAACATGATTTATGATATCCCAGCAGAAGGTTTTTCACAGGGTAAAATCACCTTAGAACACACCACAATTTCTAAAATTAGTATGGTACCATCAACAAATGCATTCTAATGTAACTAAAGTCTGTTATCACCCTTTATAGTTCTCCTTTTGGTGACCCTCAAAACCTTCGATTCACTACAATGCATTTCAATGGGGTGCTATCATGATTATTGGTCCCAGGATGGCTGCCAGCAATTCCAGGATGAAGTGCTGACAGCAAATCACATCTCACGATGAGAAGTGTGGTTAGGCTCCGCCCAGATATCGATATTTTTTTATTTTTTTATTTCTTAGAAACTACTGAACGGATTTACACCATTTAAAAAACATGACTCTTTCTGAACCAAGACCTACCTTTTTGCCAGATTTGGTGTAATTCCGTTCAGCAGTTCGGGCTGTAGCTTTGTCTAAAGTTCCTATGGAAATTAACATGGGGAAAATGCGTTTTGGGACCCCACTTTTTTCTCGGCCCCTGCTTGACGAATCACCCCGAAAGTTCCAAGACAAGAGCTGACCGGAGCGGGCCATCTTTTTTGAAAATTTCACGAAGATTCGTCAAACGGCGCCAAAGTTATTGGCAAAACAAAAAACGCTTTTCCTATGGAAACTAGGTTCTAACTATAACTACCTACTACATATTTATATATATATATATATATATATATATATATATATATATATATATATATTCATTATGGTTCGGAAAACTTTATTTATTATTTCTACACAAACCAACCTCAAACTATACAAACATAACATATTCTTAAGTTATAGTTGTATCTTAAATTTATAACTTACTCACCACCTTTAAATTATTATAAGTGTATTTAATATTTCTATACAAACCAAACTTAAATTACACACACATTGGACATTTTAAAGTTATACTTATACCTTAAATTTATAATTTATGCAACACCTTCAGAGTTTTATAACTCAATCACCTCCATTGACAGCATATTGAATTTGGTAGCGACAATACATTAATTATAACCTTCTCCATGCACTTCTTATACCCTTTCATATTATATCATTTATACCATCCAAAATGGTAGTATTTATAACAACACTGATGACATCACAAATCTCATTATTTGTAAGAACACAGAGCATGGTAAAGTGTCTAGTTATAATAATGTATTTTGACTTCTGAGTTCAATACACTGTGTAAGGAGGTTCACGATTTATAATGGCTTGGAGTGTTGTTGCAGACAGTGGAATAGCGTACAGTGGAGTGGTGTAGAGTGGAGTCGAGTACAGTGGAGTGCCGTAGACTGGAGAGGCGTACATTGGAATAGTGTAGAATAGAGTGGTGTAGAGTGGAGTGGTGTAGTGTGTAGCAGTGTACAGTGAGAGGCATTGTGTGAAAATAGCTCTCTCTAAATGGTCACCCCAAACCTTTTGCCTACGTCTTGCTCTATTTCTAAGCTTTTTTTTGTTTGCCTTAGGACAATGAGCACTTTACCACTGCTGACCAGTACTAAAGTGCTCACGCTCTATCCTTTAAACATGGTATAATTGCTTGACACCATTTTGGCATAGTTGATTTACATGTAAGTCCCTTGAAAGTGGTATGCATTATATCCAGGGCCTGTAAATTAAATGCTACAAGTGGGACTGCAGCACTGATTGTGCCACCCACATAAGTAGCCTTTCAAACCTGTCTCAGACCTGCCACTGCAGTGCCTGTGTGTGCAGTTTACTGTCACTTTGACTTGGCATTTAAAACTACTTGCCAAACCTTAAACTCTCCATTTATTAAAACATAGGTCTCCCTAAAGAGGCCCTAGATAGCCCTAAGGTCAGGGTTCTGTGTAACTAAAATGTAGGGCATGCACTTTATGTTTTGCATGTCCTCGTAGTGACAAACAGTCTATTTTGTTTTTCACTATTGTGAGGCCTACTCCTCTTATAGGTTAGCATTGGGAATCCCTTACTACTCTTTTAAACTGTAATTCCTGATAAGAGAAGAATAGCTTTTCCATGTTTCATTTGATTGGAATGGTAGTGACAAATCCTCCTTACTGGTAAAGTTGGATTTAACTCTGTGTGCTTTGCAGCCTGTCTCCAATACATGTCTGGGTGGGTGACAGCTACACGCTGTGCATTCCCTCTGGACAGCCACAACACTGGAAGGATAGGTGTGTCTGAGTACCCATCTACATACATCTGCGTTCTGATGGCCTTGCCTGGGCAGGATGGAAGGGGGGGCTAACACTTCATTTGAAAAGGCTGTGTCTTGTCCCCACACAAAGGACTGATTACCCCCATAGATAGCCTGGCAGATAGGACTGGGTTGACAGGGATCCTTGTGCACTTCAGAGAGCTGCTTTGAAGCCACTGCCAAATCAAAGGCACTTTTGGGTATAAGTACGGGGTCTCTGACCCCCTGATATCAGACACTTCTGGATCTTGAACTGAACCTCTGTCAGAAGGACTGCTGTGCTGCTTAAAGGTCTCATCTGGACTGCTGTTGTGAAAGGACTGCTTTTCTTCTTGTTGTCCTGCTGCCTGCTCCTCCCTGACTCTTCTGAAGGAGATCTGGACTCTGCCGTCCCTCCAAGTGATCTCTAAGGGCTTGCTGGCTTGCCTCCTATTTTCTGAAGTCTCAGGGAAACAAAAGAGTTCCTGCAATTCTTCTGGTGCTGCTGGACTCTGCCTTCCATGAGTCCTACCATTTCCTGAGGTGCCCTCTCTAAGTTCTGGGCCTCAGAAGTGAGTTCTTGCAGCTTCTTCTGCATCGACATCGACACAGAGGTGACTTTGCATCGATCGGAACTCACGCATCACCATCAACGCTGTAACAGCGGCCGCTCAACGATGGACAGCAAGGCTTGGTATCGATGCAGTGCCTGCATCACAAAGAGCTTCAACACCAAAGCGCCCATCGATGGCACAAATCGGTAGCCACGCTCGCTTTCATCCACAGTTCGATGATAACACAGCGCATTCTCGACTCCTCGCCTCAAGTCTTCGACGTCTACACTTTGCTCCATCCAAGTTACTTTTTTGCAGGACCTGTCTGAGTCGTGTAGCCAGCCTGCCCTTAACTGCGGTCAGCCTGAACTTTGGATTTACCCCGGTCTAACGTGACAGTAAGTAATCTTTTAGTGCTGTTGACCTTTGAGCACTTTTTTTGCATTTCATCTTTAAAAATTTACATCTCAATTTCTACTGATTGAATGTTGATTGTTTTGGCTTGTGTAATAAAGTGCCAACACTGGATATAAGTTGGGAAGAGATAGTCTTTAATGTATAACCCCATCCATCAGTGACTTCAGCCAACTGTCGAGGTAAGAACCACAATAGCAGAGGGTTATATGCTGGAATCTGGAATACAGCTACATCACACTTCTTCCTCTTTATACATTTGAAATACAATGAGATGAGAGATACTGTAATGAAAATAATATAAGGCAATACTTAAACTCCTTCTAAATAAATATGCATATACAAACAAACCAACGACAATTCCCAAGCTTACACCCCTTGTAACATAAGTTGAACAAAGAAAGACTGTAAATATAACTTATCCTTCTAACTCCTTTCAAAATCTTTGAGGTAAACCGGCATTTTGCAAGATCTCCCACTTTTCCGAACTGGTTTCAAACACTCCTTTTCAAAAGAGGAGGAGTCATCAGAAATTTCTTCCTCATAAATGCCACTATCTCCTGATCCGATATGAACAACACGGTTATGATTCCAAATACGTCCATCATCAGTTTTGACTGCATTTTTGAACAATTTCACCACAGTCTTTACACCAGTGAACTTCGACCAGTTTGCACAGCCCACAGGTGCCTTGATCTTAACTTTGTCACCACATCGGAATTCCATAGTTATGGTCGATTTGTGTGAATCAAAATACAGTTTTCTTTTCAATTGCAGGGCCAAATCTTTTTCTCTCCACTGACCAATGTTGTTGTCCTTAATTCCTTTGTCCCAAAACATCCATCCTGGACAAATAGTGGTATTGGCAGATCTCCCTCTGAACAACTCAAAAGAGGATTTCCCTGTTGAAGAATGTGGAGTAAACCTGTAAGCAGAAATCCTGTTTTGCAATTCCTGCTTCCAACTCAAGCTGTTGACCCTTGCTAACTGAATGCTTTCTTTCAAGGTTTTGTTTAACCTTTCTATGGCACCATTAGTCTCAGGATGATAAAGAGAAGTCTTTTTGTGTTTAATTCCACATTTTACTAAGTACTCCTCCATTTCACCTGAACAAAATTGGGGACCATTATCCGATAACAATGAATTGGGAAAGCTCTCTCTTTGAAAATTGCATCCAGAAACTTTATCACTGACTGAGTAGTGATGTCCCGCACCGTACTGACTTCAATCCAACGAGAGTACAGATCCATTAAAACAATCAAATACGGAGTTTGGTGTTCTCCATGAAGAGGACCAACTATATCTATGGAGACCTCATCCCAAGGACATTTGGGTAATTTTCTACAAACCATGAGAGATTGTTTTGTCTTAAGAATGTTATCACTCACAGAACAGGGAACACAATCACGAACCATCCGTTCCACCATGAGATCCAAACCTGGCCACCAAAAGCTTTGTCTAATACGTTCTTTTGTTTTGCAAATACCCATATGACCTTCATGGGCCATCTTAACAATGTTGCCCCTCAAACTCTCCGGAGGAACTAATCTCGTTCCCCTAGTTAAAAGTCCATCAATCACAGCTAATTCTTCATATACTAAAGGCCAAGGTTTCTCAAGACTCCTCCCTTTATCAAGTAAAATCATCTCCATAACTCTCACTATTTCCTGATCCTTCTTTAACTCATCCTTCCATTCATCCTCTTTTATAGCACCTAAGGTGATTTCACACACCTTCACATCAAACTCATCCACCAAATCTTCATCCCCTTTTTCACTTTCACACTCCACACAGTCAACCAACCTAGAGAGACAATCTGCTGAAACATTAGTAGCTCCTGGAATATATTCCATTCTAAAATCAAAATCCTGTAGGGAAATTACCCACCTCCTGATCCTAGATGAAATCGCGTCCAAACCTTTCTTCTCAAAAATCTCCTTAAGAGGCTTGTGATCAGACCTGACAATAAATTGCGTACCCCAAACAAATTTCTTAAACTTATTCAATGCCCAGAAGATAGCAAGTGCCTCTTTTTCGATGACTGAATAATTTACTTCTGCGCCCCCTAGACACCTAGAAGCACACGCCACCAAACACTCTTGCTTATTCTTCTTCTGAATAAGCAACGCTCCAAGTCCTTTTTTACTCGCATCCGTTACAATGTAAGTTAAATCACCTGGTTTGAAAGCTTGCAAATCAGGAGCATTTCTAAGATCTGACTTGATTTTCCTAAACTCATCCTTTCATAGCTGATCCCACACAAACTCTGTCTTTTTACACAATAAACTTCTGAGAAGACAGGTTTTATCCGCAAAATTCCTAATAAATTTACTGTAAAATTCAGCCATTCCCAAGAACGAAGCAAGCTCTTCTTTCGTACACGGATCCATTAAGTTATCAATGGTTTCAACCAACTCTTTTTTTGGTTTTACACCAGACCCAGAAATGTGGTGACCTAGATAATCCACCTCAGTCACCCCAAATTTACATTTGTCAATGCGTAACGTCAAACCAGCTCTGAGTAGTCTTTCCAACACCTTCTCCACCCTACAATCATGTTCCTCAATGCTCCTACCATAAATCAAAAGATTGTCTTCATAACACCTTACCCCTGAGATTCCCTTGACGACATCATTCATAATCCTCTGAAATACAGCCGCCGCCGAAACCAATCAAAAGGGCATTCTTAAAAATGTATACGCACCCATGGGGGTAATAAAAGCAGTAAGCTCCTGAGAACTCTCATCTAAAGGCACCTGGTGATATGCCGAGGCTAAGTCTAGTGTACTAAAATAACATGCCCCATCCAAGGTTGATACCATCTCATCTATATTTGGCAAGGGAAACTTGTCCACAACAACTTCCTTATTAAGTGCCCTAAGATCAACACACAAACGAATCTCATTATTACTCTTCCTTGCCACCACAATGGGAGCCAACCATTCTGTCGCCTCCACAGGCTCAATCACACCAGATTCAAGAAGTTTATTGATTTCTTTTTGCACAGACTCTTGCACACTCAGAGGAATCCTCCTTACTTTCGCAGCCACAGGTTTTGCCCCAAGCTTCAGCTTGATTTTGTGATTACATCCCTTCAAACGTCCTAACGTATTTTTGAATAAACCTTCAAACTTCTTCACATACTTATTTTCGTCATTTTCTACAGACTGTACTTGTACATGAGGATTACCATTAGGATTGAGAATAACTCCAAGACGAGCCTGATGTGTCCAACTCAATAAGTTATCACCCTTCTCAGCCACATAGATTTTTGCGTCAGTAAACTTGTTTTTGCACTCCACACAAGTCTGAAAATACCCTAACATTTTTATTGGCGTTCCCCCATAACCCGTTGGACTTACATCAGATTTCATCAACTTCACTTTTTCTTTAAAACTTTTCTCGAATATTTCCTTTGAAATGAAAGTGAGATGGGAGCAAGAATCAAATTTCATCTTTATTTTAACATCACCCACCTTGACCCACTCTGAGGGATGTTCCACACCGCACTCATTCACCTGAAAACTGACTTCCTTTACTTCATTCTTGCCATCCCTTCTGTTACGAAAACTGCAGTTTTTAGCAAAATGACCCTTTCTCCCACAGAAGTTACAAACTACTCTGAGTGCAGGGCAAGAATTGTCATTGGCTTTGTGTCCTACTTTGCCGCACCGATAGCAACTAACCTGGAAAACCATCACATTCTTTTTTCTTCTTCACAACCCTTGTTTCTTTTTTCTTCCTCCCCACATTTGTTACTACTTGTCACAGATTTGTGTATAGCATGACATACCACTTCTTCAACTTTCTCTGCGGATGTAGCTGATTTCCCAACCTTGCTCAACTCACTCACACATTTTAACATATGCTCCATTCATTTTGCAATAATCATCACATCATTTAAAGATGGTTCGTCTTTTAACCAAAGTTCCTCTCTAATTTTGTCACTCGAGCATCTTAACACAAACTGATCTCGTATCCTTTCTTCCACTAATTCACCAAATTTGCAACTGGACGCCAATTTCCTTAGTGCAGTAACAAATTCTTCCACAGTCTCTTCTTTCCCTTGTTCTCTTAGTCCAAAATAATACCGTTCCATGATGGTACTCACTTTTGGCAAATAATGTAAATCCAACTGTCTGATACACACCTCATACTCATTTAACCCTCTCTGATCTGCAGTACTTAACTGAGGCAAATTCTCTAAAACTTCTTGCCCTTCACCACCCAAACAGTGCAGCAAGAGTGCCTGTTCCCTTTCCGCACTCAAATTCATACCACACACCCTAGCGTAATTCTCAAATATCTTTTTCCATTTCCCCCACTTCACCTGTGGCTCATCTGGACTTGTCAGAAAAAAAGGTGGTGCTGTTACATTTTGCATTTTCAAATATACTTTTTATATAGTTTTACCCTATTCCAATTCTCTATTCCTGTAACACAGATAACTGTTTCCTTTATCAAATATCTTGAGAAACAACTGACACAAATTTCCTTTTCTCTTACATTAAAATGAGTTTACACATAATAATAATAAAAAATAAAAATCAGTTAGTTTCAGTTAACTTTCTTATTTCCTTTTCCTTCCCTTTCTGATGCACAGTAAAAGTACGAGTTAAACCTCCTTTCTCTTCATCAATGCTCCTAAAATGTCCGCCGAAACAACATTCCTCCTTTTTCACAGGTTGGTGGAGCTTGTTTTCAAGCGCTAGGTTCGCTTTCTAAATGAAGTTGAGCTCACCTCGCAACTCACGCATTTAGTCTTCTTTCTTCGGTTGGTGGAGCTTGTTCTCCAATGCTCCGACTTTTTTCTAAGAACAATTGAGCTCACCATCTCACAAACGGTTTCTTACGTGAAACGCAGGTGGCCTCTGCGTTCCACATTGCAGAGCTTCCTTTCCACTTGCTGATACGGCGCGACTCACACCGCAACTCCCTGATACAGCGAACTACACACCGCTCGCTGTCCTCAGCCTCGATGTTCCGCGCTCACTGCTCCTTCAAAACGCTGCTCCCATGCCTCAGCGCTGCGATGCACACCACAGTGTGTTCCAATGATCCTGCTCGTCTCACGATGTTGGGGTTACTTCTCGTGATCCACGCCACGCGATCGTCACCAGTGTAATAAAGTGCCAACACTGGATATAAGTTGGGAAGAGATAGTCTTTAATGTATAACCCCATCCATCAGTGACTTCAGCCAACTGTCGAGGTAAGAACCACAATAGCAGAGGGTTCTATGCTGGAATCTGGAATACAGCTACATCACAGCTTGTTTTACTCATATTTTTCTAAAATTGTGTGGAGTCTTTTTGTGGTGTCTTCATTGTGTTACTGTGTGTGTGTGTTGCACAAATACTTTTCACATTGCCTCTTTAGATAAGCTGACTGCTCTGTGCCAAGCTACCAGAGCGTGAGCCTAGGTTATCTTTTAGTGTGTATCTAGCTTACCCTGACTAGAGTTGTAGTTCCTGCCTGGCCTGGGTGCATACCTTAGTCAACCAGGAATGCCATTTGTGGCATAGAGGGGAGTTGGGTAAAGTCGAGTGAAGTGAAGCGTAGTTGCATATAGTGGAATAGCATATAGTGGGGCGGTGTAGAGTGTAGTGGGGCACACTGGAGTGGCATAGACTGGAGTGGCGGGCAGTGTAATAGTGCAGAGTGGAGTGATGTAGAGTGCAGTGGCATAGAGTGAAGTGGTATAGATTAGAGTGGTCTACAGTGGAGTAGCGTGCAGTGGAGTGCCATACAGTAAAGTGGTGTACTGTGGAGTGGGGTATACTGTAATAGCATAGAGTGGAATGATGTAGAGTGGAGTGGGGTAGAGTGGAGTGGATTAGATTGGTATACAGTAGAGTAAGGTACTGTATAGTGGTATAGGGTGGAATAGCGTACAGTGGGGTGGCATATAGTAGAGTGGCATAGAGTGGAATAGAATACAGTGAATTGGAGTAGCGCAGTGTGCAGTGGTGTACAATGGAGTGGCGTACAGGATATTGGTGCATAGTTTAATAGCGTAGAGTAGAGTGGGGAAGATTGGCATGGCATATAGTGGAATGGCTTAGAATGGAGTGGCGTACAGTAGAATAGAGTACAGTGGAGCGGCGTACACTGGAGTGGCACAGAGTAGAATGGCATTGAGTGGAATAGCATAGCATGGAGTGGCCTACAGTGGAGTTGCACACAGTGGAATAGTGTACAGTAGAGTGGAATACAGTGTAGTGGCGGACAATGTGTAGAGTGTAGAGAGGAATAGCGTACAGTGGAGTTGTTTGGAGTAGAGTAGTGAAGAGTGGAGTGGAATGGCATACCGTGGAAGGGCGCACAGTGGAATAGTGTGCAGTGGAGTGGGGTAGAGTGTACTGAGGTATAGTGTAGTGATGTAGAGTTGAATAGCATATATTGGAGTAGCATGGACTGGAGTGGTGTAAACTGGAGTGATGTAGACTGGAGTGACATAGAGTGGAATAGTGTACAGTGGAGTTGCATACACTGGAGTGGCGTAGAGTGGAGTGGGATAGAGTGGAGAGGCATACAGTATAATTGTGTACAGAGTGGAGTGGGGTAGATTGTAGTGGCATGGAGGGAATAGCTTAGGGTAGAGTGGTGTAGAGTGTAGTTGTGTAGAGTGGAATAGCATACAGTTGAGTGTCATAGAGTGGAGTGTAGTACAGTGAATGGCATGGATTGGAAAAGCGTACAGTGGATGGTGTAGAGTAGAGTGGCATAGATTGGAGTGGGGTAGATTGTAGTGGCATAGAGGGAATAGCTTATGGTAGAATGGTGTAGAGTGTAGTTGCGTATAGAGGAATAGCATACAGTTGAGTGGCATAGAGTGGAGTGGGTTACTGTGGAGTGACGTACAGTGTAGTGGGGTAGAATGGAATAGCATGTGATGGAGTGGTGTAGAGTGGAATGGCATAGAGTGGAGTGGCAAAGAGTGAAGTGGCATAGAGTGGATTAGTACACAGCAAAGTCTTGGTACAGTGCAGTGGCAAAGAGGGAAGTGTGGCACAGTGGAGTGGTGCACAGCAAAATAGCATAGAATAGAGTGGCATAGAATCAATGGGAACAAATTGGAGTGGTATAGACAGGAGTGGCATAGAATGGAGTGGCGTAGAGTGTAATAGCGTAGAGTGGAGTGGCACAGAGTGGAGTAGGGAGAGTGAAGTTGAGTGGCGTACAGTGGAGTGGAGTATAGCATAGTGACGTAGAGTGGAGTGGCATACAGTAGAATGTGGTGCTTAAGTTTAAAGAGACATAGCGTGAAAGTGGGAAGGTGGATGTAGATGTAATGTGGCAGGAATACATTTATGGGATGTAAATGCTATTGTTTTGGTAGTAGGTGCAAATACTTTAAGTAGTGTTTAAGTTATAAGTGTCTAAATTTTAAAGTTATATATCATTCCGGTGTATACCATGGTAACTTTGCAGTATACTGCAGTACATGCTGATGACAAGGCAGTATATGATCAGCTAATGGCTGTCTTTACAAAAAGTAAAGGGCAACCATGTAGTTTTCAGCACACTTTTGCTGTGTTCTGAGCTAGGGCCTTAGATACAGGTAGGCAATAAGCTTTATTGTTGTTCCCTTCCTTTTACTTTATTAAAGTGGTAATAGGTTATGTAATTTATTTCTATTGTTCTATATATTTTTTAAATACAATATGTAGAAGCGCGCTAGTACATACAAAGTTCTGTGGTTGCAAAATATATATATAATATATATATATATATATATATATATATTATCTACTGGCGGTCGCCAGTAGATAGTTATAGTTACAACCTATTATCCATAGGAAATCCGCGACATTCTATTTGAAATAACGTTGGCGCCGGTTGACGAATCTTCGTGAAAGTTTCCAACTTGTTAGGGCGCTCCGCTCCGCTCCTACCCTGAAAGTCTCGGGGTGATACGTGAAGCGGGGGCCGAGAAAAAGGGGGTCCCAAAACGCGTTTTCCCCATTCATTTTTCCATAGGAACCTTTAGTCGCAGCTACAGCCCGAACTGCTGAACGGAATTACACCAAATTTGGCAAAGAGGTAGTCCTTGGTTCAGACTGGTGCCTTTTGCTTAAATGGTGTAAATCCGTTCAGTAGTTCCTGAGAAAATCAAAAGTAAAAGTACATATATATCTATGGGCGCGTCGGATACGCGTACCCTCAGCGCACCCTGCGCGCACCGTCCCGATCACGAGCTGCATGCTAATTGGCTGTCAGCTGGCTGTCAACATTCCGATTCAGGAAGTGTTGGCAGCCATTTTGTCCCTCGGTAGAACCGAGGGACAGAAACAAGTGCGCAAAGCGCAAAGGGAGCAGGGTAGAAACACCCTGACCCCTAGGTCTGCTCAGGGGTCCCACAAGGACCCCTGGGCAGAAAAAGATTATTATTTTTTAAATCGGCGGGATGCGCTTAGGGTTCGCGTATCCCGCCGAGAAAAAAAAGAAACAAGTGTGCAAAACGCACAAAGGGGGCAGGGTAGAAACACCCTAACCCCCTAGGCCTGCTCAGGGGGTCCCACAAGGACCCCTGGGCAAAAAAAAGCATTTAAAAAAAAATCGGCAGGATGCGCTCAGGGTGCGCGAATCCTGCCGGAAAAATCGAAGCGCGGTCTCCCGCGCTCGATTGTATTTGCCCCCGGGTGGCCCAAGTCCCGGGGGCATGGTGGGGGTTTAATTTTATGTGTGGGGGCCTCAAAGGCCCCCTAAGCCCCGGGGACCGCCACCCCCGGAGCTTTCTTTAAAAATGGTGCGGGAGGGCTCTGAGCCCTCCCGCAGCCCCGGGACCACCACCTCCCCGGGGCTTTTTTTTTAAATTAAACAACCTGTGTGGGGGCTCCAGCCCCCACACGCCCCGAGGACCGCCACCTCCCCGGAGCACTAACAAATTAATATGGGGGTCCGTTACGGACCCCAGAGCCCCGGGGACCACCACCTCCCCGGGCTGTGTACTGAATGGGAGGGGGCCGCGCGGCCCTCTCCTGGAGCCCTTGATGGCCCTGGGGACCACCACCCCCAGGGCCGGCTCCTGCAGTGTCCCGGGGTGCCTACCCCGGGACACTGTAGTTTGCTATGGCAGGACGGAGCCTCGCGGCTCCCGTCCTGCCATTGCAAACTTGCTTTGGATATTGGAAGAGAGAGCAGGAAACCTGCTCTCTCTTCCAATATCCAAAGCCGATTGCTTTTCCACATGGGGAGCAGCATGTCAGCTGCTCCCCATGTGGAACAGCAATGCCGGCTCCCAAGGGACGTGGGAGCCGGCGGGACTGTGGGGGTTTGGGGACCCCCACAGTCCCCAACGAGAGGGCCAGCCCCGGGGATGGGGTCCCCGGGCAAGTAGTGGCCCGGGAGGGGGCCACGCAGCCCCCTCCCCAAAAAAGAGCAAAACAAATTTTAAAAAAAGGAAAGGCCGGCTCCGGGGGATGGGGTCCCCGGGGCCTTAAAATGGCCAGAGGAGGGGGCCACGCTGCCCCCTCAAAAAAATAAATATAGAGGCCATGCCCCGGGGGATGGGGTCCCCGGGGCCAATACAGGCCAAGGGAAGGGGGCCACGCGGCCCCATTCCCGTTTTTTTTTTTTAAAGGTAATTTAAAAAGGGGTAAGGCCCTGGGGGATGGGGTCCCCAGGGCCCAAAAAAAAAAAGGAAGGGGGCTACACAGCCTCCCTTCAGGGGAGAATTATTATTTTTATTTTTTAAACGATCGGGCCCGCAGGCCCCGCCCCTTCCTTCACCACTCTGCAAACGCGCCCTGGCGCGTTTGCAGAGGGGAACAAATTCCCCTTGAATACTGGGGGTCCCTGGGGCCAACTAGCCCACCAGGTACCTCCAGTATGCGCCAGGGGCTGCCTTGCAGAGAGGTGTATAGAGGCCACGCCCTTTTACACCTCTCTGCAACGCAGCTCTGTGGCGCTTTTGGAGGTATATGGTGGGCTAGTTGGACTCCGGGGACCCTCAGGATTCAAGGGGACTTAATCCCCCAACTTAAAACGCGCCACGGGCGCGTTTGCACAGTGGTGAAGGGAGGGGGCGGGGCTTCAGGTGACATGTGTGCAAACAGGCCCCGTGGCGCGTTTTAAGATGGGGAATTAAATCCCCTTCAATCCTGAGGGTCCCTGGGGCCAACTAGCCCAACAGGTACATCCAGAAAGCGCCACAGAGCTGCGTTGCAGAGAGGTGTAAAAGGGGTGTGGCCTCTCTACACGTCTCTGCAACGCAGCCCCTGGCGCATATTGGAGGTTCCTGGTGGGCTAGTTGGCCCCTAGGGACCCTCAGGATTCAAGGGGACTTAATCCCCCAACTTAAAACGCGCAACGGGGCACGTTTGCACAGATGTCACCTGAGGCCCCGCCCCTCCCTTCACCATTGTGCAAATATTCCTCTAAAATCAGCCGAAATATGAATTCCGATTTACTCACCTGTTATCAGGAGAGACCTCAGTGCTGCATCTTTCAGCCCAGTACTGGTCCTGAAAAGTAATTTTAACCGTACTTACCGGTAACTTGAATTTCCTTCATAGGCTAACATTGACTGGTTTCACTTGGAAATTCTTCTAAGTGTGGAGTTTTGGAACTTTAAAATATTCCTCTAAAATCAGCCGAAATACGAATTCCGATTTACTCACCTGTTATCAGGAGAGACCTCAGTGCTGCATCTTTCAGCCCAGTACTGGTCCTGAAAAGTAATTTTAACCGTACTTACCGGTAACTTGAATTTCCTTCATAGGCTAACATTGACTGGTTTCACTTGGAAATTCTTCTAAGTGTGGAGTTTTGGAACTTTAAAATATTCCTCTAAAATCAGCCGAAATACGAATTCCGATTTACTCACCTGTTATCAGGAGAGACCTCAGTGCTGCATCTTTCAGCCCAGTACTAATCCTCAAAAGTAATTTTAGCCGTACTTACCAGTAACTTGAATTTCCTTGCATAGGATATCATTGCCTGCTTTTTGCTGAAAAAGTTTCTAAGTGTTGATTTTGGAACTTTAAAATATTCCTCTAAAATCAGCCGAAATCCGAATTCTGATTTACTCACCTGTTATCAGGAGAGACCTCAGTGCTGCATCTTTCAGCCAAGTACTGATCCTCAAAATTAATTTTAACCGTACTTACCGGTAACTTGAATTTCCTTCATAGGCTAACATTGACTGGTTTCACTTGGAAATTCTTCTAAGTGTGGAGTTTTGGAACTTTATAATATTCCTCTAAAATCAACCAAAGTACGAATTCCAATTTACTCACCTGTTATCAGGAGAGAACCCAGTGCTGCATCTTTTAGCCCAGCACTGACCCTGAAAAGTAATTTTAACCGTACTTACCAGTAACTTATATCTTCTAACATAGGAATCCATTGTCTGGTTTTCAGCAGAAAACTTTCAAAGTGTCGATTTTCACAAACTACAAATATTCCTTAAAAATCGCCTGTATGACTTAAACGCATTCATTCAACTGTTTACAGGAGATGCACCAGTGCTGGATCCAGGATCCCACACTGAGTAAGATAAAGTAACGATAACAGTTTTTACCTGCTAAGTGAATTTCCTTCCATAGGATAACATTGGTGATTCTATGAGAAAAAGTTTCTAAGTGTCAACTTTTAAAATACAATAATATTCCTTAAAAATCACGACTGCAACCAAAACGCTTTTACTCAACTGTTTACAGGAGATGTACCAGGACTGAATCTAGGATCCAGTCCTGTGGTTACAAAAGTAATCCATAAAGTAACTAATTGCATTTAACTAGAAATTCACATTGAGCTGAATGTTGCATTGTGTTTGAAAATGTGTTGCCCATTGCAACAACTGTAACTACTGTACTTAAAAGTCTATTGCCTATCTGCAAAGTATTTAAACTAAAGTAATTCATTCTGAGAAAGTATTTTTTGTAATGTAATGTATAATGTAATTACAATGTAATTTAAAAAATAAAATATGTAAAAAAAAATTGTTTCTAAAAATGTAGTAAATCAGTATGAAAAAAATTAATATAACAATTAATACATTTAAAAATTGTCATTTACAAAACCTTTGAAATTCACTGAAAAAACCGTAGGTTTCAGGCACGTTATAGTTAGAAATTAGCATTTAAAAAACCTTTGAAATTCACTGAAAAAACCATAGGTTTCAGACACGTTATAGTTACAAATTAGCATTTAAAAAACCTTTGAAATTCACTGAAAAAACCATAGGTTTCAGACACGTTATAGTTACAAATTAGCATTTAAAAAACCTTTGAAATTCACTGAAAAAACCATAGGTTTTAGGGACAGTTTTAGTTACTTGGACATTGCACTCGTACAAAACCCGTGAAATTCCCCCGTTATAGTTTGTTCAGCTAACTATAACTCGCGCCCCGCAATGCACTGCTGATGACGTCACATATTACATCACTCATGACATGGTCAGTGACATCACTGATGACATCACTGATGACATCTCAAATGACATCACTGATGACATCATCCACGTGATAATCTGATGCACCTCCTCACACCCTAATATAACCTTTGATTCACCCACTCTAAATTACAGACTGCCATTCGCAAAACCATAGACACTCCAACACCAATAACTACATACCCACTCACTGATTCTTAGGTCTACACACACACATCCACTCACTCACCCGTACAGTCACTCATACTTACGGTCACTCAGTACAGGACTATCATATGCACTCTTACTCCTATATAGACACTCAAACAACGCCACTCATCCATAGAGATACTCACACACCTAGTCAGTCATGCAAATAATTAAACACACTGCCATTTACTCACCTATACAGTTATACACACACCAGCTCACTTACTCATACAAATAGTAGCACATTGTTACGCTCTTATACAATCACAGATACAAGCACACACTCATCCATACAGCCACTATCACAATCACTCACTCTTGCTTATAGCTATTTATATACTCCAACACACATATATACTGCCTTTCACATATGTAGTTACTCACACATGTACCACTGGGACATACATTCACTCACTAACACACTCTTACACACACTTACCCACCCATACAGTCTATCACAGATGCACTCTTGAAACCATCCACCCAGTGAATCACCCACTCACACATCTATGCACAGAGTTGCACACACCCCTCCCACACAAACACTCAGGCACCCATACAGATACTCAGACAAGCATTCAATAACTCATATAGACACTCATTTAGCTATTCACAAACACATGCAGCCACTTACACAGCAACAGACAGACGGATACAGACATTCACCCAGTTTAGTCACTAACCCATGCATTCAGTAAGATACGTTAAATCACTCACTTATAGAGTCAGTCACGCACCTACTAAATCATCCATACAGACACTTACACACCCACTCATTCTTCAATACGTCTTTTCCTATATATATTAAAAATATTTAAACTTTACAGAAACACACAGTCACTGGATGATGTCATCAGTGATGTCATTTGATATGTCATCAGTGATGTCATCAGTGATGTCACTGACCATGTCATGAGTGATGTAATATGTGACGTCATCAGCAGTGCATTGCGGGGCGCGAGTTATAGTTAGCTGAACTAACTATAACGGGGGAATTTCACGGGTTTTGTACGAGTGCAATGTCCAAGTAACTAAAACTGTCCCTAAAACCTATGGTTTTTTCAGTGAATATATATATATATATATATATATATATATATATATATATATATTCCACAGATCAGCAAATAATAGCGCGCTCTCAGATAAAGTTTGGAAAGCAGTGTTGATTTATTTCCTCAGAATGTTACGCGTTTCAAAAGTTACACTTCCTTGATCACACACTGAGCATTGTGATGAGGTGCTATACATACATGCTTAAGGTACTTGGCATAGAAAAGGGACTCGAAGTAAAAGCCACCCTAGACTGCACTCCAACTGTGGTGGCCATATTGGAACAATTTACACATACATTTTTCGGCAATGTTAATGTCACATGGGCCTGCTTGTAAAAGGAGCTTGTTTCAAACCTTATTTACACAAACATGTATTTACATTTCCATCGGAAAATAATAAAAGGAAAAGAAACAGAAACAGAAAAAGAAAACTGAGTAAAGATTTCTTCATGTTTCGCCACTCGCCACTCACAAATACAGTGGTACTGTCAGATACCATGTTGTCTGCATCTAGCACGACCGTGACTCTACATTAATCTGTCTGTACTATGACAGTGAACTATGTTCTGAGAAGATTAGAGTAACACAGTCTAATGTAACCAAAGTGGTTACATCACCCTCCGGCCTCATTGTCGGACCGCTTTAAACTGATACTCACAATACTTGTGCCAAGTGGCTTAATTGCTGCCTTGGAAACTGCGTTTTGCCTCCCCTGAGGGTGTATCCCTGCTAACAGGAAGGCTAATTCTCTGATCTACCGGATACAAGATGCCCGGGGGTGCGTGCTCAATATCTGTATTCTGGCGAGACTTTGTATATAACTCTCACATCAATTCCATGTGCCTGATCATTACGCTCACTTGTCCCAGGCCTGTGTCATATTAAGTGCAGTAACAAAATACTAGCGCCAAGGGGCATAGAACCAATTCCTTCTAAAATTTACAAGTACCGCATGAAACAGTAAATAACAAAGTGCAAAGAGTGAAAATAAGTGAAATGTTCTTATCTATCCATCCAAAGGTGCACTCCCTGAAGAGGGAAGAAAAGGGTAGGTGGCCCGTGAAATTGCCCGTGAAGATACGTTGGGCCCCTTCCTTTCCTCCTGTGAAGAAAGAAAACAAGAGAAATATGGATTAAAATAGAGTATAGATATACCCTATATAAAATACAAATGTACACATATAAAATGCATCTTACAACATCATGGAGAAAAACACAAGCAGCGAGACAAATTTCTTTACATCTAATTACTCTTCAATTAAATGTGTTGCTAATTCTTCGTCCTGATTGTGTCCCTTAGGGTACTTGGTCTCAAGATAGAGAATCCACTTCGATTCTCGTTTTCTGAGGTTCAGTTCTCTATTACCTCCTCTCGGACCCATCTGTACTTGTTCTATGGCAAAGTAGCACAATAATAAGCTGTTGGACAGGTGGTAGTCGGCAAAGTGTTGTGCTACCGGGTAGTGGGGATCTTTGTTGGTAATTGCTCTGAGATGTTCAAGAACCCTCTTTTTGGCCATAAGAGTTGTGCTCCCCACATACCTTTTTCTACTCGGACACTCCAAAACATAGATGACATACGTGGAACTGCACGTAAGGAATTGAGTTATGATTCTGTTTCTGTTGTTATTTGGTGTACTGAACTCCTGTACCATCTTGCTATTCTTGCACACTTTGCAGTGGCCACAGGGATAGAATCCCTTGAGATTATGTTGGCCACGATCTGCACGCTCTGTGATGTCACCATGCACTAGTATGTCTCTAAGACTCCTGCCTTTACGGTACGTGATTTTAGGTCTGTCACCAATAGTGGGGCCTATTATGGTGTCACTTTTCAGGATATTCCAGTTATCGTTCAGAATTTTCTGTACCTTGTGTGAGTCTCTATTGTACGTAAGGATCACTCTGGTTTCAGGGGATCCGTTGGAGTTCACATTCTCTTTGGGTTCTAGGGTTTTCTCTCTAGTGATGTTTTCCATTTTCGATACTGCTCTGTCCAGAACCCAATCTGGATATCCTCGGTCCTTGAACCTGGAAAGCATGATCTTTTCCTCCACATGGTATGACTCGTTGTTGCTGCAGTTTCTTCTCGCTCTCAGTAGCTCCCCATATGGGATACTCCACTTAGGGGTGTCTGGGTGGCCACTGAGAGCGTGAAGAAGACTGTTGCCTGCCGTGTCTTTTCTGAACAGTCTGGTTTGTAAGGTGCCTTCAGTTGCTCTGACCCTTACATCAAGAAATTCTATTTCTTCCTTACTTATGGTGTGGGTGAGTACAATATTGTAAATGTTCTCGTTCAGTGAGTTTATGAAGCTACTAGCTTCTTGTTCATTTCCCTTCCATATTATGAAAAGGTCGTCTATGTAACGTAGCCATATGATGGCCTTTTCGAAATCTGCAGCATATTTGCCATCTTTCCGTATCTCTTCTCCCATAGGCCCAGGAACACGTTCGCAAAGCTAATGGCAAAACATGTCCCCATAGCTGTCCCCAAGACTTGTTTGAACAGGTCCCCATTAAACATAAAAATGTTGTTCTGGAGGCACATGTACATCATATCAGTTAGCATGGTTGTGTGTGCAAGGTACATTATATGTTTCTCACTTAAATAATGCATACAAGCTCTTACCCCTTGGTTATGATCTATAATGGTGTATAACGAACATACATCCAAGGTGATAAACAAATATTCTTCTTCCCATACAATGCTCTCTATTTTACACAGAAAGTCTTTCGTATCTTTTACATAAGACGGAAGTGTTGACACATATTCCTGCAAAAAAAGGTCCACATATTTTGAGATGTTCTCAAAGACACTTCCTATAGATGATGCAATGGGCCTACTTGGGGGGGCCAATGGGTTCTTATGTATTTTGGGGAGAAAGTATATTATCGGGAGTTTTGGGTAATCTTTCTTGAGAAACAGATATTCCTCCCAAGAGATAACCCCTTGTTGTTGCCACTCAGATAATTTCCCCCAAGTTGAAATGATACTGTCATTTTAGGTTTTCGTGTTGCATCTGCAGTAAAATCTGTCATTCTCCAGTTGTCTTTGTGCCTCAGCGATATACATTTCTTTACTTTGAAGCACAACGTTGCCTCCTTTGTCTGCTGGGCAAATTATTATTTCTTTATCATTGGCAAGAGAAGCAATTATGTTTTTCTGCTTGATTGTTAGGTTAAAGGATTTGGAAAATTTTTAGCCTTGTTGATGTTTGCACTCCAGCAGTGATCTAGTAACTACATCGTGGAACGTGTCTATATTATCGTGAGGTAAAATCGGGTAGAAAATAAACTTGGGCTTAAAAGGGGTAGAGACTGCTTTGTCAGTGATAATATCTACAATCTCGGTGGTCCCAATTACATTCTCACAGTATGCGGTTTCGCTGTTTGATTCAAGATCCTGCATGGTTCTAAGGATATTTGCATCCCCCACTGTCAGGTTTGTCTGAATGGCGGTATTGTTGGTAATACCTTCCCTCATTTTACTGCCTTTCAAGGTATGCCACTTAGTCAGTTTGAGCTTTCTGACAAATTTGAACATATCAATACGAGTGTCTGAGTAATTAAACATTTCAGTTGGGCAGAAAGAGAGACCTAAGCAAAGGGTTTTCTTTTCCATGAATGATAGCGGGCGATTTGTAAGGTTAATAATGGTTTTATTTATCATAGTGCTATCCATCATTGTTGTTGCTTCTTCCTGTAGCCACCATGCCTGGTTCCCATGGACTCTGTTTCTTTTTCTTTTCTTGATCCTTTGCTTGCGTCTTGATCTTCTTTGTTGGTTCCGCCCCTGCCTCTTCCTCTGCCTCTTCCTCTTCCCCGTTGCCCTCTTTCTCTCTGTGGTGGTGCTGGTGGAGGGGTTGTTCTTCCCGTTTGCCGCCCCTTCCTCAGCACCGGGAACTCATCTAAAAAAGTGGCCGGTCTTGTGATGACCTTCACTTCTGACGATGTACTTGCCGTTTTCACAGAGACATCTGTATCTGAATCGCTAGCCATTGCAGATGGTATAACTGTCCTTTCCCTGTTCTCTGCTTGTCTTATTTCCATTTCTGGAGGTTGGATGTTGTACAAGTGATCGTATTTCTGACTATACGTTAGTATGCGTCCACTCTCGTAGTACGCACAGTCGCGGTGAAGTTTTCGTTGTTTCCTCAATTTGATATCCTCCTCATACTGGAGTAATCTTGTTTTTAGATCTTCTTTGAAATTTTTAATAGCTGCTTGATCACTAGGCACCTTTAATTCATCCTCTATTCCCGTGATTTCTTTCATGATTGTCTCTCTATCCTCCCATGCATACTTGACAAGTATGCATAGCATTGTTCTTGAGCTGTTGGCTGAGTTTTCCGACCATTCTTCTAGCATACGTGGGTTTGGCGACTCGTAGGAGGGCGTGGTGTATATCCAGAGCCCCCGTGGCACCATGTTTTTATCTACATAGTCCTGGAGGGAGTGTCATACACCCATACAGACACTCACATACCGCCACTCACCCACAGAGATACTCACACACCTAGTCAGTCACCCAAAGACTCAATCACACTGCCAGTTACTCACCTATACAGTTATACACACACCATCTCGCTTATTCATATATATACTAACACATACTTACTCTCTTACACAATCACTGACACCAGCACACACTCATTCATACAGCCACTCTCACAATCACTCACTCTCACATATAGTCACTTATATATTCCAACACTCACATACACTGCCTTTCACATATGTAGTTACTCACACATATATCACTGAGAAATCAATTCACTCACCAACACAGCCATACACATACTCACTCACCCATACAGCCCTTCGCAGATGCACTCATGAACCCATACACCCACTGAATCACCCACTCACACATCCATGCAGGGAGTCACACACCCCCACCCACCCACCCAGACACTCAGGCACCCATACAGATAATCAGACAACCAATCATTAACCCATATAGACACTCATGTAGCTACTCACCAACCCATGCAGCCACGTACACACCAAGTTACAGACTGATACAGACATTCAAACAGATTAGTCATTCACCCATGCATTCACTGAAACACTTTTAATCACTCACTTATACAGTCAGTCACGCACCCACTAAATCATCCATTCAGACACTCATACACCCACTCATTCTTCAATAAACCTTGGCGTGTATATATATATATATATATAACATTCTTATACTTTTTAGAAACACTCTGTCACTGGATGATGTCATCAGTGATGTCGTTTGAGATGTCATCAGTGATGTCATCAATGATGTCACTGACCATGTCATGAGTGATGTAATATGTGACGTTATCATCAGTGCATTGCGGGGGCGTGAGTTATAGTTAGCTCAGCTAACTATAATGGCCGAATTTCTCTGGTTTTGTACGAGTGAAATGTCAGACTAACTATAACATCCCTGAAACCTGTGGTTTTTTCAGTGAAAATATATATAAAACGTCTGATAAAATATGAAGGCAAAATCAAATTAAGAAAACAAGAGAAGTACGAAAGGGACGAAAGAGACTATCAACAAGGAAGGGTGCTGACCTTCGCAAAGAAGTTTGATGGAGCCAGAAAAGAGTTGCTTTCCAGAGGATCAATAAAATCTACTGCGGCAAGAGTTGAAACCTCAGAATCAGAGGTAACGGCAAGCGACTTCTCTGGTGATGAAACGGTGGATGTCCCAAATAGCGGAGCAAAATCAACACCTTTTCACCAGGAATTCGAAATAATACACCAATCATGGTTGAGAGGTGGGAAGAGCACACCCCCGGAAAAAAAGCGCCGACAAACCCGAAGGGGGGGGCTGGCGCAGGAAAAAACAACGCGACTCCCAGAGTAACACGCAGCTGGAGAGGCAAGAAGCGGCAATGACGAGTGACAACCTGACAGTGGTCAACCTCACGCCAAGGGCTTTAACACCATCAGAGGAAGAGGTTCTTAAATTGGGACTCACCTTTTGCCCTAATAATACGTTTGAATATACTCAGACGAGGATTGACCTCTTCAAATTTGTCCGTAAGTTCAAGCTTCATAAATATTTCAAAATCAAACCAACGACAAAGATAAAAAAGAAATCCATCATCTTACCAGCAACCGATATCCTTACTGGAGGAGATTTGCCATTGTTAGAAACAATGGAACACTTGCATAGAGAAGAAACCGACGAAATTGAGGATATTGCAGATATTGCACAAAGATCAGAAAATGTGGGCATTGAACAACAGACTGAAGAAAGTCCTTTTAAACAAGACTCACAATTTGTTCCGCAGTTGCCCTATGACGCCATCGATGTATTTTCGGAAGCAGTCAATAACGATTTGCTGAAAATAAGAACCAATAAGCAACACAAGAGAAGGGCTATGAATATTACGAAGGACCAATGGGATGCTTTAAAGAATCTCGAAAAGGAAAGCACATTGGTGTGTAAACCTTCGGATAAAGGTGGAAATATTGTCCTCCAGACAAAGGAACAATACTGCAACGAAGCCAAGAGACAGCTATTGGACAGTAGAAACTATGAAAGATCCAGTAAAGCAAAATATAATGAAAGCATTAAACAATACCATACATTAATAAAGGAATGGTATGATAAAATCATGTTGGGGACAGAGGAATATTTATTCTTGAGAAATTTAAATCCTCTTGTACCATCATTTTATCATATTCCAAAGCTCCATAAAAACACTCAGTGTCCTCCAGGGAGGCCTTTAATATCATCGCAAGGGAGTCTCACGTAACACTTGTCTATGTTTATTGACTATTTTCTGTTTCAGGCAGTGTCACAGTTGAAGTCCTATGTGAAGGACACCAAAGATTTTTTAAATTGCATTGAAGCTTTGGAATGGGATCCATCCTATCGACTGGTTGTATTAGATATAACCAGCCTATATACATGTATAGAACACTCCAGTGGTTTGAAGGCCATTCAACACTACTTAAATAAACGTCCATTGAAATACGCAGCATACAATGTGATGCTGCTAGAATTCACTGAGTTCTGTCTGACCAATAATATTTTCCTCTTTCAAGAGGACTATTACAAACAGATCTCAGGGACTGCGATGGGCACTTGCTTCGCTCTCAGCTTTGCGAACTTGTTCGTTGGCTGGTGGGAGGAGCGGGTGCCCAGGTCGCATCAGGGAGTGCATGGATCAGGAGAGGTCATTACCTGGAAAAGGTACATTGATGACCTGTTCCTGGTTTGGAAAGGGTCAACAGAATCTGCCTATGAATACATTGCAAACTTGAATGACAATACTTTGAATTTCCACTTTTCGGGTGAGGTTAGTTCAGTGGCAGTGAACTACCTTGACCTTAAGGTGTTCATTCATGATGGTAAAATCAACACTGCTCTATACAGAAAGCCCACGGCTGGGAACTCAACGCTTCATGCGTCTAGTAGTCACCCGCCTAAATTAGTACAAAGCATTCCATATGGAGAGCGTTTGAGGCTTAAAAGGAATTGCACGAGGAATTGTGACTTCGAGCAGGCAGTACAGGACTGTATTGCTAGATTTAAAAACAGAGGCTATGAAGGGTCACTTTTGGAAAGAACATTGAAAAGGGTATGGCAGATCCCTAGACATGGTCTTGTAAGTAACAGCACCAGGTGTAAAACCAAAAAAGGCATAAACAAGAAAGATCTGAGTGAAAACAAATTCAGGATGATCACCACCTATACGGATGAAGCCGTAACTTTGAAAAGAATCCTCAAAAGAAATTGGCACATCCTAAAAACTGATGCAACCATTGGCAAAGATATACCCATAGGATTATTAGTAACTTTTAGAAAGGTCAGGGCAATTAAGGATATGCTTGTGCACAGTCATCAAGCAAAAGACTTGCCTAAGGAGGGAACTCTCAAAGAAATGAGGGGGTTCTATCCATGCGGAAAGTGTAAGGCCTGCAAAACAAGTAAATGGGTCTTGGGCTACACAAGACCAGAAACTAAAATCAGAAAAAATATTACTAAATTTATAACCTGCAATACGACGTATTGGGCTATGGTATGTGGGAAGTACCATTCACCCGGTAAAAATCCGTGTTCTTGAACACATGCGGGCAATTGTAAAACAAGATCAAGCATACCAAGTTGCCAGGCACTTAGCTACTGCACATAATAGCAACAGGGATCTGTTGTCATTTTTTGGCCTGGATCATGTCCCAGTCAACATCAGAGGGGGGGACCGAATCTTAAGGCTACGCAGATTAGAGTCTCGTTTTATTATTGACCTCCAGACAAAAGCCCCGAAAGGTTTAAACAGTGGGGAGGAGCTGGCGGTGCATTTGGGGGACTAGCCGATACACGGTGTAATACTGATGCTTACAACTTGTCCATTTATGAATTGGTAGACATGGTTGAAACTCTTTTATTGTATATTAGATTACAGATAACATCTGGGGCTCAAGGACGATATACGACGTAATTGAAGTAAATGTTAGCTGATATACGGCGAAATTTATGAGCATACTTTACCAATATACGGTATGATTAACTGGTAAAACTGTTTCATTGTACATTAGATTGCAGACAACATTTGGGGGTTTAATGTCGATATACGACGCAATTGAAGTAAAAGTTTGATGGCAGAAATATAAATATGCCTGTGAAAGGCCGATATACGGCGAAAAGTGGGTGCATATTTAATATTGCGACCGATATGCGGCATGACTAAAACTATGTCTGGTGCAAGCTTTGAAATGTTTGGTATAATACGCTGATATAAGGCAGTAATTATGTCACCAATATCTCCTATAAGGATTATGTTGTCTGTACTGAATATGTGAAGCTATAACATGTATCCATTCAAAGATGGCGCTCACATATTGAGAGCGATAAATCTTTTCTCTTTCCATGTCTATGAATTTTAAAGAATTTTAAAGGTTTTTTTACGATTGAAATAACTTTAAAAATGGCTGCCTCTGTCGTGTTAGTAACACCGACGAAGGCGGATGCCGAAACGCGTTTGTTGTTGCTGAAAATGAAATAAAAACTTTATGCAACTTGCCCCGTGAGTGCTGGCTTGTTCCGAAAGAAGGGAGGAGGAACTTTGAGCTTTGACTTGTTACACGGAACGCCACCGTGTTGCCGGCACCCGCCCGTGAGTGCTCCTGTCTCATGGTGTACAAAGGAGCTTTGATATATATATATATATATATATATGTATATATATATATATATATATATATATATATATTATCTACTGGCGGTCGCCAGTAGATAGTTATAGTTAGGACCTATTTTCCATAGGAAATCCGCAACATTCTATTTGAAATAACTCTTGCGTCGGTTGACGAATCTTCGCAAAATTTTCAAACTTTATGGCCCGCTCCGGTCCGCTCCTACCCTGAAAGTTTTGGGGTGATTCGTCAAGCGGGGGCCGAGAAAAAGTGGGGTCCCAAATTTTTTTTTTTTAAACGATTGTGCCGCAGGCCCCGCCCTTCCTTTACCACTCTGCAAACGCGCCCTGGCGCATTTGCAGAGGGGAACGAATCCCCTTGAATACTGGGGGTCCTGAGGGCCAACTAGCCCACCAGGAACTTCCAGTATGCTCCAGGGGCTGCGTTGCAGAGAGGTGTACAGAGGCCATGCCCCTTTTTACACCTCTCTGCAACGCAGCTCTGTGGCGCTTTTGGAGGTACATGGTGGGCTAGTTGGACTCCAGGGACCCTCAGGATTCAAGGGGACTTAATTCCCCAACTTAAAACGCGCCACGGGCGCGTTTGCACAGTGGTGAAGGGAGGGGGCTTCAGGTGACATGTGTGCAAACAGGCCCGGTTGCGCGTTTTAAGATGGGGAATTAAATCCCCTTCAATCCTGAGGGTCCCTGGGGGCCAACTAGCCCACCAGGTACGTCCAGAAAGCGCCACAGAGCTGCGTTGCAGAGAGGTGCAAAAAGGGGCGTGGCCTCTGAACACCTCTCTGCAACGCAGCTCCCTGGCGCATACTGGAGGTATCTGGTGGGCTACTTGGCCCCTAGGGACCCTCGGGATTGAGGAGGATTTAATTCCCCATCTTAAAACGCGCCACGGGGCCTGTTTGCAGACATGTCACCTGAAGCCCCGCCCCTCCCTTCACCACTGTGCAAATATTCCTCTAAAATCAGCCGAACTACGAATTCCGATTTACTCACCTGTTATCAGGAGAGACCTCAGTGCTGCATCTTTGAGCCCAGTACTGATCCTGAAAAGTAATTTTAACCTTACTTACCAGTAACTTGAATTTCCTTCCATAGGATATCATTGCCTGCTTTTTGCTGAAAAAGTTTCTAAGTGTCGATTTTTGTAACATACAAATATTCCTCTAAAATCAGCCGAACTACGAATTCCGATTTACTCACCTGTTATCAGGAGAGACCTCAGTGCTGCATCTTTGAGCCCAGTACTGATCCTCAAAAGTAATTTTAACCGTACTTACCAGTAACTTGAATTTCCTTCCATAGGCTAACATTGACTGGTTTCACTTGGAAATTCTTCTAAGTGTGGAGTTTTGGAACTTTATAATATTCCTCTAAAATCAGCCGAACTACGAATTCCGATTTACTCACCTGTTATCAGGAGAGACCCAGTGCTGCATCTTTAGCCCAGCACTGACCTTGAAAAGTAATTCTAACAGTACTTACCAGTAACTTGAATTTCCTTCCATAGGCTAACATTGACTGGTTTCACTTGGAAATTCTTCTAAGTGTGGAGTTTTGGAACTTTATAATATTCCTCTAAAATCAGCCGAACTACGAATTCCGATTTACTCACCTGTTATCAGGAGAGACCTCAGTGCTGCATCTTTAAGCCCAGTACTGATCCTGAAAAGTAATTTTAACCGTACTTACCAGTAACTTGTATTTCCTTCCATAGAAATCCATTGTCTGGTTTTCAGCAGAAAAGTTTCAAAGTGTCGATTTTCACAAACTACAAATATTCCTTAAAAATCGCCTGTATGACTTAAACGCATTCTTTCAACTGTTTACAGGAGATGCACCAGTGCTGGATCCAGGATCCACCACTGAGTAAGAAAAAGTAACGATAACACTACTTACCTGCTAAGTGAATTTCCTCCCATAGGATAACATTGGTGATTCTATGTGAAAAAGTTTCTAAGTGTCAACTTTTAAAATACAATAATATTCCTTAAAAATCACTACTGTAACCAAAACGCTTTTACTCAACTGTTTACAGGAGATGTCGCAGGACTGAATCTAGGATCCAGTCCTGTGGTTAGAAAAGTAATCCATAAAGTAACTAATTGCATTTAACTAGAAATTCACATTGAGCTCAATGTTGCATTGTGTTTGAAATTGTGTTGCCCATTGCAACAACTGTAACTACTGTACTTAAAAGTCTATTGCCTATTTGCAAAGTATTTAAACTAAAGTAATTCATTCTGTGAAAGTATATTTTGTAATGTAATGTATAATGTAATTACAATGTAATTTAAAAAATAAAATATCTAAAAATAAATAGTTTAAAAAAATGTAGTAAATCAGTATCAAAAAAATAAATATAACAATTAATACATTTAAAAAATTGTCATTTACAAAACCTTTGAAATTCACTGAAAAAAACCATAGGTTTCAGACATGTTATAGTTAGGAATTAGCATTTAAAAACCTTTGAAATTCACTGAAAAAACCATAGGTTTCAGGCACGTTATAGTTAGAAATTAGCATTTAAAAAACCTTACAAATTCACTGAAAAAACCATAGGTTTTAGGGACAGTTATAGTTAGTTGGACATTGCACTCGTACAAAACCCGTGAAATTCCCCCGTTATAGTTAGTTCAGGTAACTATAACTCGCGCCCCGCAATGCACTGCTGATGACGTCACATATTACATCACTCATGACATGGTCAGTGACATCACTGATGACATCACTGATGACATCTCAAATGACATCACTGATGACATCATTCATGTGATAATTTGATGCATCTTCTCAAACCCTAATATAACTTTTGATACACCCACTGTAAATTACAGACTGCCATTGTCAAAACCATAGACACTCCAACACCAATTACTATATACACACTCACTGATTCTTAGGTCTACCCACACACATCTACTCACTCACCCGTACAGTCACTCATACTTATAGTCACTCAGTACAGGACTATTATATGCACTCATACACCTATATAAACACTCACACACCGCCACTCATCCATAGAGGTACTCACACACCTAGTCAGTCATGCAAAAATTAAGCACACACCCATTTACTCACCTATACAGTTATACACACACCAGCTCACTTACTCATACAAATACTAGCACATTCTTACGCTCTTATACAATCTCTGATACAAGCACACACTCATCCATACAGTCACTCTCACAATCACACACTCTCGCTTATAGCTATTTATATACTCCAACACACATATATACTGCCTTTCACATATGTAGTTACTCACACATGTACCACTGGGACATACATTCACTCACTAACACACTCTTACACACACTTACCCACCCATACAGTCTATCACAGATGGACTCTTGAAATCATCCACCCAGTGAATCACCCACTCACACATCTATGCACAGAGTCGCACACACCCCACCCACACAAACACTCAGGCACCCATACAGATACTCAGACAACCAATCAATAACTCATATAGACACTCATGTAGCTATTCACAAACCCATGCAGCCACTTACACAGCAACAGACAGACGGATACAGACATTCACCCAGTTTAGTCTCTAACCCATGCATTCAGTAAGATACGTTTAATCACTCACTTATAGAGTTAGTCACGCACCTACTAAATCATCCATTCAGACACTTATACACCCACTCATTCGTCAATACGCCTTTCCCTATATATATTAAACATATTTAAACTTTACAGAAACACACAGTCACTGGATGATGTCATCAGTGATGTCATTTGAGATGTCATCAGTGATGTCATCAGTGATGTCACTGACCATGTCATGAGTGATGTAATATGTGACGTCATCAGCAGTGCATTGCAGGGCGCGAGTTATAGTTACCTGAACTAACTATAACGGGGGAATTTCACGGGTTTTGTACGAGTGCAATGTCCAACTAACTATAACTGTCCCTAAAACCTATGGTTTTTTCAGTGAATATATATATATATATATATATATGCTGCATTACACTATATTAGTAAAATTTAGCATAATACAGTGCATTTATAATGTGATGTCACTGACCATGCCATGAGTGATGTAATATGTGAGGTCATAAGCAGTGCATTGCGGGGGCATAAGTTATAGTTAGCTCAGGTAACTATGACTGCTGAATTTCACTGGTTTTGTACGAGTAAAATCTAAGCCTAACTATAACGTCCCTATAACCTTGGGGTTGTTTTTAATGAATTTCTAAGGTTTTTATAAATTATTTTTCCTAACTAAAACATCCCAGTAACCTTTGACTTTTTTAGTGAATATCTGTGTTTCTTTAATGTTATTTCCTAACTACTACGTCCGTATAACCTTTGGTTTTTCATGTCCTCATTTTCCTCTGCATCAAGAACTTGTCACCAAACGCGCAGGGGGGCCTTTTGGTAAGCTGTGCATCAACCTTGGAAAAGGCAGGAAGCTTGTTGCATACTACTAAGGTAGAAGGGGTGGGGCCAAATGGGTGGAGCTTGCAGGTAATTTTGCACATTTACATACTCATAGTAATTAAAAGGGAGAACCATACACTCCACTGTCACCAGGAGAGACAATAAACAACCCACTCATCAGAGTCACTGCAGAAGAGATTGGGCGCAAGTTCGCAGGCCCTGGAGACAGGTGCTGGCAGGATCAGAAAGGTCAAGGGCAATGGTCAACTGTGTCTGCTTTTAAATTATGTGGTCTCCTGCAATTTTCAGCCATTGGTTGCACAGGCTTGGCGGGGTTGCCTGGGTGGTCATTCAGGGGCAGCGTGACAAGTCAAATATGAAGCAATGTTGCTGATCACCACTTTGCTGTCTTTCAGCCCTTTGTCCTTTTAGCACCGGAGTTATTCTTGCCCAGAATTCTTGCACCACACTTGGGATCAGTGCTGCTCACTGTCTAAGCCAGTCTTGCCATTTTTGAGTCTCCCCTGTCGGCTTGATGGAAGGATACCTCCCAGGGGATCAGGTAGCTGCTGCAGTAGAGATGTCAGGAAAACTTTTTCCCTTTTCTATTTCTTATTTGGACGTCTTGCTGGTTGCCACCATCAGGGGGTAAACATCGTTTACACCGCATGCAAGACAACGCATGCCATTACAACGCGGTCGTTACAACGACCACGTTGTTACATCGCATACCATTACAACGCAAGTCGGAATAACGACTTGCTGTAGGGGGAAGAAGGTGTTGGATTTTAAATCCAACACCTTCCCTACTGTTGCACAGACTGGAGTTGGAATAGTAAATGATACTATTCCAACATCCAGCACCCCCCCACAGCAAGTCGTTGTTCCGACTTGTGTTGTAAAGATATGCGATGTAACAACGCGGTCGTTGTAACAATCGCGTTGTATTGGCATGCATTGTAAACGCATGCAAACTAACGTGTCATATTCCCATCAGGGACTCCATACAGGTGTGGCTGTGGGGGGAAGAGAGGTGATGTGAGGTGGGGTGGGTGAAAGGGGTGAGCGCGTGACTCTGATGTGTTACCCATGGAAGAGAGTGCAGGACAGGGGACAGTCAGTTTCGATAGAGGCAGCACAGTGTTCTTGTTTGTTTGATGCTTTGCTTAGCCTTATGTGCTGATCAGAAAAATGACCATTTAATGGCAGTTGTTTAGCCAGGGCAGCAGGTTTGGCTACAGTTTGACTAATTGAGAATCTTTTAGTGGCATCCCAGACTACAGTTGTCGACCCTCAGAAGTACCATGAACTGTTTTTCTTCATGCACATAACATTGGTGACACATTTATTGCAAAGAGCACAACGGTCTTTTAGCCATTTGCCATAATCTTACCCCAATAGCTCCTTCTTAAAAACTCATTGTTCGCTTGTATTTTCTGGACAAGCGCAAGAATAACATTTGTTATGTTTGATGTTTTATTGCCAATATTTTGCCTGCCACAACACATGACTGCAGCTAGCTGATTGCCAATGCTTAAGAGGTTGTTCTTCATCTGATTGCATTCTCTTTGATGTTTAAGACCTTTTTGAGGTGCCTCATGGTTCGTGTATTCAATGGCACAAAATCAGCGGTAAGTGGAAGGATGCAAATTCTAGACAGGCAGTACCTCAAAAGCAAGAAGATGTGAAAGGTTGCTTGACGGTTCAGGCTAAAGGTACCTGGATAGTGCTTTTAAAAAGGGCGGTTGATCTTGGTTCGTCAAAGGGCTCCCTATGCATACTTCTGCTCCAAATCGCCCTCTCCTGGGCAAATAGCTTTAACAGACGTAGAAAGTTGTGCACTTTTCTTCCTGTGATAACTGAGCCACACAGCCCCTGGGAGGTGGTGGTCCCCGGGGAAGTTCATGGGGCCCCTCTATATGTTTATGTAGCCCCGGAGCGGTGGTGGCCCATGGGGAATAAAAATGCCCTTGGAGGGGGCCAAGTGCTCCCCCACCATTAATTTGTTTAAAAGATATTCATGCCCCCGGGACCTGCCCACCCATGGGCTAGAGTGTAAACAAGTGCAGGATACAGCACTTGTTTTTTATTTATGGACCAAGAACTAGTTTTCTGCCAAATTTGGTGTAATTCTGTCCAGCAGTTCAGGCTGTAGTCATATTCAAAATCCCTACAGGAATTAACATGGGGAAACTCACTTTTTTTAAACCCTCTTTTTCTCAGCTCCCGCTTGACGGATCGCCAAAAACTTTCCATGCACAATAAGACTCAACTTGACACTTTTTGGGGAAAATTTTGTGAAGATTCATCAAACAGCGCCAAAGATATAGGGAAGTTAAAAAACACTTTTCCTATTTAAGCTAGGTCCTAACTCTAAATATATATATATATATATATATATATATATATATATATCCACTCGACCGTTTTCTGCAACTTCCCTTCCACTGGGAACAAACGGAATGTGAACCCAAGATTCGTGCTGGATTTCTTGTTTATTGTTAAGCCACCACGACCGCCATGACGCGTTTCGGCCTGACACGGCCTTGATCACATATATATATATTCACTGAAAAAACCATAGGTTTCAGGGACGTTATAGTTAGTTGGACATTTCACTCATACAGAACCAGAGAAATTCAGCCGTTATAGTTAGTTGAGCTAACTATAACTCGTGCCCCAGCAATGCACTGCTGATGACGTCACATATTACATCATTCATGACATGGTCAGTGACATCACTGATGACATCACTGATGACATCATCCACATGATAATCTGATGCACCTCCTCACACCCTAATATAACCTTTGATACTCCCACTCTAAAATACAGACTAACATTTTCGAAACCATAGACACACCAATACCAATTACTACATACCCACTCCCTGATTCCTAGGACTACACACACATCTACTCACTCACCCATACAGTCACTCATACATGCAGTCACTCATCAATACAGCCACTATCATATGCACTCATACACCTATACAGACAGTCACACACCGCCACTCATCCATAGTTACTCACACACCTAGTCAGTCATGCAAAGAATCAATCACACTCCCATTTATTCACCTATACAGTTATACACACACCACCTCACTTATTCATACAGATACTAACACATACTTACTCTCGTATACAATCACTGATACAAGCACACACTCATCCATACAGCCACTCTCACAATCACTCACTCTAACATATAGTCATTTATATACTCCAACACTCACATATACTGCCTTTGACATATGCGGTTACTCACACATGTACCACTGAGACATTCATTCACTCACCAACACACCCATACACACTCACCCACCCATACAGCCCTTCACAGATGGACTCTTGACCCCATACACCCAGTGAATCACCCACTCACACATCCATGTGGGGAGTTACACCCCCCACACGACCACACAGACACTCAGGCACCCGTACAGATACTCAGAAAACCAATCAATAACCCATATAGACACTCATGTAGCTACTCACCAACCCATGCAGCCACTTACACACCAACTGACAGACTGATACAGACATTCACACAGTTTAGTCACTAACCCATGCATTCAGTAGGACACATTTAATCACTCACTTATACAGTCAGTCATGCACCTACTAAATCATCCATTCAGACACTTATACACCCACTCATTCTTCAATACACATTAGCATATAGATATATAAAACATATTTAAACTTTGCAGAAACACATAGTCACTGGATGATGTCATCAGTGATGTCATTTGAGATGTCATGAGTGATGTCACTGACCATGTCATGAATGATGTAATATGTGACGTCATCAGCAGTGCATTGAGGGGGCGCGAGTTATAGTTAGCTCAACTAACTATAACAGCTGAATTTCTCTGGTGTTGTACGAGTGAAATGTTCAACTAACTATAACATCCATGAAACCTATGGTTTTTTCAGTGAATTTCAAAGGATTTTTAAATGCTAATTTCTAACTATAACATCCCTGAAACCTGTGGTTTTTTCAATGAATTTCAAAGGTTTTTTAAATGCTAATTTCTAACTATGCCTACAGAGGTAGGACATGTGCAGAAAGAGGAAGAAAGGCACAGAAAGAAGCAAGAGAAATGCAGAAAGAGGCAATAGAAGTCCAGAAAGAGGAAGAAAGGTGCAGAAAGAAGCAAAATATATGCAGAAAGAACCAACAGAGGTGCAGAAAGAGGCCTTGTTGCAAAGTCATCCTGTGCCCCCAACTTTTTGCTGACTGGTACTGGTGGTAACTGACTCTGCCTAACCAGGCCCGGAGCCAGTGCTATGCTGAAAGACACTTAGAATACATTGAAAACACCTACATACACTAGGGTACACAATGGGTTGGGGGTACCTCTGTGATTGGCATGACCTCCCCTGTAAGGCTCTAGTAAATAATTGGGCAAGGGGATGAAAACTACCTCTAAGTCAGAGGTGTGAAAGAGGCAAGAGAAGTGCAGAAAGAAGCAACAGAGGTGCCGAAAGAGGCAAGAGAGGTGCAGAAAGAAGCAAGTGAAGTGCAGAAAGAGGCAACAAAGGTGCAGAAAGAAGCAAGAGCAGTGCAGAAAGAGGCATGTGAGGTGCAGAAAAAAGCAAGAGCAGTGCAGAATGAACCAACAGAGGTGCAAAAAGAGGCAAGAGGGGTACAGAAAGAGGTAGGAGAGGTACACAAAGATGCAAGAGAGGTACAGAAAGAGGCAGGAGGGTTGCAGAATGAAGGAAGAAAAGTGCAGAAAGAGGCAAGAGAATTGCTGAAAGAAGAAACAGAGGTATAGAAAGAAGCAAGATACGTGCAGAAAGAAGCAAGTGAGGTGCAGAAAGAAGCAAGAGCAGTGCAGAAAGAACAAACAGAGGTGCAAAAAGAGGCAAGAGGGGTGCAGAAAAAGGGAAGAGAGGTGCACAAAGAGGCAAGAGAGGTACAGAAAGAGAGAGGAGGGGTGCAGAAAGAAGGAAGAGAAGTGCAGAAAGAAGCAACAGAGGTGCTGAAAGAGGCCCAAAGGGTGCAGAAAGAGCAAGAGAAGTGCAGAAAGAGGCAACTGGGGTGCAGAAGGAGGCAAGAGAACTGCAGAAAGAGGCAAGAGAGTTGAAGAAACAGGCAAAATGGGTACAGAAAGAGGGAACAGGTGTGCAGACAGAGGCAAGAGAGGTGCAGAAAGAAGGAAGAGGGGTACAGAAAGAGGCAAGAGGAGTGCAGAAAGAAGCAAGAGAGGTGCAGAAAGAAGTAAGAGAGGTGAAGAAAGAAACAAAAGAAGTGCACAAAAAAGAAACAGAGGTGCAGAAAGAGGCAAGAGGAGTGCATAAAGAGGGAAGAGGGGTGCAGAAAGAGGCACAAGGGGTACAGAAAGAAGCAAGAAAGGTGCATAAAGAAACAAAATAAGTGCAGAAAGAAGCAACAGAGGTGCAGAAAGAGACAAGAGGGGAGCAGAAAGAGGGAAGAGGAGTGCAGAAAGAGGCACAAGGGTTCGAGAAAGAAGGGACAGAGGTGCAGAAAGAGGCAAGAGCAGTACAGAAAGAAGCAACAGAGATGCAGAAAGGGGGAGGAAGGGTGGAGAAAGAGGCAAGAGGGGTGCAGAAAGAAGCAAGAGAGGTGCATAAAGAAACAAAAGAAGTGCAGAAAGAAGCAACAAAGGTACGGAAAGAGGCAAGAGGATTGCAGAAAGAGGGAAGAGGGGTGCAGAAAGAGGCATGAGGGGTGCATAAAGAAGCAACAGAGATGGAGAAAGGGGGAAGTGGGGAGGAGAAACTGGCAAGAGGGATACAGAATGAATCAAGAGAGTTGCAGAAAGAAACGAAAGAAATGCAGAAAGAAGGAACAGAGGTGCAGAAAGAGGCAAGAGGGGAGCAGAAAGAGGGAAGAAGGGTGCAGAAAGAGGCACAAGGGTTGCAGAAAGAAGGGACAGAGGCACAGAAAGAAGCAAGAGAAGTGCAGAAAGAAGCAACAGAGGTGCAAAAAGAGTGATGAGGGGTGGAAAAAGAGGCAAGAGAAGTGCAGAAAGAAGAAAAAGAGATGCAAAAAGGAGGAACAGGGGTGGAGAAAGTGGCAAGAGGGGTGCAGAAAGAAGCAAGAGGGTTGCAGAAAGAAACAAAAGAAGAGCAGAAAGAAGGACCAGGGGTGCAGAAAGAGGCAAGAGGGGTGCAGAAAGAAGGAAGAGGGATGCAGAAAGAAGCACGAGTGGGGCAGAAAGAAGCATGAGAGGTGCAGAAATAAGCAAGAGTAGTGCAGAAAGAGGCATGTGAGGTGCAGAAAAAAGCAAGAGCAGTGCAGAATGAACCAACAGAGGTGCAAAAAGAGGCAAGAGGGGTGCAGAAAGAGGTAGGAGAGGTACACTAAGATGCAAGAGAGGTACAGAAAGAGGCAGGAGGGGTGCAGAATGAAGGAAGAAAAGTACAGAAAGAGGCAAGAGAATTGCTGAAAGAAGAAACAGAGGTATAGAAAGAAGCAAGATACGTGCAGAAATAAGCAAGTGAGGTGCAGAAAGAAGCAAGAGCAGTGCAGAAAGAACCAACAGAGGTGCAAAAAGAGGCCCAAAGGGTACAGAAAGAGCAAGAGAAGTGCAGAAAGAGGCAACTGAGGTGCAGAAGGAGGCAAGAGAACTGCAGAAAGAGGCAAGAGAGTTGCAGAAACAGGCAAATTGGGTGCAGAAAGAGGGAATAGGTGTGCAGACAGAGGCAAGAGAGGTGCAGAAAGAAGGAAGAGGGGTACAGAAAGAGGCAAGAGGAGTGCAGAAAGAAGCAAGAGAGGTGCAGAAAGAAGTAAGAGAGGTGAAGAAAGAAACAAAAGAAGTGCAGAAAAAGAAACAGAGGTGCAGAAAGAGGCAAGAGGAGTGCATAAAGAGGGAAGAGGGGTGCAGAAAGAGGCACGAGGGGTGCAGAAAGAAGCAAGAAAGGTGCATAAAGAAACAAAAAAAGTGCAGAAAGAAGCAACAGAGGTGCAGAAAGAGACAAGAGGGGAGCAGAAAGAGGGAAGAGGAGTGCAGAAAGAGGCACAAGGGTTCGAGAAAGAAGGGACAGAGGTGCAGAAAGAGGCAAGAGCAGTACAGAAAGAAGCAACAGAGATGCATAAAGGGGGAGGAGGGGTAGAGAAAGAGGCAAGAGGGGTGCAGAAAGAAGCAAGAGAGGCGCATAAAGAAACAAAAGAAGTGCAGAAAGAAGCAACAAAGGTACGGAAAGAGGCAAGAGGATTGCAGAAAGAGGGAAGAGGGGTGCAGAAAGAGGCATGAGGGGTGCATAAAGAAGCAACAGAGATGGAGAAAGGGGGAGGTGGGGAGGAGAAACTGGCAAGAGGGATACAGAAAGAATCAAGAGAGTTGCAGAAAGAAACAAAAGAAATGCAGAAAGAAGGAACAGAGGTGCAGAAAGAGGCAAGAAGGGAGCAGAAAAAGGGAAGAAGGGTGCAGAAAGAGGCACAAGGGTTGCAGAAAGAAGGGACAGAGGCGCAGAAAGAAGCAAGAGAAGTGCAGAAAGAAGCAACAGAGGTGCAAAAAGAGTGATGAGGGGTGGAAAAAGAGGCAAGAGAAGTGCAGAAAGAAGAAAAAGAGATGCAAGAAGGAGGAACAGGGGTGGAGAAAGTGGCAAGAGGGGTGCAGAAAGAAGCAAGAGGGTTGCAGAAAGAAACAAAAGAAGAGCAGAAAGAAGGACCAGGTGTGCAGAAAGAGGTAAGAGGGGTGCAGAAAGAGGGAAGAGGGATGCAGAAAGAAGCACGAGTGGGGCAGAAAGAAGCATGAGAGGTGCAGAAATAAGCAAGAGTAGTGCAGAAAGAAGCAACAGAAATGCAGAAAGAGGCAAGAGAGGTGCAGAAAGAAGCAAGAGTGGCTTGCACACCATTAGTACCAATTTAACACCCACTTTTAGCAATAAGTAACAGGTGACCATTTTAGGTTTACAAAGGACCTTCCACCATGCTGTAACACTTGTCGCTGTATTTTTGGAAACGTTTGATCCGTTTGAGCTAGAAACAAGGCTTTTTTTGTTCAAATCTGCAGATTAGGCAGCAGATGATGAATTATGTGGCTAATGCAGAATATGTATAATTGTGCAAAGGTTGGTGCAGCCAAACAGTCACATAATTCCAGTGGCCCTGCTCATACCTCTGACTAAGTTCAGAAGTGCTCCTCAGTGATTCCTTCTATTTTTTGTCTCATTGAGTTCATAGTTTAGCTTCTATGGAAACGAGGAAGACTAAACCTGAGGTTACCACTCCACAACACAGACTACCATACCACATAATTACTCTCCATAACACATAATCCCACTCTACATAATTCCTATGCACTAAATACCACATACTTTCTATCCACATAATTTCACTGCAAAACATATGACATGATTCCACTACACACAACCTACATCCACTCCACTCCAAGAACCATTAATAAAACACTTTTAGATTTACAATGCTAATAGCTCTAACTCTTGCAAATGCGAGACCTATTACATTACAAATGCTTCTTTAACTGGTAGTCGCGTTTGCAGAGTGGTGGAGAAAGGGGGCTGGGACTCCAACCAACGCTCAGGAATTTCACTGCGTAGGACTTACAGGAGGTACCAGGAGGGCTACTTGGCCGCCAAAGTCCCTCAGGAGTAAAGTGGACTTCATCCCCCAACCAGTACTGTGCCAGGAGGCGCTTTTGCAGAGTGGTGGAGAAAGGACCACTTTAGTCCTGAGGTCCTCAGGACACAAGAGGACCTCATCACCCCACCGTTAGTGCACCAAGAGGCACTTTTGCAGAGTGGTGTAAAAAGGGACATGGCCTCGGAACACCTCTCAGCAATCCCACAATGTGGGGCTTACTGGAGGTACCTGGTGGGCTAGTTGGCCCCCAGGGACCCTCAGGATTCAAGGGGACTTAATCCCCCAACTTAGAACGCGCCAGGAGGCGAGTTTGCGCAGTGGTACAGGGAAGGGGCGGGGCCTCCCACAAGACACAAGCTTTTTTTAGATTTGCTATTTGGAAGGGGGGCTGTGTGGCCCCCTTCCCTTTATTTTTGGGCCCTGGGGACCCCATATCCCAGGGCCTGAGCATTTTTTTCCTTTCTTTTAAAAAAAAATAAAACGGGAAGGGGGCCGCGGGTCCCCCCTCCCATGGCAGATTTTGGCCCCAGGGACCCCATCCTCTGGGGCATGGCCACTTATTTTTTTATTTAAAAAATATATATTTTTAAGGAGGGGGCCTCGTGGCCCCACTCCTGAGGCCAGTTTTGGCCATGGGGATCCCATCCCCCGGGGCCCGGCCTTATTTATTTATTTATTTATTTATTTTTTAAATACAAAAGGGAGGGGGGCCATGTGGCCCCCCCTTCCCTGGGCCACTTTTGGCCCTGGGGACCCCATCCCCCGGGGCCGGGCCTCTTTGATGGGGACCATGGGTGCAGCCCCAATGCCCCCATGGTCCATGCCGGCTCCCTGCCTCCTGCGGGAGCCAGCATTGCTTTTGGGCAAGGGGAGCTACTAACATGCAGCTCCCCTTGTCCAAAAGCAATACTGCTTTGCTTCGTGGAAGCGAGAGCAGGTTTCCTGCTCTCGCTTCCACGAAGCAAAGCAGAAGTTTGCAATGACAGGGCGGGAGCCGTGCTCCCGCCCTATCATTGCAAACTGCAATGTCCTAGGGGTGGGCACCCTGGGACATTGCTGGAGCCGGCCCTGGGGGGTGGCGGTCCCCAGGGCCATTGAGGGCTCCAGGAGGGGGCTGCGCGGCCCCCTCCCATCATTTGCACAGCACAGGGGAGGTGGTGGTCCCCAGGGCAATGTGGGGGCCGTGTGCACCTTGCGTTTAATTATTAAAGCCCTGGGGAGGTGGCAGCCCCAGGGGCTGCTTTGGGGGAGGCATAAGCCCCCTCACACCTTTTAATTATATTAAAGCCCCGGGGAGGTGGCGGTCCCCGGGGCTTCGAGGGGGCAGTGTGCCCCCTGCATATATTCAGCAAAGACCCAGGGAGGTGGCGGTCACCGGGCCTGCGGGGGCCCCCAAGGGCCCCCACACTATATTTTGTGATTGCCCCCGGGACCTGGCCCACCCGGGGGCTTAATTAAATGAAGCGCGAATCAGGTCAATTTGGGTTTTTTTAAATGCTTTTTTGGGCCCTGGGGGTCCCTGTGGGACCCCCTGAGCAGGCCTAGGGGGTCAGGGTATTTTTACCCTGCCCCCTTTTCTTGTTTTTTACCTTGTTTCTACTGTTTTCTTGTGACTCGGTTACTGAGTCACAAGATGGCTGCCAACACATTCTGGTTTGGAGTGTTGGCAGCCAATCAGAATGAAGCTCGTGCTTGGGAGGGTTTGCAAATCCTCCTCGGTGCTCAGATATCGATATTTTTTTTTTTATTTCTCAGCAACTACTGAACGGATTTACAATATTTAAAAAAAGGTTGCTTTCTGAACCAAGAGCTACCTTTTTGCCAAACTTGGTGTAATTCTGTTCAGCAGTTCGGGCTATAGCTGTGTCTAAAGTTCCTATGGAAATAAACATGGGGAAAACGCGTTTTGGGACCCCCCTTTTTTCTCAGCCCCCGCTTGACGAATCACCCCGAAACTTTTAAGACAGGAGCTGACCTGAGTGAACCATTAGTTTTGAAACTTTCGCGAAGATTCTTCAAACGGCGCTAAAGATATTGGCAAAAGAAAAAATGCTTTTTGAATAGAAACAAGGTCCTAACTATAACTACCTACTACGCATCCTTCCCGTGAAAGCCTCTGAAGAGAAAGCTGAGGAGCTTTCGAAATGCATCAGGCAAACCTACACGGAGGCTGTTAATGGCTGTAAGCGGTATCCGTCCATACCATGGAAAGAGAGTTCTCTTGCTGTGTCGTGTGGTTTGTGGACTCATGGTCTGCATTGCTAAGTTAGCTTTGGCCTTGCTGCCATGATGCCTCTTTGCGCACGTTACTTTGTGCCTTTGTTTTTCCAGCCTCTGCTTGTGCCCGGCTATTTTGGAACTGTCTGCCTTTCACCTTTCTTCCTATTCCCTTTGGGTTTCGTCTGCACATCATGTACAAGGTCGATAAACAATGTCACTTGTTCTTGCTGATCTGGTCAGCCCCTCGCACTTAGACATAACACTGAATACAGCTGCACTGGAGAAATTCGTGTGTTTTTAATATTGTGATTTCTCTGTTAGAGGCACTTGGAGAAAAACCTTTCCATGGAGAAGAGCTGTGCTTGTCTGATGATGTAAAACTTGCATCTAGATATTGAGGTATGAGGGTCCGCCTGACAATGCCCAGAGGTCTTCTATTTTTATAATAAACTAGCTAATAGCACGGGGAGGGTGGTATGGTCATTTAGCCCTATATCCACTGCTTTATGAAATGCTTTCCCCGTTTGTATTCTATTGATTTGTAACTATGCTTATTGTTTTATTCTTATGCATTATGCTGATAGTACTGGCACGTGTACTGCATCTTAGAGCACGGTAGTTGAAATAAACATGTTAAACTATACAGTGACTCTTATTACGCACGTTGTGGACAGGTATGAGTGAGTTATGAAAGGGTGTTCTTGCTCCTGCGAGTCCTGAGAGAGAGAGACCGTGTTCTGGGTTGTCTAATGATTGGTAGCATCGTTGCTAATGAGACGCTAATGCTAGTCGGGTTGGGATTGTGGGTACTAAGGTGTATTGTTGGCTCACCACTATACTCCGAGGTCCTATTATCCTGTGCATAGCTCTGTGTATGTGCAGAATCCCTACAACAGCTGCTGATGGCCGAGTGCGACTCAACTGATGGACATATCTTGGAGCTGAATGTAGTCGCAGCTGTCCTGCCGCGGAGTCTGCTCCACCCCGCGATAATAGGGGGCCACTCGACAAGGTATTTACCAAATCGATTATGTGGGCCAACAGCAGAGGATTTAGGACGGGCCCGCTTGCGGGGTCCATGTGACCTATACAGAGTATAATGCGTGCATCCATTTGGGGGATGATCGATTACGAACTATAGTTCCCATAATGCACAGTTCCATATGACTATTCCATTGGAGGGAGTGCAGTCTTTAAATGGGAACGTCATATGCTTGCATCCTTCCCGTGAAAGCCTCTGAAGAGAAAGCTGAGGAGCTTTCGAAACGATGCAGGCAAACCTACACGGAGGCTGTTAATGGCTGTAAGCGGTATCCGTCCATACCATGGAAAGAGAGTTCTCTTGCTGCTGATGGCCGAGTGTGACTCAACTGATGGACACATCTTGGAGCTGAATGTATTCGTGGCCGTCCTGCCGCGGAGTCTGCACCACCCCGCGATAATAGGGGGCCACTCGACAAGGTATTTACCAAATCGATTATGTGGGCCAACAGCAGAGGATTTAGGACGGGCCCGCTTGCGGGGTCCATGTGACCTATACAGAGTATAATGCGTGCATCCATTTGGGGGATGATCGATTACGAACTATAGTTCCCATAATGCACAGTTCCATATGACTATCCCATTGGAGGGAGTGCAGTATTTAAATGGGAACGTCATATGCACGCATCCTTCCCGTGAAAGCCTCTGAAGAGAAAGCTGAGGAGCTTTCGAAACGCGTCAGGCAAACCTACACGGAGGCTGTTAATGGCTGTAAGCAGTATCCGTCCATACCATGGAAAGAGAGTTCTCTTGCTGCTGATGGCCGAGTGCGACTCAACTGATGGACACATCTTGGAGCTGAATATATATATATATATCTATTGTTTTTTTCCCACAATGTGTCCCCAGACATTGACACACTCGTCACCAGGTACTTCAATTATTGTGGCACAAACCGGCTATACTTAGGCTTTGTTTCCTCTTGCCTAACGCGTTTTGGACTGCCAAAGTCCTTGATCACAGGCTGGAAATGCAGAAACACAATCACATGTTAGACTCTACTTATTCATTCTTCAATTATCTTTATTTTCCTCTGGTGGACTTTTTCAAGTAAAACAAAGCATTCTGGAAGAAGTAGTTTCGCAATGTCATTAATAACCCTTCAGTGGGTGTTGTGATGCCACATATTTTTATTACAATTATTGTTTGCCCTCCAGTGGGCCGTCCAAAGTCAATTGCACAGTTCGTTATTTTTCTTGTACCTGAAGATCCATACCCAGCTCAGATAGTTCCAAACCTCAGACCCGCATTTTGTGTACAGCGCGGTGGTGCAGTCTATACGGCTGGACTGCCGTCAATATTTTTTCCACAATGTGTCCCCAGACATAAACACACTCGTCACCAGGTACTTCAATTATTGTGGCACAAACCGGCTATACTTAGGGTTTGTATCCTCTTGCCTAACGCGTTTCGGACTGACAAAGTCCTTGATCACAGGCTGGAAATGCAGAAACACAATCACATGTTAGACTCTACTTATTCATTCTTCAATTATCTTTATTTTCCTCTGGTGGACTTTTTCAAGTAAAACAAAGCATTCTGGAATAAGTAGTTTCGTAATGTCACTAATAACCCTTCAGTGGGTGTTGTGATGCCACATATATTTATTCCAATTATTGTTTGCCCTCCAGTGGGCCGCCAAAGTCAATTGCACAGTTCCTTATTTTTCTTCTACCTGACGATCCGTACCTAGCTCAGATAGCTCCAGACCTCGGACCTGCATTTTGTGTACAGCGCAGTGGTGCAGTCTATACGGCTGGACTGCCGTCAATATTTTTTCCACAATGTGTCCCCAGACATAAACACACTCGTCACCAGGTACTTCAATTATTGTGGCACAAACCGGCTATACTTAGGGTTTGTTTCCTCTTGCCTAATGCGTTTCGGACTGACAAAGTCCTTGATCACAGGCTGGAAATGCAGAAACACAATCACATTTTAGACTCTACTTATTCATTCTTCAATTATCTTTATTTTCCTCTGGTGGACTTTTTCAAGTAAAACAAAGCATTCTGGAATAAGTAGTTTCGTAATGTCACTAATAACCCTTCAGTGGGTGTTGTGATGCCACATATTTTTATTCCAATTATTGTTTGCCCTCCAGTGGGCCGCCAAAGTAAGTCAATTGCACAGTTCATTATTTTTCTTGTACCTGACGACCCGTACCCAGCTCTGATAGTTCCAAACCTCAGACCTCATTTTGTGTAAATCGCGGTGGTGCAGTCTATACGGCTGGACTGCCGTCACTATTTTTTCCACAATGTGTCCCCAGACATAGACGCACTCGTCACCATGTACTTCAATTATTGTGGCACAAACCAGCTATACTTAGGCTTTGTTTCTTCATGCCTAACGCATTTCGGACTGCCAAAGTCCTTGATCACAGGCTGGAAATGCAGAAACACAATCACATGTTAGACTCTACTTATTCATTCTTCAATTATCTTTATTTTCCTCTGGTGGACTTTTTCAAGTAAAACAAAGCATTCTGGAGTAAGTGGTTTCGTAATGTCATTAATAACCCTTCAGTGGGTGTTGTGATGCCACATATATTTATTCCAATTATTGTTTGCCCTCCAGTGGGCCGCCAAAGTCAATTGCACAGTTCCTTATTTTTCTTCTACCTGATGATCCATACCTAGCTCAGATAGCTCCAGACCTCGGACCTGCATTTTGTGTACAGCGCGGTGGTGCAGTCTATACGGCTGGACTGCCGTCAATATTTTTTCCACAATGTGTCCCCAGACATAGACGCACTCGTCACCAGGTACTTCAATTAAAAAACGCTTTTTGAATAGAAACAAGGTCCTAACTATAACTACCTACTGGCGACTGCCAGTAGGTTATATATATACATTAAGAAGATTAGAGTCGAGATACATCATTTTGCTTAATTTTGCTTAATTCTAAAATCCCTAATGGGATGAATGCAGACGAAGCAATGAATGTACATTTATAAAGATAATGTTATACGCTTTCTGTACCTGACCCATTCTTCCTAGCGTTAGGTCCTCTTTTCACTGTATTTTATCTTACCGTTCTGTTTTTTCTCCAGTGACTGGCACCGCTTTTTACATGTGTGAAACCTTGAATGTTATTTTTTCGCTCTAAATTGATTCAGCATGCCCACTGGGGCTTGATAACAAGTTGGGTGATACATTCATACCGTTGGTATTTAGTTCACACAACACATATGAGCAATCGGTCTTCCGTGTCTTATCTAGACCCAATTTCATTGTTCCATTATGGGTACAGATTAGGGCGTGTGCACCAAAACAACACTAGTAACCCTTTGTGAATGCTATACACATAAGGCTGATTTTCATTGAGGGCTATGTTTATTGCAAGGTTACATTAATATTTTAACTTTGCATCTTTATCGCCATTAGTTTTCACATGTATGGTAAAAATACTGGCTGCCAGTTTGTCGTAAATGAGATATATTTAAATTTTTTCTAATTTTACATTTTTCATTTGTGATATTATTTACATTGATAAATGCTTACTTAGTTATTTATTTTATGGTCAAAATATATTTCGTTTTGAAATTTATATACATTTTTTCACTGTCAAGTATATATCACTTTTATGTCTATGGTTAGGGAGATGGTTGCTGTGACAACCAAATGTGAGTGATTTACATATAATGGTGAAAATTGCAGAGTACCTGATGTAGTGATCAAGGCGGCTCGCCGTCGAAACGCGTCTGGCCACATGTATCATGCATTTTACCGGTCACAAATGACCTGATCCACAGAATGGGGCAGTTTGCGATCGGTAAAATGCATTTTGGTATGTATGAATTCCAATTTGCGATTCGGTAACATGTTACCGAATCGCAATTTGGAATTCTGAATACATACCGATCCTGCATTAGGAAGGGGCGTGTTTAGGGCATCCATTCCTAATACCGAATCGCAGCGGTATGTATAAATGTTTCGCGACTGAAATGCGGTTGCAAAACATTTGCATTTTACCACCTACGTCAAGTAGGTGGTAAACCATTTACAAACAGGAAGGGCCATTGCCCGCTCTAGAAAAATGATAAGAAAACTTTTAATTTTTCTTATATAAATGCAACCCATTTTCCTTTAAGGAAAACGGGCTGCATTTAAAAGCAATCACAGACATGGTGGTCTGCTGTCCCCAGCAGGCCACCATCTCTGTCATTTTAGCAATTCCTAATGGGTCACAAATTGTGACGTTCCACATTAATATTAATGAAGTAGGTCGATTTGCGACGCATTAGGTAACGCTAAATAGATTCAATAGCGTTTACCTAATTGAGATTCACAGAGAATCACAATTAGGTAATCACTATTTGAAATAATTATATATATGTAGCCCTAAATCCTTACCTCCCTCTTCACACTTGTCTTTCAACATGTTGTCCCTCAATATTTTTGTAACGATATTCAGTCTCGCTGATATTCAGGATTCGATATTCCCTACCACAGTCCTGTTTTGCATAGTACTGTGTCAACTACTGGGTCTTGATTGTGGTAATTAAACTGCTAATCAATAACAAAATAAATAATATACTGCTAAATACGTAGCTATGTATTCACTAAATTAATTGATAAATTATAATATAAGAACTCGGTGATTAAGAATATATTTAACAATCATTGCAAGGCGCTCATCTGTTCTCTGTTCTTTTGACTTGGAGGAAGTGTCCACTGTCTCTACCGTTTTGACTAATTCGTGTTCACTTTTAACCTGTTCAGAAATTAAATTAACAGTTTTTGAACTTAAAAGTAACAGATCATGATCGAGAGCAAAACCATATTGGTCTCTTCCAATTAAAAAGGGCTTTTCTTGATGTTAATGTAAACACATTTTATCGTGCACTATCTGTAGTAGAAAATTATGCTTTTTCTAAGTTCTGTGTAATAACATTCCAGTTTATTTAACTGGAAAAAGCATTATATAAATAAAAATCAATAGCACTGTTACTGTATCAGTCAGGGATACGAGCTTCCATATGTTTTCACCAATGACAAGTATTATTTAATATTTATTTGGTTTTATTGTAACGATCTCGATGGAACCCAGAACTAATGTAAACTGGCCTACATTCCAAAACAGATGTTTAGCCCAGGGCTTATGTCGTCCACAGCAGAAAACATTCCGGAAACCCATGATCAACATGTGCTTTGCAAACATGTATTTAACCAAACTATGTTTGAAAATGTGCAATCTGCACCTTGAGGCTGACTGCACAATGACAAAAATATTCAAAAATACTCAGGGGCAGATTTACAAGCCCCTTGCGCCACTTTTGCGCCGCCGTTGCGTCACTTTTGTGACGCAGCGGCGACGTAAACCATGCGCCACGTTGCGCATTATTTACAACGTGACGCATCTAGGGAGATGCGTCACGTTGTAAAGCCCTGCGCCACATGAAACCTGCGTCAGGTTTCATGTGGGCGTTCCTCCGCAGGGTGGGCGTTCCGTCGAAGGAATGCCTCGTAAAGTGACGCAGTGAAATCTACAAGATTTCACTGAGTCACTTTTCCGACGCCGCTGCGACGAATCCTTATGCCTGCTTCAAGCAGGCGTAGGGAGTGGCGCACCACGTTAGGTATGGGCGGCCCACGAGCATTGCTGGAGTTGCGTCGCGCTTGCGACACGACTCCAGCAATGCGCCGCCCTTGCGCCACAGGATGCGACACGCATCGGCCTTTCCTTGCGCCACGGTGCGCCGCATTGTAAATGCGGCGCTTCCGTGGTGGCGCAAGGAGAGAATTGCGTGTCGCAACTATTCTGGCGCATCCCTGCTGATTTGCAGGGATGCGCCAGAAGTTGTAAATCTGCCCCTCAGTCTTTACATGGGTGCTGGTGACTCTCCAGGTGCTTGGTAAAATATTCAACAGCAGAGTGTATTGAATCTATAAATTGCACATTTAGCGTAGAGTCACTGGTACCCGTATCAAAAACATGGGCAAATATAGTGAGCTTAAGACAACATATAAAAATAATTTGAAGCCAAATTAGTAATAAAACTAAGTAGAACAATACAAATGAAATTCAAACTGCCAGGTGGCTAGCAAACATGGCACATGAATGTTCATATGTGGTAACTGTTATAATTCCCCCTGGAGTTCAATTGACAAAATTAATTGGCCTTTCTGTATCAATTTGAAGGCAAGGCCTAAAAACACAAAATACACAATAGCTGCAGTAGACTTGTCAAGCAGGTCACAATGAAACAGGTCACCAAAGTCAGTGAGATAATAACATGAGGCCTGTTTCCTGAGCAGTGATGGAAGGAAACGGAACAGAGGCAGTGTGTTTGTGAGAGCACAGAAGCAGCAGGCACAAACAAGATGGTGACCAAGACAGAAGTGATACAGTGTCCTCTTTCTTGACTTTTGTTAACATGTTGAATGTGGTTTAGAAATCTGGGGCTCTGTTGAGGGTAGCTGGTCTTGGACACTGAAACGTGAAGAAGATTTAGTGGCATCTGCCACATTTCAGCAAATTGTGCTTTTAACACTTCCTGCTATTATCTATCTTTTTAGGAGGTCATTCACTGTGTGAGGAAATGAAGGAGCAGCTGAGATAGGTGAAATACAGTGTAAGAATTTGGGTCATTGGTTGAGGGGGTAGAAGTCCCACTCAGGCAACAACCACAATCCTTGTCAGGGTGAACCACAAATGTCAATAAATTAACCTGTACTTAACTCTCTGGTAGCTCGGCACAAAGCAGTGAGGCTTAACTTAGAGGCAATGTGTACATTATTTATGCAGCACACAAACAGTAATAATGTGTAAACACAACACAAGAAAAATCCCAAATCAATTTATAAAAATAGAGTACATTTTAGTAAATAAAATGATACCATGACAAAAATGTAATCAGTAGAACCAGAGATATTGAATCTTAGAGTCCTAAGTGAAAATAGGACAATATCAGGTCACGCTGGACTGGGGCAAAGTAATAAGTTCAGGCTGGCCATGTTGGAGCACAGTCCGTTTATAGGGCTGAGGTCTGTCCACTGGGGATTGTACCTTTGTGTTCTTGGTTCGGAGATATGGGGTCCTGCATTGGGCTGCATCGCGTTGTGTTGGTTCTAGTGAAGCTGTCCACTAGGTGCTGTGAGGCGAGGTCCTGCATCATGCTGCATCGTGCTGCACCTGTTCTGGGGAAGCTGCCGATCAGGAACTATGAGATACCACGATGCAAGATCATGCTGCACCGGTTCTGGTGAAACCTTCAGTTGTGCTGGCAAGATTACACTCAGATTCCAGCTAGGTGTCCAGGACCTGGGGGACAGCACTTGGTGGATCAGAAGTCCTTCCCACAGAGGACAACAGCAGGGCTCAGGCAGATCCAACTGCGGTTATCTGGTTGCACTGGACCGGGGCAAAGTCCCAAGTTCAGGCTGGCCATGACAAGCATGGCCGGGTACAGGACTGAGCTTGATCTACTGAGGATTGTACCTTTGCGTACTTGGTGAAGTGATGTGGAGTCATGTGTTGGGTTCACATCGCGCAATGCCGGTTTTGGTGGAGGTGGTGATAAGGAGATGCGAATTGCTGTGAGGCGAGTTCCTGCATCAGGCTGCGTCACACTGAGATGTGCAGTCCTGCGTGGGGCTGTGCCAGTTGTGGTGAAGCTGGCGATCAAGAGCAGAGAGATGCTGCGATGCGATTCCTGTATCAGACTGAGTTGTGCTGCACCGGTTCCGGTGAAACCTTGAGTTGCACCAAGAGGAGGACACTCGGATTCCAGCTAAAGATCCAGGACCTGTGAGACAGCACTTGGTGGGTCAGGACTCCCTCCCACAGAAACTAACAGCAGGGCTCAGGCAGGTCCGGTTGCATGTTCAGGAAGGTCCATTTGCAGCAGGTCAGCTGGGCAGTTGCAGGGAGGTCTTTGGAGCTTGGTGTATAACTGTAAATCACACAGGAGGTCAGCCAACTGACCCTTGGAGTCACTCTAGGTAGCCTGGGAGGAAAGCAAGCAGGTCCAATCTTCCTTCTCAGACAGCAAGGCAGTCCTTCATGCAGTAGGGCAGTTATCTGATTGCAGGGCAGTCCTTCTTCTATAATTTCCACAGGTCCAGGTGTGTTCTGGTCACTGGCTCTGGAGGTAAAATATTAATACCTGGTGCCAGCCTTTGTGTGGTGGGACTCCCTGTCCTACTTCCACATCTATTTCTGGAAAGTTCTTCTACTTCCTCTGTCAAGTCTTCAAACTGTCTGGGAGTGAAGAAAGGCAGAGCAGGCCTGGTGTCAGGTTCCTATGTGTGTGCAACAGGCAAAGCCCTTTGAAGTGTAAGTGGGGCTGGGCACAGCCCTCCCCAGTCATCCTGTCAGAATGGCCCATCCTGTCCACACCTAAGCCTCCTTTGTGTTACTGGCTTGAAGCAATACACAAATGTGACCCACGTCCACTGGCCAAAAGCACTGATGGTTGGGACAAGAAAATACCTACTTTCTAAAAGTCTCATTTTCAGCATAATTGTTACCTAAATTCTGACTTTATCATTAAGGAGGATTTTAAAGAACAATTAATTTGATTGTAAACAGCATATATCAATCTGCTCACTAGCCCATGTTAGCTCATATTAAATGTAATAAGGTAACCTAGTATTAGTCAATGGGAGAGATAGGCCTTGCAATAGTGAAAAATTACTTTAGGGGTCCTTCACTGCCAAGACATGTAAAATGTAAGTACACATGTCCTACTTTTTATCTACAATGCACGCTGCCCTATGAGCCTAGTGGGCAAAAGAACGATGGATTTAACCCAGATCTTTTGACTGGGGGAGACTGTTTGCATTGCCAGCATTCCGTCCATCATTTGTTTGCTGTAACACTTTTCGCCCTAAGTGGGATGGGTATGCCCAGACGTGGGTCCCTTGCTCACTGCGCCACTGGATTCAAGCTAGCCTAGCTGAAGAAGGGTGACATACCCTGAAACCGGTCCCAGGATGCTTGTTTCCGGTCCAGGGAGGACCTGGCCTGGCAGTTCGGTCTGGACTGTTCCCATGGGGCGCAGGGTCAAGACTGATTTGCATATGGCTGGGTCCAAACTGGGGTGGCGTAGTGGGCAAAAGAACGATGGCTTTAACCCAGATCTTTTGACTGCGGGAGACTGTTTGCATTGTCAGCATTCCGTCCATCATTTGTTTGCTGTAACACTTTTCGCCCTAAGTGGGTTGGGTATGCCCAGACGTGGGTCCCTTGCTCACTGCGCCACTGGATTCAAGCTAGCCTGGCTGAAGAAGGGTGACATACCCTGAAACCGGTCCCAGGATGCTTGTTTCCGGTCCAGGGAGGACCTGGCCTGGCAGTTCGGTCTGGACTGTTCCCATGGGGCGCAGGGTCAAGACTGATTTGCATATGGCTGGGTCCAAACTGGGGTGGCGTAGTGGGCAAAAGAACGATGGATTTAACCCAGATCTTTTGACTGGGGGACACTGTTTGCATTGTCAGCATTCCGTCCATCATTTGTTTGCTGTAACACTTTTCGCCCTAAGTGGGATGGGTATGCCCAGACGTGGGTCCCTTGCTCACTGCGCCACTGGATTCAAGCTAGCCTGGCTGAAGAAGGGTGACATACCCTGAAACCGGTCCCAGGATGCTTGTTTCCGGTCCAGGGAGGACCTGGCCTGGCAGTTCGGTCTGGACTGTTCCCATGGGGTGCAGGGTCAAGACTGATTTGCATATGGCTGGGTCCAAACTGGGGTGGCGTAGTGGGCAAAATAACGATGGATTTAACCCAGATCTTTTGACTGGGGGAGACTGTTTGCATTGTCAGCATTCCGTCCATCATTTGTTTGCTGTAACACTATGAGCCTATAGGGCATACCTTAGGAATGACTTTTTGTAAATGAAAGTTTAGGCCTGGCAAAAAGGTTTATTCTGCTAGGTCAAAATGGAAGTTTAAAACTGCACTACAGGTTGCAGTGGCAGTCCATAGACATGTTTCAAAGTGCTACTTTAGTGGGTGGAACAATGAGTTCTGCAGACCCACTGCTGGCATTTATTTTACAGGTCCTTGGGTACATGTAGTACCATCTACTAGGGACTTACAAGCAAATTAAATGTTCCAACTAGGTGTAGGCTAATTTTTCCATGTTTGAAGGAGAGAGCACAAGCACTTTACCACTGGTTAGCAGTGGTTAAGTGCACAGAGTACTACAGCCAAAAGAAACAAATTCATCCCAACAGGAGAATTGAAGGTAAAATGTTTAGGGGGATACCTCACCAAGGATGTCAGTTGTAACATACAGGCTAGAGCATTTTAATAAAATAAACACCTAAGAAGTGCTACCTACAAGCTAGAGGAGGTGAAATAAAGATGAAAGTGTCCATCCTGAGATGTGAGTACACAACAGGATAATAATATTTCAAAACACGTACATATATTTACAACAGAAATCTGATTTCAAACAGTAGAAAGTACACAAAACATTACACAATAAAAATTATAATAAAATGCTGTATACTATACAACCTTCAAATCAAAAGACACAGCCTCCCCTTTCAGAATGTAATGTACTGGGTCCATCTGGTGATAGTACTTCCTAGGTATAGGATTAGTGGTGTCTATTTTCTAAAATGGGGATATCTCAGTAAAGGTAAGAAGTTCAAGGGGCAGACCACACAACTACAGATCCAAGCCCACAGGCAAAAAGAGCTTGCCTGTGTAAAAAGATTTTAAATTGCAACACCGAAGATCAATATAAATAAAACTATATTTCTATTTAGAAGAAGGATAATAATTATAAATTTTATATGCAGACTGAATCACTGTAAAATGGAAATGATCTTCCATTTTTATTTGTTGTATGTGCCCCCATGCCAATGGGTTAACTGATAGAGCAAAAATTGTAGCTGGGGAACTAGGCAAGGTAGATACTTAAATGGGCCCGGAACCCATTGAAATGTTGAAGGAAACATATGATGCGAAAACCATTAGCATCTTACTTTTTGATGGTAAAATTGAAAAATTATGGGGATACAGTATTTCAACATTATGAGATCTAATGGAGCATGATCATAGGGTACACCAAGGTATGCGTTTTGCAGAAGGTCATGACAATAAAACTTCAGCGATGCCCAAAGTTGCATTTGTCACCCAGAGTGGGGTTTAAACTGGAATGGCATGGTGAGCAAAAAAACGATGGATTTAGGCCCAGATCTCTGTACTGGGGTGAATGTATGACATTGTTCTGCATTCTGTCCATCAATTGTTCTTTTTGCATTTGTCACCCCGAGTGGAGTCCTGTGCTCTCCATGCCACTGGAGTCAAGCTATCCTGGCTGATGAGGGGTGAACCCCCGAAACCGGTCCTAGGATGCTTAGTTCCAGTCCAGGAAGGACCTGGCCTGGCAGTTCGGGCTGGACTGTTCCCATTGGGCACAGGGTCAAGACTGATTTGCATATGGCTAAGTTTAAACTGGAATGGCATGGTGAGCAACAAAAACGATGGATTTAGGCCCAGATCTCTGTACTGGGGTGAATGTATGACATTGTTCTGCATTCTGTCCATCAATTGTTCTTTTTGCAAGTAATAAGAGCAGCAGAGCCCATGCAGATGTTCTATCTGCAAGGTGGAGGTAAGCAACAGTCGGGCCATGTTCCCCTCCTAATTACAGTCAGAGGTTACAAATGTCCAGCTATCTTAAGGTGCTGTTGCCCTCCCAGGAGAAGATTTTCAGCATGAATTGCCAGGTTTGCCTCCTGACTGCAGAAGACCAGGTACACTTTGCAGGTAAACATTGTGCATTCCCTTAAGAATGTTCTGGAAAAGAAGATCAGCATAGGATTTGGAGACAGGCTTTGTCCTCTTTCGGCTTAAGCCATCCTCCATCTTGCTAATATCATTCAAACAAAAGTACATTTTTGTGAACAGCCATGGATAACCATCAAGAAAGGTGCACACTCTGATGTTCATGAGTCACTTACCATTTGCGCAGGTTGCAATAATCATTGTAAATACTGGAAAATCTATGCTCATTATTGTTGAAAACATTTTAAAAACTATGAAAAAATGAAGGACAATAGACATTTTCAGTGCATGGAGCTACTTTGCATGAAAAAGATTGCTGATAGTGCCTGTGCAGAAGATCGTCAATAGAAGGTACCAATCAAGGCAACAGAGTGGATACATTAATGCGGTGTGCAGTGCCCCTTTCAGGGCACATATAGAGTGTTCCTGACAAGCACTTCATCTATTGTATGACACCCTCTGTGAATTAGGGGTCCTGCATACTTTGTCAATAAGGAATAATACAACGAAACCTCAAGACAAAAAGAAGCTGTTCCTTCCTTCACAAAAACAATGCTGCCAACAATGCAGACACTCTTGCACCATGGTGCAAGGGTGCCTGTGTAAGTGGTAGGCACCATATTGAGCACCGGCGCTGGCTGAAAGGACAGGAATGCACTGCATCTGATAAATACGGTGCATTCCTGCCCTTTTGATATGGCGTAGGGCAGCACAGCCATATGCTAAATCATTGTAAATTAGGCACAATGATTTGGTGTAGTGCAGCACCCCAAGTGTTTTTGCTAAGCTGTCCTACACCAGATCAAAGAGGCACCTTCCTGCTCAAAAACAATCCATGGAGGCATTTTACTCTTTCTATGTGTGCTGCAGGATGAAGCACACATAGAAAGAGGAAAAAACCAGGAGAAATAAACATAGTTCTCCTCATTACGCCTGCTCTGGGGAGGTGTACAGTTTTGATGCATTCCCAGATTTACAGATCCTTTTGAATCTGGGATTGTGTCAAAACCCATGGGTGTTGCGTGGGAACACCCACCGCAACACCCATGGAATGCCTCGCTTACGGTGTGTAAGGCAACACAGCGACTTGTGCTGCGTTGCCTTACACCATTTCTATGAGGCCATGCAAAGCCATGCAAAGTAATCTCGTAGATATGGGTCTGCACTCTGCGCCACCAGAGCGTCATAAAAAGTGGCGCATCAGCAGCGCAAGGGGCTTGTAAATAATCCCCTCAATTTATCATGAATCCTCCTGTTTTCATTCTGATCCCCCTTGCCATTTACTGCAAGAAAAATCAAAAAAGACAAGGCGTTATCTATGACATATGTCTATCTTGTATACTGTTTCCGGTTTAGCATAGGGGAGCCACCTCAAAAGTAAGAATTAAACATGGAAAGTAGGACTGTTAACATTTGGCATTTTTTAAACTAAAAAAAAAACAAAAAATGGGGAAAAAACATGCATTGTGCCATAGCGAAAAAATAGACCTATTACTGTTTTGCACCATTTTGCTTTTTTTTCCTAAGGTTGCAAAAGACTACTTACTGATTAAAGATCTGTGTACCACTGGAAAAAAGAGTAAATGGATTTTGCACGTTTTGCTCTGTTTGTATATTAACAAACATACCAAATATACGATTCTTCTCATTTAGCCAGTAGCAGCTCGCACAGGTAAGAGCGGTGGGCGGGGCTGGGTGGAGGGTGGTGGAAGTCGACAGACGACGGGAAAAGTACTATTAAATAAATAAATAAATAAAACTGCTTCCCTTGCGCTTGCCGCATTGTCGGCTTGGCAACTTCCACCACCCCCACCCAGCCCCGCCACCCCGCACACCACTCTTACCTGTGCAAGCCGCTACTGCGTTTAGCAAGGAAAACTCGGAACTAACTTTAGGTAAGATCAGTTTGTTCTGTTTCTAATCACAAAAACAGCAGAAATGTTTCAAAATAATTTTTTTAACAGTTTATTCATCGATGCATTGATTAAAAAGATTAATCTTGAAGCCCATCTCCCCTTAACATATGTGAGCGATGTAATGCTATGGATGTCTTCTCTTCTCTATTTTCACTAGTCATTTACTTTTGAATAGCCAGAGGGCATTCCTTGCACAGCCTCTTATACTTCAGAATCGAATATTCTTCCCTTTTCAGTCATTTCAAATAATTTTTATTAAGACTTGCACACCCAGTCATGGCGGTTGGGGGCAGCGTGACCGACCACGCCAAAAAGGCCTGCATGCTGAAATAGAGCTTTGTGGGCGGAGAGGGGGCTGCGTGCCCTAAAAGACCGGGGTCACCAGTAGGGCCTTTGTGGCCAGATGTATAATTCTAAGTCAATACACGAAATTATAAAAACTTAAAGGTGTGAAACTGAACCAATGATTATAGGGAAAGCAAAGCTGCGCATTGCCTTTGATAGAGATGGGATAATTCGCCCAGTTATCATGAGAACAGGGGGATCTGGGGCAGAGTTTTCAGCTCTTATCATCTGGCTGCACAGTCGGTCCTTTTATGCCTACATTGCTGCAGGAGAAGCCAAGAACAAAACATTAATTGTTAGCTGCTGCTGTAGGTTTTGCTAAAAATAAAACTCTTCTCTGCAGCTGGAATTAATGTATTGCTAAATCCTTCTCCCCTCTGGGGATCCATTGTGCGAGGCGAGCCAACCCTGGTAGCTGTTGCGGCGGAACGCGTAGTCCTGCAGCTTTCCTTCCGCTTGCCACGGTCGTATGAGATTAACGTATTTAAAAGAAAACCAAGAGCAGAAAATTGATTTTGATGAAGCTAGACGTTGTTGACCCGAGCCCCAATAAAGCTCTCTTGCTGGTTTTGCCTCCTTGGGCTACATTTGATGCCTTTCTCTGCTCGGCGTGCGCGTGGTGCGCAGTTTCGCCACAGAGTTCCCCAGAATCCTTTCGTTCAGCTATAATGAGCAGCGCGAGCAGGGCTCCCTGGTGATTCATCATGGTTAGGAGTCAGCTACGCGATCATTGTATGGCCAATCAAACCTTTTACAGACCTTTATACAAGGCTGATTACTTCTGTGGAAGGAGCCTTGGGGATCCGGGCCTGGCAGCCGGAGCTGCACAGAGGCTTTGCGCCTTAAAGACATTCCATAATCTAGTATTCATCCTGAAACAGCAAATAATACATCTGCATTCGTGAAAAAATGCACCAGCTTCGCTATCTCAAATTTGTGATGCTTGTGTAAAGTAAAATGAAGCTAACTCCTTTTGTTATTGTCCAAAATATTAATTTTCCGCTAGAGCAAACAAATTTAGGAAACAGGTTACTGAATAATTAGAGAAATATGACAAATAGTTCCCCAGTAAATAATTCTGCGTTTGTGATCCAGTTTAAAAAAAATGTATAAGCAAGCCTGCCACTGCAATATGAATGAACGAACGAAGGAATGAATGAAAGGTTGCTTTTAGACATGTCTTCCTGTTTGTGTGGAATTTGTACGTTTTTTGTATGAGAGAGTAGAAGAAGTCTGTACTCTGTGAAGAACATTTGGTTCTGTAGTTAGGGCTGTGAGCCCCAGAGAATCTAGACCCGTTGTAGTCTTGTGATGAGAATAGGCTGTTCGGGTGAGTAAAGGGATATTTCCTGTAGCATTATATATGACTACTGAGAAAAGTTGGTGAGTGGATTTATGGGTGAGGCTCAGGGCTTTAAAGGCCTATTGGGTGATTCATTTATGAGTGCATACTAGTTCAAGCTTACATTCTCAGCAGTCTAATGTACTTAATTTTCACCGTGGGTCCCGTGCTCTCCATGCCACTGGAATCAAGCTATCCTGGCTGAAGAGGGGTGAAACCCCGAAACCGGTCCTAGGATGCTTGTTTCCAGTCCAGGGAGGACCTGGCTTGGCAGTTCGGGCTGGACTGTTCCCATGAGGCACAGGGTCAAGACTGATTTGCATATGGCTGGGTTCAAGGCGCACCCTCCGAGCCTGGACCCCTATCAACACCGAAGACACTATCCGCACGATGAACTCCATCCACTCCGGATCACCAACCGACCCCTGCCCTCACCACGTCTTCAACAAGGCCGACGCCGTCATCGCACCCCACCTCCGGGACATCATCAACACCTCCTTCGCCACCGCCACCTTCCCAGAGAGCTGGAAGCACGCCGAACTCAGCGCCCTACTGAAGAAACCGTCAGCAGACCCCACCGACCTCAAAAACTACCGCCCCATCTCGCTCCTTCCTTTTCCTGCCAAAGTCATCGAGAAGACCGTCAACAGACAACTGGCCGCCTTCCTCGAGACGAATGGATCCCTCGACCACTCGCAGTCCGGCTTCCGGGCCAACCACAGCACCGAGACCGCCCTCATCGCAGCTACCGACGACATCCGAGCCCTGCTCGACAACGGGAAACAGCGGCCCTCATCCTCCTGGACCTCTCCGCAGCGTTCGACACAGTCTGCCACCGCACCCTAGTGCAACGCCTGAACAACGGCGGAATCCAAGAGAAGGCACTGGAGTGGATCATCTCCTTCCTCGCCGGAAGAACCCAGAGAGTCCGCCTCCCCCGTTCAGTTCCGAGGCCACCGGAGTCACCTGCGGCGTACCACAAGGATCATCACTCAGCCCCACCCTCTTCAACGTCTACATGAGCCCCCTCGCAGCCATCGCACGCCAACACAACCTCAACATCATCTCCTACGCCGACGACACCCAGCTGATCCTCTCCCTCACCAACGACCCCACAACCGCCAGAACCAACCTACATGAAGGGATGAAGGACGTAGCCGAGTGGATGAGGAACAGCCGCCTGAAACTGAACTCAGATAAAACGGAAGTCCTCATCCTAGGATCATCACCCTCCGCCTGGGACGACTCCTGGTGGCCCCCTGCCCTGGGCAACGCACCCAAACCAACGGACCACGCACGCAACCTGGGCTTCATCCTGGACTCCTCCCTCTCAATGACCCGACAAATCAACGCTGTCTCCTCGTCTTGCTTCAACATCCTACGCATGCTGCGCAAGATCTTCCGGTGGATCCCCACCGAAACCAGGAAGACGGTCACCCAGGCCCTCGTCACCAGCCGACTGGACTACGGCAACTCCCTCTATGCCGGAACCACAGCCAAACTTCAAAAAGACTCCAACGCATCCAGAACGCCTCAGCTCGACTCATCCTGGACATCCCCCGACACAGCCACATCGCCGGACACCTGAGAGACCTGCACTGGCTCCCCGTCAACAAGAGAATCACGTTCCGACTCCTCACCCACGCACACAAAGCTCTCCACAACCAAGGCCCCAGATACCTCAACGACCGTCTGACCTTCTACACTCCCACCCGCCAGCTACGATCGACCAACCACGCCCTCGCCGCCGTCCCCCGCATCCGAAGAGCCACAACGGGAGGAAGATCCTTCTCCTACCTGACTGCCAAGACGTGGAACTCCCTACCCATCCACCTCCGCCTTACCCAAGACCACCTCTCCTTCAGGAAGCAACTCAAGACCTGGCTGTTCGAACAGTAGCGGACCCCCCTCCCCCAAGCGCCTTGAGACCCTCCGGGTGAGTAGCGCGCTATACAAATGCTTGATTGATTGATTGAATTCATCCCCAGTATCAACGTTAGACTATAAAGTCACAGAGAAAGTGGGGTAGTAAGTTTGAAAATTATTTGGTGTGGGGTAACTTCTTTAGTGGCACGGATTTTTTCCGTGCTGAAACTGATCAAAATAAGGCATTTTGTAAGTTGGGAACATAATACTACATTTTTCCACAAGCAGTTATGTTCATGAATTGCAGCACAGACTAGGGCCTGATTTCGAGTCTGGCGGTCTTCCAACAGCCAGACTCGTGGTGAGGGTCCACTGTCCATCGCATTACGACTTTGGGGCATATCAGCAAGGCGAGGCGATAAAATTATCGCCGCTTTAGCGTCCGTTTTCGGACGAAAAGCGGCGATAATTGTATCGCCCTATCAGCATGGACACGCTAACGCGTGAATCCATGCCTTAGCGCCTGTTTACTGAACGCCCAGCTTTGCATCTCTAATGAGATGCAAAGTGGGCGTTCCTTCCCGAAATAACTGGAGAAATGTCGCTAACCGACATTTCTCCAATTATCAAGGGAATCGCTAACAAGCATAGCGATAAGAAAAGTAGCGCTAACCACGGTTATCGCTACTTTCCTTACGCATGCTTTAATTCTGACTTAGCCATGTAATCCAATGGGAGGTGGATTACATGGCTAAGACCACCCTGCCCTATCAGCAAGGTATCGCCGGTCACAGTGCGATTATCGCTGGTTTCCCAGCGATAATCACACTGTTTTCCAGCTATCGCTTGCATTTCTATCGCTTTGGAGATAAGCGTTGCTGATAGCACGCTATCTCCGCGATAGAAAGCAGCGATAGCCGGCGATAATTATCCTAGCGCTAAGTGCTCTTAGCAATAATTATCGCCGGCCCTTGCTGATATGCCCCTTTGAAAGTCCTTGCGGCGGAGGGCCACAATGTAAGATGCTCAGCGGGACTGGTGACGTCACTGTCCATGCCATGCTGGAACCTTTTTGTCATTCCCATTGCGGTGCATGCTTTTCAGGCACCACCATGGGAAAGGTGAAGGACCGTCCGCCGTACACGAGTTCAACTCGTGATACGGCGGGCGGTCCTTGCGCGTGTTTGGTGCAGCTGTTCTGGCGGAGAGCCAGCACAACTGCGCCAAACTCATAGTCAGCCCTGCACTTTAGCTGTGTTCAGCAGGCCTGCAGGTGTAATACCCTGAAATCAAGTAGTGCTACGCTCATTCCAGTGTAGCGAATGCTGACAGAGCCACCTAGCAAAAGGGTTCAAGTCTCCGTAGAGTGTTTAGACAAAATATCAAGTTATAAATATCAGATGACATAAATATTATAAAATAAATATCGTGATGCACTAATATTGTTGACAAGAATATTGCTCTTTAAGTTAAGTAATATCGTTTTAAAGAATATCGATGTTCTTAATGTAGTTTTCAGTAATATAATTGTCAAAAAGTTCGTTTTTTAATTTTTTTAATGTGTTTTAGGATATATATTAATTTTGTGTTAGTATTGTTTATAAGAATATATATTTTTTTTAAAAATAGCTTGCAATGATACGAGTTTTAGAAATGTTTATTTGAATATTAATAGTAATTTAGAGTGTTGGGTGCTATTGGGTTTGTAGGGGTATGGGTTGGGAAGCTAAGTAGTAATTAAATATTAATTAATGAATAATTGTTAAAACATTATTTAATTTATTTTTCATTTTGTAATTTATTGAATACTTGTTTATTCACTTGCATGTCAATTGTGGGCTGTGATATTTCTAAGGGTGTAGTGTGGGAAGTACATTAAGTAATAATAAACCATTTAGTATTGTAAATTAATCATCCAATTGTTTTCTAAATATGTAAATTATAGAAGACTAATTCATTTCACTTGTATTTTAGTTGCGGACTGCTAGATTTGTAGGTGTATAGGGTGGGAAGTTAATTAAGTAATAACTAATTAACTATTAATTATTTAATTGAATTTTAAATATGTAATTTATGGAATACGTATTTTACTCATATTGTAGTTTCAAACTGCTAGGCTTGTAGGGGCCTAGGGTGGGAAGTTAATTTAAGTATTTATTAAAAATTCATAATTAGGGCCAGATTACGATCTGTCGGTCTGAGGACGGCCATACTTTGGTGGTGGTGAACCAACCATCACTGCACCAACGGTCCGACTGCCCCATTAAGACTTGGGTGGTTGGACCGCCATGGGACCGCCACCGCCACCAGGGAAAGGCCAATCCCTGGCAGTGGTGTGGCGGTCCAGAGGCCGCAATATGCTTGGCATAACTTTAACGTCCCTGTAACCTTTGTTTTTTCCAGTGAATTTCTATGTTTTTTTTAACTAATAGTCGCATTTGCAGAGTGGTGGCGAAAGGGGGCTGGGCCTCGGACCAGCTCTCAGGAATCCTGTTGTGTAGGACTTACAGGAGGTCCTGGGAGGGCTTTTTGGTCCCCAAAGTCCCTCAGGAGAAAAGTGGACTTCATCTCCCAACCAGTAGTGCACCACGAGCCGCATTTGCATAGTGGTGGAGAAAGGGGGTGTGGCCTCTGAAGCCCTCTTAGCAAGCCAGCTGTGTGGGACTTATTGGCGATAACAGGCTACTAGTTGGGGGATGAAGTCCACTTTAGTCGTGAGGCCCTCAGGAGGCAAGAGGACCTCATCCTCCAACCAGCAGTGCGCTGAGGCGCGTTTGCAGAGTGGTGGAGAAAGGGGGCGTGACCTCTGACCACCTCTCAGCATTCCCACTGTGTGAGGCTTACTGGAGGTAACAGGAGGTCTTGTTGGCCCCGAAGACCGTCAGCAGCCAAGGGGACGTCATCCCCCAACCAGCAGCATGCCAGGAGGCGCATTTGCAGAGTAGTGGAGAAAGAGGGCGGCGCCTCCGGCGATTTGCCGGCTTTTTTTTTCTTCTATTTTTTAGGAAGGGAGTCGTGTGGCTCCCCTTTCCTGGACCGTTTTGGGCCCCGGGGAACCCATCCCCCAGGGCCTGCCCCTTTTTTATTTTTTTCCTATAAGAAAATGGAGGGGGCTGTGTGGCCCTCTTCCTGGGCAATTTTGGCCCCAGGAACCTCACCCCCCGGGGCCCAGCCTTTCTTTAAAAAAAGGAATGGGGGCTCATAGCCCCACTTTCCTGGGCTGATTTCGGCCCTGGGGACCCCATTCCCCGGGGCCAGGCCTTTATATATTTTTTTAACAAAGTGGAGGGGGCCGCGCGCCCCCCCCTCTCCAGGTCAAGTTCAGCCCTGGGGAACAATCACCCGGGACCAGGCCTTAATATATATATTTTTTTTTTAAAGGGATGGGGGGCCCACACTGCCTGCCTACCCGGGCCTATATTGGGCTCAGGAACCCCATCCCCGGGCCCTAGCCTCTCCCTTGATTTGAAAATTGAGGAAGACTCATAAATGCCTAGTGAAGATTGCAGTGAGAGAGCACAAACAGGGTCTGCACTAGTACCCATCACCCATGTTTGAAGGACTGGTTGTGTACATGGTTGAGAAGGTTGTGTCAGTACTTGCCTACATATCTCAGAGAGTGTACTAGTACACCTCTATCAGTGCCATGAGATGGTTAAGTAGATGTGCTGGTATGTAACTGCCTGCTATTATACCTCTATGGCTGCCTAAATATGTATGTAAGTGGCTGCACAAATACTTCAGTGCCTGTGTAAGGCAATAGAGAGCTATGTAGGTGTCACTGCAACTACCTTTGAGTCGGCTGCATGCATAAATAGTTTCTGGTGAGTGACTGAATGTATAAGTGCCTCCGTAGCTGTCTCTGTAACTGAAAGAAAGGCTCTATGCTTTTGTGAACATCTATGTCAATTGTTTTAGGGTTGGCATACTGTATGTACTACTTGGCATAGAGGCCTTGAAGTGTACAAGTAACTTATTCAACTCAAAAGGACATCTGTCAATGTCTTAAGCACAAAACAGCATCCTTTATGGCATACCTACAGCATATCTTAGATGTGTGTTATGTGTACTAAAATGTGGGTTTGACATTTCAGAAAGACCTATAACATGCTAACTGAAGCTTGCAGTGAGAGTGCACAGACAGAGTCTGCACCAGTAGCCATCACCCATGTTTGAAGGACTATTTATGTACACAGTTGACAAGGTTATGTCAGTAGTTGGATACATATTTGAGAGAGTGTAGGAGTGCACCTCTATCTTTGCCACAAGATGTTTAAGTAAGTTTGCTGGTATGTAACTGCCTACTATAATACCTTTATGGCTGCCTAAATATGTATGTAAGTGGCTGCACAAATACTTCAGTGCCTGTGGTAGGCAATAGAGAGCTATGTGGGTGGCACTGCAACTACCTTTGAGTCTGCTGCATGCATATATAGGTTCTGGTGACTCACTGAATTTATTTGATTCATTTGAAAAGTTTTATATAGCGCTGGCTAGACCCGGAGGTATCAGAGCGCTTTACATGAGGAAGAACATTGTTTCAGAACATGGTTGCACAGTTACATCAGTTGCTGGAGCATAGTTACATGAGTTACATGAGTTACAAAATCATAGCGTAGGCATAAGGATAAACAAAGCAGGCAGGGGGAGAGAAATACAGGGGGAGAGGAAAGGAATAGGGGAGGTAGACAAAGAATGAAGGAGGGAAGAGGTGGGGGAAAAGCATAGCGTAGGCATAAGGATAAACAAAGCAGGCAGGGGGAGAGAAATACAGGGGAGAGAGGAAAGGAATAGGGGGTAGACAAAAAATGAAGGAGGGAAGAGGTGGGGGAGGGGGTAGGAGACACAGCGTGGAGACGAGGAAGTAACAGTGTCAGACGTCCGGCTGGGTATGTGACGGCTCTCAGCGGTAAAGGGATCATTCCCAGTCCTCCGTTATGTGTGATTCCCTTGTCGCGGTGGACTCTCTCAGCGGGGTCTCTGACACTCCAGGGCATAAATGCTGGATCCCTCCCCAACAAGGGGAGAGGAGTGCTTTGGCCACGGGCACACTCTGAAGAATGAAGGGGGGAAGAGGTGGGGGAGGGAGTAGGAAACCCAGCAGAAACACAGTGTCCAACGTCCGGCTGGGTAGGAGACGGCTCCCAGCATTAAGGGAATTATACTGAATGTATAAGTGCTTCTTTAGCTGCCTCTATAACTGAAAGACAGGCTCTAGGCTTTTGTGAACATATATGTCAATTGTTTTAGGGATGGCATACTCTATGTAGCACTTGGCATAGGGGCTTGCAAGTGCGCAAGTAACTTATTCAACTCAAAGGACATCTCTCAATCTCTTAAGCACCAAACATCATCCTATATTGCATACCTGCAGCAGATCGTAGAAGTGTATTATATGCACTAAAACGTGGGTTTAATACTTGAGAAAGACCTATAACATGCCAAGTGAAGCATGGAGTAAGAGTACACAGACTGGGATTGCACCAGTATTCACCACCCATGATTCACAAACTATTTCTCTGCATGGTTCAGATGCTTGTGGCAGTGGTGATTTCCTGAGAATCATCAATGGAATCACCTGGGAAGATGACCACCTACTTATGAGTCTAGATGTTAATAGCTTATACACCTGCATTCCCGTGATTTTGGCATAACATGCTTTAATGAAGATCAATTAAACAGGTGGCAAGAAATGGTAGGATGAATGTATATCCTTATTCTTATTATTATTATTATTTTCCCTGAATTATATGTCCTCCTTATGCACCACAGGCCTGGCAGTTTGGGCTGGACTGTTCCCATGGGGAGCAGGGTCAAGACTGATTTACATATGGCTGGTTCCAAACTGGGGTGTCATGGTGAGAAAAAGAATGATGGATTTAAGCCAGATCTCATGACTGGGGGGAGTGTTTGTCCACCCTCAGTTGCCAAGGATAAGCCCAGAAGTGTGACCCTTGCTCGCTGTGCCACTGGATTCAAGCTAGTCTGGCTGCTGAGGGGTGATACCCAGAAACCGGTCCCAGCATACTTATTTCTGGTTCAGGGAGGACCTGACTTGGCAGTTTGGGCTGGACTGTTCCCATGGGGAGCAGGCTCAAGACTGATTGCATATGGCTGGGTCCAAACTGGGGTGGCATGGTGAGCAAAAGAACAATGGATTGAACCTAGATCTCATGACTGGGGGTGAGTGTTTGAAAAGTTTCAGCACTCCTTCCACTATCTTGTTCCATTTACTATGTTCGCCCTAAGTGGCCAAGGATATGCCCAGATATGGGTCCCTTGCTCGCTGTGCCACTGGATTCAAGCTAGCCTCCCTGATGAGGGGTGATACCGTGAAACCAGTCCCAGGATGCTTGTTTCCGGTCCAGGGAGGACCTGGCTTGGCAGTTAGGGCTGGACTCTTCCCATGGGGAGCAGGGTCAAGGCTTCTTTGCATATGGCTGGGTCCAAACTGGGGTGGCATGGTGAGCAGAAGAACATTGGATTTAACCCGGATTTCTAGACTGGGGGTGCATTTTTGAAACGTTTCAGCTCTCTGTCCACCATTTTGTTGTGTTTGCAATATAACCCCCTTGCCAAGCCTTTACCTCCCCTCTTGTTGCATATAAGTCACACCTTAGTTTGGCCCTAGGTAGCCCAGAGGGCAGACTGCATTGTAAAAACAAGTTTGGTCATGTACTTTTTAGTTTTACATATCCCAATAGTGAGAAACTCCAAATGTTATTTCACTACTGTGAGGCCTACCTGTACAATAGGATACCATGGGGTTGCCTTAATCTTAATGCATTTAATAAGTGTTAACGTATGATTAGGAACAGGTAAGAATTACATGTTTGGTGTCTGGGAAATTGCAATTAAAAATCCTTTTTAATGGCAAAGTCAGATTTTAAGTTAACATTTTGAAAATGCCACTTTTAGAAAGTTGGTATTTTTCTGCCCTAAACTAAATGGTGCCTGCATCCTCCCCTGGGTCATATGACTGGATGTAGTTGGCAGTGGACTCTGTCTAATTCTCCTAGACAGCCACACAATAGAGGGATTAGGTGTGTCTGAATGGGCCATCCACTGGCAGGCTGGGGGGCAAAGCTGGGCACAGCCCCACTTGCACCTGACTAGGCTGTGCTCTGCCTTCTCACAAAGACTTGTCATCTCTGCATTGTTAATTGAGCCAGCCTGGAGCCAGGGCAAGGGAGTCAGGAAACTTCTATCACTTCAAAGGGAATTCGCTTGAAACCTCTCCTACTTCAAACAAGCATTGGCATAGCCAATAGGTCTCGCCTTTGGGGCCTTATAAGTGTTTAGCCAGAGCTATTGACTTTGCCAATGTCTTCAAGTTGTGCTGTAGAGAAGTGTGGCTGCTGTGCAGCATGCTGAAAAGTTATAATAAAAAAGTGTCAGAAGCATTTTTGTTACTTTATATATGACCAAGAAGGCATTATGTAAAACTGAACGACCATATTAAAAAAAGTATTTACAATACAAAATTTCCTCAGTTTTCTTTTGTTCTTGCAATGCTGGCAACTTGTTTCTGCCTATTGCAATGGTTGTTTGTTAAAGATTTTTTTTTGAGGGGGCATAAACAATCGGAGGGTGAAGGTTGGGAACTAGTACCTGTATTATAACACTAGCAGCGGCCAGACGCTAGGGGAGAATCAACAGTTGCCAGATTCCGAGAGCAGGCTGAGGTGGTGCTGAGTGATGCTGAGGTGGTAGTGGTGGTGGTGGTGACTGTTGCGGAGACGATGCTGAGGTGATGCTGAATGATACTCTGGTCTTGCTGAGTGATACTGCTGTGGTGCTGAGTGATGCTGTGGTGGTGCTGAGTGATATTGTCTTGGCGCTGAGTGATGTTGTGGTGGTGCTGAGTGATATTGTCTTGGCGCTGAGTGATGCTGTGGTGGTGCTGAGTGATGCTGTGGTGGCCCTGAGTGATGCTGTGGTGGTGCTGAGTGATGCTGTGGTGGCCCTGAGTGATGCTGTGGTGGCCCTGAGTGATGCTGTGGTGGTGCTGAATGATGCTGTGGTGGTGCTGAATGATGCTGTGGTGGTGCTGAGCGATGCTGTTGTGGTGCTGAGCGATGCTGTGGTGGCCCTGAATGATGCTGTGGCGGTGCTGAGTGATGCTGTGGCGTCACTGAGTGATGCTGTGGTGGCACTGAGTGATGCTGTGGTGGCGCTGAGTGATGCTGTGGTGGCGCTGAGTGATGCTGTGGTGGTGCTGAGTGATACTGTGGTGGCACTGAGTGATATTGTTGTGGCACTGAGTGATGCTGTGGTGATGCTGTGGTAGTTCTGAGTGATGCTGTGGTGGTGCTGAGTGATGCTGTGGTGGCGCTGAGTGATGCTGTGGTGGCGCTGAGTGAATCTGTGGTGGCGCTGAGTGATGCTGTGGTGGCCCTGAGTGATGCTGTGGTGGTGGTGAGCGATGCTGTGGCAGTGCTGAGCGATGCAGTGGCGGTGCTGAGCGATGCTGTGGTGGTGCTGAGCGATGCTGTGGCGGCACTGAGTGATGCTGTGGTGGCGCTGAGTGATGCTGTGGTGGCGCTGAGTGATGCTGTGGTGGCGCTGAGTGATGCTGTGGTGGCGCTGAGTGATGCTGTGGTGACACTGAGTGATGCTGTGGTGGTGCCGAGTGATGCTGTGGTACTGCCGAGTGATGCTGTGGTGGTGCAGAGTGATGCTGTGGTGGTGCCGAGTGATGCTGTGGTGGCGCCGAGTGATGCTGTGGTGGCGCCAAGTGATGCTGTGGTGGCGCTGAGTGATGCTGTAGTGGTGCTGAGTGATGCTGTGGTGGTGCTGAGCGATGCTGTGGTGGTGCTGAGCGATGCTATGGTGGTGCTGAGCGATGCTGTGGTGGTGCTGAGCGATGCTGTGGTGGTGCTGAGTCATCCTGTGGTGGTGCTGAGTCATCCTGTGGTGGTGCTGAGTGATCCTGTGGTGGTGCTGAGTGATGCAGTGTTGGCCCTGAGTGATGATGTGGTGTCGCTGAGTGAAGCTATGGTGGTGGTGAGTGATGCTGTGGTGGCGCGGAGTGATGTTGTGGTGCTGCTGAGTAATGCTGTGGTGACGCTGAGTGATGCTGTTGTGGCGCTGAGTGATGCTGTGGTTGTGCTGAGTAATGCTGTGATTGCACTGAGTGATGCTGTGGTTGCACTGAGTGATGCTGTGGTTGCACTGAGTGATGCTGTGGTTTCACTGAGTGATGCTGTGATGGCGTTGAGTGATGCTGTGATGGCGTTGAGAGATGTTGTGTTGGTGCTGTGTGATGCTGTGCTGGCTCTGATTGATGCTGTGCTGGCTCTGATTGATGCTGTGGTTGCGCTGAGTGATGCTGTGGTGATGCTGAGTGATGCTGTGGTTTTGCAGAGTGAGAGATAGAGTGAAGATATAATGCCCAATTAGAGAGGGTGGTGAGAGAGAAAGAGAGAGAAAGGGTGTACATAGAATAAAGAGTGGAGCGGGATAGAGAGAGAGAAAGAAGGGGAGAGAGAGTGAATGAAGGAGTTTGAAAGAGAAACAGATAAAGGGGTGAGAGAGAATGAAAGGCTAAAAAAGATAGAGAGGGGAGAGTTAATTAAGTAGAGAGAGAATTAGAGAGGGAGAGAGAGAGAAGGAGAGAGACAATAAGAGTGGGGGTGTGGAGTTTAAATAGAGTGAAGAAGTGACGCGGAAAAAGTAACCTTAAATATAGCTTTGTGCTTTGCGCGAATAAATATAAAAAAAAAACAGAGTGAGACAAAAATACTGGTAATTAGGCTGTGACTCCCAATATAAAACAAATAGCGATATAAGGTGAAATCAACCCACCGAAGCAATATTTCTAACTAGACAAAAAAAAGCTTGCATTTCAATGCTAATCGCTGTTGTTTTTCATGTGACTGTAGTCCAGGGCCGTCAGTTGGTAATGTGAGCTGCTGCTGCGATTGAAACATCAGAGTCTAGAGAGTTAATGACCCATGACGAGGAAATGAGGAAGAGATTGGAAACCCAGATGGCAGCTGCGTGCGTGCACGCCATCGTGAACGCAAGCTGGTCGCCAGCCGAAAGCCAGTGGGTTTGCACTTCCAAAACCCGCTTACTAAAACTCTCGGCCAGACTCAACCTAGTATTCACCCTGCTGGAGGTAAAGCGGGGTCTAGAGGCCTGTAGCAAGGGGAAAGCACCGGGCCCGGACGGGGTCCCAATAGACTTTTTCCAGACGGACCCAGATCTTTGAGTCCCTTTGTTGACAAATGTCTTTAATAAGATAGCGTTACTGGGTCCCCCGCCATCATGGAAGACGAGCCTAATAGTTCCAATCTTTAAAAAGGGAGATAAGGATAATCCTAAAAATTACAGACTTATCTCCCTCATTGACACAACTGCTAAACTAATGGGTCGCCTCCTTTTGTCTAGGCTCGAATCTTGGGCGCATGACAGGAATTTTTTAATGCAAACCCAGTATGGTTTCCAACAGGGGAAGGGCACTGTGGATCAGTGCCTGAACCTCACTCTCATCATGGATAAATACGTGAGGGTTAAGGGTGGGAAACTATATTCAGCTTTTATGGATTTAACGGCAGCGTTCGACTGCGTTTCCCACCCGAAGCTCTGGGACATTATGCTAGAGATGGGAATGGATCAGCCCCTAATTGACTTCATTCGGCAATTGTATTCAGATGCCTCTGCATCTGTCCGATATGGGAGAAATGGGGAGCGGACCCGCCCAATTAAGATCTCAAGAGGGGTCAGGCAAGGTTGCGTCCTCGCACCTTTTTTATTTTCTATTTATACAAATGGCGTGGAGGATGTGCTGGCGGGTGTATCCCTGGATGTCCCCATATGTGACTCCCATCGGCTCCCTATCTTGGCATATGCCGATGATGCTGTACTTCTCTACAGAACTGGTGTGGGGCTCCAGTGTCTGATAACAGCATATGCGGCTTTTATGAGTTCGCTGGACCTAAACGTCAACCAAACGAAGACATTTATATTGATTGCATGGGCAGGGAAAAAAGCTAAAGCACCACAAATGTTTATGGAATCAAAAAAAATCGAAGTGGTTAATAAATTTTACTATCTAGGAGTCCTGTTCGATAAAAACCAGTCTTGGACACAGCTGATGGAAGGAAGAGCATTGGCGATGGATAGGAGCTTATCGGCATTAAAAACATTCACCAGGAGATTGGGTGCCAGACCTCTGGGCCCCATAAAAAAGATTTATCAGGCCAAAACAGTTTCAGCTGCGGCATATGGGGCAGGCGTATGGGGCATGGCTCCAACTGAGTCATTACAGCTAGCCGAAAATACATTTCTGAAATCTTTGATCTCCCTCCCACAATCGCACTCAAATTACATCTCTCATATAGAATCGGCACTCCCTTATATTACAGACTCAATTCGCTTGGCTCCTCTCATGTTGTGGTTGTCGATCTGGCGTAGGGACACGGTCCCCCTGAACCAAGGGATTATCACAGACCTGCTCATGATGGAGAACCACAGCAGGAGCGGATGGTTAAGCTATGTCGAGCAGGAATTTAGTGCCTTAGGCTTGTTGAATCTCTTCAAGGTACCAATGACATGCCGGAATTTTTCCAAGAGGAGGTTGGCCGAGACTTTTAAGCTGAGGGCCCAATATGTCCGTAGAGAGAAGAATTATGGTGTGCAGATGATGCGGATGTATCAACTAACACCCCAATTGAGGAGGGTGAGTTTTCGTATTTGGCAGAGATCCCATTTTCACACCACAAGTTTATCCTAACGAGATTTCGTTTAAATTTGATCCCATTAATGTTGGGGTATCCAGGTAGAAGATTCAGGCATTCTGATCTACCTGTGTGCCCTTGCGACTCTAAGTCGACACAAAATTATTTGCATCTGATACTTTTCTGTAGCATGTATGCCCAAGAAAGAAAGTTTTTTATTGTACCAATTTTAAAGAGACATGAATTTCGCCAATGCTGGGTTGCACTATACTTTTTAAAATCTCTTCCAAACCCGTTTATCTGTTTCGCAGTAGCTTCTTTTTTATGGGCATCTATGCGTAAAAGGAAATATGCGCTCCAATGATGAACTATGAGGATCTTTTACTTGTTCACTGTTTTATTACTTCTTTTATGGAATTTATTGCAATCCTGATTAAGGTGGGGTCCGTTTTAAGAAAGAATTGTGATTGGTTGTATTTTTACTGTTTCGCTATTGATTTTATGTACTTTTATGATCTGAACACAAAAAGATCGAATAAAGTTTATAATGAATGAATGAACTAATTGGAGACAGATGGAGATGATCAATGAGTAAGAAATATGCCCTTTGAAAAATTATTTTCCAGTAATTCCTGCCATATACTTTTAGCCTAAAGTGCATAAGTCAATACACAAACTACCAAGCAGAGTATCATGAGCAGCACAGGATGCTTAATTGAACACAACACAATATGTCAACAATTGTCTTTTACTCAATGTTCTATCACTACTCTAATACATGTGATTAATGAACTGGATGAGATACTAATTGAGGAGGGTTAGTTGTTAGTATTTTGGGGTTTTGATGCATTATATGCTTCAATCCAACATAAAGATTGAATCACATCTGTTTCTTATTTTTTATTACAAAAATGATCATCGCCATAGGTTGATGTCTGAGGCAAGGTTCATAACCCAGCGAATTGGCAGATAGTATCTCTCAGTCTCCTGAGATTACTATGAGCTTCATAACCCTTAGAACAACCTTCTTGCAAACCAAATAAAAACATTGTGCATACATTTGGAAGAACTACTCATATCACTTGCTACTCTTTGTACAGAGTTCCCTTTCCTTGTTGCACTCTATAAATCCACAAACATAAATGCTTGATCACAAGGCATTGCGGTGAGGTAAAACGCTATGCTTTAATGTTAAAAGTGTTTTTGTGACATGTGCAAAACTGGCTTGGAAAGAAGCCTATAAGATAGGATCAATGCTAAGAAATGTTTTACATTTGTCTCTGCTTTTAAATCAATAGCCAATTCTAGCTAAGGGATCTGTGTGACGTTTGCCATAATTGTTATTTGATGCAGTTTCAAAAAATGGTTCTTTGACTTCAGGTCAATCACAAAGGTTGGATTATGTGTAGCAAGTGTGCTTGCAGATTTTTTAAATTTGAAATTAATTGCACATCTAGAGGAGGACAACCATGGACTAATTAAGAAACAGATAACAAACTCAAATACAATTGTTTTATTTTGTGGTTGACTAGCTGTATCCTTTCTATATAATCAAGAACATTTTGAAAATCAATATGCATTTTTACAGAAGATTGATTTAAATTTCCACAACTGTTATACTCCAATTTGAGACAATGAGTGTCAATAAAATTTTAAAATTTGAAAGAATGCCAAGATGAAAGATAGTTTTCCTACTTTCAAAAATTTCACCGAAAGAAAATCCTTTCTTCAGAATTTAGATGAAGATGATTTAATCCAACATGTTATATCATTATTATATATAATATATATTATATTATAATTCACTTTGTGAATGTATGTGAGTGCCACTAATGAGGATGGTTGCTAAACCAATCTAATCCTCCTCAAACATAGAATTGGCTGTTGTGTGGACATGATGATAAGGTTCCATGACAGAATATCATGGAAAACAATATCAACTCACCAAAATATACTAAAATGATTTTGATTACAAAAATATTGCGATCCTATTCTGAAGAAAAACCTATAAATATTGTTGAAAAAAAATGGCATCGAAGATATACAACATCAAACAGAAAAATATTGAGACATAAAATAATGTCTACTACATAAATATAAAAAGAATATAAACAATATCGAAGCACACAATATTGACTACAATATTATCACTAAAATTGTGCAAAAATAACATTTTAATTCATAAACTCCTTTTTATAATTAACTAAATATAGAATTTGCAATAAATAAACTACAATAAATGAATAATGCACCAAAACATCAAACACAAAAATTATCACATATATGACCCCATCTAGTCAGAATATATTCACTATTAAAAATAAACATGTTTAAAAATCATTAGAAGAAAATAAATGTTAGAACAAAATGGAAATAAATAAAATCAATTTAACATTTAAAATATATTATTAATCCAGCAATCCAGCAAATGCACACATTTGAAATGAGTACAGAAACACTAATTAGCTTCCACCAAAAAAGGCAATAACTTAAAAAGAATTCAAACTACACACAAAGTAGCCAATAAAATTTATCGCAAAACAAACTAACCAATAAAAATATAAAATAATTAAGCAGCCACTATAAAAAGGGCACAAAACCTAACTGATTTTCACTTGAAAATCTTAGCAATTGCAAGAAAAAGACACTCTGCCAGACTACACAAAGATTAGCTAGTTAGTTTAACAAGTGAATCATCTACAATGTAACCTGATATAATTTTAAAACACAAATAAATAAATAGGTTACTGAACTCTCTCTTTTATTATGTATATTAACTCTTAGATCACAAAGAGGCACTTCAGTAAAAACAAAGCATTGCACACTGCAAAATCCAACTCCACACTCATAAATAGTTATAAAAATAAAATAACCCTTATACGTTAAAACAAAACCCTCTCTGTCCCCAAAACTAGCCAAACCTGTATGTTTTACATGTAAATAAAGCAAACATATTTTCACTGACAGAAAAAGAAAGCCCACCTAACCCAAATCTCACCAACATCAGAGAGAATCAGAATAAAATCAAGTGGAACTTAAAGCAACAGGATATATGTAAGTATAAAATGTGAAGCATTTGAAAGCATGTTTAAATTATATTAGTAAACAGAATAAACATTTTTAACAAAATGATTCATTTTAAAATTATGCTTTTTTTAATTAGCCAAACAGAAGATACAGCCACATGAATCACGTCAAAGAAAAGCAAGCAATTGCTTTTGCAAATGGGATGTATGTACAGCAAGGAAAGCACAAGCACCAAAAACATACATTGGAAATGTACAAAATATGATCCAAATGCTTATTATGTAAGGTCTTCAATGAAAAATGTTATTGCGACAAATGTCAGAACACAACCACTCTCCAAATGAGATAGATGTAAGACATGAACTTCAAGATTTAAAAGAGGCAAGCAGTAGTTCCCAAGTGCCCAGTTCTGAAATTTTAAAAGACAGTCTGCATAAAGTACCTGAGCAAATTACAGATCAGCTTCCACAATTCCTATTTTAAAACAACTAATATTACATACCAATAAAGCCACAAGTCAAACCCCTGCTGTCCCAAACTACACCAAGATATACAGATTCCAAAACACCTCACCACAACACAATGAAGAACCATTTCTCCTCCATGACCTCCACAATTAACACAGAAATATAAACATATGGACAACTGAAAATAACCTCCTAAGCCAATGTGAAGAGTGAATGATGGATGGAAGAAAGTATTAAAATGTGTCCTCCACCATTCACACAGATATGCACCTTACATGGTGAATATCATAACACTAACATACCCCTCATTTATGTTGGCTGCCTAACAAACATAATATGCTCTTTTAAACTGTATCAGATTAAAAACTAACAAACTACTCTGCAAACAAAATTATAAAAGACTGTGGACAGACAATGATACAAACAATTCTTCAACTATATACAAAAATCTACACTAAGGGGCTTATTACAATAGCAGTCAGAAAGCCTTCCTACCGCCATCATCGGTTTCAATTCCAACTGGCTGATTATGAATCAGCCGGTCGGAATTGAAACCAGCCAGTTATTCCGGCTGGCTTCTGACAGGCTCAAGTAGCCCATCGGCCAGCCGGAGGCCAGCCTGAAATCCCAAAGGGCGGTCTTATTGCCCTTGGGATTGCGATGCATGGTTTCTGGCAGGGTTTCCATGCCAACCTTTCCGATATAGAAACCCTGACAGAAAGTGTGTTTGGGGACCCTTAGCAGAGCCCCTTTGTGTGCGAAACCTCAGGTTGGGGGACGAGGGGGCACCTATGGTATCTTCCTGTTAATCCCTACACCCTGTGGCAGGCACCTTGAGGTGTCTGCCACGGGGTGCAGGGATTAAAACCACCTCCCATTTCCCTATGGGAGCATGTACTTCAGCCGGTTTACGGATGTAACACATGCTCCCATAGGGAAATGTCAGAATGCGACCAAACAGTGTTCAGTCCCATCCTAATCAAGCGGTCAGGACCGCCGACTGGAGGTCAGTCGGTCCTATTTACAAGACAGTGTCGGGCAGATGCAAGTCCGCCCGACAACGTAATCGGCCCCTAAGTGTTAAATATGCAACACACAGCCAGTTAGCTTTTGAAATTAAAAATGTAATAGCTCTGGAATTTGTACCTGTAAAAGATGTGGCTAATCACTACAGCATGCTTAGAGAATCCCTATTTTACCAAAGAAGTGAACAGAAACAGCCCACTAATGGACTACTTTGAAGACACTTCGGTTCACAGACTGCACTGCTCTGGACACAGATGCCAATACAAATTCCAAATACCATGATGGAATATCTACAACACAAAACAAATTGCACACTGGAAGGATGGCACAATGTCTCCCACCCACACTAGGAAGAACACAATCAATGTTCTACACATAGATAGAATCCCTCCAAGAACATGGGATAGAAAGCAGCCAAGAACTAAGAATAGAAATCAAAGTTAAAATAGCTAAATAAACCAGGGGAAATTGACAAAATACTAAAATTCAAAGTCTGACTCTTTGTAAATAACTAAGTAGAAGACTACCTACTAGAAAATATAGTTAATTCACAAATATAAACCACCAGTTATAGTTATGACCTAGTTTCCATAGGAAGAGCATTTTTTGTTTTGCCAGTAACTTTGGGGTTGTTTGACAAATCCTTGTGAAATTTTCAAAAACTAATATGATGCTCACTTCAGCTGCTGTCTTTAAGGTTTGGTTGTGATCCGTCAAGCAGGGGCTGAAAAAAGGAGGGGTCCCAAAATACGTTTTCCCCTTGTTAATACCCACAGAGATTTTAGACAGGACTACAGCCTGAACTGCTGAACCGAATTACAACAAATTTGACAGAAAGGTAGCTCTTGGTCCAGAAAGGGACCTTTTTGTAAATCAGCATAAATCTGTTCAGTAGTTTTGGAAATATTAAGGAAAATATAAATTTGTATATATAGGGACGTGAATTCTCCAAGGATCCGACATTCCCCATGCTGAAATGTGATTGGCTGCCAACACTTCAACCAGGAAGTGTTGACAGCCATTTTGGGACTCAGCTTCAGCCGAGTCCCACAAACAACCCTAAAAAAGGAAAGAGAAAGGGCAGGGTAGGAATACCCAGACCCCCTAGGCCTCTTGGGGGGGTACCACAGGGACCCCGCATGGCAAAAAAAGTATTTTTTTAGAAAAGTTCAGCAGGAAATGTGCAGGATCTGCAGCTCACACCGAAAAAAAAGAAGTGTAGGCTCTCGCACTTCTGTAATGTTTAGCCCTCGGATGGGCCAAGTCCCAGGGATGTGAGCAATTATATAAATGAGGGGGATGCACAGGGCCCCCTCCTATGCTTATGAAAACCCCTGAGACTGCCACCTCCCTGGGGCACTTTAAAATATGTATGCTGTCTGCCCATACCCCGGAGACTACCACCTCCCCGGGACACATCAAGTTGAATTCAAGGGGAGCTGCATGCCCCCCACAGCCCCAGGGTCCTATACTTCCCCGGGGCTGAAATAAATTAGTGCAGGGGGGCCGTTGCTGACCCCTGTCCCCTGGGAAGAACACTTCTGCAGGGCAAAGTTTTACAATGGTGTGGGGTCTCGCAGCACACCTTGTGGACCCATTTATGGCCCTGGGTCCACCACCCCCCAGGGCCAGCTCCTGATACCTCCCAAAGTACCCACCCCCGGGAGGTAGCTGTTTGCTTTTGCTTGGTAGGAGCTGACAGCTCCCAACAAGCAAAAGCAAACATAACTCATCTTTCTGCAAGCTGCAGTTGTCAAACAGCTCCGGCTTGCAGAAAGCAGAGTTTTCATCTGTTTCCCTGCACGCAAATATGCCTGCAGATAAGCAGATAAAAACATTGCTCTGACAGACAGGGAGCTGCCTTTCAGCAGCCCCAGTCTAATAGATCAATGCCGGCTCCTGCAGGAGATGGGGAGCCGACTGGTACTGCGGGGTCCTTGAGACTCCGCCCATGGTCCCATTGCACACTGGGTGCTCTGGGGGAACCCAGGAGACATGGTCAGGCCCTTGGGGATGGGGTCGCCTGGGCTAAAAATGGGCCAGGGAGGGGGGCTGCATCCCCCCTCCAATATTCATTGATGGCCGGGCCCCGGGAGATGAGGTTCCCAGGGCCCCCCACTATTAAAAATATGCATTTTTAAAGAACAGGCCCCCGGGAGATGGGGACCCTGGGGCTAATATCGGCCTGGAGAGGGGGCCACAAGGCTCCCCTCCCCATTTGTTTATGGCTCGGCCCAGGGGGACGGGGTCCCCATTGCTGGAAATTGGCCCGCAGAGGGGGAAGGACAGCTCCAATTTCCATTGAATAATGACTGGGCCCAGGGGGATGGGGTGTCAGGGCCATATGTGGCCAGGGAAGAGGGCCACATGGCTCTTCTCCCACTTTAATAAATGTATTTGGCCCCGTGCAGGTGGTGGTCTCTGGAGCACTGGGTCCTCGTGGCCCCCTAACAATTTATTTCAATTAAAGCCCCGGGAAAGTGGTGGTCCCCGAGGCCCAGGGGGTCCGTGTGGCCCTCATGTATTCATATAAACATAAACATGAACAATCATTTCATCTGTTTCCTTGCCCTCTTGACACAGGGCAGGGAAACAGACAAAACCTCTGCTTCCACCAAGCGAGAGCACCCCGGGACATAGCAGGAGCGGGCCCTAGGAGGTGCCTGTTCGTAGGAGCATTATTGGCTTCAGGAGAGGGCATATATATATATATATATATATTCACTGAAAAAACCGTAGGTTTCAGGCACGTTATAGTTACAAATTAGCATTTAAAAAACCTTTGAAATTCACTGAAAAAACCATAGGTTTTAGGGACAGTTATAGTTAGTTGGACATTGCACTCGTACAAAACCCGTGAAATTCCCCCGTTATAGTTAGTTCAGCTAACTATAACTCGCGCCCCCGCAATGCACTGCTGATGACGTCACATATTACATCACTCATGACATGGTCAGTGACATCACTGATGACATCACTGATGACATCTCAAATGACATCACTGATGACATCATCCAGTGACTGTGTGTTTCTGTAAAGTTTAAATATGTTTAATATATATAGGGAAAGGCGTATTGAAGAATGAGTGGGTGTATAAGTGTCTGAATGGATGATTTAGTACGTGCGTGACTGACTCTACAAGTGAGTGATTAAACGTATCTTACTGAATGCATGGGTTAGTGACTAAACTGTGTGAATGTCTATATCCGTCTGTTGGTGTGTAAGTGGATGCATGGATTTGCGAATAGCTACATGAGTGTCTATATGGGTTATTGATTGGTTCTATGAGTATCTGTATGGGTGCCTGAGTGTTTGTGTGGATGGGGTGTGTGCGACTGTGCATAGATGTGTGAGTGGGTGATTCACTGGGTGGATGGTTTCAAGAGTGCATCTGTGATAGACTGTATGGGTGGGTAAGTGTGTGTAAGAGTGTGTTAGTGAGTGAATGTATGTCCCAGTGGTACATGTGTGAGTAACTACATATGTGAAAGGCAGTATATATGTGTATTGGAGTATATAAATAGCTATAAGCGAGAGTGAGTGATTGTGATAGTGGCTGTATGGATGAGTGTGTGCTTGTATCAGTGATTGTATAAGAGCGTAACAATGTGCTAGTATTTGTATGATTAAGTGAGCTGGTGTGTGTATAACTGTATAGGTGAGTAAATGGCAGTGTGTTTAATTATTTGCATGACTGACTAGGTGTGTGAGTACCTCTATGGATGAGTGGCGGTGTTTGAGTGTCTATATAGGAGTAAGAGTGCATATGATAGTCCTGTACTGAGTGACCATAAGTATGAGTGACTGTACGGGTGAGTGAGTGGATGTGTGTGTGTAGACCTAAGAATCAGTGAGTGGGTATGTAGTTATTGGTGTTGGAGTGTCTATGGTTTTGCGAATGGCACTCTGTAATTTAGATTGGGTGTATCAAAGGTTATATTAGGGTGTGAGGAGCTGCATCAGATTATCACGTGGATGATGTCATCAGTGATGTCATTTGAGATGTCATCAGTGATGTCATCAGTGATGTCACTGACCATGTCATGAGTGATGTAATATGTGACGTCATCAGCAGTGCATTGCGGGGCGCGAGTTATAGTTAGCTGAACTAACTATAACGGGGGAATTTCACGGGTTTTGTACGAGTGCAATGTCCAACTAACTATAACTGTCCCTAAAACCTATGGTTTTTTCAGTGAATTTCAAAGGTTTTTTAAATGCTAATTTCTAACTATAACGTGTCTGAAACCTATGGTTTTTTCAGTGAATTTCAAAGGTTTTTAAAATGCTAATTTGTAACTATAACGTGCCTGAAACCTACGGTTTTTTCAGTGAATTTCAAAGGTTTTTAAATGACAATTTTTAAATGTATTAATTTTTATATTAATTTTTTTCATACTGATTTACTACATTTTTAGAAACAATTTCTTTTACATATTTTATTTTTTAAATTACATTGTAATTACATTATACATTACATTACAAAAAATACTTTCTCAGAATGAATTACTTTAGTTTAAATACTTTGCACATAGGCAATAGACTTTTAAGTACAGTAGTTACAGTTGTTGCAATGGGCAACACATTTTCAAACACAATGCAACATTCAGCTCAATGTGAATTTCTAGTTAAATGCAATTAGTTACTTTATGGATTACTTTTCTAACCACAGGACTGGATCCTAGATTCAGTCCTGGTACATCTCCTGTAAACAGTTGAGTAAAAGCGTTTTGGTTACAGTCGTGATTTTTAAGGAATATTATTGTATTTTAAAAGTTGACACTTAGAAACTTTTTCTCATAGAATCACCAATGTTATCCTATGGAAGGAAATTCACTTAGCAGGTAAAAACTGTTATCGTTACTTTTTCTTACTCAGTGTTGGATCCTGGATCCAGCACTGGTGCATCTCCTGTAAACAGTTGAAAGAATGCGTTTAAGTCATACAGGCGATTTTTAAGGAATATTTGTAGTTTGTGAAAATCGACACTTTGAAACTTTTCTGCTGAAAACCAGACAATGGATTCCTATGGAAGAAAATATAAGTTACTGGTAAGTACGGTTAAAATTACTTTTCAGGACCAGTACTGGGCTGAAAGATACAGCACTGAGGTCTCTCCTTATAACAGGTGAGTAAATCGGAATTCGTATTTCGGCTGATTTTAGAGGAATATTTGTATGTTTCAAAAATCAACACTTAGAAACTTTTTCAGCAAAAAGCAGGCAATGATATCCTATGGAAGGAAATTCAAGTTACTGGTAAGTACGGTTAAAATTACTTTTGAGGATCAGTACTGGGCTGAAAGATGCAGCACTGAGGTCTCTCCTGATAACAGATGAGTAAATCGGAATTCGTATTTCGGCTGATTTTAGATGAATATTTTAAAGTTCCAAAACTCCACACTTAGAAGAATTTCCAAGTGAAACCAGTCAATGTTAGCCTATGGAAGGAAATTCAAGTTACCGGTAAGTACGGTTAAAATTACTTTTCAGGACCAGTACTGGGCTGAAAGATACAGCACTAAGGTCTCTCCTGATAACAGGTGAGTAAATCGGAATTCGTATTTCGGCTGATTTTAGAGGAATATTTTAAAGTTCCAAAACTCCACACTTAGAAGAATTTCCAAGTGAAACCAGTCAATGTTAGCCTATGAAGGAAATTCAAGTTACCGGTAAGTACGGTTAAAATTACTTTTGAGGATCAGTACTGGGCTGAAAGATGCAGCACTGAGGTCTCTCCTGATAACAGGTGAGTAAATCGGAATTCGTATTTCGGCTGATTTTAGAGGAATATTTTAAAGTTCCAAAACTCCACACTTAGAAGAATTTCCAAGTGAAACCAGTCAATGTTAGCCTATGGAAGGAAATTCAAGTTACTGGTAAGTACGGTTAAAATTACTTTTCAGGACCAGTACTGGGCTGAAAGATGCAGCACTGAGGTCTCTCCTGATAACAGGTGAGTAAATCAGAATTCGGATTTCGGCTGATTTTAGAGGAATATTTGTATGTTTCAAAAATCAACACTTAGAAACTTTTTCAGCAAAAAGCAGGCAATGATATCCTATGGAAGGAAATTCAAGTTACTGGTAAGTACGGTTAAAATTACTTTTGAGGATCAGTACTGGGCTGAAAGATGCAGCACTGAGGTCTCTCCTGATAACAGGTGAGTAAATCGGAATTCGTATTTCGGCTGATTTTAGAGGAATATTTTAAAGTTCCAAAACTCCACACTTAGAAGAATTTCCAAGTGAAACCAGTCAATGTTAGCCTATGGAAGGAAATTCAAGTTACTGGTAAGTACGGTTAAAATTACTTTTCAGGACCAGTACTGGGCTGAAAGATACAGCACTGAGGTCTCTCCTGATAACAGGTGAGTAAATCGGAATTCGTATTTCGGCTGATTTTAGAGGAATATTTTAAAGTTCCAAAACTCCACACTTAGAAGAATTTCCAAGTGAAACCAGTCAATGTTAGCCTATGGAAGGAAATTCAAGTTACTGGTAAGTACGGTTAAAATTACTTTTCAGGATTAGTACTGGGCTGAAAGATGCAGCACTGAGGTCTCTCCTGATAACAGGTGAGTAAATCAGAATTCGTATTTCGGCTGATTTTAGAGGAATATTTGCACAATGGTGAAGGGAGGGGGCGGGGCCTGAGGTGACATCTGTGCAAACGCGCCCCGTGGCGTGTTTTAAGTTGGGGGATTAAGTCCCCTTGAATCATGAGGGTCCCTACGGGCCAACTAGCCCACCAGGAACCTCCAGTATGCGCCAGGGGCTGCGTTGCAGAGACATGTGCAGAGGCCACACCCCTTTTACACCTCTCTGCAACGCAGCTCTGTGGCGCTTTCTGGATGTACCTGTTGGGCTAGTTGGCCCCCAGGGACCCTCAGGATTGAAGAGGATTTAATTCCCCATCTTAAAACGCGCCACGGGGCCTGTTTGCACACATGTCACCTGAAGCCCCGCCCCCTCCCTTCGCCACTGTGCAAACGCGACCCGTGGCGCGTTTTAAGTCGGGGGATTAACTCCCCTTGAATCCTGAGGGTCCCTGGGGTGCAACTAGCCCACCATATACCTCCAAAAAGCGCCAGAGAGCTGCGTTGCAGAGAGGTGTAAAAAGGGGCGTGGCCTCTGTACACCTCTCTGCAAGGCAGCCCCCTGGCGCATACTGGAGGTTCCTGGTGGGCTAGTTGGCCCCCAGGGACCCCCAGTATTCAAGGGGAATTCGTTCCCCCTCTGCAAACGCGCCAGGGGGCGCGTTTGCAGAGTGGTGAAGGAAGGGGGCGGGGCCTACGGGCCCGATCGTTTTTTTTGTTTTTTTTCCCCTAAAGGGGGGCTGTGTGGCCCCCCTTCCTTTTTCCTATTTTTAGGCCCTGGGGACCCCATCCCCCAGGGCCTTACCCCTTTTTTTTAAATTAAAATAAAATAAAAAAAACGGGAAGGGGGCCGCGTGGCCCCCCTTCCCTGGGCCTGTATTGGCCCCGGGGACCCCATCCCCCAGGGCATGGCCTCTTATTTTTTATTTGGAGGGGGGCTGCGTGGCCCCCCTCCTCAGGCCATTTAAGGCCCCGGGGACCCCATCCCCCGGGCCGGCCTTGCACTTTTAAAAAAAAAAATTCTCCATTTTTTTACTTTGGGGAGGGGGGCTGCGTGGCCCCCCTCCGTGGCCACTTATGGCCCCGGGGTCCCCCTCCCCCGGGGCCTGGCCTCTCGTTGGGGACTGTGGGGGGGTCCCCAAGCCCCCTACAGTCCCGCCGGCTCCCCGTGTCCTACGGGAGCCGGCATTGCTTTTACACATGGGGCGCTGCTAAGATGCAGCTCCCCGTGTGGAAAAGCAATCAGCTTTGGATATTGGAAGAGAGAGCAGGTTTCCCTGCTCTCTCTTCCAATATCCAAAGCAAGTTTGCAATGACAGGACGGAGCCGCGAGGCTCCCGTCCTGTCATTGCAACAGCAGTGTCCCGGGGGTAGGCACCCCGGGACACTGCAGGAGCCGGCCCTGGGGGTGGCGGTCCCCAGGGCCACCACAGGCTCCAGGAGGGGGGCCGCGCGGCCCCCCTCCCTACATTTTGAAAGCCCCGGGGAGGTGGTGGTCCTCGGGGCTTGGGGGTCCAAAACGGACCCCCATTTTAATTTTTCTTAGTGCCCCGGGAGGTGGTGGTCTCGGGCGTGTGGGGGCTGGAGCCCCCCACACAGGTTTTTAATTTTAAAAAAGAAGCCCCGGGAGGTGGTGGTCCTCGGGGCTGCGGGAGGGCTCAGAGCCCTCCCGCACCATTATACATAAAGCCCCGGGGGGTGGTGGTCCCCGGGCTTGGGGGCCCTTAGAGGCCCCCCACACATAAAATTAACCCCCCCCAGCATGCCCCCGGGACTTGGCCCACCCGGGGGCCAATTAACATCGAAGCGCGGAGACCGCGCTTCGATTTTTTTTTTTTCGGCAGGATTCGCGCTTCCTGAGCGCATCCTGCCGATTTAAAAAAAAAAAAAATAATAATAATTTTTGCCCATGGGGTCCTTGTGGGACCCCTGAGCAGACCTAGGGGGTCAGGGTGTTTCTACCCTGCCCCCTTTGTGCGCTTTGCGCACTTGTTTCTGTCCCTCGGTTCTACCGAGGGACAAAATGGCTGCCAACACTTCCTGATTTGGAGTGTTGACAGCCAATTAACATAAAGCTCGTGCTCGGGAGGATCCGCGGCCCTAGATATATCTATCTTTTTACTTTTGATTTTCTCAGCAACTACTGAACGGATTTACACCATTTAACAAAAAGGGTTCTTTCTGAACCAAGAACTACCTCTTTGCCAAATTTGGTGTAATTCCGTTCAGCAGTTCGGGCTGTAGCCGTGTCTAAAGTTTCCTATGGAAAATTGCATGGGGGAAAACGCGTTTTGGGACCCCCTTTTTTCTCGGCCCCCGCTTGACGAATCCCCCCGAGACTTTCAGGGTAGGAGCGGACCGGAGCGCCCCACAAAGTTTGAAAATGTTGCGAAGATACGTCAACCGGCAAGAGAGTTATTTCAAATAGAATGTCGCGGATTTCCTATGGATAATAGGTTGTAACTATAACTATCTACTGGCGACCGCCAGTAGATAATATATATATATATATATATATATATATATATATATATATATATATATATATATATATAGAGAGAGAGAGATAGATAGATAGATAGATAGATAGATTGATAGATAGATAGATAGATAGATAGATAGATAGATAGGTAATATTTACCACCCAAAAGAAAAGAAAAATATTGTACTTACAGGTGCTTAGCTAAAGTTCTTGATCGATCTTCACCTCCCAAAAAATCCATCCACACAAAAGTCAAAAATAAAAACCAACTTTACCGCCCGCCACATTTGGATGGCGGGCGGCTGAGTGGCAGTCGGAAAGACCCACTGCCACCGATCCGAGGGGCTCAAGGAGCCCGTCTGTCCATCGGAGGCTGAGTAATGCCTACAATGGTGGCGGTGAGGCACCGCCATAGGCATTACGATGTTCCTTCCCACCGGCCCTTTCATGGCGGTGAACCCGCCATGAAAAAGCCGGGGAAGGGACATTGGGGGCCCCTAGTGGGCCCCCTTTACCCCCTGGCCCACAGACACGGGACCTGGGGGGCACCTATAGTGCCCCACTATATATCCCTGCACCATGTGGCAGGCACTGCATGGTACTGCCACGTAGTGCAGGGATATGTGTGGAGTGTTTGTTTTGTACTGCGGCGGGTGCTGCAGAACCCAGCACCTGCCACAATACAAAACATGTGTAATGCGACCGCCACCGTGGCGTTTGCATCCTAATTTGCTCTGTGGGACCGCTGCCTTGTAAGAGGGCAGTCCAAAATACGAAACGATGACAGACGGACTGAGATCCATCCACCATCATAATTGGGCCCTATATTCCTAACTTGTAAAAAAAAACATAAAATACACACCCTCACAAAACATACATCCAAATACAATAAAAACATTGCAACTCTACGCACAGTGCAACATATTACCATATATACAGTAGCATAATACTGCTACTAAAATTTAGTTAGGCCACCATTACTCCACTAGCTAGTCCCACCCACATCACCTTCCCCAAAAACCCAAAAATAAAATGTAAAAAATAACTTACCTTATCCGTCGAACATCAACAGAGAATCATGACCGACACAAACAAAATCCACTTCAAAATGACACTAAGGGCCTGATTATGAGTTTGGTCCTCTGAGGACCGCCAAACTTATGGTAACACGGCGGTGGCAGTCCAGTCACCACTGCACCGGTGGTCCAACCGCCCCATTACACCTTTGGCTGGCGAACCGCCATTGCTACACCACAACCACCAGGGGTCAGAGATCCCTGGCAGTGGTCCGGCGGTCTTGAGGTTGCAATGTACTTGGCAGGATTGCCGCGGTCCCGCCAAGCATATTACGAATTTCATCTCCGCCACGGTTTTCTTAGTGGTTCCTCCTCCATTAGAACTATGGCAGGGGACCCTACAGGGCCCCCTATTGCTTCGGGCCATGGGGTGCATGCAGCCAGGCACATGTTGTGCCCCCCCCAGTGTGCATGCACCCCAGTACCTGCATGGCATGGACTGCACCAGTCCATGCCGTGCAGGTATTACCTTTGACATTCCCATTGCGGTGCCCGTTGTAGGACCACCAAAGAACCACCCACCAGTGACAAAAAAGTTGGAATCTGGCAGGTGGTGGGCACACGAGTTTGGCCGTGCGGGAGCTGGGCAGTGGCATGGTGGTCCCACTCCAGCACCTCCAAACTTGTAATCAAGCCCTAATAGAGTACAAAATACAGGTCGTGGTAAAACAATTGCTGCTAAATGAAAACATAAAAAAAGTGAAAGAATATATTAAAGTGTTTAAAAGTGGAAAACAATATATTTAACAAATACAAATGTATATAAAGTATAAATTAATAGCACTACAAAAATATATTTTGATATAGAAATATAGTACGAAATATTATGTTCTAAAAATGCATTATGCCAATAAGAAAAAACTATGTATAAAAATGCAAGTATGATAAAATAATTATGTAACTGGTGTATAAATGTTGAAAAATATACGTCTTAAAAGTGTGTTAAAAAGTCAGTACATGTAATACTATGCCAAAAAGTGTACAACACTGTTACCTCTATAACATGTGAAACTAATGCATTTGTCCTTTGTAAAAAAGTATGTATCAAAAATGAAAACTAAAAGTGAGAATTACATAAAATAAATAGCAAATATCTAAAAAAACTTGACATGTATTGGTTATTATTCTAAACAAAACTGCACACTATACAATAGTAAAAACTAAAAACCGTTTTGTGTAAGGTGTTGGACACTAAGGGGCCGATTCCGATCTCGGTCGGAGGCGCACCCAATACTATTCGGTCGGGAAAAAAGCCATGCGAAAGCCAGTTTCCCGACCGATCCGTACAGCACACCGAACGAGCAAGTACGATGCGCACAACAGCAAAAATTCCGGCCGAGCCGTACTCACCCAAACCAGGTCCTGTTCTCCGACCGAGGCGAATCCGGAAACGCCGAATCGAGTCGCACGGAAGGGAAAATGCAGCCCCGTCCGGCCGGACAAGTACGATGCGCTTTCCGTACGCGCCGAACCCGTCGCTACGCACGGCACGTCAAAGCATCCGGGAGAGGCGCACATAAGCTCCGAATCGCGCCACAACACGATCCACGGCTACGAGACGAACACAGCACAGACGAGGACGACGCGAAGCGACGAGGACGAAGCGAAGCGACGAGGACGAAGCCAAGCGACGAGGACGACGCGAAGCAACGAGAAGGACGAACGACACGAACCAACCATGAATCCCTTCGTCCCGATCATACCAATATTCTACATCTACTACCGGAACAGGCACGGACGCGTACGGCGCAGAAGGTAAGTCAGACACCAACCACAAAACACATACAACACGTACACGACACATCACACACATACACGGGGAATCTGAATATACTTGCAACAGCAGCACCATAGGGGCGGGATGCCCATCACCAATGCCACATATGCACACAGGGGCCTGAATGCGCGCCACCACCCCAACCCAGGGGGGCTGGATGCCAACCACCACAACCACCCTTAGCCAGGGGGGTGCCAAATGCCCACCACCACTACCACCCTTAGCCAGGGGGCAGGATGCCCACCACTACTACCACCCTCACCCAGGGGGGCAGGATGCCCACCACTACTACCACCCTTAGCCAGGGGGGCTGGATGCCTACCACTACTACCACCCTTAGCCAGGGGGCAGGATGCCTACCACTACTACCACCCTCACCCAGGGGGGCAGGATGCCCACCACTACTACCACCCTCACCCAGGGGGGCAGGATGCCCACCACTACTACCACCCTTAGCCAGGGGGGCAGGATGCCCACCACTACTACCACCCTCACCCAGGGGGGCAGGATGCCCACCACTACTACCACCCTTAGCCAGGGGGCAGGATGCCTACCACTACTACCACCCTTAGCCAGGGGGGCAGGATGCCCACCACTACTACCACCCTCACCCAGGGGGGCAGGATGCCCACCACTACTACCACCCTCACCCAGGGGGGCAGGATGCCCACCACTACTACCACCCTTAGCCAGGGGGCAGGATGCCCACCACTACTACCACCCTCACCCAGGGGGGCAGGATGCCCACCACTACTACCACCCTCACCCAGGGGGGCAGGATGCCCACCACTACTACCACCCTTAGCCAGGGGGGCAGGATGCCCACCACTACTACCACCCTCACCCAGGGGGGCAGGATGCCCACCACTACTACCACCCTCACCCAGGGGGGCAGGATGCCCACCACTACTACCACCCTTAGCCAGGGGGCAGGATGCCCACCACTACTACCACCCTCACCCAGGGGGGCAGGATGCCCACCACTACTACCACCCTTAGCCAGGGGGCTGGATGCCTACCACTACTACCACCCTTAGCCAGGGGGCAGGATGCCCACCACTACTACCACCCTCACCCAGGGGGGCAGGATGCCCACCACTACTACCACCCTTAGCCAGGGGGCAGGATGCCCACCACTACTACCACCCTTAGCCAGGGGGCTGGATGCCTACCACTACTACCACCCTTAGCCAGGGGGCAGGATGCCCACCACTACTACCACCCTCACCCAGGGGGGCAGGATGCCCACCACTACTACCACCCTTAGCCAGGGGGCAGGATGCCCACCACTACTACCACCCTCACCCAGGGGGGCAGGATGCCCACCACTACTACCACCCTTAGCCAGGGGGCTGGATGCCTACCACTACTACCACCCTTAGCCAGGGGGGCAGGATGCCCACCACTACTACCACCCTCACCCAGGGGGGCAGGATGCCCACCACTACTACCACCCTTAGCCAGGGGGCAGGATGCCCACCACTACTACCACCCTTAGCCAGGGGGGCTGGATGCCTACCACTACTACCACCCTTAGCCAGGGGGCAGGATGCCTACCACTACTACCACCCTTAGCCAGGGGGCTGGATGCCTACCACTACTACCACCCTTAGCCAGGGGGCTGGATGCCTACCACTACTACCACCCTTAGCCAGGGGGGCTGGATGCCTACCACTACTACCACCCTTAGCCAGGGGGGCAGGATGCCTACCACTACTACCACCCTCACCCAGGGGGGGCAGGATGCCCACCACTACTACCACCCTTAGCCAGGGGGGCAGGAAGCCTACCACTACTACCACCCTTAGCCAGGGGGGCTGGATGCCTACCACTACTACCACCCTTAGCCAGGGGGGCAGGATGCCCACCACTACTACCACCCTCACCCAGGGGGGCAGGATGCCCACCACTACTACCACCCTCACCCAGGGGGGCAGGATGCCCACCACTACTACCACCCTTAGCCAGGGGGGCAGGATGCCCACCACTACTACCACCCTTAGCCAGGGGGCAGGATGCCCACCACTACTACCACCCTTAGCCAGGGGGCTGGATGCCTACCACTACTACCACCCTTAGCCAGGGGGCAGGATGCCCACCACTACTACCACCCTCACCCAGGGGGGCAGGATGCCCACCACTACTACCACCCTTAGCCAGGGGGCAGGATGCCCACCACTACTACCACCCTCACCCAGGGGGGCAGGATGCCCACCACTACTACCACCCTTAGCCAGGGGGCTGGATGCCTACCACTACTACCACCCTTAGCCAGGGGGCAGGATGCCCACCACTACTACCACCCTCACCCAGGGGGGCAGGATGCCCACCACTACTACCACCCTTAGCCAGGGGGCAGGATGCCCACCACTACTACCACCCTTAGCCAGGGGGGCTGGATGCCTACCACTACTACCACCCTTAGCCAGGGGGGCAGGATGCCTACCACTACTACCACCCTTAGCCAGGGGGGCTGGATGCCTACCACTACTACCACCCTTAGCCAGGGGGCTGGATGCCTACCACTACTACCACCCTTAGCCAGGGGGGCTGGATGCCTACCACTACTACCACCCTTAGCCAGGGGGGCAGGATGCCTACCACTACTACCACCCTCACCCAGGGGGGCAGGATGCCCACCACTACTACCACCCTTAGCCAGGGGGCAGGAAGCCTACCACTACTACCACCCTTAGCCAGGGGGCTGGATGCCTACCACTACTACCACCCTTAGCCAGGGGGGCAGGATGCCTACCACTACTACCACCCCCACTCATAGGATGGACAATGCATGACACAACAAGCACACCACAACCTAGGGAATGCAAGATTAAGACATCCCCCCACCACCATGACAAGCGTGTGAGCAGGCTGTGTCAAATGCCTACAACACCGAACATGACATTGAACATACAATGTGACCCCCTAGCACATGTGCCACACATATATGTGTGTGGCACCCACAATGCAAGCAGCCCATGACCATTGTGGCAATGGGGCCTAAACCCCCATCATCACAGTGACCAAAAGGCAAGTGTGGGGTCCATAGCTGAAGCACATTTTGACCATTGTGGCAATGGGGTCTAAACCCCCATCATCACAGTGACCAAAAGGCAAGTGTGGGGTCCATAGCTGAAGCACATTTTGACCATTGTGGCAATGGGGTCTAAACCCCCATCATCACAGTGACCAAAAGGTAAGTGTGGGGTCCATAGCTGAAGCACATTTTGACCATTGTGGCAATGGGGTCTAAACCCCCATCATCACAGTGACCAAAAGGTAAGTGTGGGGTCCATAGCTGAAGCACATTTTGACCATTGTGGCAATGGGGTCTACACCCTCATCATCACAGTGACCAAAAGGTAATTGTTAACAAAGAAAGAGCTGCAACTGCCAAACTGCATGGATCATTCCTGGTCACAGAACCAAAAACTCATCTGTGGCAAAGTAGTGTATGTGTCCCATTGCAACATAAATTGGGGGAGCCAAATACTGCAGTGCAAATGAAACATTCCTTTGGCCATGTGCAGACAAACAACACCCATGGGGGCTGAGACCGTCAACAGTCATCAATGACACAATGACAGAAGTGACCATCAGAATGCAGAACCACATATTTGCACCAATGGGCACACAAATGCAGATACCCTGTGGAGACAGCAGATGTGAGGTGAACAGATACCATACCATGGCAGCAATGGGACACACAAACCATGATCACTGTGCTGACCGATGACCTAGGAGTCCCAGGGACAGCAGGGGAAACACACCAAACAACATACAGCCAATGGCACACCCAAGATATGCCAATGCAGTGGTGCAGATGCACAAACACAAACAGGCAGACCAACACTGTCATCATACACAGCAGGTGAGGGGTGGGGGTGCCAGTGTCCCCAGGCAACAACACAACACATGAGGAGAGCTGAATACCAATCATACAGATGTGCATACACTGCCACACTAAGCTAACTCATGGATCCAAATCCCCTATGTGGGCAAGCAGGCATTGACAGGTGAGAGGGAGCACAAAACACACATGTCACACAGGCACGTAGGAACAACAACTGACACAGCAAGTCACAGACACACCACAGCACCACCCCCAGGGCCCCCACAATGTGGTGACCCTGGGCTGAAGAAAAATACCACTGTGATGACAAAGCTAAATGTCGTTCACACTGTGAACCACAGTCAGGTGTCCTGAGCAACTAACTACCATCACACCTACACAAGCACAAATCAATCAGCATGGCCAGTAAGCCAAGGCCAACATGGAGGCAGGGGACTAGCCGGGCAACAACTCTCATCTGCACACACTCAACACCACACCCCTCGACCTCCAACAATGTGCAGCAGTGAAGTACACATGCACTGGTGACATTGCACATGCACCCATGACTATTCCAGGGTGGTGGGTGGGAACCAAGGTGTAGAAACACATCACACATGGACACTCAACAAGACTCCTGAATGTCTGACACACTGCACACTACTCTGTACATGGACATGACGGCAATACCACACCGACCAATGGGATCCCAGCCACAGTCACACACCAATGAAGAAGCCAAGGTCACCCACAAAGAACACACATAGACAACAACCAACATTGCAGCCCGGACCCTAAGGAGTGCCAGCAGTCACACACACAACGTGTCACAATCACTGAAAGATAACACAAACTGGAAATCACATGACAGGGGCAAACAACAAGTGCCAAAGGGAAACCTGACTGTGACCCATCTGCGTCAGCACACAAACTCTGCCCTGACAGCAAACACACCTATGGGTGACACCCTGATGACCAGTAATGTGCCATGCACCCACATCACAGAGAACACAGGGAGAAGACTTTGGGGGAACATAGCTCAAGTCAGCAAGCATCACAAACAGGTACAACACTAGGGATCACAGCATGCGCAGATGAATGGAAGTGAACACACAGACATGCACATACAACACACACCTTGGGCGCAGGCAATGTCACACGTGTACACACTGCCATGAGGGGACTCCACTCCTGTGTGAGGAAAGCTGTGCCATATGTTGCCTCAGTAGGGCCCCATCATGTCAGCTGAGCACTTGGTCACACAATCAACAATTAGCACCAAATGAGGGCTCCCATCACATCAGCCTGGTCATGGATGTGCCAACGGAATCATCAGCACAGATCCAACACACTTGTATAGCAATGTTGCACTGACTACACGGATGAGTCCCTCCCCATTGATGCCCAAACCTGCATGTCCACTGGAGATGGCAACACGGTCAGGGAAGTAGACAAATGCAACGATGGCAGGCACAACAGATGTGCAGGGGTGGAAGCCACAGATATGAAATTGCCAATGTAAGTAGGAAACCCATTGCCAAATACTGAACACATGACACCCTCAGATGCTGCTATTGATGACATGGATACACCACATGATAGGACACATTCCCCCTGGACCACATGGGTTCCTGCACAGTAACACTTCATAATCATGAGACCAGATATCACCATCACTGCAGCAAGGGCATGGTTAGCTGCACCAACAACATGTACATCTGAAGCATGAGCACTAGAGAAAAGAAAGTTGCTTTATTCAGCATATGTGTTGAGGCCAAACGAAGTCCTGAAAAAGAGCAAAGGCCAATGGCCAGTCCATTGTCAAAGTTCAAACAGGGTGACACTGGCAGATGTCACCCTACGCATGCCTGCACAATACCAGGGACAATCCACTAGGAGGGGCAACCGGGGGGCAGGCCAGGCACCGCAGGGACAGGATCAGGGCTCACCAGGGGGAGTCAGGGAAGGGGTGGTGGGTGCAGGAGAGCCACTGACAACTGCAGTGGAGGTGTCTGACATGGTGTGTGCCGGCACAACTGGGGGCATGACACAGATGTCGTGGGTGCCGGCACAACTGCAGTGGACCCTGCAGATGGGGTGGACAGGTCCGCCACTGCAGTGCCCAAGTCAGACAGGGCGGTAGTGGACTCCACTGCAGTGCCTACCTCCAGGGGAGGAGAATGGGGAACAGGCAAGGTGGGTTGGACAGAGGGGGGGACACCCTCACCACATCAGTGGCACAGACAAGCGCAGCGGGGGGTGTGGTGCTGGGAGAGCAAGTGGCAGGGGGAGAAGGCCGGAGCATCTTGGGGATGGTATATCTGTGGGTGGGGGAACCTGGGGCAGGGTGTGGTGGGGGCACCTGTGCAGTGGGGGCCTGAGGGATGGAGGACGGAGACCTTGTGCCTGAGCTGCAGGGTGGTGGCGGGGTCTTGCTCTTAGCACTCCGGGGGGACTTGCGGGTGGGGGCCTCAGTCCGTCTGCGCCTGGGGGAGGGTGTCCGGGGGCGAGGGGCACTCTGCTCCGTGTGGGTGGGCTTCCTCTTCCCCCGGGATGCTGGAGCAGCTTCATCGGTGGGGAAGAGGCCGAGGTCACAGAGGAAGAGCTGCTGTGACTTTGGGGTTGCAGGTGAGGCAAGGGAGGGTGCTTTGGAGGGAGAGGGAACTGAGGACTGCGCAGTGCATGTGGATGCGTGTGTGTGTTCCAGGGCCCCATCCCCTGTGAGTCTGGCTTCAGTCCCCTGAATGTGCGTGCGTGTGCGTTTTGTCATTGGCGTGTGTGTCAGTGTGCTGGATGTGTGTGTGCTGGTGTGTGCCTGTGCCAGTGTGTGTGTGCCTGGGATGGGTAAGGTGCTGGGGAGTGTGGATGGAGCAGAGGCAGGAGGGGTGAGGGACCGTTTGAGGAGGGACACTGCTGCCGTCAGGGAGGAGTCCATGGACCTATTGCCCCTCTGTAGGTCAGACATGCCCGATGAGATGCCCTCCATGAACGACACCAGCTGAGTCAACAGCGCGGTGTGCGCATGGAGGACACTCAGCATGGCTGTCTGCCCTACATGGAGCTGGCGAAGGAGGTACACAGACTCCTCACTCAGGGCAGCAGGGGACACAGGGGCAGGGGGTGCGGTGCCTGGCCCAAAGGAGACACGCTCCCGGACATGGGAGCCTCCACGGACCTGGGGAATGGGAGCCGATGGGAGGGCGGTGGTGGTGCTGGTGGTGGCGGGGACAGCAACACTAGCTGGGGTGTGGTGGCTGCTGACACCCGCCTCCACAAGGGAGTCATCCTCCGAGTTGCTCTGGTCCTCAGCTGAGGTGGATGCTGCTGAGGACTCCTCGGTGTGGCTCCCCTCGCCCTCCGTGCCACTGGGTCCCTCCGACCACTCCTCGGCTGCTGACCCAGTCTGGCTCTCCGGCTCCTCCTGGTCCGTGGAGCTGTCCCCTTCCGTGGCCGTGGATGTATCTGCAAACAATGGGGAAACAGACAGACATCAGTCACCTGCACCAAACGCACACACCACTGTGAGCACAGCACATTACAGAGCAAGCCCTGGCATCATTAGTTGTACATTGCTAAAAGTGCCCTAATTGAACAGGAGAAGTCAATTGTCAGTCTGATGCCAAGCATGGCACTCACATCCCACATGGCCTTGCACCCATCTGTCTGGTGTCTGTTGGATTGCAACACCCCAGTGTTGACACATGCACCAAGTACACAGTAGTTGGACAGTGCAGAGGACACGGTGTGGACACATCACAGCTCTTGCCACTGAGTCAGTACAGGTTTACGGATGTAAGGGATGCCCAGAGTCAAATAGGAAATGCATGTGATGCATACCAGCGACAGACACCATGATGCACCCATGTCCTGATAGCCAGCGCCACTATGGTGTGCATGTAGCACATGTCACTCCCCTGCAGGATCACCAATCAGTAGACACATGCCATGGCGGAGGCATGACTGCAAAGTCATACATCACTGTCTCAGTGATGTATGACTTTGCAGCCAGACAACAACACTCTGCACTGTGTCACAATAGTAGGTCATGGGGAATGCAAGTCCTGGAGCTGCACAAGTGCACATGTACATCCCCCCACAACACATCCTCTTAACCCTCATCTGTCCAGGTCATACCTATTGGACATATGGGAGACCTGTGACACTACCCTCTGAACCTGAGCCCCTCACACTCTGCTGTGCATGGGGAACAGCTGCCTGAACTTCACATTTACATGCCCCAGTCTGCATGGGCAGCTGATCAGACACCTATGTGTCACACAAGTATCGTCTCCTATGGTCACATCTCCAGTGGCATGCTGAGCCCCTACCAAGAAACTCCACAGCAGTCCTGGCGACTAATCCACAGCACACTGACACAGAGGCAGACACCTGAGGGGTCAAATCACTGTGCACAATGTGTCCTCTGATACACGGGAGTGGGAGTACAGAGTGTATTGTATGGCCTGGAGTAGGCATGACTGTCCAGCCCCACATGAATGAGGGATGAGCCCTGGACTGTAGGCAGCTGGCTAAGTATGTGTGACACACGTCATATACATACTCCTGGGGCCCAAACATTGTTCCCACCCGCAGCATGGGTGTGTGCCAGGTACCCCAGCCACATGTGGTGGATCAGCTCAGCAATTGGACCACAGATCAAAGTAACACGCTGAATACATGTCAGAATACAGGCATTGTGTAAGCAATGGACCCACCCATGATGCCCACCACAGAGTCAGGGAAACAGATGCTGTCTCCCACCTTGAGTCAAGCAAACTGCAAGGACACAGTCCTAAGTGACAGAATTCCCTGCATGTAAGGGCCACACCTGGGTATCAGATGAGGAGTGGGCAGTGCACAATAGAGGGACATGGCTCCTGGACAACATGACTGCTGTACTGTGGCAGTTCAACCTGGCCCGAGGAGGGCACATAACATGTTAGACAGAGTACACAGTGCAGTCTTTGACTCACCCCCTCCTTGCTGCTCTCTGGCCTTCAGCTGCCCATCCAGGTCTGGAAAGACCACCGCCAGGATCCTGAGCATGTGGGGGGTCAGGGTCCGTGTTCCGCCCCTCCTGCGAGGAGGCGACAGCTTCAGCTGGACCCGTGCAATCCTCCGGGTCCAGCCCCGAAGGTCCTGCCACCTCTTTTGGCAGTTGCGGATCCGGCGCTTGTAGACCCCCACGGACCGGACAGCCCGGACGATGTCCTTCCAGATCTCATGCTTCCGATGGGCAGAAGCCTGTCAGGATGACAAAGTGATAAGGCCATTACTACACATGCAACATATCCGTGCATGACACAGTTGCATATACATGTCGCAATCACAGGGGCACATGGTGTACCCAGGCAGTGCACGGCTGCCCATGGACAGTTTTCCAGAAGTCACTACATGGTATCATAGCATGGGGAGTAAAACCCTGTTCAGAAGCACTGTCACTGCACCATACCTGTCCAGTGCAAGTCACTACACACTATGGGGGTGACAACTACTCAGTGAGCCTGCTAGCCAGTGGTGTGCTGACTCTCAGCCTTGCTAGTCAGACAAAATGCACATTCAGAAAGGCAGTGCACAGAACACTCACCTGCTCCCCTGGTGTCCCATACAGCTTGCTGTACTGTGGAAGTAGGCTGTCCAGCAGGGCCTGGTTCTCTTCAAGGCTGAAGGCTGGGGCTCTCTCCACAGTACGTGCCATTGCAGGGTCCAGAGGGGCAGAGACAGCAGCAGTGCAGTGGCAGATGTCGTCCTGGAGCATGTAGTGCAGGCAAGTGGGCTCTCAGGGGAACATGCAGCAATATATATGTGCTGGAGAGGCAGATACTGTCCCTTGTGTCCAAAGTGATAGGTCCAAGTCGTTTGCATCTTCTGAATCTGGCCAATCCATGGAATAGCAGCACCAAAACACGCCCACAGCATCCTTCAAAATTTCAACTTCATGACATACATGATTTTGCAACATTGTTGTGGGTGACCAACTGATTTTCCAGCAACCGACTCGTTCGAATATTCGAAAACGCGTCCGTTGCCAGGCAAGCCCATTGTCAATGGGTGCGCACCGATCGGTCCATTGAGGTACAACGCGCACAGGGGTACAACGCGTACCCGCACACATTGAATGCAATGGGCCGGCCGGAGGCACCGATCGGTCCATTGCAGTACAACGCGCACAGGGGTACAACGCGTACCCGCACACATTGAATGCAATGGGCCGGCCGGAGGCACCGATCGGTCCATTGCTGTTCAACGCGCACAGGGGTACAACGCGTACCCGCACACATTGAATGCAATGGGCCGGCCGGAGGCACCGATCGGTCCATTGCAGTACAACGCGCACAGGGGTACAACGCGTACCCGCACACATTGAATGCAATGGGCCGGCCGGAGGCACCGATCGGTCCATTGCAGTACAACGCGCACAGGGGTACAACGCGTACCCGCACACATTGAAAGCAATGGGCCGGCCGGAGGCACCGATCGGTCCATTGCTGTTCAACGCGCACAGGGGTACAACGCGTACCCGCACACATTGAATGCAATGGGCCGGCCGGAGGCACCGATCGGTCCATTGCAGTACAACGCGCACAGGGGTACAACGCGTACCGCGCACATTGAATGCAATGGGCCGGCCGGAGGCACCGATCGGTCCATTGCAGTACAACGCGCACAGGGGTACAACGCGTACCCGCACACATTGAATGCAATGGGCCGGCCGGAGGCACCGATCGGTCCATTGCAGTACAACGCGCACAGGGGTACAACGCGTACCCGCACACATTGAAAGCAATGGGCCGGCCGGAGGCACCGATCGGTCCATTGCTGTTCAACGCATCACTGTACATGTGACTGGCATATGTCAGCATGCCTGTCTCAGATGGACATATGCCAGCCACAGATAGCTCCCAGGGAGTGAGGGGCACACCTACATCACGACAGCCTGTCCAAACCTTATCATAAGGCATGTAAGGCTGCATTTCCTATTGTGTGTATGTTGGTGTACATTTTGTCCTGTGGGTGTCACCTGTGGGCAGCCACCCCCAGGCTGTGCACGTGTTAATGGGGACAGGATCCTGGGTGTTACGTGTACGTGACCACTGTGATGTGCAACTGTTCATATCTGTGCATGTGCCATGGTCACATTTCACAGTGGTGTTTGTGTATGTCATGTCACATACCCCGTGAGTCCCATGTGGGACGGTATGTTTGAGCCAGGGTGTCCCAGTGGCACAATAGTGATGGCCCTCCACAGTCTTTGTGCATGTAGTGTTTACAATGTCTCTGATTTCATGTGCACAATGGGAGACAGTCTCCACATCCACGTTGTGTGTGCATGGACTCTGATGTTGTGCGTGTGTGTCACAGACGTCCATGGCTCTCCTGCCATGGCAAGTGTGGCCACTACCTGTGGGGGTCATGTTTGTTTTGTTGTGGTGTACACATGATACTCCAGGTGATGCCAGTGTCCATGTGGCATTACAGGGTCCCTGGGAATGTGCCTGTCGTTGAGCTGTGGTGCCTGGGGCACATCTGTCCTCACATGTCACTGGGGGGTGACTGTGACACAGCATCATGATATCCAATGGGCCAACCTGGGACAAATTGATGCCACCTGTAGGACCGTGTTGACAGATGTTGGCCATGTATGTACCATACATGTCGTTCCGGTACTGCACACTTCATGTAGTTGTGCCTCATGATGATGTATGTTGGGATCTTGAGTGTGTTCAATGCCGCATATGTGGGGTGACTGACGATCTTGCTTACTTCTCCTCTGCACTGCAGGGCTCCTGCTGTCCATCGGCCATTCCCAGACCTGGCAACGATGGTGGAACGGGACAGCATCCGACGGTACCGCTTCACCAGGCAGCTGATTGAGGATTTGGCAGTGCAGTTGTCCCCACATTTGCAGCCTGGCCGGCCGTATCCTACAGCGCTGACCCCCAAGGTGAAGGTGATGGCAGCCCTACACTTCTTTGCCACCGGTACCTTCCAACATACTGTGGCGTCTGCTGGTGGGATGTCACAGACCATGTTCAGCCGTGTGCTCCGCGATTTCTTGGCGGCAATGTTGCTCTTCCTGAACCGGTACATCTATTTCCCTAGACTGCGACGACTCACTGACGTGAAGAGTGACTTTTATGCCCTGGGGAGGATGCCGCATGTCATTGGCTCCATTGATGGGACACATGTGGCTTTGGTACCACCACAGGCCCAGGAGCAGGCCTACAGGAACCGCAAGCACTACCACTCGGTCAATGCACTGGTGGTGTGTCTTGCAGACATGACCATCACACACGTGTGTGCCCGTTTCCCTGGTTCAGCACACGATGCCTTTGTGATGAGGAGTAGTCGCATCCCCAGGTTGATGGCACAGATGCAGAACCAGCGTGCCTGGCTTGTCGGTGTGTACTGACTTTGTGCCATTGTGTGTGATCTGATCTGTAGTATTCCGCCCACTTTTCCAAGTCAGCTGATGTGCACTTGTCTGTCCGTAGGTGACTCGGGATACCCCAACATGCCGTGGTTGCTGACACCCCTCAGGAACCCTGTGACACCTGCCCAGATGCGCTACAATGAGGCACATGGTCGGACCAGGAGAGTGATTGAGCGGACCTTTGGTCTCCTGAAGAGCCGCTTCCGCTGCCTGGACAAGACCGGAGGGTCCCTCCCATATGCCCCTGCGAAAGTGTGCAAGATTATCATCGTCTGCTGCATGCTCCACAACCTGGCAGTGCGGAAGGAGTTGCCTCTCATCCAGGATGACGATGACCAACATCCGCCACCTGTGGAGGATCCTGGCCTGGAACACGATGCCAGTGACGATGATGATGATGATGGTGATGGTGATGTCCGCACACAGCTCATCACCAACTTCTTTAGCTGAATGTGAGTATCCTGAGGTGTCATGTCAATGATGTGAGTTGGCATGATGTGTGGGTGGTGCTCTGGTGCTGTTGGAGTGTGTCCATGGGCTACTTGACTGGATGTGTGTTGCGATGTGTGCTTACAGGTGGGCTGTACTCCCCAACAGTGTTCACATGCTAACTTGGTTCTGGGTGGGTATCTTGTAACATGTATTGTGCATGAGTTTTGCTGTTCTGTCCTGTACTCCATTGCTTTTGACTGTGTGTCATTTCTGTCCTTCACAGGGTACTTTCAGATTCGTTTGGTCAACTGTGTCCACCGACAACGTGATTGCACATCCAGGCTGGTAGCTGTTGTGTCCCTACAGGTGATGTGCGCCACACCCATGGACTTCCTTCTGTCTACAGTTGTTGACTGTGTGCCCGCTACCAGGTGGGGTTACCTTGCATCTGTAGTGGTTACGGCATGTTGCTACTGTGTAATAAACCTGTGCTTCACTTAGTGATGTGCGTTGTCTGTGGTCACACATTTGACTGCCATTTGCTTACTGCACCTGTGGGCTACTTGACTACAACTGGGAATGGGTGTGGTGTCTGTGCATTGCACCGTCTTCCCTGGCAACATCAGTGTAGGCAATGAGTCAGATGGCCTAGGTGTGTATGTGTTGTGTAGCCCTGGTGGTGTGTCTCCCTCATATGTGTCACGTTGCCTGTACTCACATGCCTGTGTTGTCCTTGCTGTTGCAGTTCGCATACACAGTGTAATTTTGTTGTTCATCATCCCCATAACAGCACCCACGTTGGAATCACGACAGAGGCAAGTATGGTGTATTATTGTGTTTATTGTGATACATCTGTGATAATAGTGCATAGGATGGATTGTGCTGTACATGAATCTTGCAATCCCAAGTTCCTAGATGAATAGAAAGTCCAGGTAGACAGGATCCCCAGTATCGGGGCCACAGTTGTCTGACACATTGTTCCAACTTGTACTCCCCATGCAATGTGTGGGAGTAGTGTTGCCATCAACAGGGTGAACAGTCTGTGCACAAAGGCGAAAATCCAGAACAGGTTCAGGCTTCCTGGGAGTTGCGCTTGGCCATCAGCCTCTCACTTTCCCCTCCTCGGACGACCCCTCTTCTTGGGGGGGGCCCTCAAGTGCAGGCTGCTGCGGTGCAGGGGACTCTCCGCCAGAGTCCTCCTCCCTCCCTGTGGCAGTTGCAGTTTGTTCGGTACCAGATGTTGTTGGCACACAGGGAGGTGTGGACTGGTTGCTGTTCATCTGGCGGAGGCATTGTAAAATGTCCCTGTGCACCGCCGTCATCTCATGTAGTACATCCCACTTGGACTCCACGCGGGTCATGTGGGAGTCCACACGTGACATGTGGGAGTCCACACGTGACATGTGTGACTCCACATGGGACATGTGGGAGTCCAAGCGGGCATGATGGGCAGCCTGCTGCTGTTTGATGTCTCTGAGGAGCCCCACTACCTGGCTGAGCTCTCCGGTGCTGGACTGGTACGCATCAGCTATGCGTACCAGTTGTGGGTCTTCATGCACACCAGCAACGTCTGCAAGCAGCGACCTCTGTCTCCCACCCCTCCCACCACCCCTGCTGACATGTGCAGTGTGTGCAGTTGCACGCACAGATAACCCTGGTCCACCTCGGGGTTGGTGGTGGTGGTGGTGTCCATGGCCCCAGGTTGGTCCAGGGTCACTGCGCTGGTGTTGTTCCTTATTCTGTCCATGTCGGCAGGGATGGTATTCGTGGTGACAGTCGTTGGAGGGGTGGGTGCAGGGGGTGCAGCTGGTGGACCTGCTGGTGCTGCAGCTGGTGGTCCTGCTGGTGCAGCATGTTGACTTGCACCGGATGTGCCAGGTTGTTCTTCATCGTCCGAGGAGGACAGAGGCTGTACGACGCCAGTGAGCTCGGCATCCTCTTGAGCCTGGGACTGGGACTCCTCAGCGTCTGCTGCTGTGTCCCTATCATCACCTGTTTTTGGGAGACACAAACAATGTATGTCATGTTTCTGCAGGCATCAGTGGTTGACACACCTGACAGTTGTGACTGTGCCTCGGGGTGCGGGCCTGTACATTGTATTGTCCTAAGTCGTCACAGTCAGGGGTTGATATTGGTGTGGCACATTGTCCTGCATTATTTGGGCATTTCTATGTATTCTCTGGGGTGTGAACATGGTCTGCATTGATTGTGTTTGGTTGACAGCCAGACCTCCTTCCCACCCACCCACCCACCCAGTCAGTTATCCCACCATGGAACGTGCTTGCATTGCAGGGAGTGTAAGTTGTCTCTCAGGATGTCAGTCAGTGGTGTCCTGCTGTTTGTTGGTGCACAGTTGGCAGCAGGGCCTTGTGCTCCCCACAGCAGAAGCCAGTGTCAGCCATCTTGTGAGTCCTTCTCCACTCCCTGTGATGTGAGCATGGTTCAGGGTGGTGTTGATGGGACAGTTGTGGGGGTGAGCTATGTCTGTGACTACCACTCCCATCATGCTATTGCCTCCACCCCCTTCCCAGCATGCCCATGCTTCCTTCCTTTTGACTCTGCTTCCCTGTGGGGTGGGCTGGCTGTGCTGACAGGATGGCTGGGAGTGTTGTCCTGGCAGTTGTTTGGCTAAGAGTCCCAAGAGTGTCCCTGTGCTTCACACAACATAACCCAGGGTGGTGGTGCTTTGTGGGATCTTGTGTTAGGATGGAGGGCATTGCATTCTACCAGGTGGGTACTGTGGAGTTTGTGTTGGGGGGGGTGTGAGGGGAGGTGCTGGTGACTATGGTCAGTGCTGCAAGTCCCCCTTCCCACCCAGCCAGCCGGATATCCCACCATGGAACGTGCTTGCATTGCAGGGAGTGTAAGTTGTCTCTCAGGATGTCAGTCAGTGGTGTCCTGCTGTTTGTTGGTGCACAGTTGGCAGCAGGGCCTTGTGCTCCCCACAGCAGTAGCCAGTGTCAGCCATCTTGTGAGTCCTTCTCCACTCCCTGTGATGTGAGCATGGTTCAGGGTGGTGTTGATGGGCCAGTTGTGAGGCTGAGCAATGTCTGTGACTACGACTCCCATCATGCTATTGCCTCCACCCCCTTCCCAGCATGCCCATGCTTCCTTCCTTTTGACTCTGCTTCCCTGTGGGGTGGGCTGGCTGTGCTGACAGGATGGCTGGGAGTGTTGTCCTGGCAGTTGTTTGGCTAAGAGTCCCAAGAGTGTCCCTGTGCTTCACACAACATAACCCAGGGTGGTGGTGCTTTGTGGGATCTTGTGTTAGGATGGAGGGCATTGCATTCTACCAGGTGGGTACTGTGGAGTTTGTGTTGGGGGGGGTGTGAGGGGAGGTGCTGGTGACTATGGTCAGTGCTGCAAGTCTCCCTTCCCACCCAGCCAGCCAGCCAGATATCCCACCATGGAACGTGCTTGCATTGCAGGGAGTGTAAGTTGTCTCTCAGGATGTCAGTCAGTGGTGTCCTGCTGTTTGTTGGTGCACAGTTGGCAGCAGGGCCTTGTGCTCCCCACAGCAGTAGCCAGTGTCAGCCATCTTGTGAGTCCTTCTCCACTCCCTGTGATGTGAGCATGGTTCAGGGTGGTGTTGATGGGCCAGTTGTGAGGCTGAGCAATGTCTGTGACTACGACTCCCATCATGCTATTGCCTCCACCCCCTTCCCAGCATGCCCATGCTTCCTTCCTTTTGACTCTGCTTCCCTGTGGGGTGGGCTGGCTGTGCTGACAGGATGGCTGGGAGTGTTGTCCTGGCAGTTGTTTGGCTAAGAGTCCCAAGAGTGTCCCTGTGCTTCACACAACATAACCCAGGGTGGTGGTGCTTTGTGGGATCTTGTGTTAGGATGGAGGGCATTGCATTCTACCAGGTGGGTACTGTGGAGTTTGTGTTGGGGGGTGTGAGGGGAGGTGCTGGTGACTATGGTCAGTGCTGCAAGTCTCCCTTCCCACCCAGCCAGCCAGCCAGATATCCCACCATGGAACGTGCTTGCATTGCAGGGAGTGTAAGTTGTCTCTCAGGATGTCAGTCAGTGGTGTCCTGCTGTTTGTTGGTGCACAGTTGGCAGCAGGGCCTTGTGCTCCCCACAGCAGAAGCCAGTGTCAGCCATCTTGTGAGTCCTTCTCCACTCCCTGTGATGTGAGCATGGTTCAGGGTGGTGTTGATGGGACAGTTGTGGGGGTGAGCTATGTCTGTGACTGTGACTCCCATCATACTATTGCCTCCACCCCACTTCCCGGCATTCCCATACTTACTTGCTTTTGTGGGGAGTTCAGTGTGTGTGGGTGTGAGGGCAATGGCAAGATGGCTGACAGTGGTGTCCTGCTGTTGGTTGGTGTGCAGTTCCCAGCATGCCCTTGTGCTCCCCACAGCAGTAGCCAGTGTCAGCCATCTTGTGAGTCCTTCTCCACTCCCTGTGATGTGCGCATGGTTCATGGTGGTGTTGATGGGACAGTTGGGGGGGGGGCAATATGTGTGACTGCGACTCCCATGATGCTATTGGCTACACTGACTTGGCCAGCATACACAGAATTCCTTCCTTTGAGTGGTCTTCACTGTGTGTTGGTGTTGTTGTGGTGGCTACATGTGTGGATGTGTGTGTTAGTTCTATTTGTGCCACTGCCTAGCTGTAGTTGTGGTTGTGTTTGTACATGTGTTGGCACAGTTGGATGTGACTTTTTTGATGGCATGTGTTGTGTTTATCTGACTGACATACACATTTTGGGATGATTCTGTTCTAGTTGCTGTGTAATTGCTATGAGTGCATGGTTTGACTCTCCCCTTGACAGTGATGTGTGTGTTTTGTGGCAGTTTATTGTGTACATTTGTTGTGTACTCACCAGGCTCTGGGATGTCCTCTAGTCCATATACGCTCACTGGCGGAAGGATGGCCCGCACCTTCTCCTCCCAGGGCCTGAGGTATACTGGCTTGGCAGGAGGGCCACTGCCGGTGTATTGGCTCAGGTGGTAGTCTTTCTTGAGCAGCTCCCGGACCCTCCTGCGCACGTCATACCACCTGTTCTGGATGTCCGTCTTTGTGCGCCGACATGGTGATTGGGCGTTCACCCTGTTGATGATCCTCTCCCACATCTTGGTTTTCTGCGACATGGGGGTCTGTTGGACCAATGTGCCAAACAGCTGTGGCTCCACCCTGAGGATCTCGTCTACCAGGACTTCCAATTCACAATCTAGAAACTTGGGATTCTTCTTGGGGGGCATGGTGATGGTTGGTGATGGTGGGTGATGTGTGTGTTGGTGTGCAGGTGAGGGTGTGTGGGTGTGTGTTGTGCTGGGTGTATGTGAGGTAGGTATTTGTTGGTGTGCTGCTGGTGTGTGGCTTGTGTGAGGGATGAGCTGTGGGTGTGTGGTTGCTTTCTCTTGGGTGCTGGCAGTGGAATGGCATTTGCAAAGGCTCATGGTAGTGATTTGTGTCCTTTATATAGGTGGAGTTGTTGGTGTGTCTTTGTTCTCTGTCCCCACCCCCCCAGTATTTATTGGCTTGGTAATTGCTTGTTTGGCCTTTTTTTGGTTGATTTTTCCTTTGTGCTGTTTGTGTATGTTGGAAACGTTCTTGTGACCGAGTCGGACCCTGCATTGGTCTCGTACGGTGTTTTCCGTTTCGTTCACGCTGTGTTTGTGCAGTTTTGTATGCTGCGTACGCGTCGGTCGCGGTGTATTGTGTTGCTTCGGCTCGGTTTTGTATGCGTGTCGGTCGTACGGCTTGTCCTCCGTCCGACTCGGTCGTGTTTTTCGCGCCTTGCATCGTACTTTGCAGGTTGGAGTTGGCGGGTACGATTCGGTCGGATTTGTTCCGGGTGCGTGTCGGTCGGTTGGATTCGCGTGTTTTTCCGGCCGGATTGCTATTTTCCGAGCGGCTCGGTCGGTCGGCTTGGTTTCCTGACGTGTCGGTCGGATTTATCGCGGCTTGCATCGTACTTGGCGTGTCGGGCGCCACTGGTACGTGTCGGTCGGTATTTTTTCCGGATCCGAGTCGGTCGGTGCTTTTTCCGGCCCGAATCAGAATCGACCCCTAAAAGGGTAAAATTGACTATCCCCACTCCAATCTAAAACATTTTGGGGAAGGTGTTGGACACTAAAGGGGTTAAATTTACTTTTCTTACTCCAGCATAATCCATTTTGGAGCAGTTGTTGGATACTAAAGGGAAAGATTTACCATTCCCACTCCAATACACACCATTTTGAGGAAGGTGTTGGACACTGAAGAGGTTGGGTTTACGATTCTACTTCAATCTAAACCAAAGGGGTATTCCTTATATATGATACATTATTTTTCAAATTCATAAATAACAATAACATTCTAATAGCTATATTTTACAATACATATTTACAATTTACATAAATACTCAAAAATAAACATAAAACAAAATAAAATAAAACATAAAAATATGAACAAGCTATAACATTCTAATTTCCTGAAACAAGTTTAATATCAATATAAATGTTATACAATTTAGAAACTAATCAATTATAATTAAAATGTTATTTTTATTTTTATCAATTTAAATGTAAAATTTTGAAAAATCTAAGTAAATTATTGAAATAGCATAATGGAATAAAAACTTAACACAATTCCTACACAGAAGTACACATATACATAAAATTAAATTATATTTTAAATATTTAAAATTAATATAAATTGTAAAATATTTCAGTCAGTCAAACCACTTTATTTGGTTAATAAAAACAATAAAAGTACAACACATACACCATATTACACAACACAATAAAAAACCTCTTACAATATAATTCATTAATAAATATGGGCGGCCTAAAAAACATTACAAAATTTAATTTCATTCAGACGTAAGAAAACTCAAGTTACCGTGAATACATATATGGTAACAAATAACTGTTATACAAAATTAAAAACAGTTCACAATTAAAAAGCCAGCATTAAAACGGACCTCATTTAATCATACAGGTGTTCTCGAGATGCTTTTCAGGGGAAGCCGATTCCTCCTAAGCCTAACGGCTGCAACTAGGTAGCTTGCAATATTAAATATCTCCCATGGGTTATTCAACATCTGAAGATAAAGAAGAGCAGGTCTGACATGTATAAAAGCTGTTCCCCTTAAAATTGGCAATAAAAACCTGCTACAAATAACCCTGTAATGATCGCAAAACATTAAAAAGTGCACAGCATCCTGGGTTGAGAAATTGTCATAGGTACAAGGGCCCAAATTGCACGCCCTACTCCAGCCAAACGGTTTGGCTAATAAAAAATGAATCTGGTTAAAACGAAACCTAGTTAAAAGCAGACGATGGAAGGGCTTGGTGACAATTGTCATATAGGGTTCAATCTGGGGACAAGTTTTTAACAGAAATTAAGCTTTAACTGAAGTTTTTTTTACCTCCATCTCTTCTCTCTCACCGACAATAAATTCATAAAATGTGTTTTAACCCAAACCAGAGCTTCTTTTCTTATTTTGTCCGGGAAATCTAAGAGTTCTGGTCACCCCAATTTATGTAGGCTTTGCTTAACATATTGAAGCCACGGAATACGGCTGACTCGTTCCATAGAGAGACAGTCCCTGATTATCTCATGATTCAGAGTTAGTTCTGGGTTAATCCAGGTTTTAAGCCAACAAACCAGCGGGGCCAACCTCAGCCAATTTGATACATAGCTAATGCCTAACTCCTGGTGTATTACGAAGGTAGAGGTAGATTGGGGGACCGACAAAAGAGTATGTAAAAACTTATTTTCAACTGTCTGTAGCCCCTCCACCAACTTGTAGCCCTAGATAGCAGATCCATACATTGCAATGGCTAAACATTTGGACCTATAGATGTTAAGCATAGCTGCGATAGGTCTGGCTCCCAATCGCTGAGCAAAACCATGAACTGCGGCCGTAGACCTTGCCATCGCATTTTTTTTGGCCTTCTCTTGTGGAACCCACGAGCCCCTCTCATCAAATAATACCCCCAGATAGGTAAAGGAGGTCACCCTAGACATCTCTGCACCTTCACAATAGAGGGATTTTATCTTACCTGGTCTCTGACCCATGATCATTGTATGGTGTGAGAAGTTGGCCTGGTATATGCTGTTCACTAATTAAAGTGGACACCTTGCACCAGAACAATTCGACTCTTATGGTTGGTAGGTTTAAGACAACCTTTATAGAAAGCTATCCTAGTGGTAGCTGTGGAGAGCAGCCTTCAGGCTAAGTCTTGGAGGAATGTAAAGCAGCTTGTTTTACCACACAATCTCTTGAATCACCAAATGAAAAGACACCACACAGGTATATATATCAAATATATATGTATTTATTAATAAACAACTCTCTACTAATCTCTTTATGAGATTAGAAGTCAGGAACATATGTACAATGTAAAGTTATCACAAATAAGTTAGCACAATCAAATATCACAATCTTAGTTTGGCTAGACCTAGGTCTAGAGCAGTTAGAATTGAGGGACCCTTAAGAACCACCCCAGGTAGTCGTAGGAGACCCACAGGGGACGGACGCGGTGTCCTGGCACTGGTGCGAGTCCTGTGCGAGTCTATGCGCACAGACGCGATTGAGATTTCAATGTTAAAGGTCCCTTGCGTGTTCGAGGCGAACACACCGATCGGTCCTTGTACGAGTCGAAGGACGCGGTTGCAGATAGAGTAGCAAGGGAGATGGACGCGCTGTGTCTAACACAGACGCGAACCTTGTGCGAGTCAGCGCAATGGAGATTTCAATGTTACAGGCCCCTTGTGTGTTCGAGGCGAACACCGATCGGACTCAGTACGAGTCGAAGGACACGGTTCTAGATAGTGTTACAAGGGAGATGGACGCGATGTGTCTAACACAGACGCGAACCCTGTACGAGTCAGCGCAATTGTCGCACTTAGAAAATAAGAGTTTTAGGGCACTTCTAGGGTAGCCACAAGCAAGGCACTTACAGGGTAAGTAGTTCTAGGGCCCACACCCACGGGAGCACCGTACTGCTAGAGTTACCTCACCCAGGGGAGCCGGGTGCATAGGTGTCCTTTGGTGTCGGGTCGCGGCGTCGTTTTCAATGGGAGCCAGTGAAGACTTGCTGCTTGCGGCGACAGAAGAAGTGTCCGGTGGAATCCAAGCCTGGATTCGGAAGGAGGAAGACCTGAAAGCAGAGGGGACAGTGTTCAAGGGCACTTGGCAGTGACCCGGGGCAAGGAAGATGAATGCCCACCGTCGTCGATAGATTCAGGTCATTCACTGGTGTCTTGACTCTTCAACCACGAGGTCCAGGAGGCGTCGAGGACAGCCAGGAGCTGGATTCAGCGTGCCCACGAAGTCTGAAGCTGACTGCGTTATCGGCGACCCGATTGGAGCCAACAAGCCTTGGTAGCAGCAAGTCTTGTGGTGGAACGGAAAAGTCAATGGTGTAGACCAGCAAGGTCTGGGGAACTTACCCAGCGAAGGTAGGTCAGGGCAGGCCTGGAGCAACGAGGGGAGCCCTTTAGTTTCTTTGGAAAGTCTTCTGGGGACCCACAAGCCGGCTGGCAAGGGATCGCGAAGACACCTCCGGAGGATTCACTCAACAGGGGCCCACGGTCACTCGGGACAGTGTAGGCCTCTGATTTTGAGAGGGATCTCTGCTGGAGGCTGGGACCACACGTGGTCCAAAGCAAAAGTTCGTAGAACGTCGTGAAGGGGTTGCACTCGACAATAGTGCATGGTACCCAGGGGTTGCGGTTCCTCATCACTCTTGGGGTCCACTGGCCTCAGCTTCGCTGGGGACTCACGATGGCGTTTGAGAAGTCAGGAAATCCACTTCTTGGGCTGCAGGGACTTCGGGCTCCGGCGGGAGTGGCGTAGTTTGCGACCGTCATTGTCGTTTTTGGTGCCTGCCAAGCAGGGGAGTCACTCCTTGACTCCAAGGGAGATTCTTCAGTCTTCCAAAGGTAGTGGAATGTCGAAGGTCCGGGATTCTTCTTGTAGAGCGTCGTCCAGGGGTATCTAGTTTGCAATGCAGAGGTTCCCCCTCTTATACTAAAAGAAAGGGAGGGACTAGCTCTATGACCCCACCTATGGGAGGGTCAGGTGAGGGGGTGGCTACACCCACCTCCCTTTGTCCAGTTTCGCGCCAGAGCAGGGGCAGGTAGCCCCTGAGCTGGTTTGAACTGGCATATGCACAGAGGAGCCTTCTGCTCCCCCAGTGCAGGATTTCAAAGCACTCTAGGAGTGCACCCACCCAGCCCCAATACACTAAACCCTGTCTGGGAGGTGGTCACACCCCCTTGGGACAGGATATCTATTGTTGGGCTTCCTCCACTGCGAGTGTTGGTCATCAGCAGGAGGGCAGCCCAGTGTCTGTGACTGGTGGCATCCATTTTGTGATGCCAGGGCTCTTCAGGATTCTACCGTGTTTCCACAGTAGTTACATGTCTATCCCTCTAGAAGGGTGGGATCATACTCCCACACCAGTTACTGGTGTGGGGGTATGATTCCAAAGTGTTTGACACCAAACACGACATGTTTTGATGCAGCCATTCCATAGTTAGCATTTACCGCGAGGATATAATGCACTTAAGAGTATATGGTTTGACTGCATTCACAAACAGCCCCAGAGAATGGACTCTGAGGGCTGCAGAGGGGCCCTGCTCAGGCAGAGGCACCCCCTCACATGGAAACTAAACACCCTGCCCTCAGGATTGATAGGGCCTGCTTTAGGGGTGACTGATAAGTCTCAATGTGTGTGCAGGAGAGATATAGGGGACCTATATCTCAGTGAGGGGTGCTAGCACTTCCTCACCCAGGCTGCAGTAGCAGGCCTGTGGTGTCAGATTTAGTCTGCTTCCCAGGGGTGGCATAATACATGCTTCAGCCCCTGGTAGGCCTGTGAAGTACCTATGCCCTGGGTACCTAAGGTACCATATACTAGGGACTCATAAGGTACCACAGTATCCAATCACTAGTGCACCTAGAGTGCACTCCAAATCGTTTAGAGAGAACAGAGAGGCTGGGGCCCTGATTGGCAGGGTCCCAGACAGACTATAGCCAGAAACCAGTGTAAACATCAGAAAAAAAGTGGGGGCAACATAAGAGGCAGATCCTACTCTCCTACATATGGGATTTAGCTATATTGACTACTAGATCCAATGATTTCATGAAAGCCCCAAAAGAGTCCAAAAGCCTCTGAAGCCCTACAGCTGTGCGGGCCAGTAAGACAGCGTCATCCGCGTATAGCAGCACGGGGATAACCCTGTCCCCAATTCGTGGGAAGTCTAAGCTGGCAGAATCTAGGGACTTTCCTAAATTATTTATGTATAAAGTAAAAAGCAAGGGAGCTAAAATGCAGCCCTGACGGACGCCTCTTCCGGACCTAAAGTGCCTTGTGCAGTTACCTTCTTGGTTGACTCTCACCCTTGCGGAGAGATCCCTATGTAAGTCAGCCAAGAAGTGATCTAAACTTTGATCTATTCCCATATCTATCAGAATGGACCATAGCGTTGATCTATTTACCAGATCAAGAGCCGAGGAGAGGTCCATGAAGGCCAGCTGTAAAGTACCCTCCTTGTCCAGTGTGTATTTCCCTGCAAGTAAATATAAGTTTAGACACTGATCCAGTGTACATCTTCCTTGTCTAAAACCATATTGGAAATTTGTTAAGACACCATTCTCATTCAGCCAGTCCATTAACCTGATTAAAATTACTCTCCCCAGTACTTTTACGGCAGAGTCAATTAGAGGTATCGGTCTGTAGCAACGTGGATCCCCTCTCTGGCCTTTCTTAAAAACTGGGATAATAATGGAGGATGATCATGATGATGGAAAACCCTGATGACTTGACTCATTATATACATTTGTCAAAAATTTTGCCCAAAAAGTTGGATTTTTTTAAATATAAATCGGCCACAACACCGTCCGGACCGGGGCCTTATTGCTGGACATTAGAACTATTGCTAGTTCTACTTCGCCTTCATTAAAAACCATTTCAGGGGGTTCCTAGTATTTTCTAGACTAGCAGGTAAATCCAGAGTGGCAGGGGCCTTATATATGGACTCAAAATGGGAGAACCATTGGGTCTCAGTGATGTTGCATTCTAGGGGGGTATGATCAAGTCCAGAAAAAAAAGGTTTATTTACAATGGCCCAAAATCTAGAGCTATACTTCAAAACCTCCACTGCTAATACTTCGGTCCAGGCCTCATCTTTGATTTTATTTTTGCGGTTATTTAAGGCAGACTTATAAAGCTTTCTTAACGAGGATATATAAGCCTTTTCTCGAGGGTCCTGTTTCAAAGTGGCTACCAACTTGCGGTGTGCTTTAGAACAGTTACTGTCGAACCAACTTTCACCAATTTGTTGCTGGGACCTAGGGGGTAAAGAGAGACCTAACGCTACCTGCGAACAAATGCCTTCAAAAGCTGTAAGTACCTCAGCCCCCCGATTGGATTTGTCAAGGCAGAATGCAAGCTTTTCCTTGGCCTTCTCACAGAGATCCTGGAAGAAGAGATCCGGGATAACTTTGGCCCATTTTAGCCTCCGACCCTGGTCAGTTGGTTTTAAACAGGTCTCAATACATTGCATTTCTTGTTTACCTTTTAGGCCACAGCCCCTGCCCAACACAAGTAGGACTGGGTTGTGGTCACTAAAATGGGACCACCTAGCATTATAAAAAATTACCTGAGATGACAAAACAGGAGAGATAAATATAAAATCTATTATGGTGTCCCGCCCTCGAGCTTTGAATGTGGGGGTCCTTGCTTCTATTGCATTAGAGCTTGGTTCAGTGAGATCCGCTACAGCCAAAAAGTCCTCCAAACAGTCCCCTTGCTGTGTATGCTCAAAATGAGGCCCTAAAAATCATCAGCCTGACAATTCATATCACACAAATGAATATTAAAATCGCCCATAATTATAATAGAATAATAAGTGGTTTGCTTCGATCTATATTCCTCTAAAACACATTTCAAATTACATAGATGTTCATTTACAAAACTGCTCTCACCCGAATTATAAAAATTAACAAACAGTGTTTTAGATGCATTGGTAGAGGTGAATTCAATTGCCAAACAGTTATGAGAACCCATAGCCACCCTACTATAAGTTCCTGATAGTTTGACTGAAATTAACATTAAAAGACCCCCTTTTGCTCTACCTGACATAGAGGGCCGTGCCGGAACCCCATGGGATCTGAACCCATCCACCCAAAAACTATTCTCCAGGTCCCATGTCTCCTGTAAACTAACAATATTGTGTTCTTTTATGACATCTAGCCACCTGGGATCATCTTTTTTACTTCTCAAACCCGCTATATTCCAGCTACTGAACTTACAATAGGAGTTATTGATCACCCTGGTCCCCTGACTGCTAATAATATCATTAATGGGGATCTGATGACAAGGAGAGGGCTCCAGTCAGTCATTTTCATCTAGGAGGGTTAATGGCAGAAATCTGTTTTCGCAGGCTAAGCTGTTTTCAGGTCTAGCCTATCAGTGGGCAATGTTGGCAGTTAAGATAAGGTCGAAGGCCTACGGGGGGACTTATCGGGTAAAATCTCTTTCCTGGGACATGGACGGAGAGAAGAACACCCCCTTCTGTCTTCTAAGAGCCCAGTCCCCTGCTGAGTTCTGCCGAGTGGCAAAGCCCCCTCAGATGGTAAATAGAAGAACCCCAGTGGTAAAGCCCTAATGCCCCCCTGACCTACCTTGGGGTCTTCCTGAAATAGCTGCCCCGCTATATCTTCACTATCAAAGTTGATGACGATGCAGTCACCTGCTGCCTGTTTGGGCCTAGGGCCGACCCAACCCACTCTCCTAGCCATTATAATATGAGAGGAAACCCTAACCCTGCTGCTAGAGTGTTGATCACACCAGTATTTGGTTTTGCGTAGCAGCTCGGGTGTAGATTCCAGGCAATGCTCCCTGAGCGGGGGAACCCCTTTGAGAATAGCCACTAGGAGAGTAGCTTCTGGTGGCAAATTAAGTCAGCAGCTATTTGTTGCTCTCTTGTCCTCTTGATTACTATACGCCCTTCCATGATCCAGAGACTCATAGGAGGGCATGGGAACTGGAGCTTACTCTATATTATTGCAATTACTGCCCCCTTCACGGCCCCCAGAGGTTGGACCTACGTTTATTATGGGAATAGCCCCCAGACTATTCTTGGGCAAGGTTTGGTTGATGGAACCCTTGGGCCTTTTGTTTGTTATAGAATGCATTTGTATCTGGGTAGGGACATGATGGATAAACGGCGCACAGTTAGTTGTAAGTCCCCCTAGTTGGGTCTTGAGACGCTCTAATTTCCCCATTACCCCCTCTACAAGGGTGTTAAGCAAGTCTATGATGTCCTTGGCGATAGTCGTGAAGACGGACTCAATCCGTAATTTAAAATGTTCCTCCATAACTTTCCGGATAGCTGATTGGACGAGAGGCAGCAGGTGAAGTATTCGACCCAGGACAGTCAGAGCTCAGGCCCAGTTCAACCTCAGCATTTTGTATTTCCTCATTTAAAGCCCCCACTGCGGACGTCAGGTACGATATAATAGAAGCTGAATTCCTGGGCACCTTTATCCTTGATCTCCCCTGATCCAGGCTACAAGATTGTTTTCACTTACCCATTTTAGTAGCTGAAGCACCGATGTAAAAGGGGTGGCCCAGCGGGAGCCCGCGCTGCAATTCAAAGTGCCTCCTGGCGCTGCCCTTAGACGTGGCTGCCGCTGAGAGCTATGGGCCTTGGAGTCCTGGCCCTGGTGTAGTGGCGGCAAAGTGGCGGCGATGACAACGGGCTTCCCGCGCTGCGGGAGCCCGCGCTGCAATTTAAAGCGCCTCCTGGCGCTGCCCTTAGACGTGGCTGCCGCTGAGACTTATGGGCCTTGGAGTCCTGGTCCTGGTGTAGTGGCGGCAAAGTGACGGCAATGACAACGGGCTTCCCGCGCTGCGGGAGCCTGCGCTGCAATTTAAAGCGCCTCCTGGTGCTGCCCTTAGACGTGGCTGCCACTGAGAGCTATTGGCCTTGGAGTGCTGGCCCTGGTGTAATGGCGGCAAAGTGGCAGAGATGACAACGGGCTTCCTGCGCTGCGGGAGCCCGCGCTGCAATTTAAAGCGCCTCCTGGCGCTGCCCTTAGACGTGGCTGCCGCTGAGAGCTATGGGCCTTGGAGTCCTGGCCCTGGTGTAGTGGCGGCAAAGTGGCGGCGATGACAACGGGCTTCCCGCGCTGCGGGAGCCCACGCTGCAATTTAAAGCGCCTCCTGGCGCTGCCCTTAGACGTGGCTGCCGCTGGGAGCTATGGGCCTTGGAGTCCTGGCCCTGGTGTAGTGGCGGCAAAGTGGCGGCGATGACAATGGGCTTCCCGCGCTGCGGGAGCCTGTGCTGCAATTTAAAGGGCCTCCTGGCGCTGCCCTTAGACGTGGCTGCCGCTGAGAGCTATGGGCCTTGGAGTCCTGGCCCTGGTGTAATGGCGGCAAAGTGGCGGTGATGACAACGGGCTTGTAAGATATGTAATAATTTATAAAAAATTATCATTTTAATTTTTCTGATTAGAAAAATTAATGATCAAATAATCTATTTCAAAAATGTTAAATAAATTAAAAATATAATACTTAGAATGTAAAAAATGAGATAAAATATAAATCTAACAACAAATATTTCAAACACCTTCCCACCCTATTGTCTAATTCACACTAATAGAAAAATAATAATCAATTTATAATTAAAAAACAAAAAACTTCAATAACATAATAACACATTTCTCCTAAATTTTAATAAATACACATTTTATGGTCAGAATTTGTTTTAATAAAATGTAATATTTATATAGATTAAAAAAAATCAAATTAATTTACAACTAAAATACAAGTTATCTAAATATTACCGTAATATATTAATACATTTTTAAATGGTTACATTTTTTGTGTTATAAAAACTAAATATACATAAAATAACATAACATAAATTTAAATAAGCTATAACTGCATTTAAGAAATTTCAGAAATCACACAATTTAAAACATAAATTTATAACTTAAGTTGAATAAGTTCTAAAAAGTAAAGCATCATCAAAAACAACAAAAACCATTGTAACCTGTACACATGGATATTTACAAATTACAATTTTTTAAATATCAAATTACTAATTGAAAATTAAAAATTGAATAAAAAAATAGTTACATAATCTTAGTGAAAAACATTCCCCACCTTTTTCCTCTATAATCCTAATATCGTGCTTCTAAAATGCTTAATTTATTAAACATATATTGTAATTTAAAATGTTATGAAACTACTTTTGAAAACACAATATAATAAAAATTGCAGTGGCTTTTTAAAATAATTGCCCTGACCAAAGAAAATCCGAGACAGTTTGCAAAGAACTCAAAAGTAATGGAGAACCACGAAGGAACCACCACAAAAAAAAACCCCATACAAGGCTGTACTAAGAAACTTCCACCATCAAGCAAAAGGGATCAAGAAAAAGGCCCTGAGAATCAAATCTAGCTCCAACAGCTCCAAGGAACTTTTTTCACCGGCCCAAGAGATGCAACCCAAAGCATTGCCCCTGAAGAAGAACTCTGCAACAACCTCTCTGACTTCTTCCACAAAAAAATACCAAGATATATAGCAACTTCGAACCCCAGCCGCCTCCATCGACCTTCCCAGCCTGCTAACCTCATCAACCAAAGACTATCAACTGACAGCATGGAACCCTCTATCCATCGAGGTCACTGCAGCAATAACAAAGGTAGTCCACTCAGGGACTCCCGCAGATCCCTGCCCCTACCATATCTACAACCTGATAGGAGCCACAATCAATGCTGCACTCACTTCCGACATCAACATCTCCCTCACAACAGCCACCTTCTCAGATAGCTGAAAATAAGCCGAAATCACGGTACTGCTAAAAAAACCTACAGCAGACCCTAAAGTACTCAGCAACTACCGACGCATCTCGCTGCTCCCCTTCCCAGCCAAAGTCATTGAGAAAGACCATCAATAGACACCTCTCGGACTACCTAGAATGCCACAAACTCCTGGATAACTCACAATCACGATTCTGAAACAACCACAGCACCAAAACAGCCCACATTGCTGCCACAGACAACATACATACCATCCTTGGCCATGGACAGACTGCTGCTCTCCTCCTCCTTGACCTCTCCATCGCTTTCGACACCATCTCCCACCACACACTCATCACCAGAATACACACAGCGGGAATACAAGGTTTAGCACTCAAATGGATAACCACCTTCCTCTCCAGAAGAACACAACGAGTCAGGCTCTCTCATTTCACATCAGACCACAAGGACCTCATCTGCTGAATCCCAGAGGGATCATCACTCAGTCCCACACTTTTGAACATATACATGATTCCTCCAGCAAACATCATCAGATCCTACGGAATGAACATCATTTCCTACTTAGGCGCCACCCAGCTAATTTTTTCCCTCTCAGACGACACCGTCTCCACCAAGCCAAACTTCAAACAATGCCTTGCCAGCGTGGCCAAATGAATGAAAACATCCTGCCTCAAGCTTAACAACAACAAAACCGATGTGCTGATTTTCAGGAGTAAGAGCTCACCTTGGGACTCTACCTGGTGGCCCACCAATCCTGGACACACATCCACCCCAACTGACCATGCTAGGAACCTAGGCCTCATCCTGGACACCAACATCACCATGACATCCCATGTCAATGCCATACCTCCTCATGCTTCCACATCCTCATCATTTTACATAAAATCTTTAAGTGGCTCCCACTGGACACCAGACATTCCATCATGCAGGCCCTAATCACAAGCTGATTGGATTATGGCAACACATTCTATGCTGGCTTCCCAACACATCTCCTTCACAGAGTTCAAACCATCCAAAACGCCACTGCCAGACTCGTCCTCGACCTCCCGCGCTGAACCCACAAGACACCACTCCTCAGAGAGTTCCACTGGCTCCCCATCTAGAAGCGCTGCCAGTTCAAAATTCTCACACATGAATTCAAGTTACCATACAACACAGGACTTGTATACCTTAATCACTGGCTTCACTTCCACCAACCCACCAGACAACTTCACTCAGCATCACTCTCATTTGCACACATATCCCGGATTGACAGACGCAGAATGTGAAGTCTATCATTCTCCTAACCAGCTGCCAAATTCTGGAACAACCTCCCCAAACACATCAGGTCCTCCTCCTCACTTCTTGAATCCCACAAGAAGCTGAAGACCTTGCTATTCAACTAGTCTTCTTGCAGGACCTTCAATACTTCCTGTATTCAAGCCCAGCCTCGACATGTGCCTACACTCACATACTCAGCACCTGAATACCCTCACGGGTGACAAGCAGCACTCTCCTAATCCACCTTACATTACATTAAATTAAAACACGTATAAATAAAATCAAACTATTTTAAAATTAAATACATAAAATTCATTTAAAAACTAACACAACTATTTAACAAAAATATCACAAAAATGATATATACAATACTTTAGTACACAATATATTTTACAACAATATTAAAAACAAGACTAAAAACGATATACTTACCTTTGATTTATTTTTATTTCCACAACATATTTGACATCACTGTTTTTTTAAAATTTTATTTCCAATATTATGTCAAAACACTACTGATAATGAAAGGATGATCAGCACTGATTGGCTGAATAATAAGTAACTTCTTTCAATTATTTTTGCATTAGGCAAATGGCAAGTGATACTTGGAGATGGGGCTGTTTTGGCCAATTAGCCTTTGTGATGTGTACTTATGAATGTGTTAACATTGAGCTTGTTTGATCTTGAACTTTAATTCTTCTCACTCAGTGAGTGTACTTTCTCTCCTTTTCTCTGTGTATCATGATATTCATTAATAGCTCTCACAATGATATCTCTAGATACTCTTTCATACAAATCTACCTTATTTTGCTGCTTGTAACCATCGCTCAAATACATTTCTCTTGAACACATCACATTACCCCTTTGATCGCAGTGCCGGCAGTAGGGTATGCTTAATACAGAAATCATTGACCACGCAGGCGTTATTCCTCAAAGGTGCAATTCTTGGTATTATCTACTGGAGCATGTGATAGGGTCTTTGTATTATGTTGGAGTATGTCACATGCCATGAGATGGCTGTTTTTTGGTGCAACTTAGGGACATATTTATGAGAGGAGCTGCATTTCTCTTACACCATGCAACATGGTGCAAGAGTGATGCAAGTCCAAAATGTGATTTATGAAGCCATGCTAGGCCACCTTGCATGGCACTGAGTGGCTTCATAAATCTGGAGTAACACACTGCAGCGCAAATTGCTGTGTTGCATTACTCTGCCCTGGGAAGTCATTCAATGGGCAGTGCGGGGGTGTTCCCATGCAACTCCAGTGGTTTTTGACTCATTGCCAAGTTTACCAAAAGTGGTAGACCTGGGAATGCACCAAAAACATACGCCTTCTCAGGAGAGGCATAACGAGGAAAAATATATTTATTTCTCCTTGTTACTTCCTCTTTCTATGTGTGCTGCATTCAGCAGCACACATAGAAAGAGGAATATGCCTCTCAGGATTGTTTTTGGGCAGGAAGGTGCCCCTTCCTGCACAAAAACAATTCTGCATGCAGCAGACCACCCTTGCACCATAGTGCAAGGGTTCCTGCATTGGCGCTAGGCAGCCAAAGCGGCACCAGCCCAGGGACAAAGCGAGAATGTAGCATATTCTTTTTTAAATGTGTGCATTCCTGTCCTTTCCCTGCCACACGGTGACTTGCAGTGCTGCATGACTTTCTAATACATATGCCACCAAGTGCCTTCATTCTTTCAGCATATGTTTTATATTTTCTCCTCTTTTATGATGTTATAGTGCTGTGATACAGTCTCAATATCTATTTATCTGCAATATGTTGCCCTAACACATGATTTGCAATGGGTGGGTGTGATGGATCATTATGTCACAGCACATTCTAATGCATTTTGTCAACCTGATATATGTCACAGGTTCATAATTCTTTTGGTTCTAGTTATTTATCATTATTATTCTTTGTTTATTCCTTATGTTTCTCACTATGGGGTGGATTACGATGCCGTTCGGAAAGCATTCCGACCGAATCGGTCTCGGAATGGGTTTTGACCGAATCAAATCCGGGGAGTTCGAGCGACCGATTACGATGCTTCCGGATACGATTCAGTCGGACTCCCATTGACTTTAATGGGAGCCTGTATTCCAACCGAATACACAGGCTCCCACTGAAAAAAGGGGTCTTTGGGGAAAATCATGCACCCTGTGGCGGGCACCCCTTGGTGCCTGCCACACTGTGCATGGTTGGAAAGGAGGCTCCCTTGGGTACCCCCACGGGACCGATTCGGAAGGCCCAGGGTGAAGGGGGGCCTGCTACGGGCCCCAAAGTCAGATTCCGACTGCCGATTCGAGTCGGAACAACCGATTCGGAAAGGCTGTCCAAATCTGACATCGTAATTGCTCAGTCTGAAACGCGGTCCGTAAACCTGTACGAGTCGGCTACGAACGATTCGGTTCCTCCGAATGCCATACGGATCCAAGTCGGAAAGTCCAAACGCTTTAAGAACATCGCAATCCGTCGTTCAGAAACCTTTCCGAATTGGTCGGAAAGACGGGTTCCGAATCAGATTCGGAAGACCCGAATCCGATTCGGAGGCTTTCCGAACAGCATCGTAATCGACCCCTACGTTGGGTTGGAATGTATACCATCTTTCCTTGAATTATGTATAGACAAATCGTTGAAATATTGAATTGGGTTTGACCTACATACATGGTTCAGGAAATTGTACATCGTGTAACAAGGTATTTGTTGGAAATGGCCCTTTCTGAAGGGTCATCCCCAAACGTTTTGCCTTCCTTCTCCTATTTTGTTTCAGCATTCCCAGGTTTTTTAAAATTAGTAAATCTGGAAATGCACCAAAATCCATGAATGGATGCATGGGACCACCCACACTCTACCCATGGAATGCCTTCCCAACACAGAGTAATGCAATTTGCACTGCCTTCTGTTACTCTGGATTTACTAAGCCGTGCAGAGCCAAGCAAGGTGGCTTTGCATGGCTTAGTAAACCCCAGTTAAGGGCAACTCAAGCCCTTAGTTAATAAGACTCCTAATGCCATATGTCACCTAACGTCTGGTCCTCCTACTGCCCATGGAGTTAGTGTAGTGTCCTATCAAGCTCTCAGTACACTCAGTTGAGCAGACAGGTTAGAGCACAAACATGCAAGAAAAATATGATCTTTTTTAATAATTGCAGTTTAATTTTCTTTTTTGGTAGATTTGCTCCATCAGAGTGTGTCAAATAGACCGAAACACTGAATTCAACATTTACAAAAAATTCGTGCAGAGCAGCAAGTAAAGTAGTCCATGTAGCCCCTGTTTAGTAAAAGCAAAACACCTAAGACCTTTTCATTGAGAAAATAAACCATAGCACAAACAATTAAAATCTATTCCCTATCCGCAGTGTGCTGCTGTTTGATTCAACTGAAAATAGTTAACTTCTTCAAAATTGTAAAATCTCTAGTGCATGAATTCTTTCCCCATACATAATAGCATGAAGAACTGTGCACATATGAGATGACAACTAGACTACATACAGGAAGATAATCGAGTACTCATGTGCATAACTATGTTACTAATCGAGTGACAAATCTGATTAGCTTACATACATGAAACTAAAATCAAAAACAGACCAGCACAATCTTGCAATATTCTTCAAGCTCTATATAATCATCCATATACTATACCATTAGAAAAGTGATTTGATTGTTTTGCTTCAGTTAATATAGTAGATAATAGTTGAACTGAACTTTGTAATGTCTGTTGCCCTTGAAAGCAGAAAAAACAAATACATCACGTGGAATGGAAGCGACTCTTCCGTTGCTCCGTCAATTGCTTAACTTGTCTTTCACCACCGGGCAAGTCGATTCTCAATGGAAACATGCTACAGTGGTTCCATTTCTGAAGAAGCCCACTCTGGATCCATTTAAACCAGAGAATTTTAGACCTATCTCCTTATTACCTTTTTTCGCTAAACTAGCAGAAAAACATTTCAACCAACAGCTGATGAAGTACATTGAGGTAAATGGCTTGCTAGATGTACCCCAGTCTGGATTTAGACCTAATTTTAGTAAAACATCTGTACTTTTATTGGCCTCGGAATCACTGAGACTCACTACTGAGGAGGGCTAGACGACCGCCCTGGTCATGCTAGACCTCAGTGCGGCCTTCAACACCATGTCCTATGGACTTCTATTGGAATGACTATGGCAGTACGCTGTTGGGGGTCAGGAAATCAAATGGCTGGCATATTATCTTCAGAATCGTACATTCCAAGTGTCACTGCAGCCCTGTACCACTGACATTCTCCCACTGAATAAGGAGTACCACAAGGTGCTGCCTTGAGTCAGACTCTATTTAATCTACACATGCACCCACTAGCTGATGTAATAGAGCGTCATTGCATGAAAATCGTGACCTACGCTGGCGACACTCGGCTAATTATCACTCTGGTGCAGGGCGAACCCACTATAGCGAATAGTTTTAGAGCATGTCTGGTGGATCTAGCCAAATGGATAGACACCAGCAGCTTGAAACTTAATGCCGATATGAAGGAAGTCCTGTTTTTGGGGAAACAACCATCGATATGGTCCTCGGCTTGGTGGCCAGACAATCTAGGTTCAATACCAACGCCTAAGCCTAAAGTAAAAAATCTGGGCTTTGTATTTGATCATACACTGTCCTGTGTCAGCAAGATAAATGCCCTGGCTGATACATGTTTTGGCATTCTAAAAATACCGGCAAACAAGACAGTAGTTCAGGCCCTCCTAATATCCAGATTGGATTATTGTAATGTGCTTTACCTTGGGGTAACACAGGCTTGACTGAAGAAACTTCAGAGGGTCCAGAACGCTGACACACGGATGCTGCTTAATATTCCTAGATATTCCCCTATGGGCGATGCTCTCTCTATACTCCATTGGCCTTCTATCACGAAAGAGTCTCTTTTAAAGTTCTTTGTTTTAGTCATAAAATTCTGCATCAGAGAGTACCTCACTAACTCTTTCCCTTGATTAAATGGTACCATCCAAATAGTTGCCTCAGGGGCAGCATTGACTTTGATTCCCAAGATAAAATGAGCACGTGTGGGTGGTCACTCCTTCAGCTATTTGACAGCAAAGCTGTGGAACTCCCTCTCTTCTGAGGTGAAACTAAAATGTTAAGAAACCATGTTCCAAAAAAAACTTAAAACTTGGTATTTACACAACTATAACTTGCTTGGAAGTGCAGATCCCTTGTGGACCATGAAGCCTAGTGCGGAGACACTTTGAATGGAGTAACCAGGTGCTCTACAAAACTCCTAACATAACAGAACATAACTCATCAGACTGTTTCTTTTTCATTTGTTGATCCACCTACTCATTGGCTTATAGATGTTCATGTGCACATTCATTCATACCCTACTTCTTCCAGGTTTGCAATCAGCTACTTATCCAAGCACTCAAGTCACTAACTTGCATGTATGTGTGCCTGTTTTAGTTTGTGCATAAATATCTGCTGCTTTTTGCATTATGTTTATGTGTAAACATGTATCCAAGTTGCTGTGTGTGCATGAGTGTTTTAATTTGGCTCCTGGGGTCTCTCGGGTCCCCCGTTGCTAGGCCCAGTAGTTCAGGGTACCCCTACCCTGCCTTCTTGTAGATTATTTAAAAACATGAACCAGTTTTCATGGGCATAGAGAAAGGCACCAAACAAAATGTGTGTGGTGGATATACAGTGGGCATCTTGAAATGTGATAGTAATACTGTTAGATAATGGGTTACTGTTTGACTGGGGTGCGAGCCCTGTTCAAGCAGCAACCACAATCCTAGTCAGGGTAAGGCACAAGCAAAACCTAAGTTAACCTGTGCTCACCCCCTGTGCACAGAGCACTCAGGGTTAACTTAGAGGCAATGTGTAAAGTATTTGTGCAACACTTCAAACAGTAAAACAGTGAAAATGCCACACAAAAAGATCCCAAACGAGGTTCAGAAAATAGAGCTTAATTTAATAAATTAAACAAGACCAAAACGACAAAAATCCAATCAGTAGAACTGGAGTTATGTCTTTTTAAAAGAATAAATTGCAATATAGCGCCTAAAAGCATAAAGCAACAACCGGGGCTATCTGGTCGTGCTGGACCGGGTCAAAATCAAAAGTTCAAACCAACTCCGATGGAGCGCAAGTCCGATACAGTCCAAGGTTAGTCCCACTGAAGGTTTAGCTTCTCAAGTTTTGTGCCAAGAGTCCTGTTTGCATGGAAGAAGATCGCCAGGAGCAATGAGAGTGCTGCTGGTTTTGGTCGGCGTGGCACAAGGAGCAGGTCAGACGTCGTGAATGGGCTGGCTGAAGCCTCATGTTGGCTGTCCACACTGGCAATCGATGCTTGCTGTACAAAGAGACAGACTTGCAGCAGCTTGCACTGATTTTCTGTTTGAGCAGTGCAGTTCCGGTGAGAACGGACTCGTTTGCAGTTGCACAGAGCCAAAAAAATTGAATTTAAGAGCTCAAGAATTGACACCAAGGGCACAGGACCTGAGAGGCACCTCTTGGGAGGGGTTCAGGGACTTGCTGAAGACGGGTCCAGGAGCTGTTGGGGAGCCTATGGCACTGAGGATCATATCAGGAGGACAGCAGATTAGTCCTTTGAGTCACTCTGGAGTCCTGGGTTCAAGATGGAGTTACAGAATCAGTTCTTCTTCCCCAGGCAAGAGGCCAGCAAGTAGCAGGGCAGCACAGCAAGGCAGAAGCTCTTTCAGAGTAGCAGTCTAGCAGAGTGACAGTCCATTCAGCAGCACAGCAGTCCTTCTTCCTGGCAGAGTATCTACAGGTTCAGAAGTGTACTGAAGTGGTGGTGTCTGAGGTCCATCCTTTATACCCAGGTGCCCTGATTCTGTAAGGTGAGAGAAGCTTCTAGACAGTGGCTATGAAGTGAAAGGAATTACCTACCTCTCTTGCCCTAGCTCCACTCTGGCTGAAGTGACAATGCAGGGCCATTAAACCCATTCTGTGAATACAGGACACAGCCTATTCAGGTGTAAGTGAGGCTGAGCCCAGCTCCCCCCATCCTGCCAGTGATGGCCCACCCAGGAACACCTCAGCTCCCATTGTGCGTGGCTGTCTAGGAAGAATACAGAAAGCCCACCTGCCAACTACATCCAGTCATGTGAACAGAGAAAGGCTGCAGGCACCAAATGGCTAAGGCAAGAAAATGCCAACTTTGTAAAACTACAAGGAAAGAATGGTGGAATGCACTCCACATTTATGCTTAACTCAAACAGTGTAGACTATTCTTCAATGTTGCCTTTGTTTGCATGCAAGCCAGAAGTGTGCTTTGTCCAAATAGCACATCAACATGTCACAATTATCTGGTGCATCGTTACGCACCAGCTTCATGTTGCACTGCGTTCATTACTGTCTCCACAAAGGTAGAGAACTTGAAACCAATTTTAATCCAGATAATCCCAGTAATGAACGCAGTGCAACATGAAACTTTGTAAAACTGGCATTCAAAATTGTAATTTAAAATATGACTTCACCATAAGTTAGGATTTTAAACAAGGATTCCAGAGACACCAAAATGAACCAGTCATCTCTTCCCATTTAGAAATTACACTTATAAAATGTAAAAAGACAACTCCAAAGTTATCCTATGGGAGAGATAGGCCTTGCAGTGGTAAAACATGAATTTAAGAGTTTTTCACTACTAGGACATGTAAAACTTAAAAGTACATGTCCAATCTTTTAAATAAATTGCACCTTGCCCTCTGGGCTGACGTGGGCCTACCCTAAGGGTGCTTATATGTACAAAAAAGGAAGGTTTACTTTGGGCCTGGCAAAAGGTTTATTTTGCCAGGTCGAAATGGCAGTTTAAAACTGCACACACAGGATCTGCAATGGTAGGACTGAGACATGTTTAAAAGGCTACTTAAGTGGGTGGCACAATACGTGCTGCAGACCCACTAGCAGAATTTAATTTACAGTCCCCAGGCACAGGAAGTGGCACCTTACTGGGGATTTCTAAGTAAATTAAATATTGCAATTGGGGATAAGTCAATATTAACATGGCTAGAGGAGAGAGCACAAGCACTTTAGCACTGATTAGCAGTGGTAAAGTGCACAGAGTTCTAAATGCTACGCCATCCCAACAGAGGCATATACAGGAGAAATAGGTTTATTTCTGATCATTATTTGCATTCTACAGCACACATAGAAAGAGGAAAATGCCTCAGAGAATTTGTTTTGTGCAGGGAGGTGTCTGCACAATTCAATCCTGCCTGTAATGCAGGCACCCTAGCAAAATGGTGCAAGGGTGCCTGCAATGGGCTAGACTGGTCACAGTGTGCCAGGACAGAGAGAGAGCAGCAATGTGTGATATCTTAGTAAATATGGTGCATTCCTGCTCTCTCCATATATATAAATATATATGTGCCATAAATACGAGTCATAAATATGGTGCATTCCTGCTCTTTATATATATTTCCTCCTCTATATATATATATATATATATATATATTAATTAAGCAGTGCAGCAAGTTGACTTGCTACATTGTATTGCAACAAATGTTAGTATATCTGACCCTAGGCATGCACCGGCACAGGGTTGACGGGCCATACACACGCAGGGGTGTTTAAATGCTCTGCTGATGTGTTTTAATATGTGGAAGGTGTTAAAGGATGTATCTAGATTACCCTTGTGTTATTGCCACAGTGGCTTTCTGGATCACTGCTTTAATATCGATGCATAAAATATCGAAACAAAAAAATATCGGAAATTAAATATCAATAACAAAAATAATGACTTCCTATACTTAAGTAGTAAAACCCCAAATATCGAAAACACAAATATTGTTGTTAAAAATATTGTTTTTTAGCTCTATTGAAAATACAAATATTGGAACCAAAAATATTGTTTCCTTTGATAGAACAAATAATACGTCAAAAATATTGATTTACACAATATCGACTACAATATTATCACCAAAATAATTAAATAATCATAAATAAGTATTTAAAAAAAAAAAAACTTTTTACTTAAAACAGTTTCTTCAAATAAACCCAAAATGTTGCATTTACATATTTGAATTAAATTAAAATATATTACATCAACAAAATATTTATCATTCCCCCTAATAAATTATATAATAAAATTAACTTCAAACATTTAAACAGCAGCCTAAATATTAATAAAAATATATACAGCTATAGACCATACATCAAAAATAAAACCTAAATTAGCGTTTAGCATAGAAGGACTCAACTAATAAACAAAATTTCAAAATAAAACTAAACCAACCAATACAATGAAACTATAAATAACTTTACCCAATACAATCGAACAAACAATTTAACCACAATATAAAAGGCACACTAATTTAAACAACTAAATACTTAAAAAATGAGTAACACTGCAATACAAGGAAACCCTGCAGGATTCTGTCACCAGACCATTAAAGTAGATATATATTCATCTATACAACTACCTAACCAAGTAAGTAAAACATATATTTAAACTAAAACCTAATTGTTATTAAAACTAAAAATGTTAAATTAAAAATAAAAATTGATAGTGCTCTCCTATTTCTATCTCTTTCCATAGACTTCATAAAATAAAAAAATACAAATTGAAAAACTGATAATCTGCCAGAAAATAAAAACTATCACAAACCAGCAAAAAGATATAAGAAAGTAAGTATACATAAATTAATTTAAAAACTATAAACTCACCCAAATAGCAAGTAAAAATAAACCTAATGACCTTAACTTCTACAAACTACAAACAAAATAACATTTAAAATGAAACTTAATGTTTTTCTTTTTCACCCAACAAAAAAGAAAATGCCTGCTCCACATTAGAACACCCCCAATGGAAAAGCTGCCAAACCATATGAAACATCTAAATAGAACATACTTGTAAGTAAACAAATTAGAAGTAGTTGCATATTTTTACATGTAGATAACAAACTGTAAAATATTATGTATATTAATACTGTTATACTACTTTCAGATACAATGAGAGAGGCTGGCAAGTACATCACTTAACAGAAAAGAAAACAGTTACTAAATCACATAAGCTACACCTACTGCCAAGAAAGTGCATCATCATAAAGTATAAACTGTAAATGTACTAAGCATTATTCTAAGACATGCTATGGCAGTGCAAAAACAAAAGATGATTTTGTAATTTGTGTAAGACAGCACAACCACCCCCCAAATATGACGGAAATAGAAGTAAGGGAAACATTGCAGGATATAAGCGAGGCAAGCACAAGCTCCCAGGAACCAACAACCAAAATCATTAAATATATACTACCTAAAGTCCCTGAACACATAACAGGCCAACTACTACCTAATTGCATGAACTGAAAAAGCCACCAGCGGTACCCCGCCTGCCCTTAGAAGATGCCAAAGATGCACATACCAGAACATTTAACAGTTACACATAATGAGGAACCTTTCCTTTTACATGACATCCTAAATGATGAGAAATGAATTCAATATTCTCTACAGCAGATAACTTAGTAAAACGTAGCCAATGTCAAACATGGATGATGGATAGGACCTTCAAAATATGTCCCAAACCATTCACTCAGATATACACCATACATGGTGAATATCAAAACACAAATATCCCTTTAATACATGCCCTGCTACCAAATAAACAAAGTAGCACTTACTACGACCCCTTAAACCATATAAAAATTAAAACAAATAACTGCTACCCCTAAAAGATCATCATAGACTTTGAGCAAACCATGATTCAAACCATTGTAAAAATCTACCTCCAGACAGCCATACAAGGCTATTGCTATAATTTCAAACAAAGTATATGGAGACACCTCCAAAAATCTGAGCTTAGGCCCTGATTACGAGTTTTGTGGTCAGAACGCCCAATCACTGCGTCCTCTAGGACACCGCAGCATCGGAGGTCTACCACCGGCCGTATTACGAGTTGTGCGGTTTGAAACACCGACCGCGGCCATGGTGCTCTTCCTGCTGGGACGTGGCAGTCTGCAATCTTGGCGATGCATCCTCCCATGCATCCAGGGCCGCGCTGTACCCAGCGAGCCTATTACGACTACACAGTCATACTGGCGGTCTCTCAGCGGTGGTTACCCAATGGTGGTAGACCGCCGTGGTACGGCGCAAGAAAGCACCACAACAGTGACCATTGGATGGATTTAAAAACTACACAGCTAATGTGTTTTGGCTAAGTGGTTATGCCTGCAAATCACACTATAAAATACTCCCTATCCCTGACCAGGATCTTTTGCTTCTCAACAGCAGCCCACAAGACAGGCACCACTGTTTTGTGCATTTTCAGATAAGGCACCCCTTTTTTCTTCTTCCCATTTAGCACTCTCCACCACCTGTAATTTTTGTTTTGCACCTTTTTAACTGTATCACTTGTTTGTGTTCCCTTTCATATAGTCACTCACATTTTCATTTTTTGTCATCATGCCTGGCCCAAAAAATCCACGGTTCTCTGAGGCAGAGTTGACAGTCATGATGGATGAAATCATTAGAGTAGAGTCTTAACCTTTTGGTTCCCAAGTCCAGAATACTCCTCTCAGTAGGAAAATTGAAATGTGGGACAGGATAGTCAACAAATTGAATGCTGTTGGTACCACCCTGCACACACAAAACAACATTAGGAGGAGGTGGACTGACCTCAGGTTTAGGGTGCATACCCGGTTCAACAATCACCACCTGGAGGCACAGAGAACTGGCGGTGACCCTCCCAGCACCCCATTACTATTCTTTCCTGGGAGAAGAAGGTCTTGGCAATCCTGCATTCTGAGGGCTTGACAGGAATAACTGGAGGAGTGGACTCTCGTAAGTTACACTTAAATAACTGTAATAACATCACAATGTCCTGTTTGCTCTTGACTCTGCTTTTGCTATAATGTTCTCTATTTACTTTACTAACATGCAGCACTCAAAGTATCAGAGATTTTGGTTTGTCTGTGTCAATGTGTATTGGTGCCTATAAGAGCACATGTATCCAACTCCATGACATGCCACATGTTGTAATGGTATTGTAAGTGGATAACTATAAAATAGAATTCTAGGACTCATGATATGTGTTAAAATGTAATTGTATGGTCCATCCCAAATGCATGTTGCCAACAGGTCTGGTACACTAACCATTTGTCAAGTGTTGGTAAAGTGAGATTGAAGTGACTACAACTACCATGAGGCCCCGTGACTGAAACTCACACCAAGATGCTAGAAACCTTTCGGCCCCTTCTCACTTGTCTGACATGTCACAACTGAAGTTCACTAGTCATGCATTTTACTATTAGGGAGTAATGTCCCTGTAGACCTGCGAGTGTTACAGGCAGGCATTTCACCAACCATATTGGTGGTGGCCCATGTGCCACACGCAAGATGAGTCATTGTTAGTGTAGGTCTGGTAGTAGGTGCATGCTGCTGTGCCTATTGTCTTTCTAACCTGAAACACAGCTGAGTCGTGTCTACATCAAATGGTTTCCTTTTGAGCAGGCACATGGCTGAGAGAAGTGAGTGATCATCTCATGTTCTCAGAAAAACTGGGAGACAATTGTACCACGCAGGCAACTTGTCTTCCTTGTGTGAGGAGTGATGCTCCCTCACTACTGTCTCTCATGTGATGGTGGCCCTATTTCACGTGACATGACATAGCTTGCAGAGTACATGCAGTGACTATGTAACAGTTCCCATTCGTAAGTACTGGTCATACAGTGAAATGAGAGTGCAAACATCACTGATGCCATCATCATTGGTGCCTACATGTTGGCCAGTAAGCATTAGCCAGTTGGTGATTCAGTGTTAGTGTTTCAAAACAATCCCTCACTGACTGGTGACATACATAAGGACGTGAGATGTAGAACTGTAGGGATCAAATGTGAGTGTCTATACTTATCCTTACAAGGCAATCTGAGTGTGCAAAGCAAAGAATGGTGTGATGTGCCTACCCATTGGAATTCAAGTGATCCCACATCCTCATGTCATAGATAATCAGGGTCACCCAAATCCTTAAAAGGTGTCTTGGCTTGTGGATATACAATCTCTGGCTAGCGTCATCACCAGTACCAAGCAGGATTGGGGATGTTCATATTGCTATACAGATTTTTGTGCTATGTGAATTCTGAGTATCTATTCCCCAAATGTTATAACCTCAATGTTTTCATGGGACTTTATATGCTAAATGTGATACATAGCTAAACGACTGGTGTAAAGCTTTCATTTGACTCTTCTGGTAATGGACATCTGATGTAAATTGGAGTGCAAAGTGTCATCAGTGTGCAACAAGCATTTTGCATGTGACATGATGTCTGCCACAACACTGCTTGGTGGTACATTGGTGTTGAACTTGGCCTTCAGCATATCATGATGTGACCTTGTGTGAGCATTGTGTCATTCTCAAACTTGTATCCATCCTATTTCGTTACATCATTTTACAATGGTATAATACAAGTACCAAAGTATGCAAGGTGACCAACTATCCTAGTATGGGCATAAGGATGGAGTGAAGACAACTCCATCAATGCATTTAGGCCTGTCTGGGGTTATGACATGAGTGGACCCAACACTTTGAAGGTTATGTGGCATGCATACATGTGCTAATGCTTAATTTGAAGAAGTCTAGTGAGTGAACAATGAAACTGGTGTGATATGTGGACTTCTTCAATGTTTTCTGTTGCTTTGTGATGGTCAGGTGTGGAAAAGCAGTTGCAATAAACCCATGTTACATGTCAATTCAGATACATCCATGGCAAGTGGAGGAGAAGGAGCCAACGTCAGTGGGGACACAGCTGGTCACAGCGGTTCTGGATGTGAGAGGACAGACACGGAGGGAACCAGTAACTAGGACTGTGTGTGGAGTGCATCAGAGGACAGCAGCTCAAGCTCTTCATCTACTGAATCATCCTCCGGTGGACACTCCTGAAAGGTGGCAAATCCCATAGGATCATTACCACCTCCATCCTTGTCTGCCACCCACAGTTCCAGCGCCACCCTCCCTGTTGTCCCCCCACAAGTTGGCCATTCCCGCTCCCCTAAGAGGGGAGCAGTCTCCTTCTCTCCAAGCACCTCAGACCCTGAAACTGTTATCCCACTGCCCTGAGTGAGGAGGCTAATGACCTCTTGAGGAGCATCTCTGTTGGATATAATACAGTCCTGAACGCCATACAGGGGCAAGGCCACCATCTGACCCAGATGATTGCCTACGTGGAAGGCATTCACACTGCAATGTCTGGCCTACAGAGATCTTTTCAGGCTATGGCATCCTCCCTCATGGCAGGCCTCCACGCATCCCAACCTTCCACCCCACCTCCTGCCCCTCCCCATCCCAATTCCCTATTCCCATTCCCATCCCAAGCACACGCAGACCTCAGCAAGCACACACTTCAACAGACACAAGCACCAAACACAAACACTAAACATCTGCAAAAACTCAAACATGCCTGCACATAGCAGATACTCACCCCTCACCACCCCCACGATCCCAGCTTACCCACAGACAACACAGCAACATACACAGAGCCCTCCACACACACAACCATATCTGCAGAGAACATAGTAACAAACACAGAACTATCCACAGGCACAACCATACCTGCAGACAACACAACAACGCACACAGTGCCCTCCACAGACACAACCATACCCACAGACAACACAGCAACACACGCAGAGCCCTCCACAGATACAATCATATCTGCAGACAACACAGCAGCACACACTGACCCCTCCACAGACACAACCATACCAGCAGACAACACAGCAACTCCACAACACCCAGCATGTCCACTGCACACACAAGCACAAAATGCAAATCCTCACAGTCACCCACACAACAGACACCAACACAACACACAGTGCGGACAGCAGACCCACTTCCACTCCCTGTTCCTCCCAACCCGAACTCTATCCCGAACATCCTACCCATTTTCCCCTTGATGATGTTTTATTTGCTGTTGCCCTTACCCCATTGAAACCCGAGCCCCACCCTCCCAAAGTCGCAAAAAGACCTCCCACACCCAAACCCATCACTTCCACCTCCACTCCAGAGAAACAGCATCCCCACCCCCCTGAACCCAGCCCAAAAAAAAAAAAAACATAAAAACCCCTCCTAAGGACAGACCCACCCCTTCCACTTCCCACTCCACCCCAGAGAAATAACATCCCCACCCCCTAAAACCAGTCCAAAAACAAAACAAACAATAAAAACCCCTCCCAAGGACAAACCCATCTCTTACACTTCCCACTCCACTCCAGAGAAACAACACCCCCCCAAAACCAGCCCAAAATTTAAAAAAAACATAAAAATCCCTCCCAAAGACAAACCCTCCCCTCCATAAACCTCAATCTTTTTGTGATAACTGATATACAAATATCCACCAGGGCGGACACAAACCTTAGGAAGCCATTAAGGATGGCTTCCCTCATATGATATTCAACCCTTTCTCTTAGGTAATTACTATGGATAAGATCCCCTCTAATACACAGGACTGAATCTTGTTTGTGTATCTGCAATACTGGCACCCTGCTTTTTGTGATTACTAATTCATGTACAGGAGGAACGCTGTCTCCTCCCCCTCTCCGTTTGTGATATGGATATTTGTTTATCCACACATGGAGGGTGTTAACTTGTCGTACCTTTGTGGAGTTCTGCATGGACATGTGTCAAATTTCGTGTGTGTACTTCACACCTTCTTTATCTAGATTTGTAACACATGCTGTTCGTACTATGTTTGCTTTCATGAGTTGCACTTACACATTCCCTACACATGCATGGCACTTGGTAATGCTTTTGGTTCTCCCTGATATTCTTCAATTCACAGGTCTAGTCCACACTGAGTTTGTCAGTCATGTGCAAAATTGTACTGTGCCCCAGGACCCCAACCTTTCAGGGTTCACCCAGATAGAGGCATAGCTATCCTGCAGAAAGTGTTTCCATTGTGCCAGTAGAATGCTTCTCACACTGATTCTATGTAATACCATTGACTGACATTGCCTTTTCATGTGGATGATGGGTGAGAGTCCAGTACAGAGTTGCAACAGAGAAGGTGTGCAACACAGGACCTGAGATGTGTGCAATGTTGGTGTGTCACTTTCACTATTGTATCTGGCATTGAATGCAGTCATAGGGACTCATGGTAGTTGTAGTGATTTCCATCTGGACTAACCAGGAGTTAGCAAATGATAACCTGAATGTGAAGATGCCATCAGTAGTGATATAGAAGACAAGCGTGAAGGGGCAAAAGAAGTGTGTCACAGACATTAATAGGTGTGATTTGATGAGAAGGTGCTGTTATGTAACACAAATTAATGCACACATCACTATCAATGTATATAATTTGTAAACACATGTCCATTGGTGTATTGGTGTACAGTGTGCCTGTGCAGTATCAGTGTTTGTGGCCTAGGAAGGCATCCTAAAGATGTATTTTTTGTATTCATGTAAGACAATACCAGACAGGGTCCTGTAAATATGTTTACTTAGGGACCCCAACTCCCTTACCTGGTCCATGGTGGGGCATCGTTTTGCTGAGGAGTCTGTGGAAACGGCTACTTGAATGACTAACCGCCAATTTCGTCCACGACGGAGTAGGTTTTGGATGTGATCGAGCAGGTACAGCAGCAGAAGGACGTGTAAGATCGGCACCATGGAGGCTCAAGACAAGTAGAGGTGAGTAGTGGTGACATTTTTCCTTATATCCCTCCTTTCCCACCGTATCAGATGTGGTGGTTGGACCGCATGGTCCGGATACAGATGCCAACCCAAATTCAAAATAAAATGGTGGAATGTCTACGACAGCACCTTGGCATAAGAAGCCAAAACAAACAATGCAATGAAAGGATGGTATAATGCCTTCCAATCAACACTAGGCAGAACCCAACCTACACTCTACAAATTTATAGAAGTAGTACAAAAAGAGGAAAGCTACCAAAAACTATGACAGGAGCAATATGTTCACCAAATTGGCCCTAAACTTAGCAAACAAACCAAAGGTCTGTACAACATGCTACAATTTAAAGTCAAACTATTCATAAATAACAATGGAGTAGATTACTTAGAAATCATAGCCAAAGGCATATTATAAAATGAATGGTAATCTACCGAGGTCCTCAAAAATGATGACAAATTCTAAATAACATCCCAAACTGTTTTTATTTAAAATGAGAAATATAATGTTATTACATCAGTCAAAAAATGTATTAAAATTCCAATGCTAATGAAGACTGATATAATAAAATTATATATAAATTATTTTGAAAAATTAAACCATCACCTACCAAATAAGTTAAAAACAAACTCAATCCATTTTATAAAAAATTACAACAAATAAACCAAAGAATTACACATAACAATTGCATCATTTTTACACGAACATTATATTATCACATTTCCCAATGAAAAGAAATGAAATAAATAAATGATAGTGGTTTTTTAGCTGCAGATCTTTCTCTGTATCTATGCAATAAAAAATAGAAATCTACCAAAATGGGAAACAAATTGTCCAGAAGCCCCCAAAAAATGCAAAAATAAAACAAATCCAATAGAAATCCCTCAAAGTAATCCAAAGTATCTAGGAACCATTAAGAAACCTGAAAAAAGTGTTTTAAAAAAAGAAACCCTCCAGGAAACCCAGAAAAGGAAATCAAAGTAAAAGCATTGGTTTATTAAAAACCAAAAATAATTTCCTTAAAAAAAATAACATAAACTCCCAGTGCCCGTAGGACACGTTTGTAGACAAAACCGTGTAAAGTAAATTAAAAAACCCACCTGCAAAACACTTCACAGTCCTAAGAACACATATACATAACAGTTAATAAAAAAAAAATAACTAACATAACAGTTTAATAGAACATAGCGATACATTACTAAAATATTGTACGAAAAACCAAAAGTACATACTTGTGATAAACGCTAACATTAATACATCTAAATATGCAAAAAATCAACAAACCACACTATGCTAACTTTTAGACCTCCCCCCTAGACCTACCCTCAAAACCGTTAAAATATCCTTAAAAGAGGACTTACCTACAAACGAACAGCAGCACCTTACCGCAACCTGGTTCTGGGAAAATAGACTAAAAATAAGGCTAATAGATTACAAGATAGGGTTAAGAAAATCGTCACTAAATGAAACCTAAAAAAGACTATGGGGCTGATTACAAAAGTAGCGGGCAATGGGACTGCTGTAGACACAGTGGTGGTCCGAGCACCACCGAACTGGCCGTCCGACCGGCATATTACAAGTGCGGTGGTGGGACCGCCACAGGACTGCCACAACCATCGGGGATCATGTATCCCACGGCAGAGGCACAGCAGTCTGAGGCTGCAATATGCTGGTGTGCCACTGAGGCACCGCCAAGCATATTAAGAGTTTCCTCACTGCCCTCCTTTTCATGCCAGAGAGCCCGCCATGAAAAGGATGGTGGTGAGGAAACTCAGGGGGCCCTAACAGAGCCCCCTGTCACCTCTGTGCATGAGGGTGCATGCAGGGGGGCACATGTTGTGCCCCCCTGTATTTTTCCATCCCCTGTTCCTGCATGACAACAAAATGCACAACATTGTGCATTTCTTTCTGTGCAGGAATGGGCTGCGGCAATCTCACGGCGGGGCATGTCTAAAGCACACTGCCTTAGATACGCACTGCCATGGGACAGCTGCAGCAGGACTGCCCACACAGGACTAGCTCATCATCCGGCAGGCAGTCTGTTTATGGGTTTGGCGGTCTTGAGGTGGGGCGCTGGTGTGGTGGTCCGCTGCAAGACCGCCAAACTTGTAATCAGGCTGCATCTCCCCATAGAAATGAATGGGAAATATTGCAAAAATGTTGAATAAATGAATACAAAAAGTAAAAAAATTATTAATCATGTAAAACATGTCAAAAAATGTTGTGATAAAATGTGAAAGTAAAAATAAAATAATAATAGAAAATATATACAATTATTTAATATATACTGAAAAAACATTTGTTGAAATAATGTGTTATTCTGTTGAAAATGTACAACACACAAAAGTTTTTAAATATGATTTGTTTATTTATTGATGAAAATAAAGTTTGCAATGTTTTATTTACTCAACTTTATATAAATGTTTATTTTTTAACTTGAAGTATATCAGATGAGAAATGTAGAAATATACAATAAAAAAATATGTGACGTCTTTATTATACAAAAAATTTATGAATACTATTATAGGTTACAAATATACAACTAACTATTTTTATTATTTTTCTAATCACCAACAATACTAATAAAATACCACAAAGTATTTCTACTACAGACAAATGACAATAAAATAAAAGATTTCAGAATAAAATTATAAAATAAAAATAATCACACTAACATAAATCATTTAAAAAATCGTTACACACTAAAGGGGTAACATTTACCATTCCAACTCCAATCTAATCGTATTGGTGGAAGGTGTTGGACAGTTAAGGAGTGACATTTGCTATTCCCACTCCAATCTAAACCAATTTTGGGAAGGTGTTAAATACTAAGGGGCTGAATACGAGTTGGCTGGTCCATAGACCTCCATGCCGGTGGTGGCGTAGCGACGATGGTTTGGCCAGCGGTCCCAACCGACCTATTACGAGTTGCTACAAATAGCTTGCTGAGGACCGCCATCGCTTTGCTGACACCGCCGGCTATCTCAGACCGCCCAGCTGGCGGAGAGGGCCAAAGAGCCTCCGACCGCCACTCCAACCTCCTACCCCATTACGAGTTGCATCACAGAAGTGTGAGGGTCCCACCTCAAGGCAAGAAGCGGCGGAAAGGGAGGTATATATGTTCAAAACTTACCTCTATGCACATCCACATGTTAGGTGCTTCCATGGAGCTCATCCTACCCGTTATTCCACTGCTCTACCTCATCGATCACCTCCAAAAAAGACCTTGTTGAGGAGGACATCGCCGGTGAGTGACGTCACTTCATGTACCCAATTTTACCTATGCAAAACAAATGCGTCGCCATCAAACAACCAATGGAGTTGTCCTTCACCTGTATTTCATATGTTCACAGGGTCAACTATTGACATTGCACATAAACGAAATTCATTATTTAAATCCGTAACGTTCACTGAATACCACGAACGTTACAATAATACATGCACACTGAATAAAAATGGTGATATGTCAGTACTTTTCAAAGTGAAAGTAATGTCCGCATTTTTCCATGAAACACAATACCTCCCATATCAAAAACATCACACCAACCTATGTCACACACAAGTGTAAAAATAACTATCTTCCCAGCCACAATTCCACTGTCCCACACAAGTTGTCCAGTAAAACATTTTTGCAATAAGTAGAAATTTACAGTGTAATGACTACAACTACCATGAGGCCTTGCTAACCTTACTCAGAATAAGATGCAGGGCCGGCTTTAGCGCTGGTGGCGCCCTGTGTGACAATGTTTGTTGGCGCCCCCCAATGACCACCTCTGTCAGGGATTCCCTCACTACCACTCTTCAACAGTGCCCCTCACGTCTCCATAACTACTCTCTCACAGATGCATTAAATTAGTTTTATAGCGCCACTCATACTAGTGTAGGGTGTCAGACCCTTTTACATCACACGTATTACACAGAGACAATCAATCCAGTGGCGTACCTAGCCCTTTGGCTGCCCGTGGTGGTCACTGCATTTGCCGCCCTGTGGCTGCCAATCGAAGAGTGGGGGAGGATTTCCACCCCGAGACAGCAGGTAAGAGCGGGGGAGGCTGCCGCCGCCAAAACTCGTGCCGCCTGGGGCGGACCGCCCCAACTCCCCCCCCCCCTTGCTACACCACTGAATCAATTATACGTGTGTCAATCAGTTCATGGGAAACGTTACGTAAGACAGAGGACTACAAAAGGAGTCATGTCATCCATACTTGTAGGCAGTATAGTTTAAGAGTGCTTGGTCTGGAGAAGCACAAACTTAGAATATAAAACTTAACACTGTGGTTGCGGTTTCTCTTTAATAATAATTGATTTCTGCCCAAATGAACCCATTTTGCAACATTAGGTTAATGAAAGACTAGGGAAAAATCATAATGCTCTAACCTATACCATGCAGTTTTTATGCAGCTCTTGACAGTTAATTGCTCACTGTTCTACATTAGGATTTTAACTTATAAACTGCAAGTAACAATAGGATCTCTTTGACACAAGCAGTAACCTACTGACTTATTTACATTATATACTCTTTGTGATGTGCATGGTGCACCTTCTTTGCAGCAGGCATATTAACCCTCTGTGCTACCTTACGATGAATCAAAACTTCCACTAAACAAAGCACCAATCTCTCTCTCCAGAAAAAACATTAATCACCGGAGTTATTGTGACATGTTTATTGTTGCCTGAAAATTGCTGGAAGAAAAGAATGCAGGAACAGGTGCTTTTAAAACCATAACATATGTTGCAGCGCAACAGAGCCGGCCCTGCCTACAACTTTCTTAGTTTCAATTAACAAACTGAAAGTGAATTACTCAAAATTGAGCTGGTGTAGAATGTCTCTAGTAATCAAGGCGGCAAGAAGACATACTAATAGTGCGAGTAGAGAGCGGAGCTTGGCTCTATGTGCCTAGATCAATTAAATAAAATCCACAAACGTTCACGCGAAACCATTTATTTTATGACTCCTAAGCAAAGAAATATTTTACTGCAGCGTATGGGTAAAAGCATGCCTCCTGATCTGTTTAACACTGTTTTCTCTCTTCTATTTCTATGAAGAATAACATCGTGGAAAAGAAAGAGGGACAACAGCGTTCAACAGTGCAGGCTTTTGAGCAATGCCACTGGCGCTGATTTTAGAGGACAAATGGCGCCCCCCTGACCTTGGCACATGGTGCAGTGGCACCGCTCGCACGCCCAAAAGCCCCAAAAGCTGGCACTGATAAGATGTCTCAGTCAACATGGCACCATCACAATGCACATATTCATACTCCCTTTGTTAACTTGTTTACACATCAGTAGTAAAGAGTCCTCGAAGTCTAACAAACCTCCTCTGTGACAAAGTTGGAGTACACTTACACACATAGCTCACATCAAAAGCCAATTTCAACATGCCATAGACATGAAGCAGGGGGAAACATATTCTAAAGACACTATCGAAACATAACCTGCAGGATACCAATGACACCATCAGGGTAACAAATGCATTTGGAGCTAGTGGGCCAACAAAACAACTACCACATGCATTGACAATCACAGAAGCACTGGCCCTGGGAAATCATGGGTGTATGGGTTAAAAAACAGTTCACAGAGAAAAAAAGACATGTGTAGGCATTGGAAAAGTGAACATCAGCAAATCAAACTGCGATCACAGCATCTGTCAACCATCATTTGTAAGTAGCCTAAAAGCACACACTGCCCTATTCACAAATGTAGATGCAGAACTATACAAGCCTAAGCAATGCTGATGTCCTCCATGTCTCTTGAGGCACACATTGAACACTTCAACTAACCAAACATATTCAACATATCTCATTTGGAGCAGGGCAAGCAAAATGTTGCTGACAGTGGCAAAACAGAAATACTTAAGAGAAGAGGGACTTTTACTATCAAGTCTTAATCCTGGGAGATTTCAATGTACATACATGTCATTTAGACTGTACCCCTGTGGCAGGGTCTTTGGGTGCAACCTATTTGGCTCCCCATTTTGAGCACACTGTCCAAGGTCACCGCCTGGAGGATCTCCTGGTGGATAACAACCTGTTTTGTTTAGAACAGACAGGGGCGGGTGTCTTTGTTTCTTCTTTTTCAGGTAGGGGACACTCATCTACCATAGACTTCATTATGATATCTGCTTCTTTGCTCCCCGCTGTTAATGCTGTACAAACTACCTGGAATAATTTCAGTGATTACAACCCCACCATGTTAACTTTGGCCTGGAATCTACACACAAATAAGCAGGTGGGCAAGTCAGTTTTGAATACCTGCATCACTACAAGGGACCAAGCCCGCAGGCTGAAATGGAATAAGGTGATACCTGAGGCCTTTTTAGAAAATGTATTCTCTGTAAGAGCCGGTGACTTTGCTCTATGCTTGGACAGTGGGACACAGGACACTCATGTCTTAGTTGCCTTTAACAATATAACTAATCAGATTGATGTAAATCTAACTGCCTGAGGAAAGACCAAAGTTAGCACGGGGAAAGGTGATTTGATGTCAATTGTTCAAATCCCACAAGATCTCAATGGCTGCACTTAAGTAGCATCCCAGGGGCGAGGGTAAGATAAGGTCTTGCAGACAAACATATAGAACGGCGATTCAGCAGAGGAAAAAGCATATCAGAGAACAGGCCTGGGAGGGTCTGTGTCAGGCCAGTATGCTGGCCGATAGCTCTATGTTCTGGGAGATAGTAAATAGCCCTTTTTTCTCTGGCTCTGCAAATTCCAGCCTGGACTGTACCATCTCCCCAGAGAGATGGGTTCAACATTATGAAAGGACTCATGATAGGGAGGATCTGGAGGTATCTAACATCCCTTGGGAATCTGGTATTGAAAGCTCACTCATACTTTTAAGTGTCAATGAAGTGCATAAAGCGATTTTGGATACAGCAGGGGGAAAAGCACCGGCCTGGACGGCGTCCCCCCGGATCTATATAAAACAGCCCCCGTGACCTGAGCCAAGATCTTGTCATGCATCTTTAATGCAGCCTGTAAGTTTGGCTTTCCAGCTTCTTGGTCCAAAGCTATTATATTACCAATTTTTAAAAAAGGGGCGAGGGATGACCTAGTATATTGTCACCTCATCCCGCTCCTTGATTCTGCTGCTAAAATCATGAGGAAAGCAGTTTTGGAGCGATTAACTTGTTGGCTGGATAATTCTACTGTCATCTCAGAGCTTTAACATGGTTTTAGGAAGGGCATAGGGACTGTGGACCAATGCATCAACTTACAACTGATAATGGGAAAATACACTATAGCCAAAAGTGGTTGTTTACATATGGCCTTTTGGGACTTAACCTCAGCATTGGATCGTGTCAACAGTTCGGAGCTTTGGCTAATACTCTTGGAATTGTGTACGGATGGAGACCTGGTGGCATTTCTTCACTTGTCCCATATCAATCTCACTGCATGGCCAGGTATGACGCACATGGTAGCCTGTTCTCCTCTTGTGTGGTCAAGAGAGGGGTAAGGCAGGGGTACATTTTGGCCCCCTTGCTGTTTACCCTCTACATTAACAACCTAGGAGACACCTTGACAGCTGCCTATATAGACATACCTAGGGCAGGCACGAAACTAATAGCCGCATTACTTTATGCCGACGATGCAGTGGTGCTTGCTCGAACTGCAGTGGGTTTACAGAACCTCTTAAATGTTTTTATCGATTGATTTTATGGATTTACTGGACCTTACCACCAATTTTAACAAATCGCATACAATGACCATCGGAAGTCACAAGGCCACTGGGTACAAGTTCTTTTGTAGGTGTCAACTATTCCCTAACTGGGAGTTCTGTTTGATGACAGAGGCTCCTCGTTTGCCCAAAGCAATTTTAAAAAGATCACCTTGGCAAGAGCGGTTGGGGCCACTATGGATTTTGCTAAAAGACTAGGGGCTAAACTTGCTCCCGCACTTTTAGACGTTTTTAAAGAAAAATGCATAGCCGTGGCCAGTTATGTCTTTGACGTGTGGGGGTACAAAGAAGTTAGCGATTAACAGGTTGCAGGGAATACATTTCTCTGTAAACTTCTTGCCGTTCTGATAAGTATCCCAACGTTTACTATTCATGAGGAGCTAGGGGTGGGCTATGTATCCGATCACATCACTGTGGCGCTAAAAAAACTCTGACTGAGAATCTGGTCATGCTCTGCTTCTACTTTGAACCAGCACATACTAAAGGACTGTAGTGCTCTTGAAAGTGCCTGGGCATTCCATGGCCAGGATATGTCCAGGAGTAGCTGATGAGGCTAGTTTGCTCGGACCTGTTCACAATCCAAAATCTTTGCACCCAAGTGAGGTGTTGGCTCTCAGAGATATGTTTTTGGCCAGACGGCGGGGGGAAAGGGAAGATAGGGAACTTATGAAGAAACCTACCGTGCTGCAAAACGTTTTGTTGACCTCTAGCTTGAGGGGTGGCCCTAATTGCCATATGCTTATAATGCTCACCACGGTTTTATACTGACCAGATTTAGATTTAACACCATACACTGGTTTTTAACTGTCCCAATGGGTTTTTCTAAGACAGAACCCTTGAAACCTTGCCTTTGTGATAATTTTTAAGAACAGGACATTTTGCATTTTACATTTTTCTGTGAATTGTATTCAGCTTTGAGGCACAAATATATTATTCTGCTGGTAAGGTATAATCAATTTGTATAAGTAAAGCCAGCATTGTTGTTTCTACAAACTTTACCCTCCCCCATGATTTGTTTGCGGGGTCACACGTTTTTTTTTTCCACGAGCACTCAGATTGAGGAAAACACTATTTAAGGACTAGAGGGACTCCTATCAATTATTTTATATCAGGTAGCTTTGTATTTAATTCCAAGTGGTAGCTTTATTGTATTAAGTTATAGGGCCTGATTCACAGAACTAACTTACGTCAAAATCCTAAACTTACAACAATTTTGGTATTCACAGAATGAACTTACACATTTGGGTATTCACAGAATGAACTTACACATTTGGGTATTCACAGAATGAACTTACAACAATTTTGGTATTCACAGAATGAACTTACACATTTGGGTATTCACAGAATGAACTTACAACAATTTTGGTATTCACAGAATGAACTTACACATTTGGGTATTCACAGAATGAACTTACAACAATTTTGGTATTCACAGAATTAACTTACTCATTTTGGTATTCACAGAAGGCACTTACTCATCAATGAGTAAGTGCCTTCTGTGAATACCAAAATGTGTAAGTTACACAAAATGTGTAAGTTACACAAAATGTGTAAGTTACACAAAATGAGTAAGTTACACAAAATGTGTAAGTTACACAAAATGTGTAAGTGTCTTCTGTGAATACCAAAATGAGTAAGTTTATTCTGTGAATACCAAAATGAGTAAGTTCATTCTGTGAATACCAAAATGGTAGTAAGTTTAGGATTTTGTCGTAAGTTAGTTCTGTGAATCGGGCCCTCAGTCTGTGGAACCTGTCCAAGACAATGCACTAAGGCACTTCCACTTTCTAATGTACACTTTGTTATGTTCTACAACCTGCTTAGTTATAAGCTTTTATCTATATTTGTATCTAACCTTGGTGATGAAACTGTGTTTTTAGTATGTACGCCTTGCTAATCTAACTCCGAATAAGATGCCCCATTATAATGCATACCATTACAATGTATACCATTACAACACATACCATTACAACGCAATTAAAATAAACATTAAAATAGTGTTTACCAGCTTCTCGTAAATTTGTGTAAAAAACTGTTACACTTCATTTTAAAATAGCAGTAAGAAAACGAAATAGAGAATGAACATTTACTGTACATTATAAGGTTAAAAAAAACCTAATCAATATAACGCTGATAGAAAATGAAGCAGATGCATTACAAAACACATTTTTCAGGTGTCCATTCTCTATTTTTACTAAAACTCTGCATTCAGTGACCTACCAAAATGGATGGCATTCTAAACATGAAAGAAAAAAATGTGTTTCTAAACATTACGTATTAAATATTGTTTCTGTCAGAATTAGGTTTACAATTAAAAATGCAATCAAAATCATATTTTGTTATAAATTACCATTAACCACAGAAAAACGTATAAATTGAGCCATCCACCATTTTGTACTCAGTGGATCACTCACTTCCCTGGTATCCACATGCATTGGAGCACTGAAAAAAAAGACAGATTGCTTTTGAACACTGCCACCTGCAGAACACGTAAGTAAAACAGTCACAAGAAACACACATACAGATAATACACTAAAACATCTGAACATTTGCTAATAATATATTTTTTAATAATCCACAGACTTTTGCATGACTCTCTACAGGACACTCACAAAAGTAAGTGTATGTTTTATAATTCAATTGGTATTAAAAAAAACATTTTCAATTAATTTAAAAAAATACGTATATTACATTACTGAGGTGGTATTTAAAATTACTAATAGTAGTATATCAGTGACTGTCATTCAAAAAATGAGTGCTCAGAATTTACCTCAGGGCAAATGCTGGAAAATAAAGGCAAACAAAATTACTAATCCAACTTCAACAAGAGTTTACCTGAGTGATGGTGCGGGATAATGGTGTGGGGCTAAAATTGCTTTTCCTACTCTGAAAGGTGTTTACCTCAGGGAAGGTGTTGGATGGTGGTGGGGGCAGAATTGCTATTCCTACTCCGACAGGTGTTTGCCTCAGGGAAGGTGCCGGATGTTGGTGGGTGGGCAAAATTACTATTCCTACTCCGACAGGTGTTTGCCTCAGGGAATGTACTGGATGGTGGTGGGGGCAAAATTACTATTCCTACTCCAACAGGTGTTTAACTCAGGGAAGGAGCTGGATGGTGGTGGGGGGCAAATCTACTATTCCTACTACTACAGGTGTTTGCCTCAGGGAAGGTGCTGGATGGTGGTGGGGGAGCAAAATTACTATTCCTACTCCAACAGGTGTTTACCTCAGGGAAGGTGCTGGATGGTGGTGGGAGGCAAAACTATTATTCCAACTCTGACAGGTGTTTACCCCAGGGAAGTTGCTGGATGGTGGTGAGGGGCAAAACTACTATCGCTACTCCGACAAGTGTTTGCCTCAGGGAAGGTGCTGTATGGTAGTGGGGGGCAAAATTACTATTCCTAATCCGACAGGTGTTTGCCTCAGGGAAGGTGCTGGGTGGTGGTGGGGGCAAAATTACTATTCCTACTCCGACAGGTGTTTGCCTCATGGAAGGTGCTGGATGGTGGTGGGGGGCAAAATTACTATTCCTACACGGACAGGTGTTTGCCTCAGGGAACATTCCAGATGGTGGTGCAGGGCAAAACTACTATTCCTACTCCGACAGGTGTTTGCCTCAGGGAAGGTGCTGGATGGTGGTAGGGGTCCAAAATTACCATCCCTACTCCGACAGGTGTTTACTTCAGGGAAAGTGCTGGATGGTGGTGGGGGGCAAATTACTATTCCTACTCTAACAAGTGTTTAACACAGTAAAGTACAAGGAGCCTTATGGGTGCTGTTCTGAAAGAAAGTATACAACTGTGCTTAAATATAAAAAAAGAAAACATGTACAGTAAATCATTTTTCACATTATCTTTTCTTTACCACAACCGCAAATTTTTACCTTTTAAAAGTTATGATACCAGAGCACAACAGAAAACAAATGATGCAAAGAGCTTATGAACATTGAAAAAGCTTAACAGGTAAACTTTTTATAGAACAAACTGTTTAGCTCCATAAAGTATTAAAATCTGCAGCAATATAAGAAGGGAAATGTAAAATCACTCCTCTCCCATTCTCACTAAACAAAATAAAAACATATATCTGAGTAAATGTAGTATGTAAAAACTAACCACAGAAAAACACATTGGGGCCAATTACGATCTCGGCCGGAAAACCTCCTACTGCTAGTCGGAAGCTTTCGGTTTGTGGTCCGACCGCAATATTACAATGTTGGCGGTCGGCGCATAAACCGGTCGGTCATTCCGACGTGGTTCCGACCGACTCTCGGAGTCTTCTGGCCGGTCGAACCAGCACCGTAATCCCCTATGGACAGCGTTTCTGCCGTCGGGATTACGATGTTGGTTTCTGACAGCCTTTCTGTGCCGGCCTTTCCGATATGGAAAGGCTGTCGGAAAGCAACTTTGGGGGCCCCTATCAGGGCCCCCTTGCCTCTGCAGCCTACGGTTGGTGGCCGAAGGGGTAACTAGGGTGCCCCCCCTGTAAATCCCTGCACTGTGTGGAAGGAACCAGAATGCAGGGTTTTTCACCCCCCCCCACTTCTTTATGGGAGCCTGTATTACGGCCGGTTTACAGCCGTAGCACAAGCTCCCTTAGAGAAATAGGAGTATTCGACCGAACAGTGTTCAGTCGCATCGTAATCAGACGGTCTGAACCGCCAACCGGAGGTCAGCCGGTCCTGAGACCGCCACGGTGTCGGTCGGAGGAAACTCCGACTGACATCATAATAGGCCCCATTGTCTCTTTTACAGGTGTAATGCAAACCATCCATCCGCCGGAAAAATATAATGATAAAAATAATATACAGCCATGTCTTCTTTACTTTTCTCTACAGATCAACCTATATCACATCACCAGTGTGGAGGAACACAGCCTAAAAAAAAAACACATCATCACCATCAGAAGTTGCTGATCACACAACAAGCCAACCCATTGAAGGTAAAATTGAAGAAAAAAAACACAGTTATCATCAATAATAACTTTCTTTTCACAGGTTTCAAGTAAAAATACAATTGAATGCAAACATAGCATTGCCTATCGAATATGAAATTGATAATCAATACAAAATGTAGAATGTCAAATAAATAATTTCTAAACATTTTCCCTTGCAGGATAATTACAAAAGGACATTTACAAACCAAATCATGAACACATTTTTTTTATCTTTTCCTTTCTGAACAGATCAAGTCATAGCACACCACCTATCCAGAGGAACACAATCTCAACAAATCTAAAAACCCTCACCATCACCTTCGAAAGTTACTATTCACACAACAGAGAACCCCATTTAAGATAACATACGACAAAACTCTAATGACTCCAAAAATAACTTTCTTTTCACAGGTAGCAACCAAAAAAACATAAATAAGTAATCTAAAAACATTTTTCCTTTGCAGGTTAAATTAAAAACACATTCATATACCAAATCACTAAAACATTTTTGAATCTTTGTTTTTCTACCTGCAGATAAAGAATGGCAGCAAGAAACAAGCAAACTATATAAAATCAAGCCGGGGAAACAGACTACTAAGTTACGGTGGCTACCTTTATTGTAAGGAGAGATTAACTGAGCCCTGGAGTCATTGGAGGTGTGTGCAGTATTATGCATCCCATTGCACAGGCAGAGCGGTTACTCTTGGTGACACTTGAAAAAACAACCAAGCATAACTACACTGCCTCAGCAATGGAGATTGAAGTTCGACAAAATATTGAACAAATGAAAACCCCTGCATCCACCTCCAATGAACCTTGTGGCTTAGTTTTGAGGGAGGTTTCCCAAAACATACCTATGCATGTAGCTAGTTCTATGTCTACTATTCCTAATCTATGTCGTATTATACAGAGACAAAAACAGGCAAGTAACCCTCAATGTGTAACACCTCAAACCTACTCAGATGTCAACATCCCTGAAGAATTGTCAGTAACCTTTACTAACAAATCTTTCCGTTTGCATTACAACAAAAACCCTCTAAAACAAATACTAATTTTTAGCACCCCCATAATCTTGCTAAAATGGACAATAGTGATATTTGGATGATGAATGGCACCTTTAAGTCCACCCCATCCCTTCAGCCAAATATACACTATTCATGCCAACATTAATAACACCACTGTTCCTTTAGTGTACAGTTTACTGCCTGATAAGCTTCAACCTATACTGAATTTTCCCCAGCCCTGGATGGGGAGTTATTGTTGGGACTGTTTTATTAATGTTGTGTTGCTCAGCCTTTCCGAGCTTTTTCAAAAGTACGTAAGTGACTGATACCATTGCATTGCGAGACATTGGCTTAATACTTTACCTTGGCATTGGATTGTTTGCAGGTTGATTTGTAATTCTTGTAGTTGTGCTGATGTAGTCCAGAGGATGAGGTATTCTTGCTTCTGCCCATCTCCCTACCATGTAACACCATGTCTAGTTTGCATATCTTTACTTTTCTGGCATGGAATGTTCGGGGAATGGGACATCCTGCTAAAAGACACTGTATACATTATTAACTCTTCTAGTGTCCCATTCATATTGCTATATTGCAGGAAACAAACCTCACTCAAGAGGAAGGTCAACATTTGCCTGCGTGTTGGAGAGGTCAACTGTATTACACCACATTTTCTGCATTCTCTAGAGGGGTTCTTATCTAGATTAGGACATAGGTCCCCTCCCAACTTTACTCCCAGGGAGTTGATCCGAAGGGGGGCATGTTTGTATCTCAGGTCACCTGGATGGGTCTCTTCTTCACATTCTGAGACTTTATGCCCCCAACACCGGGCAAGTTACCAACCTGCATACCTTTGATGGATTTGTTGAATCCTCCTTGTCGGAGCCTCTAATTTTGGGAGGAGACTTCGATTGTGTGCTCGACACTTCTTTAGACAAGTCCCACCCCCCTTTGCCCAGCACACTCGCCCACGCCACATCTTCGGGCTGCACTCCTGGATGCAGGGCTGGCATCTGGACGATGCTTGGCGTGCGACCCACCAGTTACTGCGTGAATACCCCCATTTCTCTCACAATCATGCTTTACACAAATGTATAGATATGTTCATGGTTTCATTGCACCTCCTGCGTTTGATACATAATACTGAGCTGCTGGCCAGGACGCATTCAGATCATTGCGCCCTTTTGCTCACTCTACCCTGGGGCCCCTTGCGGGCCAGGATCCCTATGTTGCACTTGCGGTGCTCGGTGTTGGAGGATGCAGCGTACCAGGGTACGATTGAGGAGGAGATCCGGCATTACTTCACAGAGAATGCCGGCTCTGCATTCAGTCCCTTCATTGAATCGGATGCATTTAAAGTGTATATCCGGGAGATTCGTCTTAAGACATCTATAGAAGTCCGCTCAGCCCTTCGGGCAAAGTTGGGCCGGATTGGTCAGGACTTGCATCCTTTAGAGATTCATGCAATATTGGATGGGGAGGCATGCCACCTTCTTGTACAAATGCACCGACAACACTTAGAAGTATGTGCACAATTATTGCACCATGATTGTGACATGTATATGGCCACCAAGCATGCGGTAGGGGATAGAGCTGGCAGACTGGGCAGACGGGGCTACTTCAGGTGGATACTCAGCATTGTTCCATTGCCGCTATCCACACCCTGATGCCACATAGTACGCAGGCAAGTGGACATTAATGCAGTCTTTACCACGTACTACTGGATGTTGTATGACCAGCTGGAGGGCCCGTACATGGGCGATCTGCACTGCTTCCTGCGTGGCACCCCTATGGTGATGCTGTCGCCCACCAATCAGTAGCAAATGAAGGGTTTCATTACAGACTGTAAAATCAAGGTCCATATTAAACAGTTACCAACCGGCAACACACCTGGCAATGATGATCTGCCACTAGAATTTTATGAATGCTTTCAGGGAGCCCTCACTAAACACCTCGCAGCGATGTATCGGGTTGCCTGGGAGGAAAAATCTCTCCCACATTCCTCCATGGAAGTCCTCATTGTACTGCTTCCTAAGGATGGAGGTGACCCATTTGACAGGGGTTCCTACTGCCCATTGGGTATACTTAATTTAGATTGCAGAATCCTTAGGAAAATCATAGCCCATTGTATTCTTCTGCAGCTGTCCCTCTTGATCCATCAGGATCAGTTGGGCATTTACCCCGGTGTAGTACTTCAGCTAATATTAGGCAGCTTTTTCATATTCTCGATGTTCTCCCTATGGCCATGACATGATCAGTTGCACTTTCCAGTGATATGGAGAAGGCTTTTGCTAGCCTCTGGGGACTCCAATGTGTTGTGGAATCGGAACCTTTATTCTGCCCCGTTTGCCCGGGTGTGTGTTGGTCAGGAGTTTTCTGATCCTTGGTCCATACGCTGCAGTACCCATCAGGGATGTCCGCTTTTGCCATTATTTTTTGCTCTTGCCATCGAGCCCGTAGCTTGCAGGATGTATCTGCTTGGTAATGATCATGGACTGCAAATAGCTAACCATACACATTCCATCTACCTTCACGTGGACGACATCCTGATTTACCTCTAGGATATTACCTCTGGGTAGGATCCGATCATGGAACTCCTACACACCTCCAGTTCATTTTCTGGATTGTTAATGTGCAGAAATCCTGTATCTTTCCTTTGTCAGACCCCTGTGCAGCCTTACTGGAGGAATACGGGCCACTTACTGTACTAGCAGCCTGTTGTATACTTCATAGGGTGTCCATAAACGGGCTTTCTAGAATCATGACCATATATAGGCACAATCCAACCTGCCCTTATATAGGCATAAAATCCCAGACCTTATTTAGGCATAAACCATGCATACCAAATACAGGCATGGCTTCCGACATCCGTCCACCCTAGCGTCTCAACGAGTCCATGAAAAAACTGACCCTCAGGCTGCGGGAGTTTCCCTTGCCCAGGACTATTGATTTCTTCAAGGACTCATACATTATGCATGAACCTCTATTCCTTAAGGGATTCATTCATGACGTCTTTCGCTACCCAACTCACGTCAATGCTAACATTTTCAGGTATAAATATACCTTCCCAAACCCCTGTAAATCAGAGGAGACCTCGACTTCAGAGGAGCCCGATTCCCGGCCAGACGCACTGAGAAGACACTGTCATTCCTGCACGCAGAGAGTCCAGCTTCCAGTGATCTAACTTCCCTTGCGGGGTGTTGGAGTTCGAGTCCGGAAAGAGATTCCTACCTCTCTCATTCTTCAGGTATGGAGCAGACTAGAACCTAGAGGGACTCTTGGCATACTAGACTCTAGGCGTAACTTACTCTTAGTATACTCTAGTCAGGAATACAGCACCTACTTCTACTTCTCCCTACACCTAGGAAAGGTTAGGCACACTGGGTAGAACTAGGCTAAGAAACGCATCGTATGAGTACTCGCATTTTTAGGCTGTGTCATTTTATGTAAATGCATATATGCTGAAAAGATAATGCTAACGCAGTATTATTTATTTTTACTGCTCACCTTGTACATCATTTATCTCGCATACTGTCTTGTGATCGTAACAGCACATCTAACTTACAACAGAAACAAGACTGTTCAATAAACCTTTTATTGAAACGCCCGTCTGTTATTTCTGTGTAACTTTGAGACGTAACTGAATCCTGCACAACTGAGCTGAGTGAAATAGTTATCTATTGTTTCTACGACTCTGGGACACGTCCTGATTCTGTAAGGGAAACACAGTGGTCATGTTTTGCGGCTGTCAGAAACTAATCCCTTCTTGTCGTCAAGAAGTTTCTAGTGGCCTCTGAGCTAGCTGGCACAAGTAATTAAGTTTAATATACTCGATAGGGACATACCGACCTTAGTCCTATGTCAAACCTATAGGATATATTATTCCAATGCGCAGAGCCTATAAGGGAAATAGGAGCTACACTACATGGCGCCCAACGTTTGGTAAGGCAGTAATTCAACGTTAGATACTGAGTAACTCAGCTGTGCATATATTCTTTTCTCTCAGAGACCCCTACCCATATACTCCAAAAGACGTCTGGAGTGGGCAGGGATAGTATCCGCCACGGCTACATAGGGAAGACCCCTATATATTAGCTGTTTGGTTTGCTCAACGTTGAAGGATACAGTGTTCCACAATATTGTGCACCTTATCTTTGTTTCCTTGAAATTTGTTTCCATATTTTCAAGCAGAAAAATGTCAGGCACTGACAATGACGCCGGAAACGGTGTAACTGCGGCTGATCCAGCCCAAGCAGCATTTTTTAACAATACCGGTTTAAATGAAACCGAGGAGGGTGTCATTGACATCGCTCCAAACTTAAGAAGAGCCATTACTCTAAAACTTATAAAACATGGCCTACCACCAAGAGGCGGTAGAGCAGTTTTCGTGATTGAGGCACATGAATCCTTTCAGACAGAGGTATTCTATTCATGGGTAATTCTTCCTGAATCCAATCCAGTAACACACTTGTTTCACTTCTACAAAGAAGATGAAGCACCAGAGGAATACATTCCTTTCGAGGATATTGAGATTCCATTAACATACCAGGAGCATCAGCTCTGGTTTAAAGGCGCCCTAAAACACAATAAAAATATAACCAGGCTCGGTCCACTAGGTAGACCAGGAGCAACATGGCCGATTCTAGCAGGCTATACACCTCATCCAGACATCGAAATAATGTCAGACGAGGAAATACTTAATCAACTCACAGAGTTAATAAAAATCTACAGACAATTGGTTCAATATGTCATGCGGACTTTCACAGTCCAACCACCATTAACACTTCCAAATCAAACCCCTCACCAGGGGAACAATCTAAAAATTACACCACAGACTCTATACGCAGTCATGGGTAAAATGCCCACTAAGCGGGAGCAAATTCCATTTTGGATAGCTCAACAAATTACTCAAATCGAAGCAGTATTTCCAAATACTAGCCCGCATGAGAAACACAGAATCCTAACCATTAGTTTACCAATGGGGATCACACCACAACTGGAAGACTGCACCACTTGGGGCTCAGTCTTTGCTGCCATCTACACTAAAACACACGGCATTCCGTCAATTGCGGTAATACCTGATGTCCTAAAACAAATTCAAAACGAATACGGGGCAGAGCCTGCTTTAAATTTAGGTATGAAATTACTGAAAAATTTCGACCAGGTCTCAACAATAATATTGTCAAATATTAAAGGGGAGGCAGCAGCAGTGGCGATCCGACAAAAATTAAGGGAATTTGATGTTACAGAACATCAAACAGAGCTACCCAGAATTATAGAGCAATCATATGCAGAATTAGGCAGAGATAGTTTGGGTGGGAGACCAGTTAAACCAAAACTATCTGAAAGTCCTGAGAAGGACTCAATTAAACAAACTCCTACATCTTCTAAAAAGAAGTGGGAGTCTACTAAACAAAATTCAAATGAGAAAAGATCTCAATCCCGAGGTAGGTCTCCTCAAAAGGAGCCCTCTGAAAGGAGGTACAACCTCAGGAATAGGGATAATTTGAGAAAACCTGATAGGTATCAAGATAATGATACACGTTCCTCTCGTCCCTTTCAGGTCTCATCACAGACTTCGGAAAGAAGAGGACGAACAGAACATAGAGAAGAACGCGTGAAATCGAAAGACGACAAGCACGCAACAAAAATTAAAACTAAACCTCAATTCTCCAAAAAGAAAGTAGCAGGTCTAATAGTAAGACATGCCGAGAATTCTGAGAAGTCAACTCAAGAACGGAGAATGGGCTCAGACAATGCTGGACAGTGCAGCAGAAGTCACAATAGCTCGCCAGAACCTGATGGAACTTCTGGAGATAGTGGACTTGAATGAGTACATTACAGTAGAGACTGTAGACACCAGGGTTAGTACTCCACAAAGGTTATATGAAATAACACTCCGGATGGAGGGAGACAAACCTAGACAGGTTAAAGCACTTTTTGGGAAAAACTATCAAAGGGTTATGACATACTTCTAGCAGAAAAAGACTGGCCACCACAATTTGTCAGGGAGTGCCCACATGGCGAGGACATGATTATGCCTGCCTTCTCCAGTCACATACCAATTCATTTAAAATATACATATGCCAGAAAATGGGCAGTGGCCCAGGCTCCAGCATTATATAAAAATCATGTAGGATGGGATGAGGACTCCCTCACCATAAAATAAATCTGAAACATGAACCTACTGCTCAGAGGCAGTATCCTATTAAGCAAGAAGCTAAAAAACAGGTCAGGGAGATCTTAGATCAACTTGAATACCAAGGGGTGATTGAAACATGCACCTCCTCCATGAACAATCCTTTGTTTCCTGTCTCCAAACCAGACAATACATATCGTCTAGTTTTGGACTACAGACATTTAAACACTTGTTCTAAAACTTTTGCAGTGCAAAATGCACACAGCACAGCATTAATGAATAACATTGTGCGTAAAAAATACAAAACAACATTAGACATCTCAAACGGTTTCTTTTGTCAAAATATAGCACCTGAAAGCAGGTACTTAACGGCATTCTCCATAATGGGGACCCAGCGTCACTTTTGTCGACTCCCACAAGGGTTCAAGAACAGCCCAGGTTTATTCTCAGCGAGAGTAACGGAGTTACTACAAATTTATGACAACGAGGCATTGTCCTATGTCGATGACATCTATCTGACAGACGATGACTTGGAAAGACACTTGAACAGGGTGAGCACCATTATATTGGGATTCGCCTCTGAGGGCTATAAGTTCAACTTTAAAAAATCTCGAATTGCCCATCTCAATGTCCTATTTTTGGGATATGAGCTTTCAAGTGAAGGCAAGAGCTTGGCAGCTAACTTTCTAGAGAAATGTGCGCTGCTCCAACCTCCAAAAACGCTAAAAAACTTACAATCCATACTGGGATTCCTAAATTTTGGAAGAACATACATTCTAAACTACGCAGAAAGGGTTAAACCTCTCTACGCATTAATCAAACCTGATTTTTCAAATAAAAACTGGACACAGGAACACACAGAAATGTTGCGTTCACTCCAGGCTAACATGTTAGCAACAAATCACTTACAAACACGCCTAAGTCAAAGAAATTTGGTGATTCGAATAATTTCGGGTCAATGTGGATTCACTTACTTAACCTTTAATGAGGGTGAGAAAGTACCAATTGCATACAAATCACATTTGTATACACAAGCGGAAATGCGCTTCAGTTCAACTGAAAAATTCTAACAGCAGTTCAAACAGCTGTAGCAAAAGAAAGAGCCTTAGCCCAAGGGAAACGCATAATTGTCGTTACCCCAGTACCAGCTTTAGAAGCGGTCACAAAAGCAAGCATTCCAAATGCTAAAGCTTTACATCCGAGATGGATACAGTGGGTTAATTCTCTTGCTGCAACTGATGTTGAATATGTTTTTGATCCAGATTTAAAAACACAGGCATTTCTCCAATATGAACAAGAATGTTCTCTGCCCACTGAGATTCTGCCTCTCGATCAGTATGAATTCATAATTTACACTGACGGATCCGCACAGCCCGCAACAGGGAGTAAGCAAGCTTACAGTGCAGCGTGTGCTATCGTTAAAGGTCGCATGCGAAATGGCATCTTCAGACCTATGGTCACAAAAACTCAATCACTAGGTGATTGTACAGCTCAGCGAGCTGAACTACAGGCATTCAAACTGGCACTTGAGAGTACGGATCGAGAATTCCTCACACTGATAGTGTGCGATTCCTATTACTGTGTTCAGTCGTATAATGATTATATACGAACCTGGCTTGAAAATGGTTTTAAAGATGCGAAAGGTGGCACAATAAAGCACAAACTGCTTTGGGAACAAGTAGTTCAGTTGAAAAACGAACTACCAAAGGCTCACGTGATTCACACACTGAGTCATCAGCGTGATGGCGTTCACGTTGCAGGGAATTCATTGGCTGACGAAGCCGCAAAGGGGGCTGTTCAGACGGCTTCCGTAGCTGCGATCACTCGTTCAAAAACAAAAATAGACGGTGAGATAATGTTAGCTGTCAATGCTTCGAGCAAAGGCAGCAGTGCAGCGTTACCAAAAAAGTTTCCACTCAAGTACTCTTATGTAATTGATGCGAACAACGTTCCTTTTGCTCGAATCCCTGGAGTGGGGGATAGGGTAATTCCAAACATGGAACGAAGAGCAGCCTTGATTTATGAAACACATTTGGGGGAGGGTCTGTCACATCAAGGGATCTCAAAAACAATTTTGAAGTTAAAAGAGATGTACTGGTGGCCTGGAATGAATACACACATTCACATATTCATCAACAACTGCTTAGACTGTAAATTACAGCGAGAAAGCCACCAGACACCATGCAGCGAATGCGGCAGCCCAGTGCAGACACCACTGTTAGACAGCATTAGGCTATCTAATCGCCAGCGTCCTACTGGACAAAGGCATTCCCGCAAATACTAAATCTAGGTTCCTATGGTTATGGCCTCAGCACTCGGCTGACGCTCGAACTGTTATAAAAGATTTGCGAGTCTTTATCGGCACATACGCAATAGGCACGTTTCATTCTGACCAGGGTCCTGCGTTTAGCTCTAGGGCATACAAGGAGGCCATGGCCAGTCTGGGCGTTGCATTGCGGTACTCCTCTCCATTCCATCCTGAGGGAAATTCTGTTGTGGAAAGGAAAAACTAGGACATAAAGCAGTCTATAACAGCTAGGGTATTAGGCTCGGGTGATGGGTGGGTCAAACACCTCATTAGCGTTCAGCGCGCTCTCAATAATTTGCCAAGAAGTTCTCTAGGGGGGGTCACTCCATATGAGGTCCTATTTGGGACAAGAATGTGGGTTCCAGACTTAGAACATGTAGGCACAGTGGTGGACATGAAACCATTTGATATCAAAGATCGTTTGGCTGTTTTACAGGATCTTAACAAGTTAAGAACGAAACAAAGCAACGTATCCCTACAGCCAACCACCACTGGGGAAAAATCGGCGGTCCCAGCAAGGCCTGTCTGGATTCCAAAAGTTGGGGATCTAGTCAGAGAAAAAATAGCGGACAAGAAGGAATTTGGACCTTCTTACAGACAACCGGTACCTGTTCTAGCTGTTCAAGGAACAAGGACAGTACTTCTGCCGCCCCTTGCTGGAAGAAAGGAGAAAAGATTTGTGTCAATCGACCTGATCAAACCACAGTATGTGGCCAATACTAAGCAGTAGGCCTCGTGGACTCCGACCTAGTAGCAGACGCACTCCTCTCGCTACTATTCAAGAGGTTCAGACTGAAAGACTGATCACGATCGAGAACTCAGCTGTAACAAATGAAGGACTAAGCAACCAAGCTATGGAACTCATCCCTCTTGACAACCAAATAACAGTTCGTCCAAATACACCTGTCTACACCAACGTGACACGTGAAGAACTGGTTCCTGTGATTTCAACGAATCCTGATGCAATTCCAACAATTGACAGAACTGCTTCTGGCTATTTCATTGACTTTGATACGTTCTCAGAAGATCCAAGCGAACCTGAAACGACGCCAGCATCATCAAAATTCAAGCAGCAAGTACAAGACTTTATTCACTTTCTGAAAAAGACTTATCTGGTTTCTCCATGGATTGAACTCTGGATTACATCTGGACTTTTTGTTTTCCTGCTCTGGCTAGCTTTGGTAACAACTGTAAGCGTGCTTATAAGTGGCAGATACATCCATGTGAACATTGAAGGTAAAGACGTAAATGTTCTTTTGAAACCACATAAATCTTCCCATCGTGAAGCAAGAGACTTGTCATCAGTGAACATCACAGCTGTTCCTATACAGGATGGTATAGTGTGGGACAAAACAGATTATGAAATCTTCGGTCCAAGTGAACAATTGAACATTCCACATTTATTTAAAATTTCACTAAGTGATTTAATTACGTCCAGTACCTATTCAGATGATTGGGACTTAGAGACTGTTCAAGATATAATGTTTGATCTAGAGAAATCTGCTGCATTTTCTAAAAATGAATTTTTAGAGGGTTCATCTGGTTACGAAGAATTGTATTGTTATAACCACTATGGTCATCATTATTTGCACAAAACTGCATATCCAAGAAATGTGTTTATGTTTAACCAATGGGAACATTGTCCTACACCACCACAAGGTAGTTCGAAAACTTTTGCTAGTAAATTTCCATATTTTTCAGGTTATAATACATCTGATCCAGAAACGTTTTACTATAAAAATGTAAACAAAACAGGACTGAAAATTATGTTAACAAATACCAAACAGATTTACTCTGAAGCATTTATTGCCCAACTGTCTACACAGGGTTTCGACTTATGGAAAGACACTATTGAGACAAAAACTGTCTGGGGTAGTAAAGATTGGCAAGTACAGGGTATAGAAGCTTTATTTAGAGCCTGTATCATCCCTGAACAAATACTGTTTTTGAATGACACCGTCCAACAGACATCTTGTCTTGGATTAGCCAAGATCAAAGAGATGAAAACACCTTCTGTGCCAACACCTGCCAGTGATAATAATACAAAGGCAGTGGTAACAGTTGACGATATACTACAACTCAACAGAACTCATCCAAACTGGAGAAAATGGTTGATCTGGCCCACAGACACAAACATCTGTCAGGAAAGGTTCTTGAACAAAACTCAGGGCTTTACTATCCATAGGCCAGACCCAAGATATGTCCAAAGACAACATCCGGGGGTAGTTACAACATACAGTGTAGGAAAATTATGCCTCGATTGGCTGCATAAATCTACACTACAGGATGTGAAGCAACACTTAACCTTACTTGCACATGACGCAGATCTTAGGGAATTCTTGCTTGGACCAAGAAAACCACGTCAAAAACGTTTCATATATGCCGGCATCTATGCTGCTTATAACGAAGCATGGAAAGTGTCACAGATAGAGGCTGCAGAACGGATACGTGAACTTGATTGTATTAATTTAGAGAAAACACTCTCTGTAGTCGACAATGGGTTAACAACTTTGTCCTCCAGGATATATTCATTGGATGGCATTGTATCCTCTGCTATCGACATTCTAGAACAAGATTTGGCTATGTTACAACAAGGTCAATCTCAATTACGTTCTATTGTGTTATTGACATGGACGCTGCAATCTTTGCGAGCGGGCTATGTGCCTTGGCGTTTCATCAACACGTCGTCTCTGTTTGCAGAATACAATCTCACTGATAAACAGATCGAATTGGCACAGAGAGGAGCGAGGTATACAGTGCTGAGCATTGAAAAAATGGAGAAATTACCATTTACAGTGGCAGAAAAACCAGCTACAGAATGGGTTATTCATGGCAAAATAATGTTGCCTGTGACAACTTTTCAGTTTCAGTATTGTCTCAGACAGATGCAAGCAGGCAAATATGAAAGGTTGGGTAAGGAATACATTAAGATATCTTGGAAGTTACCATATACACATAGATGTTGGAGTGAGGTTCGTGAAGTGTTTCTTAGCGGTATCAACTGTAAACATGCACTGACCGGTTCACTCATTTGTCAGGACATTTCTTTACACGGGGCTTGTAATGGTTCTGTGGCAAACTTGTCTTGCCATCAGCACGGTTCACCAGCTGCTGTGATTAATCCAACGTTTGGACAACTTTCGAATGGGAGTTACCTCATGTTGAATGATCAGAGCTGCTGTGGAATGTTGCCAGGCATCCCATATCTAGTAACGGTCAACTCCAGGGTCACTTGCTGTATGCAAGTATTGTTTCCCCCAATAGACACAGTCAGGGAGTCGCCTTTATGGCCTTCGCTGAACGTCTCTTTTATAAGATTTGATACTTTAAGCAGAATGAAAGCCATGCTTTTGCAGCAAACAGTGCCTTTGACCTCGGCCAAAGAAACCTATGATCTACAAGTTGCAAGGACTTCGGCTGAGATACAGACTTTAATACGTACAAACTGCCCTATACATTTCGTAGAAATGATATCACGTATCTTTAACATGTCAGATACAACAGGAATTGTTCATGTATTTAAGAGCATTTGCACCGGTCTCTTAGCACCGTTCCAGGCAATACTTGGAATCATTCCGAACTTTGCACATTCGGTGTTTGGTGGCATACCATTAATTCTAGCACTTGTTGCGGGAATTTTATTCATCTGTCTGCTATTGCGCTATGGCCAGCCTCTTCGCCGAAATCACTCCGAGCGAAATGGAGAAAGCTCTCCTTGAAAGAAAGTGCTGTGAGCGAATAGTACAGCTACTAGGCATGACTCGTCTACGGGACCTTAATACCACGTGGTTCCTGTCATTCCGACCAATTTGGCAAGATTGCATCTTACCTGTTCTACGATGCCTGCTATGCGGTGAAGAATGCGTGTTGAACGCTTGTCTAACATATCCATCAGCTGCGCCAAAGGATGTCGATGCTTTGCTGGACCCGATAACGGCCCATGCTCTGTGTTGTCCCCAGAGGCTTCCGATCCTGATGTCAGCATTCATTGAGATCTCACAGTCGCCTCCTGCTACTGCTGAGGTACGAGAAACAACTTCAGGCACACAGGTAACAACGAACGCGAACATTGCTGAGAGCGATGTTTCCCATCTTTGTGCGGTCAATCTTTTACACGAGGTGTTCCAGCTTACACTGACGACAGTGGAAGATGTTTTGTCTATTGAAATAGATGATCTAATGTTTACACCAGACCAGTGAACTGACTCTGATTCGGCATACTGTGTTCCAGTGCAACAGCAGTAATTTGGCCTTCATTTTTCAAAACCTTGGAACATTCCCAAAATTTGAACTTTATTCCCATTTTTTCGAACGAAAATGGCACTCCAATCTGCTTGAAGTAGAACTAGCCTTATAATACAGACTTGGCAGTACTTCCAGGGACACTTAGTCATCTTGTGTGTCTAACTCAGTTCATTTAAGTTTCGTGACAGGAATTGACTTTTGATTTTGCACACACTTATCGATCAATTTAGTCATATGTAAATATTGCTTTTATGTTAGTCTGCATTTATTTCTCACTTTCTGTAGGAAATGAAACGCACTGCTTGATGATGTACAGCATCCTTTGCATTTTTAATATGTCTTTTAAAGCTTTTTTAGGATATGTTTTATTATGCGGTACTCCATTTTGATGTTTAGCATTTTAATGTTTAGCATTTTAAATGTTTAGCATTTTTAGTATTGTTGTATACACAAAAGAGGAGTGGGTGTTGTATACTTCATAGGGTGTCCATAAACGGGCTTTCTAGAATCATGACCATATATAGGCACAATCCAACCTGCCCTTATATAGGCATAAAATCCCAGACCTTATTTAGGCATAAACCATGCATACCAAATACAGGCATGGCTTCCGACATCCGTCCACCCTAGCGTCTCAACGAGTCCATGAAAAAACTGACCCTCAGGCTGCGGGAGTTTCCCTTGCCCAGGACTATTGATTTCTTCAAGGACTCATACATTATGCATGAACCTCTATTCCTTAAGGGATTCATTCATGACGTCTTTCGCTACCCAACTCACATCAATGCTAACATTTTCAGGTATAAATATACCTTCCCAAACCCCTGTAAATCAGAGGAGACCTCGACTTCAGAGGAGCCCGATTCCCGGCCAGACGCACTGAGAAGACACTGTCATTCCTGCATGCAGAGAGTCCAGCTTCCAGTGATCTAACTTCCCTTGCGGGGTGTTGGAGTTCGAGTCCGGAAAGAGATTCCTACCTCTCTCATTCTTCAGGTATGGAGCAGACTAGAACCTAGAGGGACTCTTGGCATACTAGACTCTAGGCGTAACTTACTCTTAGTATACTCTAGTCAGGAATACAGCACCTACTTCTACTTCTCCCTACACCTAGGAAAGGTTAGGCACACTGGGTAGAACTAGGCTAAGAAACGCATCGTATGAGTACTCGCATTTTTAGGCTGTGTCATTTTATGTAAATGCATATTTGCTGAAAAGATAATGCTAACGCAGTATTATTTATTTTTACTGCTCACCTTGTACATCATTTATCTCGCATACTGTCTTGTGATCGTAACAGCACATCTAACTTACAACAGAAACAAGACTGTTCAATAAACCTTTTATTGAAACGCCCGTCTGTTATTTCTGTGTAACTTTGAGACGTAACTGAATCCTGCACAACTGAGCTGAGTGAAATAGTTATCTATTGTTTCTACGACTCTGGGACACGTCCTGATTCTGTAAGGGAAACACAGTGGTCATGTTTTGCGGCTGCCAGAAACTAATCCCTTCTTGTCGTCAAGAAGTTTCTAGTGGCCTCTGAGCTAGCTGGCACAAGTAATTAAGTTTAATATACTCGATAGGGACATACCGACCTTAGTCCTATGTCAAACCTATAGGATATATTATTCCAATGCGCAGAGCCTATAAGGGAAATAGGAGCTACACTACAAGCCCTTCACACTTTCAAGTATTTAGGTGTCTGGGTATATCATCTCCTGGACGCCGTTCGGGAAGATAATTTTGGGAGGGCCTTGATGGGGATACGGTCTTCTTCCACCATTAGGAAGAGGCTCCCACTGTCTCCAATGGGCCACATTCCCCAACATGGTGGTCTTGCCTCGCTTGTTGTATTTTGTTGCCAATGCCCCCATCTTTATCCTTAAGAAGGCATTTAAGAAGCTTAACACCTGCCTGCCGGACCTGATTTAGGCATCTGGCAGGTATCAGGTTGCACTGCATGGATATTTCTTCCCCATAGTATCCGGGGGTCTCGCTTCCCTTGATGACAAAGCATATTACTTGGCTGGACAGGTGCCGTGGCTGATGACTTGGATCACGTCGGATCCCCCCTTGGAGGTGCAGTATCTCTGGCCCGTGGTTGACTAGCCTATGGTCCTCCGTTCAGTGCTGGTGCCTTCAACACGTGCTGGCGGTTGGTCCACTTCTGCTTAGGGTGGTCAGGTACTACTGGAACAGGTATCTCCCACGCCGACGTTGTAAGGTAGAGTACTTGCTGGATCGCCCCCTGTGAGTGCTGCCTGGTCTTGTAGAGCTTGGGGCTGAGAGAACCAGGCTCACTGACATCTTGTGGACATAGACACAGTTGGACAACTGTTTGTCTCTGAAGGTGTATTTTCACTTGAAGAGCTGAAACAGGCGTATGCTTTGTCACTTGGCCAGTTCTTGGCATACACTACCCTGCTCGCTGACTTGCATGGTGTCTGGGGGACCTGGACGCTGGGCCAGCGACTGACCCTACACTGCAGATGCTATTAACATGGAGCCCTAGGCACTATAAGGTCACCAATGTCTATTGCACAATTTATACTTCGGCTGACCCACTATTCCCTGCTCTTTGGGGGTGGGACCTGCAATTGGACCTGACGGACAATGACTGGTCCAATATTCTTGGCTATATCCCACGGATTTCCCACAATACCAGAATACATTTATTGAAATTTAATTATATTCAACGTACTTATTTGACCCCATCTCGGTTACACCGGATATTTCCATCAGTCCCTCATGAGAGCCCTCGCTGTGCAGCAGCTCATGACGATTTCTTTCACATGACTTGGCAGTGACCTGTGGTGCATCCCTTCTGGAGTACTGTCTGTGATTATATTACCCTGGTGACCGGTAGATGCCATATTGACATCCCACGTGCCTGCTTGTTGGGTTGGACGCCCAGACCTAAAACTGATAGAGCCGGGCCAAAACTGATCAACCTTGCTTTCGCACTGTCCAAGCGTGCTATAGCTATGAATTCAAGAGCAAGCATGGCCCCATCTATACCTGTCTGGCAACTTGAGATGCGGCGCTGAACCCAGAGGGAAGAGGTTGTGATGCGTGGGCTGCGCTATCAGGCAGTAAGGGGTGTGCAGATCATAGGTTGAGATATTATACTACTTGTCTTAGAGCTTTCTTCCAATCTGAAACCATCATAAGCTATCCGCCTCCTACTGGGTGCAGGCATTCTGCTTATGTTCCAGGGGACCTGGGACACTCATTCTTGCAGTTGTGTCTACTCTTTTGCACTGCCGTTTCCCTCTAATTTGGTACTACATCAGGTTATGCTTCTACATGCCTGCTTATGTATTCATGCTCTTATTATGTATATGCAATTTAATGTGAATGCCCGCGCTATTACCACTGGATGTATCTTATTGCCTTGTCACCCACCATGCTTGTCACCTCATTCCTGTGCCTCCCTTTTCCTTTTTTATTTTTTTCAGAACTCCATCTTATATGTTGTAAATAATGGGTATCATGTCCACTGATACTGTTGTTCAACCTGATGCTCTTTTATGTACGTGTCTCTTTCTCTCAATAAAGAACAATTAAAAAAAAAAACTCACAGAAACTCGTAATAGGTACTATTTATAGCACGTGATTAAAGAAACATTCCGGAGGGTATTGTTATTTATTTAGTGCGATAATACATACACTATTCCAGCCTTAATAAATTGGGCTCGGTCCAATGCTGATAAATTCGAAACCAGGGCTTGAGTGTACAAATAGACCTGCATCAGACAGTGCACTGGCTCCATGGACAGTATAAGGACCCGAGGCTAGGTGATGTATGACATTGTGTGTGCACCCATACTGGGTTGAAGGGTCGTGCACCCATAGGTGAGTATGTGAAACTGACACACTTTTCTGTAGTGTAGAAAGGGACTGAAAGTATGTCAAAGAAAATCTGATGTTCACCATATCCTTTTGTTGAAATATACCTAGAGAAGCAAAAAACGTTGCTTTAAGATATTAGTCATTCTCAAACCTATTTTTACTGATACAATCACTTATCCAAATCCCATGTTATCGAAAAGCAAAATAAAACATGATATTTTCCAATTAAAAGGACAATATTTATATGGGTAAGACAAAACACTAAGGCGCACCTTTTTCCAAAATAGTGCAACTTTGGATCAGCCTCGTATTTGTAATTTGAGGGCTTTTTTTGCCTATTTCAGGTCTCTTCTCTTGATTCAATGGTATGCCTCCCTTTTCTTGTGTCATCCCACACAGGTTCATCTTGGTCTCACTGTGTTCTAAATGGATACGTTTTATCCCTCTACTGCTCAATTAAGGAGACTATTTTCCTCAAATCCCTTTTAGCCCTCAGTGGGAGTGGATGTATTTCCTTGGCATCTCCCCCATGCTTGTTCCTGCAGCAGACTAGCACCCACACGCGTTCCCTATTTACTCCCTTCCTATGGTGACCAGATGTCCCACTTTTCTCCACACGGTCCCGGTTTCCCTGTGTCCCGAAACTTTACTCCAAATTGTACTGTCTGGGTTGAGCATTGGTGTTAAAAAAAGATGTGCACGTGCCCCCTTCTGGAGAAGTTACAGCGGGACGTCACTCCTCGTGGGCGATACAACATTCGAAAAGCGGGTGACTATTTTTTGCATGACTTCAGGTATCTTGGCATTCATTTATTCAATACAACCATGTTATGTGCCACAGAATGAATGCAGTGTCGATGCTGTTCTTCCACAAACATTGGAAACAACCGTAAGTTGCAAGATTTTTCCGGTGTTTATGAATGAAGGTTCACACTTGTTTTTCAATAGCAACGATGTTAGGTTTCTGAACTCAGTTGCCTCAGCACCCTAGTCGGGATGGAAGAAATGCACCACTCACTTATGGCCAAATATCCATTTGAAGAAAGATGGTTTTCTGTCCAGACACACTAACTAGCAGTAAGGGAAATATTTTAGAGACTTCTTCTCTCTGGAATTCCCTTCTCTTTCTAAAATAAAGCAACAATGTAATGGGGCCCGGGCCGGGGGAAGGCAAAGCCGGACCCAATGGCAAGCCCATGAAAAAGGGGCGACCGCATTGGTCGCCCCAAGTAGAACTCGGCCCCCCCAACCAGGCCGCAAGCCGCGGAGGGGAATAAGAAGGGGGCAGGCAGCCCCCTCGAGCATTCAATCCCCTCTGACGGCAAGAAGAAAAGGAATGCCGCCATCAGGAATCCGAGCAAAGGAGAAGCAACATCCTCGGGGAGGAGAATGAACGTGGAAGAAGTCGACTTGCATCCACGGGGAGGAGAAGGAACGTGGAAGAAGTCGACGTGCTGGGGAAGAAGCAGGGACGCTGGCGAGGCGACGAAACATAGGCAGGATGGCACCAGCACCTGGAGCCAGAACGGCGGTGCCCGGAGCTATCAAGCCATGTCCCAAAGGGGCCGGGGCTCTAAGGGCCGACGAGGCTGCAGACAGCAGGCTCGCTACAGGGGTACCTCGAGTCAACGCGGCGGATCGGAAGCACACAGCAGGAAGCAAAAAGATGTGTCCCGGTCTTGCGGGAGGGAGGCCAGATCACGCGCCGCAGGATGGGTCGGAACTGTCGACGGTGCCCCCGAGGATGGTGGCGTTACCACGAGGTGAGCACGGGCCGGTATTTCTTTAACAGTAATGGACCGGGGGTGGGGGCGCATTACAGCCACTGTTAGTCCGCAGAATACGAGCGCAGCCGGGACGGGTCTGCGAGCGGCGCCTAGGGCCGTAGTGCGAAAAATATCGAAGACTGTGTGGCTTATACGCCTTCTTGACGTCATTTGTCAGTGCGCGGGAAAAATGGGCGCACTTAATGATGAGATTTTCCAAGGGGTTTCCTCACAAATGTGGCTCCGAAACTGCCTGAACAGCTGGCATTGATACATTGAGGGGGTCGGTGGGGACGGTCCCACTTGCTCAAAAACGACTCCTCAGTCACAGGCGCTGGCCTGTTTGAACCGGCATAGACAAAGAGGGAAGTACGAAGTCACCCCGTTACAGAATGTGTGTCTTCCTAAGATTGATGGTATCACAATTGACCCAGGACGTGGGTTTATGGTCAGTGAGGCCGAATATAGAACCGGGGGAAGCAGGTCGAGTCTCGGCGTTGTTTAACAGCCGGTGATTCTGGGCAAATCACTTAATGCCCGTATGGAGATAAGCAAAGCAGGTGACCCGGAGTAAGGGAACTGGCGCTCGTATAAAGTGCGCCAAGGCATTCAGGTCGAGTTCGCACTAGGTTACCAAAATAACCTCTGGGTAGCCGTGCTCGAGTAGTGTCCAAGACCCGTATCTGCAACCCTATACAAATCTGCTACATTCCCGCACGCTAAAGATCGGAGGTTTCGGGCTTTCAGGGAGGTTAATTTACCAGGGACCTAGGGCAGTATGATGATTGTCACGAAAACGGACTCCTCGTCTCATTTCACAAACACCTCGCTAGTAACCCAAGTGCCAGCGCTAGTGGGCCAATAGTGACATATTTTTATACAGCTTATATTGCAAGGGATTTTACTAGGGACATGGGATGGGGCGATACTGTTTGGCAAGATCACAACATCGTAGTGGCCGTGATCTATAAAACGTGAAAAAGAGACATTCATTTTATAGGCACCCCAGGCAGCCTTTTTATGAGCGTCAAACGCAAGTCTTTAATTCGTAAATGAAAAAAGTGTTCCCTCGCTTTTCCGGCCGCTGTTACCAATTTAATGAAAGCACAGTAAAAGGTAGCAAAGTAAAACCTTTAAACCTAAATAGATGGTCCATATCTTCCGTAATGGGGGTAAAACTAAGTGCTGAATGTATGTGTGAGATGCTGCCTCTTTATAACCAATACCACAGTGCCCCAGTCCCGGGCATTGCTTTCATAAGTCGTTCACATGTATCTTGTAACGGCTGCAAAAGTCCACGCTGGCAGTTTCTCAAAGGAAAGAGCAGTGATTAAGCGGGGACAAAAAATTTCAAATCAGATATATTGGGAGCTGCCGATTACAGCAGTGTCTCAGGGAGCGCAAAGCGAGCCTTGGTATGACAGATTAGCCCTGCGTTGTAGATCAGACTTTGAAAGAAAGGAGAGGGAGGTCAGTGCCTTCGGTTTACTTCCGGGCAATTCTTAAGTTAAGCTGCGGTAAATGCTGCAGACGGGTCAAGAACAGATGACGACAGCGGGTTCATTGATTGAACACCCACAATGCATCATCAAGGGTCCCGAGGACCGCCGTTAGGGGCGGGGGGGCTTGCTGCAGTCAGCAGGACCCAGTTGCTTCCCACACAATAAATGCTGAACATGACAGTGGTGAGCACACCCACTGCTTGAATATTCGTGACTGCCTCGTGTTCAGCAGTTTAGGCAGCACTGGTGATGCGTGCAATAAAGGCCCGATCGACCTGCGAAGGGGGGGCCGGGGCCAAAGGTTCTAGAGGTGAAGAGTCGGTTAGGGACATAGAGGGTCGTTTGAAATGTAGGGAGATGTACAGCAGGGAGATGCGGAGGACAGAAATGCTGTAAGAGGCGTTGTATTAAAATACAAGTTATATCTGCCAGTGATGTTTTTTCATTCACTCTGCAAAGCGTAATCGCACGCCCTCTAGGGGGGCACCTTTTTAGAAAATCATCTCGTTGCAAAAGATCAGTGCAATATTAGAGCAAAAAGGATCGCACCTTTTCCGAACAAAAGTGAGTGCATTTTCAAATCCACATATTCCTTATAACAGTTTGCTTAAATACCGTTTTCCGTTAACCTATTTTAAGGTACCTGATGTGTGGGAGTGCAGCATAGACATTTGCAGGGAAATGTTGTGTTAATGTTTTCGTGCAACATCCGTAGAAAGGTTTCTTTTAGATCAAAACAGGGCCTCACATATGAGAAATGGGAGGGGTCACAGAGAATACTGGCAGTAATATAAGTGAGTTGCTGCTGGGCTACAATATTGAAAACACACTTAACTATCCCTGAATATGGGATATAAACACATGTAGGACTTGGATGGTGATTTCCTTGCACTGTTAGGGACCTAGTCAAAGGGGTCACGAAAAAGCTGAAACTAGTTCAGAAATCCAAAGCTTTCCGCACAAGGGCCTCTAAAATACATTTGCCCAGGGCCCCCCCAAATGCACGAAACTACTGGCATGTTACTAAAGCGCAAAACTGCATAACAAGGCTCTATAAAAATAATTAGACTGGGCCCGGGGAGGAATGCAGGCCTCACGAGAGAACACTGCAGGCATAGTAGATTCTTGCTGTGCTGTGATGGAACCCTGCTCAGGGCGGAACCCTAATAGGTACGACACTCTTGGTTGGCACGAGTTCAGGGAATAATAGAGGTCGAGATAGCGCTGTAATGGATTTCAGTCGGCCCCTCGTAAAATAGGAGTGGATTGCTAGCAGCTGAGACACATTACCACATGATCAGGATCTGGTTAGGACAGGCCGGACTCAGATCAATTACCGCTACCGGCGGGGTGGCCGGCGGTGCAAAAAAATCATTGTCAGTGTTGGCGACCGACTCTAAGGGCGCAGGTTTCCCGCGTAGCTCAGTATGATCACGTTTGGATTGGAACCATACAGCACCAGATAGGTGAGCTAAGGGTTGTGCTTACAGGGTTCGCGCGGGAATAACATTGTTTCCGCGTTCCAAAGGGCCTGTGACAGTCTGGTTACGCCACCAAACCCGCATAGGGATAAATTAGAGCAGTAAGGTTGCGCTTAATACAGGGACATATACCATGGGTGCATTTTTTGAGACCTTCTCTAATGAGTGGGCCCCTAAGTTGGTCTGGCATTGACCATGACCGTTTGAGGATGATAACTCTATCTCTCTCTCTCTAGGGATCGGCAGGCTTCACTGCGAGTGACAGCATCCTGCTCTTTCACGCGGAGCATATCGGCACGCAAAGTAGTGATTGGTAATTTTTGCTTGCACAATAAAAGGTTTGTAAAAACTCATGTAAAGTTCAGGTACCCTTTCTTGGCAGCATCATTTAATAACATGTTTTGATGCATGCTAGTATTTCCCCAAAAATTTTCAGAATAGGAAATCAGTGTAGCCAGTTTCAATAAGATGGTGGGAAACACAGATAAACAAGCATGGGCAAAGCCAGTAGATCCAAAATTGGGGGTCAGCCTTTCATTCTGCAATGCGTGACTTGCTGCCATGGTTTTCATAGAACATTATTGGTATGACACACATTGGCAAAAGCAAGAAATTGTTTTCTGGTCTCGAACGGCACGCGCTGCCACAGTAGTGACTGGCACTGATCGGCAAATATTTGCATCACATCAGAGAGCATTCTGGAAGCATTAGACATAGCGTCACATTGCTACACGGGGAATGCGGGGGTACACGCTTCGATACTGGAACCACTGGCAGTAGGTAGTCAGAGCTTACAACGTTACTTAGAGCGCGCACCCTAATAATAAAGGCGTTCAATAAACAAAACATAAATACAAGTTGGAACAGCATTAACATATGGACAGAGCTATTTACCTTAACTGCAGGCAGTGCTCATACCCTGATACATAATGCGGCACTGCAACTGGTGGCTAAAGGGTTTGTGCGGCAGGGGGTTGGGACTAATTGTCCCATGGATGAAAGGAACATGAAAGCTTGTTGCCCTGACCCCAATCAATGGGTACTGAGCATCGGGGTACAGGAATTCCACATCCCTGAGTTAAACAAATTCAGCCAAGGCAGTACCATTCCTGCGGCGGAGGCGCGAGGGAGCGGGCTTGAGCATGCACGCGGCTAAAATGAAAGGAATTTCCCAGTCTTACCTTATACCAACGCAGCAAAATGGGGAACTGGGGGTAGGGACGAGGGGCTACCGCGGTATGTATGAGCGCTAGAGCAGAGGGGTTTCTTTCGAGGAAGTAGGCGAAGGTAGAGCAGGGGGGAGCTCCCTCCGATCGGTAAACCATAGGTAGCGTGGCGGAAGACAACCTAGAAGGATAGGAAAGGAAGAGAAATTGATAGAAGTAGATGGAAGGCTCATGCAGTGTCCTTGGGATGCCTCACGGCAGGGACACTGAGGGAGCAAACAGTGGCCAGTAGCCACGGAGAGAGTAGATGGAAGGCTCACGGCAGGGGTACCAAAGGAGTGAGAGGTAGAACTCAGCTGCAGGCTGGATAGATGAGGTGCTCACATGGGGTCCTTGGGATGCCACATGGCAGGGACCCGGAAGAGCAGGGAGGGGCCAAGATGGTACTGAAGGCAAGCGGGACGGCACTTGCGGCCCGGGCAAGTCCGGATGGACACCCACCAAGTCGGTAGCAAGTTGAAGCCTAACCCCTTGGCAACAGCAGTCGTGGTATTGGGGCCTCCTTCAGAAGGTGAAGAGCAGGGAGGGGCCAAGATGGCACTGAAGGCAAGCAGGACGGCACTTGTGGCCCGGGCAAGTCCGGACAGACATCCACCAAGTCGGTAGCAAGTTGAAGCCTAACCCCTTGGCAACAGGGCCGTGGTATTGGGGCCTCCTCCAGAAGGTGATCTGTCTGAAAGCAGATAACAACCAAAAATGGACTGAAGGAGCCACAATGGCAAATCATTAAGTGAGGCAACCAAATATTATTTTTGACCATGAGAAACAAATGTATAAAATGTTTAAGCGTTTAATAAACTGCGACCTTTTTTGGCACCAAGCGAGATGTCCATGATGTGTTTAAAGGTCAAAGGGACGCAGTTGGAAAATGACTAAGGGAGGGTGAGGCAACTCGCCGCCTGGGAGGGGTTGGGGCCCGGGCCGGGGGAAGTGTGGAAATAAAATCTATAATTATGCCCCTTCGCTGCCCTCTGCGCGATCTAATTATGCCCCTTTGCGCGATCCCCTTTGCGCGATTAATAATTGCCCACATTAAAAGCCGGCACCATTTTGTTTTTAATTCACCCTTTGGTGTCCCAAGACCCCGAGCACGAGCACGACACCCCTGCACCTGGTTTTCCTCATTTTCACCATCTGTCTCTGTGGTTTCTGCCAAGTCCGGGAAACCAGTACATGAGTTCCTGCTCCCCCGCAGAGATGGTTCATGTTTCTGACATGAAGCACGAGCACAAACCCCCAAATGAGGAAGCCTTCCCCTTCCAACTGTCAGACTATTTCACATCGCAAGTCCCCTCACGAAGCCTAAGACACGCCCCCATTTCTTCACACTCTGCTCCTCTTGCTGAATCTTTGTTCCTCTATCTGCCACGACCTGTTTGTTCCTCTATTTTGCCTCGTGACCAAGACTGTATAAATATTCTGCTGTTGAAAATAAAGAACCCCCACTTAAAGAGAGGGACTTGAGAGATTGCTCCTGTGCCCGCTTGGTGCTGGAAGCGCTCCCTTTAACTCGAGTTATTGGTCTTCTCCTCCTTCATTTGAGCACCACGGACTCCTCGCTTTGCATTGACAAGAAATTATGATTTATTAAGCATAGAAATTCAGAAATGAGGTAATAAGTAAATTTAATTTACCACAGTAATTGGCGCCCGAACATGGGACCTTCCCTTTCCCCCACGCGCCGGCGATATTGGACCCGGTACTGTCCCCTCCTGACCGTTGACGGACTTCAAAAGTGCACAACGCGGGGAATTCCCGCTAACTCCCTCGAGGCGAAGAGGGGGACCGACTGCGGCCCAGCATCCACACGAGGCGGTGAGGAAATAGCGGAACGTCCTGAACCAAAGCCCAACCTGCGAAGCAGACGAGTCCGAGGTTCTACAAATCCCACCTTGAAACTGCGCGCCGCGTTTTCCCAAAATCTTCAAGAGGCCTTCCAGTTACTTTTCGGTGAGTACTGCTGAAAAGTATAAAAACGAACCCACAGCTTTTGTGGGGGCGGTAAAGATACGCGTTTTTTTGGTTTCTCACCTATCTTTGGTGAGGACTACTAAAACTAGTATAAAAGACGGACTCACTACCTTGTGGGCACGGTAAAGATACATGTTTTTTGTGGGTTTCTCACTTATTTTGTGAGGACTACTAAACTAGTATAAAAGACGGACTCACCTCTTTCGTGGGTACGGTAAAGATATTTGTTCTGTTTATGTTTTTCTCACTTCTAAAATCTTTGAAAGTCTTGCCATCATGCCTATTTTCTCGAAAATACGTAAGATGGCAACCAAAAGGAGTATTCTTGAGAAGGAAATTCCCCTTCCTCCTCGGGATACTCCAGGACACTTCATGTATGCAAAACATGGTGTCGGTGCACTTATTTATTGTGATCTATGGGTAGAATATACTAAAGACCTAGAACTCAGATATAGATGGCCTGAAAATGGTAGTTTTGATACGGAGTGTATTATGAAATTAGAGGAACAGTTATGGAAGAAAAAGAGAGTCCGCCAGTCACAGAGTGACTCAGTAGAATTATGGAGAAAAGAAGCCCATAGGAGGCAACAGAAGGAATTGCATAAAGTTGAAAAGGGTAAGAGAATGTCAGAGCAGGCCAAGAAAGAACAGTTACAAGAAATAGGGAAAGAAGTAGTTAGTGAAAGGAATAAAAGGGAACAATCAGCCATTTCTACTGGTTTTTATCCTGTATTGCCATCTGCACCTGAAAACCTTAACATTGCATCAGCACAGCCTACAGCCCCACCACCAGAGGATACTTTTACTAATTTTCTCTTAGATACTCCACCACCCTATGAAGTTCCAGTCATTCAACACCCTCTGCCTCCGCCACCCCTTTCACAACATAACGCACCACCTCTCACTCCAGAAAGGGGTGCCGTAGGTCCAGACCCAGGTAAAACAATTCCCGACTGCCCCTATGACCCGACTCCGAGCAACACAGGGGAGGCGGGCCGAATAAGTAAAATACTTCATGACTCCTGGGAAGAAATAAGACATCTACCAGCAATTGACACGTTTCTTCAAGCGGCCTCTGAGTTTCTTCGTACTGGAGAGAACTCACGAGCCATTAACGCTATGACTACAAGAAGATCACACCCTGTAAAAATGCACATGTATAGGTTCCTCCTTTGCTGTTTCATAAAACACATACAAGCAGAGGAAAGAAATGTACCAGTTTCACTTTTTGACTTATTAGATTCCGCATCCGACCACACTAGTCTAGAACTTATAAATGATGCACTAGACAGGTTCACCCGTAATGTGACCCGTATTCTGCAAAACTTGCAAACAAATGAAGAGAATAAGAAACTTGAGGAGGAAATTACTGAACCTACTGAAAAAGTCCTACCCGTTCGTTCTTCCGCCCCTAATTCACGAACACCCCCGCCTACATTCCTCCAAGGTCACTCTGAACGGTCATCTCCAGATGAGTTATTTGAAAATACATCCAATGCATTAGACTACTGGTTAGACCAGGAACCTCCGCTTACACCGGAGGAGGAGGAAATAGCCAGAACTGCGACCCTATGGGTCTCTCAATATAAGATATATGACAATGATCTCATAGCCCAGCTTTTTCTAGCATTACCACGCTCACATCAAAGATTAGCAAGTCTCTACATGGTACAACATCTCATCACACTCAATGACACTCATTTTAAACATGATCCAAGACTCGAAGATTTTCTGTCTGACTGCGCTGATAACATGTTCCTCCACAATAGTTCAGTTTTTCTTAACACATTTATAGATTTTAGACAGAAATACCAGAAAGTGACTGGATATAGATCTCCCCATAATATGTGTGGATCAACTAATAGACTTCCTCAAACACGCCAGTTCCCCATGAGAGAGGTCCACCCCAGAGCTGACACGAATGGCGCGCTACAACGCGTCTTCATTTATGTACCCTTGACAAAACTTGAGTTACTAAGGATGAAAGAGATGGTTCCCTCCCACTCAAAGGATCCTGCTGGATTCTTTAAGGAATTAGGAGATGTATTAATGATGGGAACATATACTCTTTCTGATATCACAGCAATTCTGAAATTATTGTTGCCATCAGGTATATATGACAAACTAAGAGAAAAAGATTGGGAAGTAGCAGGTGAACACATTAAATGGACTGAACTTCAGAATGACGAAAATACTAGAGTAGCAGGTCAAGGTATAGGAGACAAACTAAAAGCACTTCCTGGCACTATTTTAAAGGTGCTACCACAGTTACTAACAGTGAAAAAGGAGGACTGGGATGCCATTTCCTCCTGCAAACAGAAACATGGTGAAGACATAGGAGATTATTACACTAGACTTGAAAAGTGTTTTGCGGTAAATAGCGGCCTTACGCCAACAAGTGAAGCTTACCCGCATCTGTTTGTTTCCAAATTAGTAGATAACGCCTTGCCAGCCATTAAGGACAGAGTACTAAAAGTAGAAAGTACCTGGCAAGCACATACACCTCCACAGGTGTTACAAATGCTACAATATCACCAGAATCGCATTAGGGATGAAGAAGAAAATGATAAGAAACGCATGAAAGACACAAAGATGAAAGCATTAGTAGCCCAAACTGCACCCCAGCGTCAACAGACACCAAGTAGCCAGACAAATATAAAAAGCACTTGTAATTATTGCAAAAAGATGGGACACTTCGTTAAAGATTGCCCTGTCTTAAAGCACAATTTGGCTACTGGTAAGACCCAGCCACGCCCATATCAGCCAAAACAGAATGATTCCCTAGACAGTTCAACACCTTCAGTTCCACTGACAACACAAATGGCCCAAATGAATATTATAGACAGCGCCTACACTGAATATTACCCAGATTTCTCATGATGTTGCCCAGAGAGAGAAGATGACAAACTGCCCCTAATCCCCATTCCAGTAGATCAGACAGGTCCATTTATAGAGGTCCGACTTCTTGGGGAGGATAGGAAGTTTCTACTAGACACTGGGGCCAGTAAAACAACAATAAGCCATCAAGAGGTCCCAGAGGCTCCTCTCTCGGGTTCAAAAAGTATTTCTCTGGGTTTCTCGGGACAACCTGTGACAAACGTCACGTCAAAGCCACTGCCCTTGCAGGTTGGTCCCCTCATGACAACTACAGATCTTATATTGACAAAATCATGTCCAGAAAACTTGCTTGGTATAAAAACATTGAAAGAATTAGGAGCTGTCATTGTTTGCTCACCTACAGATGTCAGACTATTTCTGCGAGATTTCAAGGGCCACTACACAAGTAGAGAATTAGATGAGCGTTTGAAAGATTTGCCACACACCCTGTGGGCCACTGATTCCACCACAGTAGGATGTATGGAAATAACACCTCACAAGGTTACACTGAAAGAGGGAGCCCAACTACCACGCATAAGGCAATACAAAATTCCACCTCAGGCTGAACAAGCATTAATGTTAATTATTCAGGACCTAATACAGTCAGGTGTGATTAAGGAAACAACTTCTAACATTTGCAATTCCCCTGTTTTACCAGTTCATAAAAAAGTGGAACCAGGAACACCACCTGTCTACAGACTAGTGGTGGATTTGAGAGAGCTCAATAAATGTGTCGTTCCACAACACCCTGTGGTTCCAGACATCTCCACCCTACTCACAGCCATAGATGCGGAAGCAACGCATTTTTCAGTCATTGACTTGAAAAACGCATTCTTTAGCATACCTATTCACCCAGACAGTCAATACCTTTTTGGCTTCTCCTTACAAGGACGAAGTTTCCAATTCACAAGAGCTCCTCAAGGTTTCACAGAGAGTCCAAGCGTATATAGCCAAGCATTAAAAAGACAACTAGATACTGTTCAAATGCCCACGGATACAGCCATACTACAATATGTTGATGATATCCTCATTACGGCCAGATCTGACGCAGCATGTGCTGAAGCATCACTACTAGTACTAGAATTCCTAGCTGCAAATGGCCATAAAGTTTCCCCTGGTAAGCTCCAATTTTGTTTACAGCAAGTGGCATACTTAGGGCACTTGCTGTCAAAGGAGGGTAGGCAGCTTACACAGGAACGCATCCAACTCATACAACAAATACCACAACCAACAACACAGAAACAAGTTCGAGCCTTTGTTGGTCTCACCTCATATTGTAGACAGTGGATCCCACAATTTGCACTCATTTCCAAACCGTTAGTGCAGCTGACAACACTCGAAGCTGGCGCTACTCCACAATTACCCTGGACAGATGAACACACGCAAGCCTTTCAGTCTCTTAAAAAAGCTATGTGTCAAGCCCCAGTGCTGGCAACACCTAATTACACCAAAGATTTTACATTATTTGTAACAGAAAACTCAGGTACAGCACTATCAGTTCTGACCCAACTTCAAGCAGACAAACATAAACCATGTGGTTATTTTTCAAGCACATTAGATCCAGTAGCACAAGCATTGCCTGCATGTCTAAAATCAGTAGCAGCTACTGCACAAGCTATTAGACAAAGCGATTCTATTGTATTGGGACATCATCTGATAGTTCAGGTCCCACACGCTGTAGAACTTCTGTTAAACAGAACACAAACACAGCATCTGACAATAGCCAGACTCACCGGATATGAGATGACACTTTTTCAGCCACACATTGAGATTAGACGCTGCAACATTTTAAACCCAGCAACACTGTTGCCACTGACCTCTCCTACTGAAGAAATTCACGATTGTATTGACATAATTGATTTAGTGACCAAACCAAGACCAGATTTACAAGATACTCCCCTTGCTAAGGCAGAAATGACACTCTTTGTTGATGGTTCATGTATGAGACTCCCCACAGGAGAATTAGCAGCAGCCTATGCCGTCACAAATGGTACAGACACTTTAGAAGCACACAAGATAGAGATACTGTCGGCACAGGCAGCAGAACTCATAGCCCTAACACGAGCATGTCACTTAGCAAAAGGAAAGTCAGTTAACATCTACACTGATTCACAATATGCCTTTGGAGTTGTACACAACTTCGGTACATTATGGAAAGAGAGAGGATTTCTCACATCACATGGGTTCAGAATACAGCATGCTACACTCATCACTGCCCTCTTAGAGGCCAGTCAGTTACCAGAGAAAATCGCAGTGCTAAAATGTAAAGCGCACACAAAAGGAACAGATGAAATATCAAAAGGAAATGATTCTGCAGACAGTGCAGCCAAGTTAGCAGCAAACACAGAATTAAGTATACCACACCGCCAATATACAATACGAGACCCCTTTTCTGACATCCAGGATGTCCAAAGTCACGCCACACCACAGGAACTGCTAGAATGGAAGGAAAAAGGAGGGGTCCTTACAGATCAAGGCTGGATGACACCTGAAAGAGCAGTATGGTTTCTACCGGATGCCATGGTACAAGTTATGGTAAACACCATACATGGACCAGCACATCTGGGAGAAAAAGCAATGTTAGACAGCATACAGAATATATGGCACAACAAACATTTGAGAGCTGCAGCCAAACAAAAAGTTAAAACGTGCATGATTTGTAATCAGTTCAACCCAGGAAAAGGCACAAAGGTGGAACAGGGAGGATTCCAACCCCCTGACCATCCATTTGAAGTTCTCCAGATGGACTATATCCAGATGGAGAGATGTAGAGGTCACAAGTATGTGCTAGTTGTAGTGTGTGCTCTGACCAGATGGACAGAAGCCTATCCCGTCCCAGATTACACTGCAACGACAACTGCTAAACAATTAGTTAGAGAGTTTTTTCCGAGGTATGGGTTGCCCCGTGTCATCTACTCAGATAACGGCCAACCTTTTTCCTCTGAACTCATGAAGCAAGTGTCTCTTCTGTTAGGGTACACTTGGAAGTTTCACTGTGTAAGACATCCTCATGCAGCAGGTCTAGTAGAAAGGCACAACCAAACTTTGAAGACAAAATTGGCCAAGATATGCACTGACAAAGGCGTGGACTGGATGGTAGCCTTACCGGTTGCCCTCTTCTACATGCGTATGGTAGCCCATTCCAGAACTGGCTTATCTCCATATGAAGTGGTCTTTGGCAGACCACCAAATATGTGGGGTACGCCAAGGCCTAAAAGAATAACTGATGTTGACAGTACTATGCTGACTGACTACCTGGCTTCCTTGATGTCTGCACTCCAATCTTGTCGTTCTCAGGTTGCTGCCACCTTCCCTGACAAAACCAACCCGGAAGAACACGCCATCCGACCCGGGGACTGGGTCCTCGTGAGGAACTTCGACCGGACCAGTCCCCTCCAGCCCAGGTGGAAGAAGCCAAGACTCGTACTACTAACAACACGGACAGCAGTGAAGGTCGAGGGCAGGAAGGGCTGGCTCCACGCAAGCCACTGCCGGAAACATTTTGGACAAAAAGACACTGTTGCTGATGGCCCTGCCAATCCCACTGACATTGTGACTGAACAATCTTTATTGCCTTTGGAACTAACCCCACAACAGGATTACAAATCAAAGTTAAGGTCTGCCATTCGGACTCTGGCTAATTAAGTCCATTGGGCGTCGGTCCAGTGGTGAAGCGGTTGGAGCATGGGAATGGATTTTAACACCTTGACTATGTGGGAGAAAAAAAAAAAATGAACTCTAGAAAAAGACATAATGGTCCTATTATATGTTTGACAGTATTATTTTTCCTCATGGCAGTTATGACGTGTCTTGGTTGGATTCTCCACACTGTTTTTCCCCCAACACAACACACCTCTCATACACCCAACAGCACTCAGGAACACACCTATCACGACCTACCCCCTCATGAACAAGCCCATAGACTAGCCTTGCGAAACAATACCTTCATACAGATGCTACACCACACTCAGCAAGCCAGTAATAGCACCAATTGTTGGATATGTGGCCGCATCCCACCTCATCAGAAAAAGGGAGGGATGCCTCTTTTTTTCTTTCCCATTCTCTTATAATGGAACTTGTGAAGCCTGGTTCGCCCTAATAACAGCTGACGCTACTACCCCCACCTCCTGCCCTGACGGAAATAATTCATGCAAGAATGGGTGGCCTTGGGGGGATTTAAACAAGGTACTCAATACTGCCTGTTACCCTAATAAGGAGGGAGATCCTCAGGCGACCGGTACAGTCCTAGAAAGTGAAGAATACAAGCAAGGGAACATGACCATGTCCTACAAGATGTTAAATACCAAACCTAAAAAGAATGCTGGTTCCCCTTCCATCTCGGTCTCACCAGTAAAAGGACACCTGTGCATCCAGAAAAATGGCTCTGTTCCATTAGGACACAGTGACTGTCATACCACTATAAGTTTTGAAGACAGAGGAAAGTCCTCATTTCTAGCATCTCGCCATACTTATTTCATCTGTGGCCAAACGGCCTATGTGCAGCTGCCCTTGAACTGGGGGGGAACTTGCTATATAGCATTCCTGTTACCCCCTGTCTTTGTGGCCCCATCCACTTACCACAGAGACCTCCTAGTGCCCCATGTCAGACATAAAAGAACGATCGATACCTCCTTGGTTGACCAAACGGAAACCTCATGGGAACAGTATACAGATTTTAACAAAGGGTTCTTCTTCTTTGTTGGCCCTGTACAGAACAGCAAGCTTATACGCAGGTTGACAAGGACCTTAGAGGCTGTAGTAAACCAGACGGCGTCTGCCCTGGGGAGCTTAACCCAGGAGCAGTCTGCCATACGATTGGTTACTCTCCAAAATCGCCTTGTCCTTGACATCATCTTGGCTGACAGAGGCGGAGCCTGTAAAATTATAGGCTCTAGCTGCTGTATATTTATTCCTGATAATTCCCCATCTGTATACACGGCCATAACAAAATTACACAAGATAGCCGTAAGTTTACATCAAGAACCTGGCACTTGGACGTGGTCTGACTGGTTCTGGAAGATAATATCGTCCTGGGGATGGCAACTGCTGTCAGCAGCAGGCATAATATTCCTGATAATAACTGGATGCTGCCTTTGCATCCAATGTGGTCCTGCCCTATGCGGTCTATGCGCTGCAAAATGCATTCCTAAACCACTTGTCCAGCAGAGAGAAAGGGAAAGAATCATGTTACAAGAATGTATAAATGATCTCATGCAAATTGAGATATAATGTAGGTACACTCTGGGGCAAGGAGGGAATGTGGAAATAAAATCTATAATTATGCCCCTTCGCTGCCCTCTGCGCGATCTAATTATGCCCCTTTGCGCGATCCCCTTTGCGCGATTAATAATTGCCCACATTAAAAGCCGACACCATTTTGTTTTTAATTCACCCTTTGGTGTCCCAAGACCCCGAGCACGAGCACGACACCCCTGCACCTGGTTTTCCTCATTTTCACCATCTGTCTCTGTGGTTTCTGCCAAGTCCGGGAAACCAGTACATGAGTTCCTGCTCCCCCGCAGAGATGGTTCATGTTTCTGACATGAAGCACGAGCACAAACCCCCAAATGAGGAAGCCTTCCCCTTCCAACTGTCAGACTATTTCACATCGCAAGTCCCCTCACGAAGCCTAAGACACGCCCCCATTTCTTCACACTCTGCTCCTCTTGCTGAATCTTTGTTCCTCTATCTGCCACGACCTGTTTGTTCCTCTATTTTGCCTCGTGACCAAGACTGTATAAATATTCTGCTGTTGAAAATAAAGAACCCCCACTTAAAGAGAGGGACTTGAGAGATTGCTCCTGTGCCCGCTTGGTGCTGGAAGCGCTCCCTTTAACTCGAGTTATTGGTCTTCTCCTCCTTCATTTGAGCACCACGGACTCCTCGCTTTGCATTGACAAGAAATTATGATTTATTAAGCATAGAAATTCAGAAATGAGGTAATAAGTAAATTTAATTTACCACAGAAGGCAAAGCCGGACCCAATGGGGGCCCGGGCCAAACGCCGCCCGGAGGCGGGAAGCCCCCCCCCGGGCGCAAGCCCGTGAAAAGGGGCGACCACATTGGTCGCCCCAAGTAGAACTTGGCCCCCCCAACCAGGGGAGCAGGCTGCAAGCCGCGGAGGGGAATAAGAAGGGGGCAGGCAGCCCCCTCGAGCATTCAATCCCCTCCGACGGCAAGAAGAAAAGGAATCCCACCCACCCACTCCTGAGAAAGGCTGGCGTCGCAGCCGCAGGGGGTTGAGGTGAGGCGGAAGACAACCTAGAAGGATAGGAAAGGAAGAGAAATTGATAGAAGTAGATGGAAGGCTCACGCAGTGTCCTTGGGATGCCTCATGGCAGGGACACTGAGGGAGCAAACAGTGGCCAGTAGCCACGGAGAGAGTAGATGGAAGGCTCCCGCAGGGCCCTTGGGATGCCTCACAGCAGGGTTACCAAAGGAGCGAGAGGTAGAACTCAGCCGCAAGCTGGATAGATGAGTTGCTCACATGGGGTCCTTGGGATGCCACACGGCAGGGACCCGGAAGAGCAGGGAGGGGCCAAGATGGCACTCAAGGCAAGCGGGACGGCACTTGCGGCCCAGGCAAGTCCGGATGGAGACCCACCAAGTCGGTAGCAAGTTGAAGCCTAACCCCTTGGCAACAGGGCCATGGTATTGGGGCCTCCTCCAGAAGGTGATCTGTCTGAAAGCAGATAACAACCAAAAATGGTTGAAGGAGCCACGATGGCAAATCATTAAGCGAGGCAACAAAATGTTATGTTTGACCATGAGAAACAAATGTATAAAATGTTTAAGCGTTTAATAAACTGCGACCTTTTTTGGCACAAAGGGAGATGTCCATGATGTGTTTAAAGGTCAAAGGGACGCAGTTGGAAAATGACTAAGGGAGGGTGAGGCAACTCGCCGCCTGGGAGGGGTTTGTTCCAGTCATCTGCTCACTGGAGTCAGAGGTTGCCGCCTGCAGCAAGATTCAGCCAGGCAGCCACCAGTGTGACCCTGCTCTGCCGTTTTAAAGTGAGCTAGCAGACTGCAGCAGAATCAAGCAGCAGCCAAAAGTGAAAGGTCCTTGGAGTGGAACCGACCTGCATGACCCTTCCCCCGCCCTGACAGCACCAGCAAGTCAGGACCCTGTCAGAACCATCAGCAGCCCCATGAGACTTGTCCTCCCAGCCTGCAAGCCAGCACAAGACACGTAACTTGAGTATTTAAATGGCTGTGGGACATTTTCTCTTTGTTGTTTGGCCTGTGTTTTTTGCGTTTCCACTCCTTCCCAAAAATAAGGGCCATTTGTTTAAACTTTTCCCCTAGGGCTGCCATCTTTTCCAGAGTTAAATATTCGAAATTTTTTGACATTTTAAATTTACTTCAAATAAAAATATCTGCTGTTATTTTTAACGTCACCTTTCTGTCTTGATTTACTTTACTTAGCCTTCAGGGGTTAAAAAATTATGGCGATACTAAAAAAAAAAAAGAACACAACCAGAATTAGGAACTTGCATGCACAAGGAGGAGTGGATCCCTCTTGGCTACATGAATAGGTCAAAGCAACTCTGCTTTTTGTAGAGTATCTTTTTTGTTTTTCTTTTAAGCAAAGAGGCTGCAGGGGGGCTCACTTGAAGGTTGGACGTTTCACTGAGACTTCTTCAGCTGCCAGTGGTTGTTCTGCACTCAGCTCAGCTGTATAAAGAGAACCACATATAAAGCTTGTGCAAGTCATCACCAGGTGATGTGGCATTCCACCTGCCACATAATTTCGTGCTCCCCTGCCACATAATTACAGTGTTCCTCTGTGGAGGAGGCTGTCATTGTGGTCCCTTTTTATGTCTATGCCAGCTGTCAAATAGTCCTACTTTTATGTCGAGGGTTGATGCAAACTGTAGTCCTACTTCTATGTCTATGACCTGTCCCGTTTTTTTTGTTTTGAGAATCTGGTCACACTATCCCTTCCTTATTTCCCAGCTCATCTGCCTTCTCCCCATTTCATTTTTTTTATGTTTATACTAGCTACAAAGTGCTATCCAGCTGCTTGCTTCCTGTACTGGCGCTTCCGTGCACTTTGTTTTCACTTCTTAAAAAGGACCGCTAATGCATCATGACTATGGGTCGCACATGCATTATACCACAAGCATAAACATCTGGTCATCTTTGAATGGATTTGTGTGCATGCATGTGTCACAATACACACTTGTGTCACAGGGAATGTGTAGACATCAGTGGCCATCTTGGAATGTTTTTCTTTAATAGAAAATCCATTCCAAGCTGACGGTCCACGTGTCTGCATGTGTGTGAATGAATCATCATGTATGCTGTACGTGCTTTTAGTGCCCACTTGCAGCCATTTTGGCATTAAGTAATGCCAATGCAAACAAGCATTGGCAAAACCAATAATATTGCCTATTGCTTATGAGAAGACATGTTGACTTCGCCAGTACTTTTTTTTTATTTTCGTTGTGCATAGTTAGCTAAGACCATTACACATTCACACAAAGACACCAACAGATAAAAATGTATAATAGAAGATTAAAATCTGCAATCAAAACCAAAACGTAACCTTCTTTTCACACATATAAATTCATTAAATACACGAGTTGGCAAAAAACCTATGCTTATAATTTAGTAAAGCTCTAACAGTAGCTGTGCAAAGTTTGGTAAAGTGACAGTGCTCGACCATGTCATCCTTTTGGTGGCAGTAGCATACATGCCAATATTTTAGAAGAGAAACGTTGGAGACTTAGAAAAAATAATAGGGAGACTGTATGCCTCCCATCGACTTCGGTTGAGGCCGGAATTGAGTCTATTGTCATGTATAGAACTTGCAACTGTGCTGCTGCAGGATCGGATATTAGAAATGCAAATATAAAATAGTTTCCCTTGCCTGTCAGGAGCACGGAGAAAGCAGAGAGAGTGTGATAAAAGAGCAGGCTACTGGCAGTGCACACTCCGAGTCACACACGACAAGTCCCTGTCGCCAGAAGCCTGCCGAGGAATCCGTTTTTTGCATGCAGGAATCAGGAGGCGGAAGACTGGCCTTGAAATCGGTAGTCTACCACCTGAATCGGAAGAGTTGGCATGTATACAGTAGTGCTGCGGTGGGCAGCCAACTCATAGAGCAAATATGCACTGTTTTCAGCTGTGGGTATCGAGTAGATGAGGCCATAACTATGGTGGTGCAAAGTTTGCAAAAGGGGAAGTACTTGGCTCCTTCGATGGTGCCCAGTGACCAACTATAGGCCGGCACCTCTTAGTGCCGCTGTGCACTGTTTTTAATTGCAAGTGTGAAGTCAGTAGGCAGCGGCAGCCGGCACAGGTATACGCAGTGGGGCAGGCGGGGTGGGAGTGAGGGGAAGTCGACAGACGACAGAATAGGTATAATTAAATAAATAAATTAATAACACCTATTCCGTCATCTGCCGGCTTCCCCCCTGCCCCGCGCCACCGCGCTTACCTGTTCCGGCTGCCGCTGTCAGTAAGGCCCCATTATCAACAGTGGCAAGGTAGCTTCTCAATTACCCACGCTGGCCTTTACTCGAGCTTCGAACTTTCAGGAACTTTACCACCGGAGAGTATGTTTTGGGTTGAGGACAGCAACGAGTGCTTGCCTGCAATTTCGAATTGCAACTTGGTTAAAAGCTCAATGCATCATCTTTTTTCGTTTGGGTAGCATGGTTGGGAAAATGCTAAGGGCATGTATCATGGTCTCCTTTGGCACTCCCTTGAGTCTGCATGCTGAGGGGTTGGCAGTTTTTAACCAAGCTGGCAATTGGTTCAGTGTTGATTGAATTCCTAGCTGGAGTTGCCAAAGTCATGTTGTCTTCTTGTGGGAAGATTCTCTCTTCTATTGAGTTGTTTTTCAATTCACCAGTTGGCACCTGGGTGTTAGATAGATTGATAACTTGTAACACCTGCGGAGCGTCTTCTAGAAAACATATGAATGTTGATTTAGAGTTCTGCTTGTTTATTGAAATCCAGATGTGTGCAGCTAGAGTTTTCCTCTGCCAATCTAAATCTATGGCACATCTTGAGAAAATGTATTTTTGTGGTCCATGTTTGTTTTGTCAAGCCCAATTCCAGATGCAGTTGTGTCTGCGATGTGTGGTTTGGGAGCTTGTAAAAGGACCGCTAGGCTTTTGCGTCAACAGATCTAATAACCTTGCCGCTTTACCAGCTGTTATTTCGTAGCTGCACATGATGGTCGGAAACAGCTTCGCCACCATGGCCTTCATAGTTGCCCTAAAATAGGGCTGAGAAGAAAGCATGAAAGTGTAAGAAATCCTGAGATCAGGGAAGAGACTTCTGTCTTCATTACATGCATGAGTGGCACAAAGGTGCCTCTAGAATCAAATATCACCCCAAGGTATTTGCTTCTTGATTCAGTTGATAACTGGAGCCCGGCAATATTTCATGATCCAGGTGTGATTAGTTTCTTCCTAAATTTCACTGCTTTGGTTTTCTTATTATTGATTACAAGTTTGTGCCATTTTGTAAAACAAAGGAGAGCGTTTAAGAGTCCCTGCAACCCACAGGGGTCATACTCAATATGAGCTGGTCGTCGGCATATAAAATGACACTAAGGGGGCGGGCCCCAAGTTTTTGGGAATGAGCATTTAGTGGATCCAATTGGTTGGACAGACTTGAGGTATAGATGTTGAACAGTAAGGGGGCAAGAACGCACCCCTGGATCAAGTCAACCGTGGTATAGATTTTCAGAGAGAGTGCGGTGCTGTTTCCAAGCCTCAACCACAGCCAGCACTTGTTTTTCGAATGTATGCACCCATGGGTTTGTCTTTTATACTAGTACAATTCACATGGGTAAATTAATGGCTAATAAAATTGCTCTTTAAAACATCTATCACACCTCTTTGCTTGGTCGCATAAGACACCTATGTGTATATGGATATATCTTAGTAGAAAACAATCTATGTATGTTGAAGCTAATTACAAAGTGTAACTCCGCTCTCTTCATCTTAGAAATATTAAACACGGTTTAAAACCCGATACCAACATCAATATGAAAGTACTGAATTTCTGTTAATAAGGTTCATTTTCTAAGAAATAATTCTAATTGCTATTTGCCATTGCTATTCCTGTCCGAAAACTGGCTCTCTAAATGAAGAATCCAGCTATACTTCATAAACTCCATACAATACTCAAGAAAAATCAATACCTGCTGTCCTATCATTTACCTGGTTTGCTGCTTTAGCTGTTTTTTCCTCTGGAAGAAACGAAGCAAGGCTGATTTTCAAGAGACTCGGTCTGAACATAGTGCAAAAGATCTCAACTTAGCTGTTCACAAATTTCTCTTGTTGCCAACCCAGTGTTGTGAAGTTTGGGATTTTTCACAGTTCATGAACTCCTGATGTGCCTCCGCCCCAGCAAACCTTTCTAAGCATTGCGAGATACTTTGCACCACATAGCGGTATAATTTTCTTATAATTAAGCCCAGCTAGGCTGGAAAATGTATGCAGAAATTTCAATGCAGGTTTACTAATTGCATAGCTTGTTTTGAGGCATAATGGCACTGAGCAACAAATAGACACCTGCTCATATCTGCCTAGGGTGAATGCCACTCATAATTCTGACACCTGTTCAAACTGGGGTTTGAATCTACCAAGGTACTTGCAATCGAGGTTTAACACCCTCATTCTGAGTAATGCTGTAAGCTCTTACTGTTTGTTTCCCCAAAATTTGCAGTAAATTTGCCAGACTCAGTTCTGTGCATGTGGGTGACTTTAGCACATTTGGTTTTACGCTTTTGACATTAGGAAATGCTACATTATTGCACGTACTAACTTGCATGTAGTCAAAGTGAATGGAAAATTAGTGCCTGCACTCAAAAAGTGCCGTAAAACCACATGCACTAATTTTGCGTACGATACATTCCAGCTCAACAAAAAGCACACTACAGTGTGACACTGGCCTAAAATGCAGTCCCCCAAATCCTACACTACAGTTTGCATTAGATAAGGCCAATGATTAGCTTTCTTTGTTTGCCTTTGCTTTGAGGGGAGCTGGGGCATGGACTACATCTCCCAGGCTCCCTTGCTGGCACTTTGCCAGGCGCCCGGAGGTGCATAAAGTCAGTTGCAAGCTCCTGCTGCGCTGGGATCCGCTTTCTTTGTTTGCCTTTGACTTGAGGGGAGCTGGGGCACGGACAACATCCCCCAGGCTCCCTTGCTGCCGTTGACACTTTACCAGGCACCCGGAGGTGCATAAAGCCAGTTGCGAGTTCCCGCTACGCGGGAACCCACTTTCTTCGTTTGCCTTTACCTTGAGGGGAGCTGGGGCATGGACTACATCCCGCAGGCTCCCTTGCTGCCACTGACACTTTGCCAGGCACTCAGAGGCGCATAAAGCCAGTTGCGAGCACCCGCTGCGCGGGCACCCACTTTCTTTGTTTGCCTTTGACTTGAGGGGAGCTGAGGCACGGACTACATCCCCCAGGCTCCCTTGCTGCCGCTGACAATTTGCCAGGCGCCCGGAGGTGCATAAAGCCAGTTGCGAGCTCCCGCTGCCCGGGCCGCGCCCAGGCAAAGCCCGGGCCAAGGGCGGGCCCATCTACGCCTGTCGGTGCCCGGAGGAGGCTGGGCTGGGCCTACCCTCTTGGCTTTTGCTATTGGGGAATTCAGGAAACTTAGTGCCGCACCCCAGTTTCGGGAAGCCACCAGAAGGTAAACAAGCATTGGCATAGCCAATAGGTCTCGCCTTTGGTACCTTATAAGTGTTTTGCCAGACCTATTGGCTTTGCCAATGTGTTTAGGCTATGTTGTAGAGGAGTGTACCTGCTGTGCAGCATGTTGAAAATTTATAATACAGTAATAAGTATTTTTGTTACCTTATATGGCCATCCTGTGAATGTTGTCACAATAGGTCTCAGACCCATGGCAGACATAATCAAACATTGTTGGCGATTGCTGGATATGTAGTGCCAGTACTAGGTAAAAAGAACTGCGTTTCCCTTCCCGTGATGGCCCCTTTTAAGTGCTAATGAGGTTAATATTTTTGCAGCCAGTAGTTATTGTCGCAGATATTGTTTTTGTACAGCACTTTCACCCACCCCTGGGTCTTTTATGTGCATTTAAAAAAACCTCTGAAATATAAACATTGTTGCACAGATAGACACACACAAACGTGCAAGCACAAAAACATAGAAACATGCACGCACAGACAGACATGCACACCTTTGGAAACAAATCCACCTGCAGCTGCATGCACTGATAGATGCAACCACACAAGCATACATATACACACTCATGCACACATATGTAAGCAAAAACATTTACGCTTTTTGCACCATATATTTTGTAGATGAGTGAGTGGGAGGAAGATCGGGGAAAATTAAAAGGAGGTGGGTGAAGAGCAAATGAAGGGAGATAACGTTTACTGCAGAGACATGTTTTGGGAGTGGGGAGGAGTGCTGTGCCTGCCTGCTGTTATCGTGGCGGCGCTGGTCTGCTTCCTGTTAAGAGTGGTCACACCAACATTTTAATTTAAGCGCAGGGAAGCGCCCGAGGACGTGATTACATCCTTCTTAAAGTTGTGCCTTGTCATAAATGACAGCCAGGATGTTGAGTGTTTTTTTAAGAATGCGCTTTTATATATTTTCCACAAAGTATCAGGTTTTTTTTATTTGCCCATGTGCGTACCGGCAGATACCGGCTTAAATTAAGCCCACTGCAGGGGCCTACATTACGCCCCTGTGTTAAGCTGGTGAAAGTTAAGTGGATGCCGGCCTGGAGAGTGTACCCTGGCACCACCATGGGTGTAGAAAGGAGTAACATACTTGCAGAAATGTGTCCTTTCAGAATGGTTTTTAAGTACGTGCATGTGTGTGACATTCAGCTTTGCCACAATGCTTCTTGCTATCACACGCCTTTTGTTTGCTACATTTTTAGCAGACCTTGAAATGGTACAGTTTTACACAATGTTTTTATTTTTGCTGCGCAGCGTTCCTTCCTTTGCCATCATCCACCCTGGGGGCGTTGGTGAAAATTAAAGGAGAAAGCGGTTCGGAAAGCCGAGGACGGGGCAGTAAGAGGCAGCGTAGGCTGAAAGAAAGGGACAGATGGGAGGACAGAGTGTGAAGGGGGTATGGGGCTGAGAGAAGGAGCGGGTACCGAGAGGAGAAGGCGTTTGAAGGGAAGATGCAACAGGAAGAGGGAATGTGAAGAGCCGATGAAGAGGGGAAACCATGTTTGCAAGGAGAGAGGGGGGAGTGTAAAACGTGAAGCATGTAGGAGAGACCTGGGAGGGTGGGACATTGTGAAAAGGTGAGGAAGGTGGGAGAAAGTAAGCGCGTAAGATGGATGGAAGGCTTGGTGTGTGTGTGTGGGGGGGGGGAAAGGGTTGTGGAATGACAATTTGGGGAGATGAGCCTGAGGGAGATGTGGAAGGGAGAGACGGAGAGATGGGAACAGACAGGGAGAAATGTGAGAGGACGAAGAGGAGTCCGGCAGGTGAAGGAGCAGGGAAAGCGAGTGAAAGTGTGGAGAGCCTGCGTGAGAGGGTGTAGTGGTAGAGAGTAGGGAAGAGTGGGAGTGTAGACGTGGAGAGTGGCGGCGTAGGGGGGGGTAGCAGTTTGTGGCACAAAGCAATTTGTGCAGTTAGCCAAGAATTGTGAATCAGATGAGCGGCCCTCTTACTGAACCTTTCTGCATTACTGAATATTAATTGTCCCTGTACAGCACGACTCTGGTGCAGCATTGTGTACACAGCAAAACTCGATACAGTATCCTACACACTCAAGGACGTTTGACAACGCTGGTGTAGGGCCTTCTAGGGCAGAGTAGACGGGCACTATTTGCACAGTAACGTGCACAGTAACCTATGACTGATACCACTGTGAACATCAATCCCGAAACATCATTGCGTGCACGACAGTGCGACACTGTGCACTTTTAATCTTCTCATAACACAAGTGCACGCTATCAGACCCCTCACACCACCGGGCATACAGCGCACCCCCACAGCGCTGTTCACCCCCCTCACAGCACTATGCTCAATAGCAGCCCTGGACACCCTGGCATCTTTGAACAACTGTGTACGCATTGTGTCACTGAACATACACGTGCACACTCAACACTGCACACTTTCAACGCTGATGCAGCAGTGTACACAATGTCACCTCTCCCACTGCACACCTGGCCAGTCAGTGTACAGCACCGCCTTTAAATAGAACCCATTTGCAACACAAAAACAAGCATTGGCCGCGCGGCCGTAAAAGCAACGCCGCGCGGCCGCTAAATGAAATAATAAAAAAAAAAAACAGCACAAGCGCGCGCCTCGTGCGGCAGCAGGGGAGGGGTCCTGCGCGATTCCCTTGCGGGAGCGTGCAGCAGGCGCGATGATTGCGACCATATGGCGCCACCATATGGCGCCGCGCGCTCCCGCAAGGGGATCGCCAGACGTGCACGCGTTGCCATTGCAAGCAATGCAACGCATGCACGTTTTTGCCCCCAAAGCTGTGCCGATCGCTAAAGGTCTCTCCTACGCAGCGCATGCGCGCTGCGTAGGCGAGACCTAAAAACTCTTACGCCTCCGCTGTACTTTGCCGTGGTCCTTTTGTCTTTTTGTGGGCCAAACTCCACCTGTAGCCCGGGCTGTTTAAGTAACTATGGGGAAACGGAAAACAACGCCTGCCACAATCTACTGACACTGCATTGGACGGCTTTCTTCAAAAGGCAGTGGGGGCTATTAACAAAGAATTAGAGCTGGCAGAGCGAAGACTCTCGCTAGCCCCCCCCCGCCTCATCTCCCTCCACCAACACAGACTTTTGCACTGACATGATTGAGACGGACATTGAGCCTAGGATCCAAGCACCACTTTTGCCCATTGTTAAAATTGTGAACCATGCCATGTTGCCACAGGCGCCACATGTGATGGTAATAAGCAGGCCCCTAACTCAACCTTGGAGAGGAATGGATCTATGCAATTAGCAGGGGGAAAGAGGAAACTACTTGAGTTGGTAGGGATCGATCACAAACTGAAGGGTCATTCACCCAAGGTTAAGAGAACAAGACAAGACCATGCAATAGGTAGTGCATGTAGAACACAAGTGGGGGCAGGAAGAGTGGCCACACTTGAAAGATCAGATATTTCCCTGGATAAAATTAGTAAAATAGTATCAGAAGTGCTGACCCCTATCTCAGCTCGACTAGTCTGTATTGAAGAGCAGCTTTCCTGTGTGTTGCAGGATTTAAGTACGAACTCAGTAAATCTAATAGACAACCTGCAGAGGGATAAGTCCACCCAACCAAGCATTTAGTCAGCAGCATAGATAATGTTCCCCTTAATAGGATGGTTCCCAAAAGTACAACACTGACTTTAAGTAAGGGTGACCCCCTTCGAGAGGCCCCCAAAGTCAATTCCCCAGTTCAGACCCCCAGGAAATCCATATCAAAGGGGAATAATCAAAAGTCGGGACAAGGGGCCACAAACCGGCTGAGATCTGAGTTGTTAAATGGGGGTAGTTTCCAACAAGGAAACCTTAATATCAGTGCACTAGTACATAGTTCCCCTAATAGGGTGGGCGCAAAAGATACATTAAATTTACCACCAAATTGTACCCCATATACATTGAGTTTGACGGAAGTACCCCATCTTTCTCCTGGTCGCCAAGAAAGCTTTCAAAGCCTAATAATAAATCAGCCCACTGGTGCCTTAGAAAAATCTTGTCTCAAATAAACTGGTTCGATCATATCATCATGGCCAGGCGGGGAAACTGGTTGGGTCATACAGCCAAGTCTGTTGAAGGGGATTTTGTGGTCCTAAATTTTAGGGATGCCAGGTCTGCGCATTTTCTTTTGAGGCACCTTAAAGACACACTAAATGAGAATGAATCGATAAGGGCATACCCACTGGGCTTTTTCTATCCCCCCCATCAGAGATTTTGCTTGAGACAAGTGTCCCTCCCTATAGGTTTGAATACACACTCTCGCACACAGCCTCCCTCATTCGCTCACCGTAATCGCTTTGAGGCTCTTTCAGGCCTCACTGACATTGACTGACTACATATTCACCTTAGACAGGTAAACGTGAAGGGAGGGCTGGGACAACAATGCAATAACCTAGGGAGTGGCTCTAATGAACCTGAGCCCAGAAGTAAAGGGCCCATATACTCTGTTGGTGCCACATCGCATGTACCCACTAATATTACTAAGGATTCAGACAACCATGAAAGCACAATCTCTCTTTTTAATAACATGTTTATAGGCAAACCCATAGCTGAAGGGCCAGGACTATTAGTTCAGAAACATTGCCCGCTCTAAAGAACACTTCGGAGGGTTCATTAAATCAGGGACACACTATACTTCCCTTTAAAAGTATTTCCTGGAACATCGCAGGAATTCGCCCTAAGCTTATGAACGAGGTATGGTTCGAGTATATCGGAGGTTTTGATATCATCTGTCTCCAGGAAACTTGGTCTAGGGATGACATTGTTTTAGATGGTTATTGCTTCTTTACAGTTCCTGCAATTCCCTCTTTAGAAGGAAGGTCCAAAGGAAGGATCGCTCTGCTAATTTCGGTCAAATATGGAATTTTAAAAGTCTCCTGTATAAGCTCATCACCCTGGAACCAATTAATTATGATATCCAATTTAACAAAGGCTAAAATACTAGTGGTGAATTGTGTACTATAACATCTTTGACCAAAATAGCTGTCATGTTATTGAATCCCTACAGGTGGAAGTTACACAAATTACCGGGAAGTGGCAGCCACTGTGTATACTCTGGGTGGGGGACTTTAATTGCACAACCTGTAAGTATAGCTCTCAAAGTGTCTGCGTGCTGTTGGATACTGAGGGTCAGCCTCAGCAACATTTTATTCATTCGCCCCAAGGCGAAGCTTTAAATTCTATCCTTGTTGGGAATGATCTAGGTTTTATCAACAAAATGGTTTGTGGTTCTTTATCCCAGTGCCCTACCTATGTAGGTGGTGGCAGGGAAAGTTTCATCGACCATATGTTAATATCCAGGATATTTATTCCTCTTGTCCGTGACTGTATGGTGGAACCTAACTGTGCTAGTGATCATAATCCTCTTATAGTCTCTCTAAATATAATGATTCAGGCGGGGAAGGGCGATGATCATCCGATCCACTATAATCTGAACAAACGTGTAAGCCTAAACTGGGGAAAGAGAAACCCTCTAAAATTTGAGTAAGAATCTATTATAGCAAATTATCACTCTATTATGAGGTGTTTGCAGCAAGATTTCCCCCCCCCCCCCCCAGTTAAGGTAGTCCGGGAGTTTGGGCTGCTCTACTCGGATGTAGCCAAGAGGTTGACCAGACCCGCTTCTCGCAAGGCAAATGTATAAAATCACTATTGGGAAAAGAAAAGAAGAATTGAGGAGACTGGCATGGGAAGACTTGCAGAGAGCAAGCTTCCTTAATTCTAAAAGCTTCTGGGACATTATTAACAGCCCTCTATTTACGGAAGAAGTGACACAGATGGGCTTACTGATCCTGGGGGATGCCTCGGAAGCTCACTTTACTGCTATATTTAATCCGCAGTTCAAGCATTTAGAGGAGAATATAGGGGATTTGCCAGAAGACTTAATTGCAGCCTCCCACCTAAGCTCATCCATTTCAGTATCTGAGGTTGAGGAGGCGTTAGCGCAGGGGATTTGCTTGAAAGCCCCAGGCCCTGATGGGGTCCCACTTGATTTGTTTAAAAGGAATCCTAACCTGTGGGCACCTCTATTTACAAATGTTTTAAAGCAGTAGTTTTCGGCCCTGTGCCAGCGACTTGGAAGGAGGCTATCGTGGTTCCTGTTTTTAAAAAGGGCAACAGAGGTGACCCGACATGTTTTAGGTCAATTTCTCTCATTGATGCCACAGCAAAGGTCCTGGGGAGGGTTCTCCTTGCCCGATTGGAGGCCTGGGAGTCCACCACAAGAGTCATATCTAAATTACAATATGGCTTCAGGAGGGAATTGGGCACTACTGAGCAATGTTTCAATTTGTCACTAATTTTTAACAAGTACATGATGGCCAGGAAGGGCTCTATCCACCTGGCCTTCATGGACTTTTCCAGAGCTTTTGATACAGTTAATCAGGGTAAAATGTGGGACATGATGGGAAGAATGGGTGTAGAAGAAGTACTGATATCCATCCTTCGCAGGTTACACTATAACACTTCAGTTGTTATAAGATATAGCACCAGTGGTGAAAAGACCAAGCCGATTGTGTCCACAGAAGGTGTCCGGCAAGGGCGCATTTTGGCCCCCTTTTTTTTTTTTTTTAATTTGTACAACGGCCTAGAGGCTTATTTATTAGGCGAGGAGATTGATTTTCCTCGAATTGATGGTAACCCTGTCACATTATTATCAAATGCTGATGACAGTGTTAATGGCAATGACAGCTAATAGCCGCCAAAAATCACATAGCCCTTTTCCTGATTTTATGTCGTCGCTTGACTTAAAAGTCAAATTTATTCAATCATATATCATGGTGTGTGGCCCCAAATCGACAAAAACTAGGGATTTTGCTATAAGGGGAAAAGAATAGAAAAGCTGAACAATTTCACTTATCTGGGAACCTATTTAATAACAAGATAAACTGGGAACCGCTTATAACAGCAAGGGTGCATCATACAAACGGGGCTGTGGAGGGGCTATTTCACTTTGCATGCAAATTAGGTCATAAGCCTGTGAGAGCGTTTAGTTACCCTTTACAAAGCGAATTGTTTGTTGCAACATACAGGGCAGGGGTGTGGGAACACCACAAAAGTCGCCAATTACAAGTTTTGGAAAATAGATTTATTAAAAGATTATTGATGATCCCAATTAGTGCCCCCACACTCTTTTGTCTTAAAGAACTAAGGTTAGGGTTCGTAGAGGACCAGATAGGAAGCGCCCCTCTGCTCTTATGGGCAAAAATTTGGCTGACTGATGTATTAAGGTTCTCAAGGGAAATAATTAAAGATTGTATCAACCTCGATAGGGCCCTAACGATTCCATGGATTCGATTTGTGAAAGACAAATTTCAAGAGATAGGATTGGGGCACTTTTATGATAATCCAGAAAGCATTCCCACGAACGCAAAAGTCATTATTAAAGAGGCATACCACTCTAGGGCCATTATGCGTTATTCGCAACATGAGGAGACTAATGTCCAGACTAGATTTCTTTTAACCACATTTCATTTATGCACCTTGCACTTTCTAGTGGCCTTCCTGGGCCAAACAGTGTGGGCTGACAAGCTCATGCCCTACCCTTGTGACAAATTGTGTATGCAAAAGGGGGGGTTTTCGTCTTAGCAACCAGGTATAGACGAATATTCAATAGTGAAAAAGAACGGTACCTGGTTATCTTCTTTAACCGCTATTTATTTTAGGCGGAAAAAACAATGACCATCAGGTTCATATGCTTAACATACATGAATTACACCAGCAAGAAAAATCAATACAAGTTCTCCATTTTGCCACTCAATTGGTATTTTTAAGGGGGAACTTGAGCCACATGGGAAAAAACTCTTCTCCGTGGGGTACATTATGAATTGGCCACCCTCACACCGGAGGTTAGACATTAGCTAGATCCCTATGTGGAACCAGATGGAAATGGCCAATGGAGAACTTGTATTGATTTTTCTTGCTGGTGTAATTTCATATACATTGATTATTCAATATTGTCACTGTAAATATCACTATCGTTTTTGTATTTGCACATGTTTTATGCTTTTCAAACACAAATTGTGTACCTAATATGTATCGTATTTCAGGCATCAAGTGAACGTTCATAATAGATGTGTTCAGAATTTTTCACGAAAGAAATGTAATTCATGTATGTTAAGCATATGAACCTGATGGTCATTGTTTTTTCCGCCTAAAATAAATAGCGGTTAAAGAAGATAACCAGGTACCGTTCTTTTTCACTTGTGACAAATTGGCCAGCCAGAGCACTATGCACTTTATTCTATTTTGCTCCTTATATAAAAGGCGAGGAGAACATTTTTAGCCCCACTTTTATTGAAGACCCATCCCTGTACATATATTGATGGTTTTAATTTTTTGTACACGTTGGCCACCCCTGATATTTGCATTGCGGTATCTAATTATATTAAAGTGTCGATGGCTATTAGAAAGCGCTATGAGTTTTAGATGCTGAATAAAAATTATGCAACTGTTTGTTATGTAAATCTATATTGTTGAAATTTTGCCTGAGCTGTGTAATACCATGTCGCACTAAATGTTCCATTTATGTATTGAACTTTTTAATTGTAGAACCCTATGAATTGTCTCCCTTTTTCTCTTTTTATTTCGCTCATTGTTATTGTTTTTAGAAAAGTTTTAAACTGTAAAGTTTTATTTGTTAAACTTTTATGGTTCTTTGAACCGCAATAAAGTTATTCTTGACTTGATTAGCAATCTGATTTCAAGACTATTACTCATGGTGTTTGTTAGAAATGGGGGTCTCTAGTTGGCAGAGGTAGGTACCTTCGTCCAAATAGGGACCCTTGCTTCTAGTCAGGGTAAGGAGGATACACACTTTAGATAACCCCTGCTCACCCCCTTGGTAGCTTGGCACTAGCAGACAGGCTTATCCCAAAGGCAATGTGTAAAGTATTTGTACCAATACTCACAGTAACACATTGAAAACTCCACAAAAAAGACACTTTATTTTTCTAAACTGTGTGGTATCTTTATCTAAACTAAACAAGACCAAAGCAACAAAAATCCAACATACACAGTTAAAAATGACTTTCAAAAGGGTTCAAGAACTTGCACCATAGAAAACTATGGATGCGTGACTTTTCACCAAAGTACCTGTAGATGCGTCAAAGTTCCAAAAGCCAAACAGCCGCAGAGTCGGAAAACAAAGCGATGTGACACTCCTGAGACCTTGGGGAGGCGATGCGACAGTTCTGCGACACGCAGGGGACGAGTTGCGTCGAATCCGGTCTGTATGGGGAGTGATGCGTCAATTCTTCGTGACGGTTCCGGTTCGCAGGTGATGCGCTGGGAAAGGGTACCGCACAGGTATGATGTGTGAAAATCTGGGTTGCGTCGGCGATCAATGCGGTGGCGTAGAGCGGCGCTGCATCGGTCCTCTTCAGCCACGATCCTTCGAAGTGTCGATTCTTGCAGCAGCAACAGGCACTGCGACGGTTTTTGCAGCGGCACAGTGATGCGTGGAAATTCTTCTCGCGCCATGGATATGCGTCGAAAACAGCCGCAAGAAGAGCGATGCGTCGATTTTAGCAGTTCTTCACGTTTCTTCTTTCTTCCAACTCCCAAACAGCAGCAACAACCTCTAGAGGCCCAAAACTGGCACAGGCACCTCTTGGAAGGCTAGAACTCACAGCAGCAGAGTTCAGGGGAGCTGGGGGTGAAGTCTTTGTGTCCCTGAGACTTCAGAACAGGAGGCCAACACACACAGGCCCTTGGAGATCTTCTTCAAGCAGGGGACACAGCACACAGCAAAGTCCTTCTCCTTTCCTTGGTAGAAACAGCAACTGTGGCCAACCCCAGACACACAGCAAGGGCAGTACTTCGCCTCAATTTCTCCAGCTCTTCTCCTTGGCAAAGGGTCTCCGCTTGAATTCCAGGAATGATCTAAAGTTCTGGGGTTTGGGCCCCAATATTTATACTACAAAATACTTTGTTCTCTGGTGGCACAGAAGCCCTGCACCCAGCGAAAACCAGTTCTGTTCTCTCTGGTGCAGCTTCCTGGCAGGAGGTGGAGACAGCATTGTGGAAGGCAGACCAGGCCCATTCAGGTGAAAAGACATCTCCTCCCCCTACTCTAAATGCAGCCCAAATCTATTCAGCCCAGCCCTGACTCATCAAGCTCTCTAGAGCCACTGCTCCTCCCCAGCCCCTGACACTCCAAAACCCAGACAGGCAATCCACATTACAGCAGAGCCACACTGTTAGGTTGAACAAGAAAATACCTACTTTCTAAAAGTGGTATTTTTAAACACAGAATGTTAAAATCACCCTTACTAAAAGATGCATCTTAACATTCTGAGCTCAGGCATACTAAACTTTATTTTCCTACCTTGTTCCCAGGGGCAGATATGTTTATAAGATGTTATAAACAAACTCCCCATTCCGTCCTATAGGAACAGGTAGCCTTGCAACAGTGAAAAACGAAACTGGCAATAATTCACTATCAGGACATGTTGCACGCCTCAGTACATGTCCTACCTTTCACATACACTGCACCCTGCCCAGGGGGGTACCTTGGGCCTTCCATAGGGGTATATGATATGTAAGAAAAAGGAAGGTTAGGGTCTGGCAAGTGGGTGCACTTGCCAAGTCGACATGGCAGTTAACAAACTGCGCACAGCCCCCGCGGTGGCAGGCATGAGACACCTTTTCAGGTCTACCCATGTGGGTGGCACAATCAGTGCTGCAGGCCCACTGGTAGCATTTGATTTACCAGCCCTGGCACACTTAGTGCCCTTTACTAGGGAACTACTAGTAAATCAAATATGCCAATCAGGGAGAACCAATTACATTAATAATTTACACAGGGAGCACTTGCACTTTGACACTGATCAGCAGTGGCAAAGTGCCCAAAGCATCTAAGCCAGCAAAAACAAAATCCAGCACAGCATCAAAAACACAGAAGGTAGAGGCAAAAAGTCAGGGAAAACCACGCCAAGGATGCCAGGTCTAACAGTGCTCTTCAAGGTTCCTCCTTATCATGGTTTTTTTTAATCTATATCTTAGTCCCCTCAAACTTATACATTCGGCTGGACTCAGATTTATGAGCTATGCTGACAACACAAAAATCCAGTCTCTTTTGATAACCAGAGGCAGATTGACAATTCAGCCTTCCTTAAGCCTACAAAACTGAGATTATCATATTCTCATGCAAAAAACAGACCTCAAAGTCTTGTGTTCGATTTTTGGCCTGCCCTGCTTGGCCCCACTTCCATGCCTGCTTCCGTGGTTAGAAATCTGGAAGTATTCTCTTCAGTCGCTATCGTTTCTTGTTTCTGCTGCTTGATAAGCTATCTTCTTCCTACTTCTTTTAAGTAAATGTCTTGCACAAGATTCTTCCCTTTTCACCTCCTAAATCTCGTCACTTAGGGGCCGATTGCAATGATGGTGAAATCGCCACCGACAGCCTGTTGGTGGCGTTCTCACCGCCATCGTGTGCATGTTTTCTGCCCGCCATATAATAATGGCGGGCGGAAGGATGGTGGTCGGAAAGCCCGACCGCCACGCATCTGACAGGCTCAAGGAGCCCTTTCGATGCATCAGAGGCAGACATAATCCCTACAATGGTGGTGGTGCCTGACCTGCACCGCTGTAGGGATTATGATGTCCGTCCCTGCCAGCCGTTTCATGGCAGTTTACCTGCCATGAAAAGGCTGAAGGAAAGGGACATTGGGGGCCCGTAGTGGGCCCCACATACCCCCTGGCCTTTGGATGTGGGGTCCCCCTATGTATCCCTGCACCATGTGGCAGGCACCACATGGTGCCTGCCACGTAGTGCAGGGATATGTTTCATGTCTATTTTTTGTACTGCGGACATGCTGCAGCATGCAGCACCTGCTGCAATACAAAAGATAGACAGTGTAACCGCCTTGGAGGCGGTCGCAATGCAATCACACTGACGGGACCGCTGACAGCAAGTTGGGTGGTCCCGTTGTCTGATAATCCTAATCACCTTCTTAGTCATCCAGGCATCGATCATATATCGCCTGGATCACTGCAATGCATTGCTTCTTTGCTCATCCCTTTATTTACGCTTAAGACTTCAACAAGTTTTGAATTTTGCTGCCAGGTTGGAGCTTAGCACTCTGCCTACTGCCTTTGCTTCTGCCTCTTTGAAAATGTACACTGGTTGCCCATTTCCATGAGCATCCTTTTCAAAACCATGTTTATTACATTCAAAGCTTAACCCTCACTGGGCCCTGTCTATATAACATGCAAATGCATTCATTATTGCGCCTTCTCAGCATCAGAGATCCAGCAATGCCCACCTGTCAGCTGCCACTAAAGTATCAGCATGTTCGCTGGGAGGGTGAGCTACTCAACATAAAAATCGGCTCCATCTCCATCTGAGAGCTTGTGAAGTGGAGAGGTGTGGTGCAGCGGCCAGGGCAGCTGACTTCGGAACACAGGGCTCACGGTTCGATCCCCGGCGGCAGCTCAGCTCAGCACCATGTGACTCTGGGCAATAGCTCACTTAATTTCCACAACGGCCCCCAGCGCCTTGAGACCCGTAAGGGTGAGTAGCTCGCGCTTTACAAATACGGATTTACATTTTTTTTTTTTTTGTGATCAGTAAATAACATTCAGGAAACTCCTGAAGACAAGCTAGTGGCTACCTCTCCTCATTTGCTTTTCCCTAGCATTCAGCTGTGTTTAGCATCAGGCCACCATCTAGGTATTTGCCAGCTCTACACACTTTCAAACAAATCAAGCCAAGTATCTGAACACAAGCTGTCATTACTCCCCTTTATCAAATTACTCACAGTTCATTCGTTTTATTCCAAAGAGGATCTCATTAGCAAACATTGGCCATGGGGTACGGGATGATACAATAATCTTTTTCTAAAATACTGCCCCAGGTCTTGAATGCTTTGCTTTTGTTCAGCTCATTACATTGAGCACATTATATTACCTGTAGGCTCACAACCCGTCTAAGCAGTAACAATAAGCTTTGAATCTATTGTGGGGTTTACTAATGTGCTAAGTTCAATATGGCTACTTGCTACTGGCTTCTCCTAGGCTACTAGGAAAATGCAGCACATAATCATCACCCAGATGGTCTGTACCTTACACTTCACCTTCGTTGTCCTAGATTCCTGGGTTCCAACCAAGATTCCATAATCCTAAAGAATAGCCACATAAAAAAAACATGGTGGTGTATCACCCACTCAGGATGTGGCAGCTCTTCACCTGTAGCCAGCCTGGTCTCTGGTACGAGAAAATTGATCAATCTCACCCCTGTGCTAAGAGAACCACACTGAAGAATTAAGTTAAAGCAGCCTGCATTATTTACATAACAGTCCATGAAAAACAACTGGAATATCTGCAGGACTCATTAAACATTTCTGGTGGTCAGAGAAGGCTGCGGTTCAAAGACACTTTCTGATTAGAAATTAAAAAATGTTTACTTCACTGAGCTACTAAACAGCCTTCAACTTGTGCTGTTCCAACTCTGGGATTTGCTGCCAGAACACATTGCACTAAGGACTCTTTTTATTTCGGAAAACTCAAGATATCCTACCTGAACCCATAGTCTCCTTTATTTAAGCAAATTCTTTACTCATAAATCTGAGACTGACTGACTCATAAATCATTGTATTCCTGTTATGCTCACAATTTTCTAGATTATATGTTTTTGCCCCTCTATTGCTTATTGTTCATTCCAAGTCTTCCTCCTCTTTATTGTTCTACAAAGAATCTACATTTCTGCCAAAGGAACTAAAATGTTGCCTTCCTCACAATGTTTCAGCTTCTCTCCCACATTTTGTCCATCAACTTTGTTATATATTTTCCCACTGTTATCTCAACTCTACTGTTCCTAATGCCTCCCATTTCTTTCTCTTGCCTTCTCTGTTCTCTACTCTTTCCACTCTAAGACTCAACCTGGCACTTCTCCTTTAGCATACCTCTGAATCTGTGGAAGACTCAGAAGTAATTAGGTGCTACTCTGTCAGAAGGACTACTGTCTGCTGCCCTGCAGCCCTGCTACCTGAGTTAAGGAATGGACCTGCATCTTGAACCCGGGACCAACAGAGTGACTCCAAGGGCTAGTTTGATGGCCTCCTAGTCAGAGTCTCAGGGACAGAAAAGGCTCTAATCTCCTTGAACCCAGCACCTGGGCTCTGTGTGCTGTGAGTCATACCCGCCAAGTGGTGCCACACTAGTTCTGGATTCTTAGAAGTGGGTCTGAAGGTGGTCTGCCAGCCCAGCTGTGATCCTGTGAAGTAGAATTGATGCAGCGTGACAGATCTCCTTGCAGCCACATCGGAACTGCTGCAGAATGATGCACTTCGATACCGGAACTCACATCACAGCTCTCAATCTCTTCATAATCACCACTGTGCAATGCATCCTTGATGCACACGTTCGCGTTGCTGGCCCTTCGCTGACGGCATCTTTGACGATGATTCAGGATTCCGCATCACAGCCATGCAGCTCCTCGGAATTTATACGATGCATCCTCAACATGGGTTTTCGCAACACTTGCAAACCAGCATTTAATGTACTTTTTTTTAGTGGACCTAACTTGGTCCCTGTAGCTGACTCGCACTCCATCACAGTCGGCCTGAACTTGTGACTTTGTCCCGGTCTGGCGCAACCAGATAACCACAGTATCACTTGTGCTTTGAAAGCACTGTTTTACTTAAAACTATACAATTTCATATCTCAGGTTCTACTGATTGAATTTTTGCCATTTAGGCCTCAAATAATTTATTAAATTGTACTCTCGTTTTCTAAGTTAGTGTGGAATTTTTTGTGCTGTGCTTTCCTTTTATTACTGTTTGATGTGCGGCATAAATACTTTACACATTGCCTCTAAGTCTAGTCTGATTGCTTTTCTGCCAAGCTACCAAAGGGCGAAGCACAGCTTAATTTGGGGTTTGCTTCTGTTTCAGCCTGACAGATATTGTCGTTTCTGCTTGAGTAGCCTTTCATCCCCTCAAAAAGTAACCCAATATCCTACACACCCCTACCTGGTATCTGGGCTGCCACTTCATTACAACACTAATGTTTTACCAGGTAAGATAATAACTACTCTCTACCCCCCCCCTACTCTCCATAGCTTTCAGTTTTCCAAGGTCCATGCATGACTAGGTAAGCCAGCCCTGTTGTTTTCTTTGAATTCTAGACTTGTAGTACTGGTTTTGTATTCGGTTTAATGAGAATACAAGTCACAGAACTATGAATAAAAATGGCACTGGCCTAGGTAGTCACACATAGACTTGGAAAACCTGGCAACTATGAGCTTCTATATCTCTATAAAACCAAATCTACAATCACTCATCCATATTTCTTGTCCATCACATATATACCCCTCATAAACAACCCTAAACATTTCTATATTTTGTGTTAATGTTTATATTATATGCTTCATACAGCTGGATTGATTGCTTCAGCTGGGGAAGAAGTCCTTGCAAATGCAACAGAGCAAGTCTTGCAATGCAAACCACCTACGTAGACAGGTATGTCTCTATGCTAATGCACTATAGAGAATTGTTCTCACATGTTTCTTTTCATCCAAAACAGAAATGTCAATATGCATTCCCATGTCTTTTAATTGTTTTGAACTCTAACCTTAGTATGCACTCTGTTAAACTAATAAATACTAATACATTTATTTATATATTAATATATATGTTAAGCTTTTAAGGCCCTGTGTTATTGTCCCATCCATCACTTGCCACCACAGAGGCTTCTGCATTTAGCAGTGCTAAATCAACTGGACTATCACTACACAGCAGATGAATGCTACACACTGGTAAGTTAAATCTCTGCTCATTTGGTTACCTTACAAAGTTTGACCGTAGCTCGACTGATCAAGTCTGACCTGCGGTTCCCGACATCCCACGCGGTATCAAAGCAAGGCAGAGGCAAAACATTTCCCCCTGCAGCTCCCGGCCTCAGCCATCCTGGCGCCCCTCACATCGGGTAACTGTGTCACAGACGTGGGCAGAGGCTACCAGTAACCACTAGGACTTTGCGGACCACCGGCCTGCCCAGCCGCCTAATGCTGTGCAGGGCCACAAGCCGGTGGTAAGCAGGAAAGAGAGTGGCTGGACTGTGGCCAGAGAAAAACCCAGCAGCCGGAAAAGAAGACTGCCGAAGCCTGTCCGGCATAGGTCGCACAAGACGAGTAGCAGCAGCAACGAGGTGGGTAAGGCTCGGCCAGCAGCAACTCTTGCTTAAGGCGGCTGGTTCAGCGAGCAACCAGCAATCTCCACAATCCCCTCAACCCACGCACGGAATCCAACTGCTGCTTTGCTTCTCCCTGCACCTTAGTCCCCCACCAACCACAAAACCGAGTTCTCAGGAGCCTTGTGTTTGGAGTCTGGTGCAGCATCTAGAAAGCAGCACAATGATTCTTAACACAAGCTGCAAAAGTGTGTTAAGAGTGATTGAGTGTGATTAAGCAGGAACAAGACAAAGGTACAGAGCAGCAGCAGCGGTTTCCAACACAAGCTGCTAAGGTGATTGAGAGTGGAAAAGCGCTCTCAGCAGGAGAAAGACAAAGGTGCAGTGCAGCAGCGAGGAAGGGTGATAAGCAACAAGTGCAACAAGGTGTGAAGTCTTGAGATGAGGCTTAGAGCTGCAGGTCTCCCACCAGGCGCAGAAGTGGTCAGCATTAGGCTGGTGCAGTTTGCCCTGGGAGAGGGGGTTCAGGGGGGCCTGCCCACCATACGCTTCACCCTCTTCACCCTTTCCCCAAACCCCCCCAAAAAAACAAAACCCAACCCCGAACCACCAACACCAACTATCCTTAAATCAGGACACCGCCACTCTACCACCCAAGGCCGGTGGCAATACAAGAGACAAAGTAAGGTACAGAAAGGCAGTAGTGAAGTAACGGAAGGCACCAGCACTAGGTGTGATGTGGAGCCGGGACAGGGGTCGCCTAAAAGTACTGCACCCTCCCTCCAAACCAACTTGACCAAATAAGTACATAAGTACATAAACCAACAGTAAAACCCAAAGAATACCCCAAACCGGGGCAATAAACAAAAGAATGAGATCAGGAAAGATAAGACATTCGCCCGGGCAGACGAATTCCAACCAGAAACGGGTGTTTAAAGAAACAAAAACAAGCAAGCAAAAAAACACAAACAAGACAAGCATGACAACAGAGGCAAGTGTCATCCAAAGGAAGCCACTTATATCACCAATTCTAACCATGTTTGGAAAACCAAACACAAGTTCAAAGTTCAGCTTCCTAAAATACCCAAGAGACGCGATTTACTCAATGCCAGGAAACATGACAGTTCTCTTAACACCCCTAGCACCACAAAAAGTAAATACCCAAATGAGACAAACTCACTTAGACTCAATATTCGCTACATCAAAAGATATTTTGTGCAAGGGAATCGGCTACAGGACCAAGCAGCCCGAGGGTTCAGACATCCAACTGACAGAAAAGGGGACACACAGAGGCACTTAGCAAAATACTCAACATCCTAATAACAACCAAGTTGCAAATACATGCTGTAGGACCCCTGCGGGGTAAAGATGAAAGAAACAACGGAGAAGAGGAAAAAAAAACAATAGACTCATCAGCAAAACAAACCGAAAGTCGGACACTGGAAAACATAGAATATGACAAAAATCTAAGAACTATGATTCAATTAAACAGGACAAAAAACACACATTCCACGCCAAGAACAGCCAAAAAACTGGTAAACCCTGAGGTGTTAAATACAGATGCCAAATTACAAACAGATGACAGAGAAAACTCTTGGCTAAGACCTGTCTCCCTTTCAGGTAACGGGGTACTCCTTGAGGCAAGGGATGAAAAAACAATCAATCAGGAACACGCAACCAAAAGACCGGGAAAACAAAATGCCAGCATTATTTCAATTTCAACCGAGGACACAGTTTCAACAAAGGTTGACATGGTACCACTCGATAATTGGACCATCTCTAGTGCACCTGACCAAATATCGATTGACACCGGGATAGAACCCGATCACCCAGACACGGAAAAAACAAACTTAAAACAAAACGTTAGTACTAGGAAAAAAAAAGAAGAAGAAGAAGAGCACTTAGGAGGAGACCTGTGTAGCCAGTCTGGCCTCTTCATTTTGTTATTGCATACTCTGCATTACCATTGCCATTGTTGAGGTTTATAATCAGACAAACTAGACATGCAAATAGACTTAATGAATATAGTGGCTACACACATTTCAGGAATTAACATCAAACTTGAAAAACTCACCAACTTAGTAAAAAGGTACAAGTGACCCACACCTCAAAACAAGCAACATGGCAATGTGGGCCAATCATCAACAAGCTAAGTTCCCTACCAGCAATTTCTGAAGAAATAATAAGAAAGAAAAAAGCACACCTAGTGAACATTTCAATGGCTAACAACTGCCTATTAAAAGAGGACAAAAAAGATAATGAAAACCAGGAAAATAAATTATACTAACCCTGTGAGGAATGAAATACATGGGCAGGGAAATCCAACAGACCTCATGTATCCACATGAGAAGTTGGGAATCCTCTGAAGCAAACACAATTGAATACGGCACTCAAGAACAAGGATCCCATATTAATAACATGTGTAAATATACATGACCCAAAAAAGGGAAGGCAATCAAAAAGGCAAAACAAATGTAACAGGAAAGCAAGGAAAAAAATAAGTCAAGTAACAAACCAAAACGGAGCAAGAACATATCCCATATTTAAAAAAACGCAAAATAATATGGTGGAACTTAGCTTGCTTGACACCCAGGTTGACAGCATAGTAGATGTATAAACAGCCCCACAACACAATCTCTGCTAAAAAGAACATTAAAGATTACAACAACTACAGATAATACCTGTAAAGTGGTAATGAAGGAAACAGGCCTACCAAAAAATAACAAGCATTGGCATAGCCAATAGGTCTCGCCTTTGGGGCCTTATAAGTGTTTAGCCAGAGCTATTGACTTTGCCAATGTCTTCAAGCTGTGCTGTAGAGAAGTGTGGCTGCTGTGCAGCATGCTGAAAAGTTATAATAAAAAGTGTCAGAAGCATTTTTGTTACTTTATATATGACCAAGAAGGCATTATGTAAAACTGAACGACCATATTAAAAAAGTATTTACAATAAAACATTTCCTCAGTTTTCTTTTGTTCTTGCAATGCTGGCAACTTGTTTCTGCCTATTGCAATGGTTGTTTGTTAAAGCTTTTTTTAAGGGGGCATAAACAATCGGAGGGTGAAGTTTGGGAACTAGTACCTGTATTATAACACTAGCAGCGGCCAGACGCTAGGGGAGAATCAACAGATGCCAGATTCCGAGAGCAGGCTGAGGTGGTGCTGAGTGATGCTGAGGTGGTAGTGGTGGTGGTGGTGACTGTTGCGGAGACGATGCTGAATGATACTTAGGTCTTGCTGAGTGATGCTGTGGTGGTGCTGAGTGATAATGTCTTGGCGCTGAGTGATGCTGTGGTCGCGCTGAGTGATGCTGTGGTGCCGCCGAGTGATGCTGTGGTGCCGCCGAGTGATGCTGTGGTGCCGCCGAGTGATCCTGTGGTGCCGCCGAGTGATGCTGTGGTGGCACCGAGTGATGCTGTGGTGGCACCGAGTGATGCTGTGGTGGCACCGAGTGATGCTGTGGTGGCACCGAGTGATGCTGTGGTGGCACCGAGTGATGCTGTGGTGGCACCGAGTGATGCTGTGGTGGCGCCGAGTGATGCTGTGGTGGCGCCGAGTGATGCTGTGGTGGCGCCGAGTGATGCTGTGGTGGCGCCGAGTGATGCTGTTGTGTCGCCTAGTGATGCTGTGGTGGCCCTGAGGGATGCTGTGGTTGTGCTGAGTGATGCTGTGGTTGTGCTGAGTGATGCTGTGGTGGTGCTGAGTGATGCTGTGGTGGTGCTGAGTGATGCTGTGGTGGTGCTGAGTGGTGCTGTGGTGGTGCTGAGTGATGCTGTGGTGGTGCTGAGTGATGCTGTGGTGGTGCTGTGGTGGCCCTGAGTGATGCTGTGGTGGCCCTGAGTGATGCTGTGGTGGCCCTGAGTGATGCTGTGGTGGCCCTGAGTGATGCTGTGGTGGCCCTGAGTGATGCTGTGGTGGCCCTGAGTGATGCTGTGGTGGCCCTGAGTGATGCTGTGGTGGCCCTGAGTGATGCTGTGGTGGCCCTGAGTGATGCTGTGGTGGCCCTGAGTGATGCTGTGGTGGCCCTGAGTGATGCTGTGGTGGCGCTGAGTGATGCTGTGGTGGCGCTGAGTGATGCTGTGGTGGCGCTGAGTGATGCTGTGGTGGCGCTGAGTGATGCTGTGGTGGCGCTGAGTGATGCTGTGGTGGCGCTGAGTGATGCTGTGGTGGCGCTGAGTGATGCTGTGGTGGCGCTGAGTGATGCTGTGGTGGCGCTGAGTGATGCTGTGGTGGCGCTGAGTGATGCTGTGGTGATGCTGAGTGATATTGTTGTGGCATTGAGTGATGCTGTGGTGATGCTGTGGTAGTTCTGAGTGATGCTGTGGTGGTGCTGAGTGATGCTGTGGTGGTGCTGAGTGATGCTGTGGTGGTGCTGAGTGATGCTGTGGTGGTGCTGAGTGATGCTGTGGCGGCGCTGAGTGATGCTGTGGCGGCGCTTAGTGATGCTGTGGCGACGCTTAGTGATGCTGTGGCGGCGCTGAGTGATGCTGTGGCGGCGCTGAGTGATGCTGTGGCGGCGCTGAGTGATGCTGTGGCGGCGCTGAGTGATGCTGTGGCGGCGCTGAGTGATGCTGTGGCGGCGCTGAGTGATGCTGTGGCGGCGCTGAGTGATGCTGTGGCGGCGCTGAGTGATGCTGTGGCGGCGCTGAGTGATGCTGTGGCGGCGCTGAGTGATGCTGTGGCGGCGCTGAGTGATGCTGTGGCGGCGCTGAGTGATGCTGTGGCGGCGCTGAGTGATGCTGTGGCGGCGCTGAGTGATGCTGTGGCGGCGCTGAGTGATGCTGTGGTGGCGCTGAGTGATGCTGTGGTGTTGCTGAGTGATGCTGTGGTGTTGCTGAGTGATGCTGTGGTGGCGCTGAGTGATGCTGTGGTGGCGCTGAGTGATGCTGTGGTGGCGCTGAGTGATGCTGTGGTGGCGCTGAGTGATGCTGTGGTGGCGCTGAGTGATGCTGTGGTGGCGCTGAGTGATGCTGTGGTGGCGCTGAGTGATGCTGTGGTGGCGCTGAGTGATGCTGTTGTGGCGCTGAGTGATGCTGTGGCGGCGCTGAGTGATGCTGTGGCGGCGCTGAGTGATGCTGTGGCGGCGCTGAGTGATGCTGTGGCGGCGCTGAGTGATGCTGTGGCGGCGCTGAGTGATGCTGTGGCGGCGCTGAGTGATGCTGTGGCGGCGCTGAGTGATGCTGTGGCGGCGCTGAGTGATGCTGTGGCGGCGCTGAGTGATGCTGTGGCGGCGCTGAGTGATGCTGTGGCGGCGCTGAGTGATGCTGTGGCGGCGCTGAGTGATGCTGTGGCGGCGCTGAGTGATGCTGTGGCGGCGCTGAGTGATGCTGTGGCGGCGCTGAGTGATGCTGTGGCGGCGCTGAGTGATGCTGTGGCGGCGCTGAGTGATGCTGTGGTGTTGCTGAGTGATGCTGTGGTGGCGCTGAGTGATGCTGTGGTGGCGCTGAGTGATGCTGTGGTGACGCTGAGTGATGCTGTGGTGGCGCTGAGTGATGCTGTGGTGGCGCTGAGTGATGCTGTGGTGGCGCTGAGTGATGCTGTGGTGGCGCTGAGTGATGCTGTGGTGGCGCTGAGTGATGCTGTGGTGGCGCTGAGTGATGCTGTGGTGGCGCTGAGTGATGCTGTGGTGGCGCTGAGTGATGCTGTGGTGGCGCTGAGTGATGCTGTGGTGGCGCTGAGTCATGCTGTGGTGGCGCTGAGTGATGCTGTGGTGGCGCTGAGTGATGCTGTGGTGGCGCTGGTGATGCTGTGGTGGCGCTGAGTGATGCTGTGGTGGCGCTGAGTGATGCTGTGGTGGCGCTGAGTGATGCTGTGGTGGCGCTGAGTGATGCTGTGGTGGCGCTGAGTGATGCTGTGGTGGCGCTGAGTGATGCTGTGGTGGCGCTGAGTGATGCTGTGGTGGCGCTGAGTGATGCTGTGGTGGCGCTGAGTGATGCTGTGGTGGCGCTGAGTGATGCTGTGGTGGCGCTGAGTGATGCTGTGGTGGCGCTGAGTGATGCTGTGGTGGCGCTGAGTGATGCTGTGGTGGCGCTGAGTGATGCTGTGGTGGCGCTGTGGTGGTGCTGAGTGATGCTGTGGTGGTGCTGAGTGATGCTGTGGTGGTGCTGAGTGATGCTGTGGTGGCGCTGAGTGATGCTGTGGTGGCGCTGAGTGATGCTGTGGTAGCGCTGAGTGATGCTGTGGTAGCGCTGAGTGATGCTGTGGTAGCGCTGAGTGATGCTGTGGTGGCCCTGAGTGATGCTGTGGTGGCCCTGAGTGATGCTGTGGTGGCGCTGAGCGATGCTGTTGCGGCGCTGAGCGATGCTGTGGTGCCGCCGATTGATGCTGTGGTGCCGCCGAGTGATGCTGTGGTGCCGCCGAGTGATGCTGTGGTGCCGCCGAGTGATGCTGTGGTGCCGCCGAGTGATGCTGTGGTGCCGCCGAGTGATGCTGTGGTGGCGCCGAGTGATGCTGTGGTGGCGCCGAGTGATGCTGTGGTGGCGCCGAGTGATGCTGTGGTGGCGCCGAGTGATGCTGTCGTGGCGCCGAGTGATGCTGTCGTAGCGCCTAGTGATGCTGTGGTGGCCCTGAGGGATGCTGTGGTGACCCTGAGTGATGCTGTGGTTGTGCTGAGTGATGCTGTGGTGATGCTGAGTGATGCTGTGGTGGTGCTGAGTGATGCTGTGGTGGTGCTGAGTGATGCTGTGGTGGCCCTGAGTGATGCTGTGGTGGCCCTGAGTGATGCTGTGGTGGCCCTGAGTGATGCTGTGGTGGCCCTGGGTGATGCTGTGGTGGCCCTGAGTGATGCTGTGGTGGCCCTGAGTGATGCTGTGGTGGCCCTGAGTGATGCTGTGGTGGCCCTGAGTGATGCTGTGGTGGCCCTGAGTGATGCTGTGGTGGCCCTGAGTGATGCTGTGGTGGCCCTGCGTGATGCTGTGGTGGCCCTGCGTGATGCTGTGGTGGCCCTGAGTGATGCTGTGGTGGCCCTGAGTGATGCTGTGGTGGCGTTGAGCGATGCTGTGGTGGCGCTGAGCGATGCTGTGGTGGCGCTGAGCGATGCTGTGGTGGCGCTGAGCGATGCTGTGGTGGCGCTGAGCGATGCTGTGGTGGCGCTGAGCGATGCTGTGGTGGCGCTGAGCGATGCTGTGGTGGTGCTGAGCGATGCTGTGGTGGTGCTGAGTCATCCTGTGGTGGTGCTGAGTGATGCAGTGTTGGCCCTGAGTGATGATGTGGTGTCGCTGAGTGAAGCTATGGTGGTGCTGAGTGATGCTGTGGTGGCGCAGAGTGATGTTGTGGTGCTGCTGAGTGATGCTGTGGTTGCACTGAGTGATGCTGTGGTTGCACTGAGTGATGCTGTGGTTGCACTGAGTGATGCTGTGGTTGCACTGAGTGATGCTGTGGTGGCGTTGAGTGATGCTGTGATGGCGTTGAGTGATGCTGTGATGGCGTTGAGTGATGCTGTGCTGGCTCTGATTGATGCTGTGCTGGCTCTGATTGATGCTGTGCTGGCTCTGATTGATGCTGTGGTGATGCTGAGTGATGCTGTGGTGTTGCCGAGTGAGCGATAGAGTGAAGATATAATGCCCAATTAGAGAGGGTGGTGAGAGAGAAAGAGAGAGAAAGGGTGTACATAGAATAAAGAGTGGAGCGGGATAGAGAGAGAGAGAAGAAGGGGAGAGAGAGTGAATGAAGGAGTTTGAAAGAGAAACCGATAAAGGGGTGAGAGAGAATGAAAGGCTAAAAAAGATAGAGAGGGGAGAGTTAATAAAGTAGAGAGAGAATTAGAGAGGGAGAGAGAGAGAAGGAGAGAGACAATAAGAGTGGGGGGTGTGGAGTTTAAATAGAGTGAAGAAGTGACGCAGAAAAAGTAACCTTAAATATAGCTTTGTGCGAATAAATATTTTTTAAAAAAACAGAGTGAGACAAAAATACTGGTAATTAGGCTGTGACTCCCAATATAAAACAAATAGCGATATAAGGTGAAATCAACCCACCGAAGCAATATTTCTAACTAGACAAAAAAAAGCTTGCATTTCAATTCTAATCGCTGTTGTTTTTCATGTGACTGTAGTCCAGGGCCGTCAGTTGGTAATGTGAGCTGCTGCTGCGATTGAAACATCAGAGTCCAGAGAGTTAATGAGCCATGACGAGGAAATGAGGAAGAGATAGGAAACCCAGATGGCAGCTGCGCGCGTGCACACCATCGTGAACGCAAGCTGGTCGCCAGCCGAAAGCCAGTGGGTTTGCACTTCCAAAACCCGCTTACTAAAACTCTCGGCCAGACCAGCGCAAGCGCTGGTGCAGGCCGAGACCTAAAAAGGAACCCAACAATGGAAAACAGACTAGTCTAAAAATGCAACGTCATAACCTACAAAACAGCGCCAAGTGGTTCAGGTAACAGCTTCCGAAACCGGGAAGAATATAATATCAAGCAACACCCAAGACAACCACATAAACCAGATCAAAAGGGAGGATCAAAAAAGGCCAAGGATGACAGACACAGCCAGTACACCCGACCAATAAAACTCCCAATGAACAGCTTTATGGGGAGTGCCGGGGCTGACCAAGAATTAAACAAGACAGAAGATCACCAGGTCAGCCTAAACTCCACCCCAGACAAAAGCACGCAAACAGACAAAACGCAAAAAAACAGATCTAAACCCCAAATAAATCTTAGGAAGGTGATACAAATTCATGAAAATCAAACTTCGCCAAAAACTGTCTGGCGTACTCACCTGATCAGGAACATCCCCCCCCAAACAACAAGGACACACAGCAAATCATCTTCACCCCACCATATACCTCACAAGGCCAACACAACATTCTTAAGAGGGGGAATATATTAAAATTGACTCCCAAAATTCCTGGACTGAAACACATAGAACTCATAGATTTGTTTTCAGTGAAATTCTTACCCAATGAGGATTTTAAACGCTCCAAACATACTTTAACTACATGGCAGACTGTAGTCACAGCACAACTGATCTTGAACCACCTGCAACATTTTGATAAACATAAACATAAAACTAACAAAACAAATGAAGAAATGCTACCCCCAACCCTGTTGGACTTGGCCCTTTTTGGCAGGTTCACCCCTGAACTTTTTGCCTGGTCTGTAACCTAGTGTTGGTGGTTTTAGGCCTCTGGGCACTTTCGCACTGTGGTCCAGTGGAAGGTGCGTGCGCGCTCTGTGCACATTTAGTGAGATTGGCCTGCCTCCCATAGGAATGCATTGGGGATATGTGTGTCCATGGTAATTCCTGGTGTGAGAGGAGTGCAGGGGCGAGTTTAGTATGTGCGAACTCGTGAGAATAAATGCTGCGCAATGGTGTGCGCAGATTTATTATAACTGGTGTAGAAATGCCACTTCTAGAAGTTGGCATTTATGTGTGCTCTGTGTCTGCCTGCCTGATGTGAATTGCATGTCTGGCTTGTGAGTGCCAGGGGCTGGGAGGTGTGTGGCTCCAGGAGGGGCAGGGTGAGTCAGCGCAGGGCTGAATAGGGAGATCTGCATCTAGATGGGAGGGAGGAGTTGCACCTGGGACCTGAATAGGGCTGTGCCTTCCCTCCACAATGCTGGCTCCACCCCCTGTGGTGCGTCTGATGTCCCTAGCCTGTCCTGTGAAAGGAGAGAGGAGCTGAGCAAAACAAAGTGCTCCAAAGCTCCCCCAAAGCAGTTGTATCTGGTTCCCCCAAACCCTGTGCTGTGACACAAAGGAAAATGCTGTATAAAAGAAGGGGCTGTGACCCCATGAAAGTGTGCAGTTCCTGGTTGCTGGTCCTACGGGGCGTGCTGCTGTTGGGGCCCAGGGGGCTGCCAGGAGGGCTTGCCTCCCTGGGCCCTGCATTGCCCCTTCACCTTTGAGGACTTTTGCTTCATCTAGCGCCTGGAAGCGCTATCCTGTAATTGCCCAGCTGAGCAGGAGCGGGGGCTGTGCAGCGCGAGGCTGTTCGCCTCGTGGGAGGGAATCCCGATGCGAGGGATTCCCCTGTGATGCTCAAGTGCGCGGGTGCCCACCCCGCGTCTTTGCCTTTACTGATGGAGCGGGAGCCCACCCCGCTCTATATTTTAATTTCCGAGGGAGCCTACCCCTCATGGCCGCAGCCGAGAAGAAAACGTTGCCGGGCCGCTGCCAGCGCGACCCGGAAGTCAGGCAACCTTGCCTGCGACGTGGGCGGGGCCGGCGGCAGGACCGGAAGTGATGGCTGTACTGGTGCGGGGCTCCCATGAGCGAGGGGAGCCCCGGTGTGCAGAGAAAGGGAGAACGGGAGCCCACCCCGCCTCCCGGCGAAGCACCGGAGAAGTCCTGAGCCCTAGGAGAGGGCCCAGGCAGAAGAACAGTGACGGAGCCTCCAGGCTCCACGGTGAAGTCCCGGTCCCAGGAGGGGACCGGGTGAAGAGGAGCACACGCCCAGAGAGAGCCTCCCCCGACCAGAGCCGGTGAGTAGGGCTCCGTGGGGGCGACGGCTCTTGGGTATTGTGATATCCGTGGGGCACGGAGTCAGAGCGGCCCCGTCTGGCAGCGGGCCGCTCCAACGTTGGGCATCCCTGCTCCCAGATCGGAGCATATCGTCGGTGCTCGTGCTCCCGCCCCAGCTGCCCCGCCTGACAGTGGGCAGCTGCAGCATTTTGCCACATTCCCCTGGCTAAGGAGTCCCAGTGGGGACCCCAAGGGCACAGAGGTGCCCATGCCGCATTTGAGGGGCACAGCTGCGCCGCACCAGCGCGGGCAGCTGCTGAGGATGGGGCATGTTTGCTTCCAGAGGGCCCCAGAGTCTTGGGGCATATCGAGGCGCATTGTCGGCGCCTGGGCGGTCCCGCCAGAGGCGGGCCGCCCCAACGATGGGGGCATGTGTTGATTGTCATGTGGGGGTCCAGAGGGCACAGAGGTGCCGGGCCCCCTTGATAAGAAGTGCCACAGCTGCACCGCACCAGCGCGGGCAGTTGCAACCCTTGGGCACAATTAATCCAAAGTCCCCGAGGGGGACAGGAGGCACAGAGGTGCCAGGCCTGCCCGTGATTCACAGCTGCCCAGCAAGTAGTGGGCAGCTGCAACGTTTAGGCAACAGGTCTGAGGGGGCGTTCTTGCATAAAGATAGGAGTGAGGTGCACTCCTATGCCCCAGCGCAATTACGCGCTTTTGGATATTGCTGCATTGGCAGCTGAACTCTGACTTTGGACCTAGGGCATGTTAGCCCTAGAGAAGGCCGTTGGCCAGGTGGGTCAGGGATTATGTGGTGCTAGGAAATGTGATGCATTTACCCTGATTTACGCACCCTGTGTTATACCTCTAGCTGTGTGTTCAGATTGAGGTTGTTTGGCATATTATGGTTTATGCTAGTGATTTTATTATTACCTAATGCGTTTAGGTTGTGAGTTATTCTCTACTGTGATTTACGCCCCTAATGTGAGTTATACTTAGGAGGTTAGGGTCTAATGTGTTTAGACTGATGAGAGGATTGCATCATGTATTTATGCTGGTGAGGTTGGCGCAGAATGTAATTCGCGCCTAATGTGATACTGTGCATAATGTAGTTTCTGTTACAGGCGGATGCTAAGTACAGGGGTTACCAGTGATTACTGGTTGTACGTTTATGATGTGTTCTACATTTATTATAAGTGATACATATTCTAAGTTCGCTTTGTGCTGGTTCTGACAGTGGTCCAGTTGGCCCTGTCCGGTGTAAATAATCCCTTGTAAATATGACCTAGTGCCAGGTGGCACCAGGTATATTATGTGAGTACTATTCTAATGTGTTATGATAATACAAAGGCTATTTTTGATATAACCTTGTGTGGAGTTCCTTCTTGTGGTGTGCCTGGTATGTTGTTGCTGTGTGCGTGCGCAAACGCTTTACACATTGCCTCCGGGATAAGCCTGACTGCTCGTGCCAAGCTACCAAGGGGGTGAGCAGGGGTTATCTTTGGCGTGTAACACCCTCGCCCTGACTAGAGTGGTGGTCTCTGCCTGGCTTTGGCGCAAGCCTTAGCCAACTAGAGATCCCATTTCTAACATTGGTTGTCAGCGGTGGGGATAGGACTTACGTTTGCGCAGTACCACAGCGACAACTGGCTGCACTACAAAGCTCTGCATTTTAGATAGTCACATGGAAAGGGATTATTGTTTCTGAATTAGTTTTAAGAGTCATTTCTTTTTGAAATGTGTTTCTTGTGCACTATGAGTTGAGTGTACTGCCAAGGACAGAAACAAGAGAATCTGGAGGAGTGACTGCCCTTGTGCAGACTGCTATTGGGTTGGCCTAAAGCTGGAGGAGGGACTGCCCTTGAGCCATGGTGTTGGTTCTTGGGTTGGCCTGCAGCTGAGGGAGGGACTGCCCCTGTGCTGTCTGCTAGTTCTTGGGTTGGCCTACAGTGGGGACTTAATTGGTATGGAGTCACTAGCTCGGGAGGGTAGATTATCCCCTAAGTGCAGTGTGAGTTTTCTGGATTCACCAGTAAGGGTGGGATCCAGTGGTGGCGAAGTGTGTGTCCAGTGCATGAAGTCCCCGTCCCGTTCCCAGAGTATGGTACCTGGTGCTCAGTAAGAGGGGTGCAGGTTGAGATTCAGGGACAGTAAGGAACTGTCTCACCAGTCTGGGGGGTGTGTGTGGATGAGTGATGTGCTGCTGGACGCTGGAGTGAGTTCTCTGAAATAAGGAGCTTGCGTGGGGGATCTCCCCGTGGTAGGTGAGCTGGAAGTGGTTCCAATAAGAGTGGCTCGGGTATCTTCCAGTCCTGTGGGGTGGAAGAGGTTCAGTGTAGCCCAGCTAGGTCCCAGTGGAATGGGAGGGGTGTAGGGGCTCACGTCCGGTCTCAGTGGAGACGGAGTGAGTGTGGGACGGTGTGTCCCACGGTGGCCCGAAACCCCGTCTCAGGGCCTGGAGGGTTCCCTAGGGGAGCGCCAGGTCGGGGGCCTAGGCTGTACTTGTAGGCCATTTGAGGAGGATCTTCTAGTCTCTAGAGGACGTGGAGCGTCTGTAACCAGAGCTCCAGCAGTCCTGGTGCTAGGCAGCACCGCTCCTAAGTGGAGGGTGCAGAAGTCCTGATTGAGGGGTGAGAGGGGGAGAGGTTCCCCAGTGGAAGAACCAGTGGGTCCAGAGGGGCCATGGGGACACCACTTCTGCCCTGGGTTTGTGCCCGGCAGACTGTCACACGACACATTAGTTATGTGTCACCCTCGGGGGGGGGCATGCGTGCTCCCCGGGAAGTCCTGGTTCGCCGGGCATCTGACCAAAGGGTAGCGTCCCTGGGTTGGGGAGCCAGGTTCAGGTGTTTGCCTGACCTGGATGGCAGGGCGACTGTAATCAGTGTCCTGGCCGGTTTGCCTTTTAGGGGTACCACTCCAGTTGGGAGGGTATCGGACTCTGGGAGGGGTGCAGAGGGAGGGAGTCCTCGCCTCTGACCCCGGTGCATCCGGTGAATTTGGATCCCAGGTGGTAGGCCAGTTGATGGAGAGATGTCCTGAACTGGTGGGAGAGTTGTGTTCTGGTGGGTGCTTCCCCTGGGAGGGTGCGGAACCCCAGAAGTAGAGGTAGGGTGAGGAGACGCTTCGCCCGTGACCTCTGGTCAGCCTGAGGGTGCGGACCCTAGGTTGAAGGATCAGTGGTAGTTTGGAACTACACTGAGGAAGAGTGGAGAATGGCTGTTGTATGCCAGGGGTTACTGCCCCCCACTCTGGATTGGCAGGGACCCGTGGCATCTGGGTGGCCTAGGGCCTGGTCCTGGCCGTGGACAACTAAGGAGTACCGGTGGGGTAGCCTAGTTGGTCCTGAGTTTTTTTAATTAGTTGGATTCCATGGGTTCCAAGTGGCGTAGAACCGGAGGGTGTCCCTGCAGTGCGGGCCTGCGTCCGTGTTCTATCGCCCCAAGCAGGAAGCCCATCAAGGTGGTGATTGGTCTGCCCTGCGTTTTGGCTGGAAGGGGGTTGTGTTGGACTTGGCCCTTTTTGGCAGGTTCACCCCTGAACTTTTGCCTGGTCTGTAACCTAGTGTTGGTGGTTTTAGGCCTCTGGGCACTTTCGCACTGTGGTCCAGTGGAAAGTGCGTGCGCGCTCTGTGCACATTTAGTGAGATTGGCCTGCCTCCCATAGGAATGCATTGGGGATATGTGTGTCCATGGTAATTCCTGGTGTGAGAGGAGTGCAGGGGCGAGTTTAGTATGTGCGAACTCGTGAGAATAAATGCTGCGCAATGGTGTGCGCAGATTTATTATAACTGGTGTAGAAATGCCACTTCTAGAAGTTGGCATTTATGTGTGCTCTGTGTCTGCCTGCCTGATGTGAATTGCATGTCTGGCTTGTGAGTGACAGGGGCTGGGAGGTGTGTGTGGCTCCAGGAGGGGCAGGGTGAGTCAGCGCAGGGCTGAATAGGGAGATCTGCATCTAGATGGGAGGGAGGAGTTGCACCTGGGACCTGAATAGGGCTGTGCCTTCCCTCCACAATGCTGGCTCCACCCCCTGTGGTGCGTCTGATGTCCCTAGCCTGTCCTGTGAAAGGAGAGAGGAGCTGAGCAAAACAAAGTGCTCCAAAGCTCCCCCAAACCAGTTGTATCTGGTTCCCCCAAACCCTGTGCTGTGACACAAAGGAAAATGCTGTATAAAAGAAGGGGCTGTGACCCTATGAAAATGTGCAGTTCCTGGTTGCTGGTCCTACGGGGCGTGCTGCTGTTGGGGCCCAGGGGGGGCTGCCAGGAGGGCTTGCCTCCCTGGGCCCTGCATTGCCCCTTCACCTTTGAGGACTTTTTGCTTCATCTAGCGCCTGGAAGCGCTATCCTGTAATTGCCCAGCTGAGCAGGAGCGGGGGCTGTGCAGCGCGAGGCTGTTCGCCTCGTGGGAGGGAATCCCGATGCGAGGGATTCCCCTGTGATGCTCAAGTGCGCGGGTGCCCACCCCGCGTCTTTGCCTTTACTGATGGAGCGGGAGCCCACCCCGCTCTATATTTTAATTTCCGAGGGAGCCTACCCCTCATGGCCGCAGCCGAGAAGAAAACGTTGCCGGGCCGCTGCCAGCGCGACCCGGAAGTCAGGCAACCTTGCCTGCGACGTGGGCGGGGCCGGCGGCAGGACCGGAAGTGATGGCGGTACTGGTGCGGGGCTCCCATGAGCGAGGGAGCCCCGGTGTGCAGAGAAAGGGAGAACGGGAGCCCACCCCGCCTCCCGGCGAAGCACCGGAGAAGTCCTGAGCCCTAGGAGAGGGCCCAGGCAGAAGAACAGTGACGGAGCCTCCAGGCTCCACGGTGAAGTCCCGGTCCCAGGAGGGGGACCGGGTGAAGAGGAGCACACACCCAGAGAGAGCCTCCCCCGACCAGAGCCGGTGAGTAGGGCTCCGTGGGGGCGACCCGCTCTTGGGTATTGTGATATCCGTGGGGCACGGAGTCAGAGCGGCCCCGTCTGGCAGCGGGCCGCTCCAACGTTGGGCATCCCTGCTCCCAGATCGGAGCATATCGTCGGTGCTCGTGCTCCCGCCCCAGCTGCCCCGCCTGACAGTGGGCAGCTGCAGCATTTTGCCACATTCCCCTGGCTAAGGAGTCCCAGTGGGGACCCCAAGGGCACAGAGGTGCCCATGCCGCATTTGAGGGGCACAGCTGCGCCGCACCAGCGCGGGCAGCTGCTGAGGATGGGGCATGTTTGCTTCCAGAGGGCCCCAGAGTCTTGGGGCATATCGAGGCGCATTGTCGGCGCCTGGGCGGTTCCGCCAGAGAGCGGGCCGCCCCAACGATGGGGGCATGTGTCGATTGTCATGTGGGGGTCCAGAGGGCACAGAGGTGCCGGGCCCCCTTGATAAGAAGTGCCACAGCTGCACCGCACCAGCGCGGGCAGTTGCAACCCTTGGGCACAATTAATCCAAAGTCCCCGAGGGGGACAGGAGGCACAGAGGTGCCAGGCCTGCCCGTGATTCACAGCTGCCCAGCAAGTAGTGGGCAGCTGCAACGTTTAGGCAACAGGTCTGAGGGGCGTTCTTGCATAAAGATAGGAGTGAGGTGCACTCCTATGCCCCAGCGCAATTACGCGCTTTTGGATATTGCTGCATTGGCAGCTGAACTCTGACTTTGGACCTAGGGCATGTGAGCCCTAGAGAAGGCCGTTGGCCAGGTGGGTCAGGGATTATGTGGTGCTAGGAAATGTGATGCATTTACCCTGATTTACGCACCCTGTGTTATACCTCTAGCTGTGTGTTCAGATTGAGGTTGTTTGGCATATTATGGTTTATGCTAGTGATTTTATTATTACCTAATGCGTTTAGGTTGTGAGTTATTCTCTACTGTGATTTACGCCCCTAATGTGAGTTATACTTAGGAGGTTAGGGTCTAATGTGTTTAGACTGATGAGAGGATTGCATCATGTATTTATGCTGGTGAGGTTGGCGCAGAATGTAATTCGCGCCTAATGTGATACTGTGCATAATGTAGTTTCTGTTACAGGCGGATGCTAAGTACAGGGGTTACCAGTGATTACTGGTTGTACGTTTATGATGTGTTCTACATTTATTATAAGTGATACATATTCTAAGTTCGCTTTGTGCTGGTTCTGACAGTGGTCCAGTTGGCCCTGTCAGGTGTAAATAATCCCTTGTAAATATGACCTAGTGCCAGGTGGCACCAGGTATATTATGTGAGTACTATTCTAATGTGTTATGATAATACAAAGGCTATTTTTGATATAACCTTGTGTGGAGTTCCTTCTTGTGGTGTGCCTGGTATGTTGTTGCTGTGTGCGTGCGCAAACGCTTTACACATTGCCTCCGGGATAAGCCTGACTGCTCGTGCCAAGCTACCAAGGGGTGAGCAGGGGTTATCTTTGGCGTGTAACACCCTCGCCCTGACTAGAGTGGTGGTCTCTGCCTGGCTTTGGCGCAAGCCTTAGCCAACTAGAGATCCCATTTCTAACAAACCCCTAATGGTAAAAGCTCACCATCAAAAACCACAATACCCAATGAAACTAATGGGGAAAACTCAGGTCTACTCAGTCCTGCAGAATGTGCAAGGAAGTAGCCTAAACTCTAAACCAAAGAAGAGTAACTTTGACATGCAAACCGACTCTAACCAAACACAGTTGAACTGGCTTGCCCCTACACTAAACGCGTACAAGGTAGAATGACCCAGGGAGATCACTCCAAGGAATGAGAAGAAAGAAGATCTACATCTCCTCTCATGGAACACAGCGGGAGCAAAAACAAATGTTAGAGGATGGCACACCACCCCAAGACTGGGAAGTATATGATATAGTAGCACTCTAAGAGACATGGGCCTTGGATAACTTGCCCTGGGAAGGTTACATTCACTACTTCGTAGAAGCTATAAAAAAGGAGCGCTATGGCCGCCCAAAGGAGAACTGTCAGTCTATGTGTTTACATCATTTGACATAAAATCTAAACAACTCAAATCTCCAGTTCCTGGCCTGCAATTAATCAAACTCATGCACTGGAGAAAATCTGAATTCTGAACAGTACTACTGATCAATGAATACATACACCCAAGTTCCAACAAGAAATATCACTAAACCCGTTACTATTAACAACAATCTCAGAGGTAAGAAATGTGCCTCCTCTCTGGGACATAATCCTAACAGGCGATTTTAATGCCAATCTGATCCACACACCGGGTAAGGATAAAAAACTGATGTCATACAACACATACTGGACGTGCCATTGCAATACCAACTTCTGACATACCGTCCAGATCGTACAGTCTGGGCATTTGTGACAATGTTAGAGTACCGGGGAATGAGAGTTATTAATGCAAGAACAACGAAGGATTCCCCCCTGAAATTCACATTCCATGGAGCTAGTGCCCAATCAATACTGTACTATACAATCATCTCGCTATCTCTGATGCTGAACTTTGCTCAATTTTCAATCAAATTCTCGACTCAGAGTGAACATAGCCACCAGCATATACATTTTGGGTTAAATCCCAGTAGGCATACGAACATCCCGGTACTGGAAGGCTCCGTAAACACAACAAACTTAAAACGCATGAGTTGGACCAATGTATCACTACAAGATCTGAACTGCACAATAACGGACCTAGCAAGGACCAGCTGCAATAAAAACACCAACCCCATAAGCTCCTGGATAGATTTTTACCACCAACCTGACATCATTAACGACAGGCTGCCCCAGGAGAAAAACAGGGAAGGAAAAGGCCACTTCAATTAAAATGAAAACATTAAAACAAGAATTAAGAAATGCCATCAGGAACACCAAAACCACAGATACAGATCAACTAGAATGGGAAAAAGTATGCCAGCTGAGAAAGGAGTACAAAAAACTACAATGGGAAAAAAAAGAACACGGTATGAGGCAAACTGGACCAAATAAGTATTTAATGCTAAACAAACCAACAGAAGTGGTTTTTGGGAATTAGTAAACAATCTGAGCAGGCCAATGAAAATCCTAAGTAACTCAAATGTCCAAGAGGAAGTCTGGCAGACTTCCTGGCCAGAAGATTCAAAGGGAGAATTCTGTCAAAATCAACGCCAACGCTGCAAATAGAACAACCACCCAATAATGCAAATGACACGGGAGTAACGATAGCAGCAACAGTAGTAAGAAAAAGCCATCCTCTCGTAGAAAAAGACTCAGATCATAAATTCTTAATTGAAGACACCATCAACACAAAAAAGAGAGAAGTGATGGGGTATCGGTACCAAAGGGCATTCCCCAAGCCATTTTCAAAGGTGATACAAACTTCTGGGGGACTCATCTCTCTATATTAATCAATGAAGTAGATTTACCATGCAGCACTCCACCTAGCTGGCTAGGTTCAATAATAAACCCAATTTAAAAAGGGGGAGGCCGAAGAAACTCAGCAAATTATAGACTCATCGCACTACTTGATGTTGAAGCAAAATACTACGCATCAATGATTCTGGCAGACTTGACTGAGTGGTCAGATAAGCTAAACCTGATCCCAGTTAATCAAACCGGATTTAGGAAAGGGACCGGAACAGCAACAAACATACTAGCAGTCTCACAAAACGCTGACAAATGCAAAAAGTGAAGAATTCACCTTTGCTTCATAGATCTAAAGGCAGCTTTTGACTGCGTAGACCGACACAGGCATTGGAAATAAACTGAAAGGTTGGAATATCCCGGAAAACATATTGCGAGGAATAATGCAACTCGAGACCCACACCTGGGTAAGAGTCGAATTGGGCGATGGCACTAGGGTCTCAAGAAATATCTTAACAAATAAGGGTCTGAAACAAGGATGCGTGCTGGCTCCCCATTTATTTAATCTGTTCATGTCTGACTTAGCACAAAGGCTGGACCGGACTAATTCTCATATGCCCCGACTAGTCTCATTACCTCTGTCACATCTTTCATATGCCGATGATGTGGTATGAAAGAGCCTAGCACAAGTCGGCCTCCAGAGGGCGCTAACAGAAATGCAGGATTATGTCACAGTCAATAAACTGGAAAATAACATAATTAAGTCTAAAACCATGCTGATCCAAAACCGATCAGGCCGCAAACTTAAGATCTGGCTGAATGGTAAGATGCTGGAGGAAGTCACAAGTTACAAATACTGAGGAGTCTACCTAGATAACAGATTCAATCAACAAGAACAGTGGAACTACATGAAAAAAGGGCTGGCGCACTAACATTCGCCTTCAGCACACTAGCAAAAAAACTGGAATGCCCGTCTTTTAAACCACTGCTGTCCCTGATAGCTGTAAGTCTCTTGCCAACATTATCGTATGGTAGCATCACCTAATATGGAAAAGACGTAACACGTCTAAACAAACTGCTTTTTACCACCAATAAAAGGACCTTACAGTTACCCAAAGGAGCATCACCAGCACATGTGCACCTGGAATTCGGACTAATTGACAAATTATAAAGGAAGGATGTACTCTACCATAAAAAGCTGGTACAAAATAAATCTTAACCAAGAACACCCACAAATCACTAAAGCACTTTGGACAGAAGTGGAAAAAGACAAAAAATCCTCATACAATAAACCACTCCAAACCACCAAGACGGGAGATCTGTGGAACAAAAATCTGTCTTTCTCAGCTTTTAGATGAATTACCAACAAAACGGCAAGACTTCAATCACTGGAAGAAGACAAAAACACGTTTAGCCAGCGAACACATGCATGGATGGTGTATTTTTAAAGAAACGACTGATGACACCAGTACAGTGAGCTACCAACAATAGCGGACCAACCAAGTTGAAAACATAATGCCCCCCATAGCATGCAGAATCTGTTGACAAAAAAAAGAGGACTTCATCCATCTGAATTGCAATTGTCCATACTTCTATCAAGCATGCATCACCTTACTGCGGCTGGTCTTAAAATCAAGAAAGATCAAGACATGCAAGGCCACCATCATTCAGTGCCTCAACCCATCGGATCCCCAATTGAACTGTGAGTTGTTAAAGTTTTTAAAGCTTCACGAACGTACCCTAAAAACATGGCTTAGCCTCCCCAGCATTATCAATATCACAAATGGAACATTCGCACCAGAACTAATTGTAATTTTAACTTTTAAAAATTTCTTTTAACCTCATATCATGAAGGTTATATGTACTGTATGGTATTATACATTTCAAATGTTTACATGTAACATTGTTACAATTTTAAATAACCAAACAATAAAGTTTAATTACTTACTTACTTTCTTACTGCTCATTTGTACAAGGATCCAATACATTTATTTATTACTGACAGGGTAGCTGGATCTCTTTTCTTACACACCCCTCTTGGCACCATGCTCAATATGCCAGCCTATACTTTTACATATTTTTATTAACATCAAAATTGGTACTGAAACGTGGCAATGTAGGGGTAGCACTATAAGATAGATTAGGCCCTGTTTTAACTGCCAGAATATCAATTTTTGTGCCTCTTAAAATGTCATGAATCTGTGTATTTAGCATGTTCTTCTTTGATGTAAAATGACTTACTCCCTATAAATGTCGTGTCAACTTCAAACAAGTGCAACTCGGACATCAGGAGAAACCTGGCAGTAGAAATTTGGCCTCTTACCATCAGTCCATCAGGTAAGTCCAGTAACGTATGACATTTAAAAAAAAAATTTAAGTCCATTAAATGTATAATAATGTATTTTATCGTGGTGTATAAGCTCCTGTTGTACCTCGATTTGTGTTCATGATGACCTATGTAGATGGAACAATATCAACATAGTAACTCTTTAGCTGCCGGATCTGGACATATTTTGGAAACAACAACTACAAAGTCCAGGGTTCAACAGATGACCTAAAAGGGATCTTAAAAACATTCATCTCTGTAGCACCTGCTGATGAATTCATAATTTTTAGATATTATATTCCCATCCATGGATCAACCCTTATCAGCATATGTTGACTAATGCTCACCTGACACTAACCTTATTCTTTATTTGCAATACAATATTCATTAAAGTGCTGTGTTGGGACTTTGACACAAAACTGGATGTGATGTACTTTATTTTTTTAAATCTTCTTTCAGGTTTTGGGGACATTAAGCTGGGTGATGATGCTGATACATCTACATGTGGAGTAAAGTGGGCAATCTGAGGAGAGAATCCAATCCTACTCCAAAACAATATCTGCAGCCAGCACTGCTCACCAGGAAGAAGAGTAGCAGGAAGTGGGCAAGGAGCAGGAGGACATGGACAAAGATGAGGGCATTGTTGTGCCACACATAAAATTGGCAAGAGGGTCACTTCATGGCTGGGCAGCAGTGTTTCTCCTAAATGCCTTCTGAGGGTTGCCAATCTCCAGCCATTAGGTGAGCAGCCAAATTTGCTACTTCAGTCTATGCAGCAGTCATCTCTACACAGCCCTCAAATCACAGGCTCTTCTCAAGTCCCTTACACATTCCTACTATGAAGAAGCACCTAAGGTCTTCTTTCGATCATCTGAGGTAGAGCACACCACTGGTGAGGTGCAGGTATTCCACCAGTAATGAATCTCCACCAACAACCTCACAGATGCCACCTCTCTCTGCTGGTCATTGTGCTATCAATGTCAAATAATCATGCATGAGGAGAGGTTGGCATACTTGGAAAGTATCTTAGCAAAATCTTAAGGGGCTTTCTTGAGCAGAACAATTTGCTAGAACTCGAACAGATACGTTTTAGACTGGCCCATGGGACAAAGACGGAATTAATTTTAACCACTAATGAACTGAGGATGCAAGTGGACAGTGGTCAAATGGCGATACTGATCCTGTTGGACTTGTCTTGAGCCTTCCGCACAGTCAACCACCGAACTCTGCTTACACATCTAAAAGAGACTTGGATAGGAGGTACACAACTTAAATGGTTTGAATCCTACCTATCAGAACGTTTGCAAGCCATATATCTTCCCCCATTTGTATCTGAATATAAAGAAATTGGGCATAATGTACCTCAGGGTTCAGCCCTGAGTCCCATCTTGTTTAACATCCATATAAGACCAATGTTGATAAAGTTCTTTGGGATATCGTTTGTAAATTATGCAGACAACAGTCAATTAATAATGTCACTGGATAAATCGGATCAAGTCAACTAAACAATCTTCACGTCTGCTTGAAACAGATGGCCAAATGGCTTGACAAGAAAAATTTAAATTCAATGGAGATAAAACATAATTTCTGTACTGCTTGCCAGGGAATCCACAACAGCAGCTCCCAGCTAACTTTTGGCTGTGGCTAAAGAACTCAGATGGGCATTGCCTATTCGGTGCAAAATCTTGGAGTCCAAATTGACGATAGATTCTCAATGGAGGCACAGATCAATTAAACGGTAGCTGAAGGACACGGACTTCTAAAACATTTGAAGAAAATTGTTCCTTTGCTTCCACAGCCTTCTAGGAAGGTAGTAGTTCAGGCTGCTAAACTGAGCAGACTGGATTACTGCAACTGATTGCTTATAGAAAGTCAAGACTACTTGATCAAGCGGCTTCAAAGGATTCAGGTGACAGCTGACAAGTTAGCACTATATAAAGAAAGACGGGATTCAGCACTTGATAATGCTGCATGAACTTCACTGGCTTCCAATGAGGGAAAGGTGCATTTTTAAAGCTCTGTGCTTAATACATAAATCATTAAATGGCAAGGGACCCAAGTCTCTACAACAGAAAGTTGGGTTCTATAGACCCATATGAACTGTGAAATCATCCTCTGCTTGCCTGGTGTCTGTATCCTTCTTTAGAAAGACACGACTGGGAGGCAGAGCCGGCCAAGTCAAAGAAGCTCAATTGTGGAATAATGTTGTACTCTCTCTAAGAACGGAGTCTAATCTGCTGAGTTTCAGGAAAAACTTGAAAACCTGTCTCTTTCCCCGATAACACATTTTACCATACTATTCCCATGTAACTACTCACAGACTCTCCTCTATACTGATAAGCTATCAGTGCCAAGATGCCCGTTGGGTGATAGTTACGCTCTATAAATGTCTAATAATAATAATAATATTAATGCAGACAACAGGGGAAAAACAGTTTTACCTGCAACAGAGTAATGTGCAGCAGGATACTCAAGCTATGGACTCTACTCTGGATGAGATTGTTGACTCACTTAAAGGACTCACTTAGATGATTAACAGGCAGACCTGTGCATGTTGAAAAATGTTCCCAAGACATGGCAAAGGTGCACCAAAAACATGTAAGAACTTTTACGGAAGAGAGGGCAAGTAACAATGCCTTGGCCAAGAAATGATAGTGAATATTCAGCCTCCGCTTAGAGTCTGTTGTAGACAAATCATGTTAGTATCCGAGCATACGCAGTACCCCTGCTTGCAGTGGTTTCCCTCTTACTACTAGTGTTGAGTGGTCATGCCCGCCTCTTAGCCAAGGATCTGTCTTCTTCTGGTTCTACTGTGATAGTTGTTGGCCAGCCTGGTCCACTAAAAAATAATAGGAAAAAAAGATTTTTTTAAGTCAGTGGGTGAGTAATGCATGTCTACATAATTTTGGCTAAAAGGGAATATTTTTACCTTTGTATAAAAGCAGAAGATATGGAGGGGCATATTACCAAGGATGTGCGATAATTATCGCAAAGCGCACTTAGCGCTGTTTTTTTATCGCCGGCTATCGCTGGATTTCATCGCGGAGATAACGCGTTATTATCAACGCTTATCTCCAAGGCGATAGAAAATCCAGCGATGGCGGCGAAACCCAGCAATAGCGCGCGTAATCCAGCGATAACTTCCACGCGCTAATGAAAAGCTTGCTAATCGGCAGGTGAGGACTTAACCTTACAATCCACCTCCCATTGACTAGAATGGTTAAGTCAAGTTTTAAAGAGGTGTTAGATTCCAGCAATAATCGCGGTTTGCGCGAATTATTTTATCGCTTTGCGGGCATTGCTAATAGGGGGAAGTTGTATTTGCGACTGTTTTCAGTCGCTTTTAGTTGGGAACGCCTACTTTGCATGTCATTAGCGATAATTATCGCTGACATGCAAAGCGGCAAGGAAACGGCCGCGTTCGCCATAAAGCTGTCGCTAACAGCTGTTAGCGACAGCTTGCTAATAGGGCGATAAAAATATCGCCGCTTTAGCGGCAAAAAGTGCCGCTAAAGTGGCAATACTGCCCTTGATAATATGCCCCGGAGACTTTAACAAACGCCTCACTATCCTGTGCTTTGATACTCAAATGTTGGCAATTCAAACTCCTTAACATTGAAAATTCACTTTATGGCTCTTGAATCAGCCATTCTGAGTAGGTGGAAGCATTGGTGATAGTTAATGTGTGCCAAAAATCAATTTTAACAAATTTGAAATGTAGTTTCTCAGAAGGTTCCACATATTGGTTACCTGAGAGGAGACAACTTCCCCAAGAGCTACAATTTTTTTTAAAGGAGATTGAACTGGTCTATATTTTTGGATATCAAACGTTCAACACATTGGGCCTGATTCACAGAACTAACTTACGTCAAAATCCTAAACTTACAACAATTTTGGTATTCACAGAATGAACTTACACATTTGGGTATTCACAGAATGAACTTACACATTTGGCTATTCACAGAATGAACTTACACATTTGGCTATTCACAGAATGAACTTACACATTTGGGTATTCACAGAATGAACTTACAACAATTTTGGTATTCACAGAATGAACTTACACATTTGGGTATTCACAGAATGAACTTACACATTTGGCTATTCACAGAATGAACTTACACATTTGGGTATTCACAGAATGAACTTACAACAATTTTGGTATTCACAGAATGAACTTACACATTTGGGTATTCACAGAATGAACTTACACATTTGGCTATTCACAGAATGAACTTACACATTTGGGTATTCACAGAATGAACTTACAACAATTTTGGTATTCACAGAATGAACTTACACATTTGGGTATTCACAGAATGAACTTACAACAATTTTGGTATTCACAGAATTAACTTACTCATCCTAACTTTATGTCCGCCACCAGGCCGGAAATTCCGGCCCGAGTGCGGACATAAGGTTAGGATGAGTAAGTTCATTCTGTGAATACCCAAATGTGTAAGTTCATTCTGTGAATACCCAAATGTGTAAGTTCATTCTGTGAATACCAAAATTGTTGTAAGTTAATTCTGTGAATAGCCAAATGTGTAAGTTCATTCTGTGAATACCCAAATGTGTAAGTTCATTCTGTGAATACCAAAATTGTTGTAAGTTCATTCTGTGAATACCCAAATGTGTAAGTTCATTCTGTGAATACCAAAATTGTTGTAAGTTCATTCTGTGAATACCCAAATGTGTAAGTTCATTCTGTGAATACCAAAATTGTTGTAAGTTTAGGATTTTGACGTAAGTTAGTTCTGTGAATCAGGCCCATTATTCATTATTATTGCAAACTTTAAAGGTACATCTTAGCAAACATATGGTGGTTAGAAAGTGAGGCAAATGTACACAATGCCAGCATCACATATTGTAAAACTGGCAAAATGGAAATGATACATACTTATAATAACTAATGTGTGTTTAAAATGTTATATATACAGGATTTCTGAACTTCTGAGTTTCTTTGAAGCATTAGCATATTGTCAGAAAGAGGTAGTCAAGCCAAAGAAAACAAACAATGAACATGCATGTTATTAAAGTTGAACTGTCAAAACTTTTAATTAACAACAAAACATCTTAAATAGATCATTCAGGGGTGTAACAAAGCTCATGCTGACCACATGACAGGACAGCACTCTCAAAATATATGTACTTATAAGTGTAAAATATTAATATACATTTACGTATCCTCTCACTGCTGTTCACACTCTTTAAGCCTAGCATGCAGGGTCAGCCTCACATTTGTAGCTGGGAGGACAAGCTCATAATGTCCTAGGCCGACCCAATGACGAAGGTGTGGACACCCACTGCAAAGCATGGTGATATCCCACTAAATTTAGGCCTGCTCTGCATTGTTTCAGGGCCCATAAAGCTGAGGGCACATTTCAACAATCCTCTCAGTGATTATGTTTATTTCACACTCTGAAAATGGAGGGGCCTTTTTGTCAAGTCCTTCAGCCATGTTGGGGGCAAGATTGCCCAAAGGAGTAGCATGGTCGAGGAAGATGGTGCTTGGAGAAGAGGATGGCTTAGAATGAAAACAAAATAGTCAATTTCCTTTTCATGTATGTAATTTCCTATTTGTTGTTGTAGGTGGAGATCTCCACCCCAAGTGCAGATTCTCCACCCTCAGAACCTGCACACATGGGGTGGAGCCTCTCCATGTAGGAGAAACACAATTTCCATGTATAAATAGAACTACAAATGTAAGACAGTAGCAAAATCAAAGCAGGAATGGTTTGTATACCTGACATGTGTGTGTTAAGGTGTGATTTTAGAATGCTTGCCCTAAAACATGAGTGAATTATGTGAAATATTGTGGTTGTGTTTTGGACCTGATAAGTTTTATAATGTTTGAGAAAATGAGCATTGAACTTTTTAAAAACTTGAGCATAACATGTAAGTTGATGACATTATGCGAAGTATACAGAGTTGTCGCAGGATGGTATATACGGTCAATGTGTTAGACATCCACCATTCATCAATGACAAGAGACTCTCCAACCACATAAATGCAGTAACCAAACTAGCATCTCAAAAGAAAATGAGTTGACCAGTCAATTACACACCTGCATACCCTGACATCTGTACTGTACCCCACCCTGGGTACATAGTTTTGGTCATAGGTCAGGGTCAACATTGCTATGTAAGCCCTGGTGTTAGACTGTTCTGCAACGCATAATAGGCTATAACAAACTTGCACACACCTTCTGAAGAGTACACAAGAACCCCCTCTGTATGGTCAAGATAGCGGACACCTGACTTGAAGTCCCCAAAAGTGTTTTTAATAATGTGTTACATACACATGAGTGCCCTATTGTACCCCTTCTGAGATAATGTGTTTGAATATATGTAGGGTGTAAGGAGATGGGAAGAGAGAGAGAGACTCAGCATCACCCGCAGAAAATAAATGGGATTTTTTAACAAAAGGACATCTATTCTAATTGTGCAATATCATACCTACCTGCATTCATTGTCTGTAAGGGTAATGTGTGTGTATTGTGGTGTAGCGATTATTGATTATATTAGAGATGTAGGCACAGTGCGAGGTGTTGTTTCTTACTAATATACCACATCACCAAAATCCCCAGAAACTAAATGATGTGCAAGAGCTTACTTTCAGAAAATATAGCTATCATGTGTGCTTCCAGGAAAGGTAACATACACATCAGTGAAGCAGAACAAAGCATTACAGACAGCCACCAGGTTAGTTAAATGTCAGCTGTGTCCCTTGCATAAGGTGGCTGAAGCACCACATGAGTGCAGACAATGGCACCTAGCACACAAAGGAAGTGGGTAAAGGCATGCAATTTCTTTGCCACCCTTTATCTTTCCACCAGTGACATAGTGATGAACTGGTGCACCCGTTTGTTGATGCATCTTAGAATGTGATGAAAGCATCAGGACTGATTTGTCTTTGAGATGCAGTGTTGTCAGAGAAGGCCCTCTAGAAAGACTCAGTAGCCATGAATGGCATGCAGCCAGCATTTGACATAGGCTGGGAAAGTCTGGAAGCAGGCTGTAGGGGAATCCAGCTCCTGCTCCAAGTCAGCAACCATGTCCAGGATCACATCAGGTGAGAAGCAGTTTCTGGTAATTACAACTTGACTGAACGTACCAAAGAAGTTGATCCTTTGTCTGTAAACCCTCTCTTTCCTCCTCCTCTAAAATTATCATCTATAACTTTTCCAGTAATTTCAATTAAAATAAGATTACCAAATAAAGTTAAAAAATACATTTTATGGCCTTTTAAGTTAGCAAGCCAGTATGGCGGACGTGTTCTAAGTAGGCTCCGTCCAGCCCTTCATTTAGCCTTCACTGATCCTGCTCCTCCGGCCACGATATCCCCCGCCTGCGGTGTCCGGTAGTGGAGAGACGCAGCGACGCTTGTTGGCGGTGTTTGTGGGCCGGTGCTGCATCCTGCAGTGGCGGTGTGCCGGAGATCGGCCCTGAGGCCTGTGGGCGGCGCTGCGACCGCGGCCTCGAGTGCGGCCCAGCCGGCGGATCCTGTGGAGCGGTTGCGGGTGGTGCGGCCCCCCCCCCGGCTGGTGGCGCGGGGTAAGTCAATCCGCTCCATCCTGACGGCTTGCAGGTGTTTCCCGCGGGGCGGAGCGGCCCCCTTGTCCCCCCCCCATTGCTCGGCGGTCGGTCGGACCGAGGGGGAAGGTGTAGACGATTGGGGAGGTGTTTGCTGTTGTTGCCGCCATATTTGAGCTCCCGGCCCACTGCAGATCCGGCGGCGGGCCCGTTGGTGCCTGGGCCCAGCCTGGTTGTGACGGCGGTTGGTGGAGGCCTCCCCTGTTTGGGGCCTTGCCTGGTTTGTCATCTGGGGGCCGGGGCCGGGTGCGTGGCCCCCGAGCGCATCCCCGAGGTGTGTTGGGCTGCTGGGGTTGGCCCGTTCCTCGTTGTTCGCGGGTGGGCTCTGCCCATCCGTTCTGTGCCCCTGGTGATTGCCGGCATTCACGGGGATCGTTCCTCTTGTTCGGCAGCCAGATCGGGCTGCGGGGAGGACCCGGGTGACCTGGGGTGAGTGGTCGTATCCCCCGCTGGGCCCGGAGGTGTGCTGCGGGGGCCCGTGTGCGGTGGCCTGCTTCTCCTGGTGGGTCCGGATCCTCCGCCTTCCCCCCCATCTTCTCCGGGTCTGTGTGGGGGCTCGGCGGTGCTGTCGGACCGCGTGGGGGTGCGGGTTGGCGACCACGGCCCGCTGGGCCATCTGGGTCCCTTGGGTGGCCTTGGAGCACATCTTGGTCATCCCGGGGGCCTGTCGGTGGAGGCTGCCATTGGGGGCCCAGGTTCCGGGCGTACTGAACTGGGCCCGTGCTCTGCTTTGGGTGCCCTGGCGGCCCCCGCCGCCCTCTGGCCCACTGTTAGGCGCTGAGATTCACCCACCTGGGGATCATTGCCGAGTGGAGTGGAGCAGTGCCGCTTGATGCCTGGGGATTCCGGACAGTAGGCGGGGGCACCTGGACGGCCGCATCGGCAGTTGGATCGAGCTGCGCGGGCCGTGGCCGGACGGCAGTGTCACCCCTGTGCTGCCTACGCTGCCCTGCCATTTGGGGGTGAACGGTGATAGCGCCTGCCTATCGGGAGGGGGGTCGGGGGGTATACCTGGCCCGCCATGACGAGAGACAAAACCGGTGGAGGGTCCTCCAAGCAAAGCACGCTGGACAAATTTGCTGGCCCTGGAGGCTCCGCGGTGGCTGCGGGTGGGGCCCAGGGTAATGTTCCAGACAATGCCGCCCTCCTGGCGGCAATTACCCAGTCCAGGGATGCCCTGGATGCCAAAATAGGGGCGGTGGGTTCAGACGTTATGTTGCTGCGCCAGGACCTGCGGAATGCGGTGGCCCGTATCACTGAGACTGAGACGCGGATTTCGGGGGTGGAGGATGTGGCGACGTCCCTGCAACAACGAGTGGTATTTCTGGAGACTGCTCAGCGAGGTTTAGCATCCAGGGTGGAGGATGCAGAGGGCCGGGCGCGACGCAACAATCTCCGCTTTGTTGGTTTTCCGGAGGGGTGTGAGTCTGGCAATATGGAGAGGTTTATCACCCAGTGGCTAGAGAGCTGGCTACCCCCCGATTCTTTGTCTAAATGCTTTGTGGTGGAGCGTGCACACAGGGCCCTGATGCAGAAGCCTCCCCGGGGGCTCGGCCGAGGCCAGTGATTGCAAAGCTACTTAATTATCACGATCGGGATGTGATCCTGAAGCAGGCCAGGGCCCAAGAACCGGTGCTGTATAATAATGCCCGCATCCTGATCTTTCCTGACTATACTAAACAGACCCAACAACAGCGGCAATCATTTCTCGCAGCCAAGGCCCGCCTGCGAGAACTCAAACTCCCATATGCATTGCTCTACCCAGCCCGGCTGCGAGTTGTATATCGTTCTCGTACTTATTTTTTTGACTCCCCGGAGGAGGTCTTTCGTTGGACAGATGAGACGGTGCGGCTGCGCCCCCACTCTCCTCCCGGGCGAGAATCTGACTCATCCTCGAGCGGAGTGGTCCGGGACGTGCCCGGGGGCCGGGGGAGGGGGTCTCGCCGCTCCAGGTCAAAGAGGCGGTCCAAATCCAGCGATGTTCCGTCACGTGTGGGATCTGCTTCGGATCACGCTGCACCAGCGGACTGATTAATTTCTGTGTCTGTGCATCTATGATTCTTAGAGATGTTAGAAGTGGCCAGAGGAGCCCGATGAGGGCCAGTATTTCTGTTGGTTATTCCAGACAGGGATAGGGGCTAGGGGATGATGGGCTGTAGTTTGGGGATCCATTGGTGGGTGAGGGGTGGTACCTCCTGTTGGGGTCTGCCTGCTCTGCCTGCCGCGACAGGTACTTCACTGTTTTTGAGGTATAGGGTGGGGGCAGGGGGTTTGTTGGGTTGTTCAAGGGATTTGTTATTGTTCTTTCATCGCACTGTTCAATTGCAGGTCGGGGCCGGGCTATGTTGCATGTCTTGGGCCACCAGGGCTTTCCATGTATCTGATGTTTTTGCATGGCCGCCACTGCGGGTAGACCATTAGACTCCTCGGGGTCCCTGCGCATTTTGAGCTGGAATGTCAGAGGGGCGCTAGATAAGATTAAGCGCGGAGCTATCCTTAAGCAGGCTAAGCGCGCTGGCGTCGACATCTTGATGCTGCAGAAGACGCACCTTATGGGGACTAAGGCCCTTTGTTTTCAGCGCTTCGGCTACATACAAGTGTTTCATGCGGGCTTTGTGCGGGGATCCAGGGGAGTGGCAGTCTTGATCCACAGACGAGTCCCCTATATTCACATTAGAACGTGGGGTGATGCACAGGGCAGATACCTTTTCCTTCAGGGTACGCTGGGGGGTGAGTCCATGATATTGGGCAGCGTCTACGCCCCACCGCCACTGTCCTGGGGTTTTGTAGAGAAACTTGTGACCGTGTGGACGGATATCCCGGAGGGCCTGGCGGTGGTAGGCGGGGACTGGAACGATGTGTTGGATCTTGCTCTTGATAGGTGGAGGCCCGATGGGGCCCCGATAGCTCGCAATCCCACCAGGCTTCATTCCCTCGTAGTGGGCCAGCATTGGGATGACCCATGGCGTCGTTTGCATGGCGGGACTCCGGGGTTCACCTATCTCTCGGCGGTCCACGACTCCTTCTCTCGTATTGATTATATTTTTGTGTCTCGGGGGATGCCGGCAGGGTGGCGGAGGCCGATATTCTCCCTCGAGGGCTCTCTGATCACTCGCCTGTGGCCATTACCCTGCGTGCTGGCCTTGCACGTGGATCTTTCCGGTGGCGCCTTTCCACATGGAATCTCCAAAATGCGGAGTATAGAGAACACATTGGGGACGCCATAGACCAGTATTTGTCGCACAACATGGGATCGGTGTCGGCGGCGGCGTCTCTGTGGGAGGCGATGAAGCCCACACTTCGCGGCGTGGACATCTCCTTCTGCGCGGCGGTGCGTAGGGCCCGCAGGGAATCTCTTATTCGGGCACAAGCTAAAATCTTGGACCTGGATGCGTGCAGTAGAGACGAAGGGGGCGGCTGGTCCGCCGCCGGTTGTTGATGGCGCAACAGGATTACTCGTTCCTCTTGCTAGATGAAGCCCGCCAGGCATGGCTGGCAACCCGAAGCAGGATATATCAGTGGGGGGACAAGTCGGGCAAACTCTTACATAGATTGTGCCAAGGGGCGACAGGCTCCCCGGTCCTCCCGGGTATTGTCGGTTCTGATGGGCTACTGATCTTGGATCCGTCGGTCATCGCAGAAAGTTTCGCGGTCTACTATGCGGACCTCTATGCTCCCCGGGAATGTTTGTCGGCAGAGGTTATAGGCCGATTCTTGGATGATCTCCCACCCAAGGCTCTGACTGACGAGGTAAGCGCGGACCTAGACCGCCCATTCTCGGCGGATGAATTGACTTCTGCTCTTCAGGAGCTGAGGCCTGGTAAGGCGCCGGGTCCCAACGGTTTCCCGAATGAATTCTTTAAACGGTACTTTCAGCAGCTTGGTCCCCATTATTGCAAGGTTGTGGAAGAGGCCAGAGAGCTTGGTCGATTGCCCAGAGACTGGCGGCATGCTGAGGTGGTGGTTTTCCACAAACCCGGCAGGCCTCCTGAACACCATGCATCTTATCGTTCTATCTCTCTTCTCAATGTCGAGGCCAAAGTTCTGGCCAAGGCGCTTGCTAATCGCCTCCGTCCCCATGTCTCGTCTATTGTCCATCCGGACCAAGCCGGGTTTATGCCCCAGCGGGCGACCCGCCATAATATTCGTAGGGCTCATACAGCTATTGCGGCAGTCGGGAATCTGGGGATACGCGCGGCCTTATTGCTCGCAGATATGGATCGAGCTTTTGATTCACTGAGCTGGGAGTATTTATTCGCCCTCCTCCGCAGATTGAATCTGGGACCTCGTTTTCTCTCCTATCTGACTTTACTTTACACGGACATAACGGCGGCCGTGCGCGTGGCGGGTTCTGTCTCGTCGGTCTTTCCCATTGGTCGAGGCACCAGGCAGGGTTGCCCCCTGTCACCATATTTGTTCGCCCTGGCAATGGAGCCTCTGGCTGCATGGGTCCGAATTGATGTGCAGGTGGCCGGGCTTGAATGGGCCAACGGACTGTCGGATCGTATTGCCTTATATGCGGACGATGTGCTGTTCTTTCTTACTCAGCTGGATAGGACTGGCCCGCGGTTGCTGCGCATCATGCAGGTGTTTGGGGAGACTACGGGCCTTTATATGAATGAGCGTAAGTCTACTCTGTGGGTCTTGGGTGGAGGGGCTGACCCGGGTGCCTGGGCCTCCTCGGTTCAGGTGGTGCTTGGGGGGCTGAAATATTTGGGTGTGTTCCTCTCAGACGCGCGGATGATTGCCTGGGAAAGAAACTTGGTGCCTGTGTGGAACAGGGTACGTGAAGATCTTAAAGTCTGGTCCCACATGCCCCTATCTATATATGGTCGCTCGGCTATCTTCAAAATGGTCTCTCTTCCTCGTCTGCTGTACCAGTTGCAAAATCATCCATATCCTATTTCTTCGGGTTGGTTCCGCCAGGTGGATGCGGCCTTGGGCCAGTGGCTCTTCGTACCTGCTTTAAATCCACGTATTGTGGGGGACTCGCTACTTCTGACATACTTTCGTACTATATGGCCTCACACCTGTTGGTTCTCAATGAATGGTGGTATGGCGATAGGTCGGATCCGGCGTATGCCCTGGAGCGCCGTTTGATGGGCGATTACTCGCTACATACGCTCCTCTATTCGGCGCCCTTGCGGCGTTCTCTGCCGAGTGTGACACAGCTGGTGTTCCGGGTTTGGCGGCAGGCGCTGCGGAGGATGGGCTGGTGGAATCGCCTAACTCGAGAGATGCCGCTTTGGCAAAATGGACGTCTGCCGCAGTTGGCGGCCTTGCCTGGCTTCCAGGATTGGGATGCAATTGGGATCTCCACCCTAGGGGATGTTATGAGGGGGCCCGTCCTGAAATCGTTTCAGTGCTTGCAGAAGGACTTTCAAATGCCGCGTACACAATTTTTTAAATATTTGCAATTTCGGCATGCTCTCTCCCCTAGCTTGGTGTGCCTGGAGGAGTTGGCTGACTTCAGTCCGGTGGAGGCAAAAGTTTTCATGGGGGACCTGCAAGACCACAAGATATCTAAAATCTACCAGTCCCTGGTTACACACTGCTCCCCCTCGTTACAGCGTCTTCGCGGGGCCTGGGAGGAGGATGTGGGCTCACTTGGGGAGGAGGACTGGACGGAGGCCCTGGCCATTGCTATGAGCCTTCGACTCATCCAGTTTAAATACCTCCATAGGGTCTATTTTACTAGAGTCCGACTGTTCAGGGCTGGCTTGGTGGCGTCCCCGGAATGTCTCCGCTGCTTGCATGAAGAGGGTACTTTGCTGCATACTATATGGGATTGTTCTGCGCTAGCTAGGTTTTGGCGGGGCGTACTGGCATGCCTCTCAGAGGTTCTAGGTTGGGATCTCCCACGTTCCCCTAAATTAGTGCTCCTGCATGTTATGGACGATATAGGGGGCAACGTCTACAAGCGCCACCTGATGCTCCTGGGCTTTACCCTTGCCAAGCGCGATATTGCTAGGGCCTGGAAGGCGGCTGCCGCACCCTCTGTCTCAGTGTGGAAGGAAGGACTGGATTTCTGTATGGGCCTCGAGGCCCCCATTTTCATAGCACGGGGATGCCCAAGTAAACATTATAAAATCTGGAAGCGCGGGGCGGATTACAGGAGATTAGAATTGGAGCGCATCTCAGCGCAGGGATTGGGTGGGTTGTAGTCTTCTCCGCCCTTGTCTTGGGGGGGCCGGTACTATGCGTACACAGGGCGGCTTGGTGTCTCTTGGACATTATCCATAGCGAGTGTAGAACGGTTGCCCTGATCATGCATGCTGATCTTGCCGGGTTGACTGTGCGATGGGGTGTGGGGTGGGGGTGTTCTTTGTGTTTCTTTTGTTTAATTTTGTAGTCTTTCATATGCACGTCTCTTCATTATTTCTCTTTTGGTATTATATGAGAAAACTGTCAAAGTCAGGATATTATTCATTGATGCTACGGAAGTCTCTGGATTACAGAGCTCCGCTGTATGTGCATTTGACTAATAAAATTTGTTTAAAAAAAAATACATTTTATATTCATTAAAATTAATAGAAGTGGTTTATAGAATTAATCAAATTATATGTATTTTGATATTATTAAAATTATCACTTACTTTAAATTTTAATTACAAAATATGTTAAATTATTCAACCAAAATGTATGTATTCAGTTTATATATTTTTGTTACCATTAATTTAAATATCCTTATATTTTTAACTTTTTGAAATCATTTGATTAAAATTTAGCAATATTTCCGATGGGTCTTTATTTTAAGTACATACTTTGCCTGGGCATAATTTTAATCACTCCAGAGTAATTGGAGAAATTTGGTAATTCTTTGTTACTCTTGTGATGTGGCATTATCGATTTAAGGCTGTGATGCCACATCGCGTAACTGATTTTACATTTAGGGGAAAATCAGACCGCGAGAAGCACTGAAACAATGCAAGAGCGTGAATACTCACATTTGCCTTTTGGTGAAGTCAATCAGAAAGTTTAGCGATCATTTCCAAAGTGAGCAGCAGAATCTTAACGCAGGCGGTCACTGGTTATCATTTTGAGTAGATTTTTTACTCAAGCAGCTGGAAAATCAACTCAAAATGCCTTTTTGAGTTGATATTTTACCCAAATGGATTGCTTAGGTATTTTTGTAGTGCAAAATAGACCTTGTATTTACTTTCTTCTAAGCAGGAAGGAAGAGCTATAAAGACTGCGAGGCTACTGTACATACAGTAGCAATGTTCTGTTCTTGTCCTGAAGATACTCCCTCTGCTTCGATCAGCTCTTGGTCACTTAGGATTCTAGAAGGAAAGCACCCCTCTCTCTCTTTGCCTGCAGTCTCTGCTGTATCCACCCCAGTGGAATCCTAATGTTTTGGAATAAATCAAATCAGTTCAATGCAGAACATTGAAAAATGTTTGTTGTTTGAGGGAGTGCATGCTCAAGTATTTTTTGTTCCTTTTTGGGGTTATTTAGTTTTGTATCTTTGTTGGTAGATGGCCAGTAGTTTGGGCTGGAGTGGGTGGTCTCATGTGGAATAAACTTATTTTAAGTGGAAATGTTTACATTTTATTGATGGTGGAGCAGTAGGGTTACATATCCTTTTTCTGTATTTTTTGTGTGGGTTTTTAAACTTTATATTGATTTGTTTACCATTTTACTGTGATGTTGTTTTACCTTTTGGGGCCTAGTCTGCCTGCACTAGGCCTTGGATGTATTTTTGATATATTTTTCACATTCTCACTGTTGTGCTATATGCTTTTTGACAACATTTAAGGGGTTGTTGATGGCTTTGGATTAAATGCAAAAAGTAGAGTATTTTTATTATTTGTTTGCATGTGCCTCTTGCTGGCTAGAGTTGGGGGGGGCTCTTAAAATCCAAGCCCTTGTAGTCAGAATCCCACCTTTGTTCTCAGCTATCTTGTCTTGCCTTCTATTTATTGTGAGTATGTGTATGTGTGACATGGTTGATATTGTGGTTAGGGAATTTGTTTAATTGGTTTAATTTTTGTTTTTGGCTGATTTTATGTTGGTGGGTAAAGGGCAGTTGCATGTGTGGGCCCAGACACATTCGGTAAAAATTACCTTTGCAGTCTTTTCTCTGCAATGTTACAAGATGTTTTTCTGAGGGGGAAAAGTGCTCCAGGCAGGACAGGGCGACTGTCTTCTTTGCTCCTAATGTGTCTTTGTTGGCCATGCGGTGGTGGCCATTTTATGTAGCCAGTGTGTGTGTGTTTGCCATAGGCTGCATGTGTTCATTTTTCTCCATGCAATCGAAAATAACATTCCTAGGCAATATGCAATAATTCACAATGAAACACATAACATATAAGAAAAAGAGTTCAGTATAACTAAAATATGTAGTAAAAGAAATTATTTTTTAATTATAAAAGATAAACATCACCTTAAAACATATATTTGTTAAAAACCATCAATTTTATAAAGATACATTGACAATGATTTAATTTTCCTTCATATAATTGATATTAAAAATACAATGCAATCAAAAAACATAAGTGGCAGAAAGTTTATTCTTCGCGCGTTTCGGCGCCAATTGCGCCTTCGTCAGGAAATGCCACAGGTAAACCTATAAATAGTTAAAAATACCATCAGAACTCATTTTCTAGTTACAAAACATTTCTATTTCTTATTGACAAGTTAAATTTATGTACATCCTGCTTGTGATACAGTTGCCTTCAATAAAATTACAAACAAATATAATAGGTATAAGACCCAGGTGCAATAGTCCCATAGTTAAAACAAAGAAGAGGACATATAGAATAGACAGGGTAGAAATATAGTATAGTAGAAATAAATAGACCCTAACACCAATTATTTATTACCCGAAGTGTGTTTTACAATATATTAAAGATAACAACATGTCTATACATGTTTGGTAGCTTACTTTTCCCTGTTTTATAAGATGGATATTCTTTAATTAGATGATAACTTCAGGATCCAGGAGAGATTTCCTTCTGTAATAATTCATATAGTCAATAGGGACAAGTGCTGCATTCATTAATGTTGGTCATTATTAATATATTGTTAAGACCTTAATAACCTACTTTATATTGACAAAAATCATCGGTGTTTGTCGATCTAATGGGTAGGTTTATTTTTCTTCAAAATGTCTTTATTAGTTTAAAAATCCTAAAGCAAGGAAAAACAAGAAATTCCCAAATAAAAAAGCATATCTAGTTTATAACATGAAGGTTACCTAACGTTGATTTATTTACCAGCCCTCAATGTTAAGTTATCTAATTAGGAATTAAGAGGATCTTACCAGTTAGTATAGATATTGTTGATATATGGCGAGTGCTGCATTGATGGCAACCCTCTAATATGTATATACCTTGATCCTAACGAGAAATAATGAATATAAATGAGCTTTTCTACTCAATTCATTTTTCTCCACGCCTCTTCTTTGTAGGACATGCAGTGGTAGACATTTTGTGTAGCCAGTGTGTGTATGTGTATGTGTGTGTGTGTTTCGTGGCAATTTTGTCTTTGTTCTTTATGCCTCCTCCTTTGCTGGCCATGCAACAACCACCATTTTGTGGGGCCAGCTAGTTTGTGTGTGTGGTGGTCATTTTGTCTTTGTTTTCCATGCCTCCTTCAGTGGCTATGTGGTGGATAAGCTAGCTTCCACCATTTTGTGCAGCCAGTGTGCGCTTTAATCCCTTTATTCCACTTTTAAAAGCTGTTTTCTAAAAACATTGATAGTAGAGGCCTATGACATTTTCATTCACGTTTTTCTTTTTTCATGATATAATTGTGTTTGTGGCTGATTGTACTATACAGCATTGTTGTTTTGATTCATTTTTTCGATTTTTGCCTACCTCGCATATAGTCCCCATGGGCCCTGGTGGCGCAGCAGCAATTATTAGATTCATTTTTTTAAAAATGTTGTTAGTGTGTGTGTTTGCCATAGAATGTCATGTGTTCTTTCTTCTCCATGTCTCCTTCTTTGCTAGCCATGCGGCGGTGACCATTTTGTGTAGGAATTGTGTGTGTGCGTGTGTGTGCGTGTGTGTGTGTGTATGTGTGTGTGTGTGTTAGTGAGAGAGAGTTTGATTAATGTGTATTTTCTGCAACTTTTTAAATCTTTTTAAAGCAACAGTTTCCATGGTCTGTTTGTGTTTGGGTAATTTTTAGTATTTCTTAAAATGTATTATATTGTAATGTTCTATGTCACTGTGCTGTTACGTTTTAGCTTAAATGATTTCTTATATTCTTGTTTGCCTAATTTGCAGTTAGTCTAGCAAAACATTAGTTCACCCATGGGTATATTACTGTTATACATTATGATGGCTTGTATTCATTCATTATTAAATTCTGGCTCTCTTCCATCTTATTTTTTACTACTTGGGGAGAGCAAGACTGAGATTGAGAAAAGTCTGTAAATTAGCTGACACCGAGTCCAAAGACCTCTGTGCTAATTGATACTGACTTACACTCACAAAGTGAAGAAGTTAACACCTAAGACACCTGGCACCATTTCCTGACTGTGGATCATGACGAGGCCCCAATCTATGGCCAGAAAAACGCCCTAGACACCAGGGATTTGGGGGGTCAGCCCTTGTGTAAGTGGGACCCCCCTGCTGGGGCACTATATATATATATTTTTGAATTGTTTTCTCCTGGGGGTGATGGCAAAAAATTAAACAAAGAATTCAACTGACAGGGGTTCCCCCCTCCTGAGCCCGGGACCGACCCCCTGTGAGAGCCTAATTTATGTATACATGTGTGGCTCCCTGGGGGCAGATCGGGGCCCCCAGGGAAACAACACATGTACTATGTGCTATATATATATATATATATATATATATATATATATATATATATATAGAGAGAGAGAAAGACATTCTTTCTCTCGCTATCTCTCCCTCTCTCTCTCTCTCTCACTTTCTCTACATATGTACGTAGATCACTTTGTTTTATACATGTATGGTTTCCCTGGGGGCAGCAATTGGCCCCCAGGGAAACAACACATACATAAAAAGTGAAATATATATATATATATATATATATATATATATATATATATATATATAATCTACTAGCGGTTGCCAGTAGATAGTTATAGTTACAACCTATTATCCATAGGAAATCCGCGACATTCTATTTGAAATAACTCTCTTGCCGGTTGACGTATCTTCGCAAAATTTTCAAACTTTGTGGGGCGCTCCGGTCCGCTCCTACCCTGAAAGTCTCGGGGGGATTTGTCAAGCGGGGGCCGAGAAAAAGGGGGGTCCCAAAACGCGTTTTCCCCATGCAATTTTCCATAGGAAACTTTAGACACGGCTACAGCTCGAACTGCTGAACGGAATTACACCAAATTTGGCAAAGAGGTAGTTCTTGGTTCAGAAAGAACCCTTTTTGTTAAATGGTGTAAATCCGTTCAGTAGTTGCTGAGAAAATCAAAAGTAAAAATATAGATATATCTATGGCCGAGTAGGGTCTGCGTACCCTCAGCGCACCCTGCGCGCACCGTCCCGATCACGAGCTGCATGTTAATTGGCTGTCAGCTGGCTGTCAACATTCCGATTCAGGAAATGTTGGCAGCCATTTTGTCCCTCGGTAGAACCGAGGGACAGAAACAAGCGCACAAAGGGGGCAGGGTAGAAACACCCTGACCCCCTAGGTTTGCTCAGGGGGTCCCACAAGGACCCCCTGGGCAAAAAAAAGGAAACATTTTTTTAAAAAAAATCGGCAGGATGCGCTCAGGGTGCGCGAATCCTGCCGAAATTTTTTTTGGGGTGGCCCAAGTCCTGGGGGCATGGTGGGGGTGGGAATATTGTTTGTATGGGGGGCCTCGAAGGGCCCCCAAGCCCGGGGACCGCCACCCCCGGGGCTTTATAAAAAATGGTGCGGGAGGGCTCTCCTGCCCTCCCGCAGCCCCGGGGACCGCCACCCCCGGGGCTTCTTTTTTAAATAAATAAGGTGTGGCTCCAGCCCCCACACGCCCGGGGACCACCACCTCCCCGGGGCACTTACAAAATAAATGTGGGGGTCCATTACGGACCCCCAGAGCCCCGGGGACCACCACCTCCCCGGGGCTGTGCAATTTAAGGGAGGGGGGCCGCGCGGCCCCCCTCCTGGAGCCCTTGATGGCCCCTGGGGACCGCCACCCCCCAGGGCCGGCTCCTGCAGTGTCCCGGGTGTCTCGGGACACTGTAGTTTGCTATGGCAGGACGGAGCCTCGCGGCTCCCGTCCTGCCATAGCAAACTGCTTTGGATATTGGAAGAGAGAGCAGGGAAACCTGCCTCTCTTCCAATATCCAAAGCACATTGCTTTCCACATGGGGAGCTGCATCTTAGCAGCTCCCCATGTGGAAAAGCCATGCCGGCTCCCAAGGGACGCGGGAGCCGGCGGGACTGTGGGGGATTGGGGACCCCCCACAGTCCCCAACGGAGAGGGCCAGCCCCGGGGGATGGGGTCCCCGGGGCAAGTAGTGGCCCGGGAGGGCCACGCGGCCCCCTCCCCAAAAAATATATATATTTTTTTTTTTAAAACGGAAAGGCCGGCCCCGGGGGATGGGGTCCCCGGGGCCTTAAATGGCCTGAGGAGGGGGGCCACGCAGCCCCCCTCCAAAGAAAAAAAAAAATCAAGGCCATGCCCCGGGGGATGGGGTCCCCGGGGCCAATACAGGCCCAGGGAAGGGGGGCCACGCGGCCCCCTTCCCGTTTAAAAAAAAAAAATTAATTAAAAAAAAGGGGTAAGGCCCTGGGGGATGGGGTCCCCAGGGCCCAAAAACAGGGAAAAAGGAAGGGGGGCCACACAGCCCCCTTCAGGGGACAAAAAAAACGATCGGGCCCGCAGGCCCCGCCCCTTCCTTCACCACTCTGCAAACGCGCCCCCTGGCGCGTTTGCAGAGGGGAACGAATTCCCCTTGAATACTGGGGGTCCCTGGGGGCCAACTAGCCCACCAGGAACCTCCAGTATGCTAGGGAGCTGCGTTGCAGAGAGGTGTACAGAGGCCACGCCCCTTTTCACCTCTCTGCAACGCAGCTCTGTGGCGCTTTTGGATATACCTGTTGGGCTAGTTGGCCCCCAGGGACCCTCAGGATTCAAGGGAGTTAATCCCCCGACTTAAAACGCGCCACGGGGTGCGTTTGCACAGTGGTGAAGGGAGGGGGCGGGGCTTCAGGTGACATCTGTGCAAACGCGCCCCGTGGCGCGTTTTAAGTTGGGGATTAAATCCCTTCAATCCTGAGGGTCCCTGGGGCCAACTAGCCCAACAGGTACATCCAGAAAGCGCCACAGAGCTGCGTTGCAGAGAGGTGTAAAAGGGGTGTGGCCTCTCTACACGTCTCTGCAACGCAGCCCCTGGCGCATATTGGAGGTTCCTGGTGGGCTAGTTGGCCCCTAGGGACCCTCAGGATTCAAGGGACTTAATCCCCCAACTTAAAACGCGCCACGGGGCGCGTTTGCACAGATGTCACCTCAGGCCCCGCCCCCTCCCTTCACCATGGGTGCAAATATTCTTCTAAAATCATCCGAAATACGAATTCCGATTTACTCACCTGTTATAAGGAGAGACCTCAGTGCTGTATCTTTCAGCCCAGTACTGGTCCTGAAAAGTAATTTTAACCGTACTTACCAGTAACTTGAATTTCCTTCCATAGGCTAACATTGACTGGTTTCACTTGGAAATTCTTCTAAGTGTGGAGTTTTGGAACTTTAAAATATTCCTCTAAAATCAGCCGATATACCAATTCCGATTTACTCACCTGTTATCAGGAGAGACCTCAGTGCTGCATCTTTCAGCCCAGTACTAATCCTGAAAAGTAATTTTAACCGTACTTACCAGTAACTTGAATTTCCTTCCATAGGATATCATTGCCTGCTTTTGCTGAAAAAGTTTCTAAGTGTTGATTTTTGAAACATACAAATATTCCTCTAAAATCAGCCGAAATCCGAATTCTGATTTACTCACCTGTTATCAGGACAGACCTCAGTGCTGCATCTTTCAGCCCAGTACTGGTCCTGAAAAGTAATTTTAACCGTACTTACCAGTAACTTGAATTTCCTTCCATAGGCTAACATTGACTGGTTTCACTTGAAAATTCTTCTAAGTGTGGAGTTTTGGAACTTTAAATTATTCTTCTAAAATCAGCCGAAATACGAATTCCGATTTACTCACCTGTTATCAGGAGAGAACCCTGTGCTGCATCTTTTAGCCCAGCACTGACCCTGAAAAGTAATTTTAACCGTACTTACCAGTAACTTATCTTTTCTTCCATAGGAATCCATTGTCTGGTTTTCAGCAGAAAAGTTTCAAAGTGTCGATTTTCACAAACTACAAATATTCCTTAAAAATCGCCTGTATGACTTAAACACATTTTTTCAACTGTTTACAGGAGATGCACCAGTGCTGGATCCAGGATCCAACACTGAGTAAGAAAAAGTAACGATAACAGTTTTTACCTGCTAAGTGAATTTCCTTCCATAGGATAACATTGGTGATTCTATGAGGAAAAGTTTCTAAGTGTCAACTTTTAAAATACAATAATATTCCTTAAAAATCACGACTGTAACCAAAACGCTTTTACTCAACTGTTTACAGGAGATGTCCCAGGACTGAATCTAGGATCCAGTCCTGTGGTTAGAAAAAGTAATCCATAAAGTAACTAATTGCATTTAACTAGAAATTCACATTGAGCTGAATGTTGCATTGTGTTTGAAAATGTGTTGCCCATTGCAACAACTGTAACTACTGTACTTAAAAGTCTATTGCCTATGTGCTAAGTATTTAAACTAAAGTAATTCATTCTGAGAAAGTATTTTTTGTAATGTAATGTATAATGTAATTTAAAAAATAAAATATGTAAAAGAAATTGTTGCTAAAAATGTAGTAAATCAGTATGAAAAAAATTTATATAAAAATTAATACATTTAAAAAATGTCATTTAAAAACCTTTGAAATTCACTGAAAAAACCATAGGTTTCAGGCACGTTATAGTTAGAAATTAGCATTTAAAAAACCTTTGAAATTCACTGAAAAAACCATAGGTTTTAGGGACAGTTATAGTTACAAATTAGCATTTAAAAAACCTTTGAAATTCACTGAAAAAACCATAGGTTTCAGATATGTTATAGTTACAAATTAGCATTTAAAAACCTTTGAAATTCACTGAAAAAACCATAGGTTTTAGGGACAGTTATAGTTAGTTGGACATTTCACTCGTACAAAACCCGTGAAATTCCCCCGTTATAGTTAGTTCAGCTAACTATAACTCGCGCCCCCGCAATGCACTGCTGATGACGTCACATATTACATCACTCATGACATGGTCAGTGACATCACTGATGACATCACTGATGACATCTCAAATGACATCACTGATGACATCATCCACGTGATAATCTGATGCAGCTCCTCACACCCTAATATAACCTTTGATACACCCAATCTAAATTACAGACTGCCATTCGCAAAACTATAGACACTCCAACACCAATAACTACATACCCACTCACTGATTCTTAGGTCTACACACACACATCCACTCACTCACCCGTACAGTCACTCATACTTATGGTCACTCAGTACCGGACTATCATATGCACTCTTACTCCTATATAGACACTCAAACACCGCCACTCATCCATAGAGGTACTCACACACCTAGTCAGTCATGCAAATAATTAAACACACTGCCATTTACTCACCTATACAGTTATACACACACCAGCTCACTTAATCATACAAATACTAGCACATTGTTACGCTCTTATACAATCACTGATACAAGCACACACTCATCCATACAGCCACTATCACAATCACCCACTCTCGCTTATAGCTATTTATATACTCCAACACACATATATACTGGCTTTCACATATGTAGTTACTCACACATGTACCACTGGGACATACATTCACTTACTAACACACTCTTACACACACTTACCCACCCATACAGTCTATCACAGATGCACTCTTGAAACCATCCACCCAGTGAATCACCCATTCACACATCTATGCACAGTCGCACACACCCCACCCACACAAACACTCAGGCACCCATACAGATACTCAGACAACCAATCAATAACTCATATAGACACTCATGTAGCTATTCACAAACCCATGCAGCCACTTACACAGCAACAGACAGACGGATACAGACATTCACCCAGTTTAGTCACTAACCCATGCATTCAGTAAGATACGTTAAATCACTCACTTATAGAGTCAGTCACGCACCTACTAAATCATCCATACAGACACTTACACACCCACTCATTCTTCAATACGTCTTTTCCTATATATATTAAAAATATTTAAACTTTACAGAAACACACAGTCACTGGATGATGTCATCAGTGATGGCATTTGAGATGTCATCAGTGATGTCATCAGTGATGTCACTGACCATGTCATGAGTGATGTAATATGTGACGTCATCAGCAGTGCATTGCGGGGCGCGAGTTATAGTTAGCTGAACTAACTATAACGGGGAATTTCACGGGTTTTGTACGAGTGAAATGTCCAACTAACTATAACTGTCCCTAAAACCTATGGTTTTTTCAGTGAATTTCAAAGGTTTTTAAATGCTAATTTGTAACTATAACATATCTGAAACCTATGGTTTTTTCAGTGAATTTCAAAGGTTTTTTAAATGCTAATTTGTAACTATAACTGTCCCTAAAACCTATGGTTTTTTCAGTGAATATATATATATATATATATATATATATATATATATATATATTTATATTCACTGAAAAAAACATAGGTTTCAGGGACGTTATAGTTAGCTGGACATTTCTCTTGCTTCTTTCTGTGCGTTTGTTCCTCTTTCTTCACATGTCCTACCTCTGTAGGCATAGTTAGAAATTAGCATTTAAAAAACCTTTGAAATTCACTGAAAAAACCACAGGTTTCAGGGACATTATAGTTAGAAAATAGCATTTTAAAAACCTTAGAAATTCACTGAAAAAACCACAGGTTTCAGGGACGTTATAGTTAGTTGGACATTTTACTCGTACAAAACCATAGAAATTCCACCGTTATAGTTAGTTCAGTTAACTATAACTCGCGCCCCCGCAATGCACTGCTCATGACTGATCTAAACAGACAGCAGGCAGTGACCATGATGCCATTTCTCTCTCAGAATCGCCCCGTAAAACATGGGGTTCCGCAGGGTTCGGCTATAAGTCCAATCCTTTTTAATTTTTATCTGCGCCCACTTATCTCCCTTATAAAATCCTTTGGCATTGAAGTTATAAACTATGCAGATGATACCCAACTTGTCTTCTCATTTGAGGGTAACAATGTAGTCCCCTTGAAAAATGTCATTGCTGTATGCGGGAAACAGCAGGCTGGCTCAGAGATAACTCTCCGCAATTCAATGGCGATAAGACGGAAGTCTTATGTTGTGCTGCAAGTAAAGCTCCCCGTCCACTGCCAGCGGATTTCTGGCCAGTCCTTGCAAATAATCCCCCGCTGCCTGTTAAGACAGCCCGTAATCTAGGAGTACTTCTAGATAGTAACTTACAACTGCACTCCCAAGTGAATAAAACAGTGAGCACTTGCTTATCTCTGCTCCGAGCTCTCCGAAAAATACTTCCTTTTTTTACCAGCTTCAGCTAGACCTCAAGTGGTAAGGAGTATTATTATGAGCAGACTAGATTACTGTAATGCTCTACTCCTGGGAGCTCCAGTCTCCTTGCTAAAAAAGCTACAAAGGATACAAGTAATTGCAGCTAAGCTTGCATTAAACAGACAACGCAGAGCCTCTGCCTCGCTTGCTTTAAAAGATCTTCACTGGCTACCCATCGCGCAGAGAGTTCAGTTCAAGGCACTCTGTATTGTTTATATGGCAGTACATAAAATGGGGCCTAAGCTCTTACAGAGGAAATTCCTCTGGTATTCCCCAGCTAGAAGTCTCCGTTCTTCTTCAGCCAACTTGATATGTATCCCACATTTTAACAAAGCTCGATTGGGCGGCAGATCATTTAGTCTTGTAGCTTCGAAACTCTGGAATGCACTGCCAATCGAGCTCAGACAAATTAACACCCTGCTGCGGTTTAGGAAGGAATTGAAAACCAGACTTTTTCCCAGAGAATAACTTTTTCAGTCCCCTCGGCCTGACTCTTATGAATTCAGTTACGCATAGTGTCCTTTTACTGGTAATCTCAGCGCCAGGATACCCGTTGGGTGGCAGCCGCGCTATAGAAATGCTACTTACATTACATTACATTACATGATGTCACATTTTACATCATTCATGGCATGGTCAGTGACATCACTGATGACATCACTGATGACATCTCAAATGACATCACTGATGATATCATCCAGTGACTGTGTGTTTCTGTAAAGTTTAAATATGTTTTATATATATGGCAAGGTGTATTGGAGAATGAGTGGGTGTATAAGTGTCTGGATGGAGGATTTAGGAGGTATGTAACTGATTGTATAAGTGACTCATTAAACGTGTCTTACTGAATGCATGGGTTAGTGACTAAACTGTGTGAATGTCTATCAGTCTGTCTGTTGTTGTGTAAGCTGCTACATGGGTTGGTCAGTAGCTACATGAGTGTCTATATGGGTTATTGATTGTTTGCTTGAGTATTTGTATGGGGGACTGACTGAGTGTGTGTGTGGGTGGGTTGGAGGTGTGTGACTCTCTGCATAGATGTGTGAGTGGTTGATTCACTGGGTGTATGGGTTCAAGAGTGCATGTGGAAACAGCTGTATGGGTGGGTGAGTGTGTGTATGGGTGTGTTGGTGAGTGAATGGATGTCTCAGTGGTACATATGTGAGTAACTACATATGTAAAAGGCAGTATATGTGAGTGATGGTGTATATAAATAACTATATGTGAGACTGAGTGATTGTGAGAGTGGCATGTATGGATGAGTCTGTACTTGTTTCAGTGATTACATAAGAGAGTAACTATGCGTTACTGTCTGTATGAATTAGTGAGGTGGTGTATGTATAACTGTTTAGGTGAGTAAATGGGAGTGTGATTGATTCTTTGCATGACTGACTAGGTGTGTGAGTAACTCCATGGATGAGTGGCGGTGTGTGAGTGTCTGAATAGGTGTATGACTGCATATGATAGTGTTGTATTGATAAGTGACTGCATGTATAAGTGATTGTATAGGTGAATGAGTGGATGTGTGTGCAGACATAGGAATCAGTGAGTGAGTATGTAGTAACTGGTATTGGTGTGTGGATGCTTTCGAAAATGGTAGTGTGTATTTTACAGTGGGTGTATTAAAGGTTATATTAGGGTGTGATGAGGTGCATCAGATTATCACGTGGATGATGTCATCAGTGATGTCATCAGTGATGTCACTGACCATGCCATGAATGATGTAATATGTGACGTCATGAGCAGTGCATTGCTGGGGCGCGAGTTATAGTTAACTGAACTAACTATAACAGTGGAATTTCTATGGGTTTGTACGAGTGAAATGTCCAGCTAACTATAACGTCCCTGAAACCTATGGTTTTTTCAGTGAATTTCAAAGGTTTTTTAAATGCTAATTTCTAACTATAACGTCTGTAAAACCTATGGTTTTTTCAGTAAATTTCAAAGGTTTTTTAAATGCTAATTTCTAACTATAACGTCTGTAAAACCTATGATTTTTTCAGTGAATTTGATTTTTTTTTAAATATTAAACTACTATTCTGCTATTTGTCATTAGTACTGTTTTTTCTGACTTTTCCACTACAGAAAAGAAAAACTGTAAAACTGTTGTGTAATTAATATATTTCACAAATTATACTGTTACTTATCAAATAATACAACATAATATAACATTTTCAAAACATATTTTTCTCCCTTTTTCTGCTATCAGATTCTACTTAACTTCACTATTCACAGTGATGTCAGTGTAGTATCATCATAAACAGCTGGGAAAAAAAAACAATCAACTAGATTGTTAAAAAAAAATAAATGACTAACTCTTACAACCACAAAAACAAATCAACACAAATAACACATCCAATACTATTTCCAATTTTTAAATCTTACCTTTACTGTGTAGTTTCTGTTGCCATTTTTCCTCAAGGCCAAATAATGTGTGGAATTTTTTTTTTAAATCATCCAGTATCAATTCCTTAAAGCATCTTCCCATTTTCCCTCTAGGCCGAATAATGTATCTAAAAATTTTGTTTCAGAAATATCAAGTATGAGTTGGGTAATTCATAAGGCAATCTCGGTTTAATTTCCAAGTGTGTATCGTTGCAGTGACTCCAACCATTTTTGCATTTTAAATATACAGTATAATGTCCACATGTGGTAGTAGCTCCAGCATGGAAAACAATAGCCAGTGTTGTGAAAGTTCTTCCAGAAATAGATACTTGACTAGCAACAACATTTTTAATTTTCGTTTCCACTTTTCTTCCATTTGGTCTACAGAGTTGTAGCATTAAAATTACATATTTTCCATATCTTTCTAGGCATAATGTAGATAACATTTCTGATTGACAACGAGAATATTTAATATCATGATTTGCTTCTTTTACTAATTTCGGAAAAGGTACAGATTTGCAGTCAGGTATTGTTAAATATAGAAATCGTTCTCTGTCAACTATAGTACTAGAAGTTAATGAACACTGTTCACATTTGTGATCCCATTTGTAACTGAGTCCAAATAAACTCTCAATCTGGATTCCTTCATCTTCTAATACTCCAAGCATAACCATCAGAAACTCTTGTGCATCTTGTTGTATATTAGGACTGAACGTTAAAGATCCAGTACATGTATCCAAGAGTTGTCGAATACCAGAAGCAGTATGGATCTTACTTCTGTCAGTTCTCAATTGTTCAAATAAAGTATAAAGTGCAGAACATAATCTTTTTTCCTGACTTTCCATAATTTCACCATAAAGATCTTCTAGATAAAATATAACGTTTAGAATAACATTACCATTGCAGTTGACACCAGAAGCATATTCTAATTGGTATCCCACAACATCATCACTTGTCTGTATTTTCTGTTTCTTTGCATCTTTTCTTTTCTCTTGAATTTTTTTCTGCTTTTCAACCACACTTGATTCATCAACATGTTTGCGTTTTGAACACACAGCACGTTTTTCATAAATAGGATATTCACCTAAAGTTGGTGCATAAAGTCTTCTTAAACGATTATATTCTCTTACACAATTTACATCAGCACTAACCTTGTTTTCATCGAAATCAATTAAATACAAACCAGACAATGATCTAACTCGAGATAATGCAACGTATGCCATTCCCTCTTTAAACACAGGGGCATATTATCAAGAACGGCGTTAAAAATTATCGCCGGTTTAGCGGCAGAAAACTGCCGCTAAAGCGGCGATAATGGGCTTGATAATATGCCCTTGAGAATTCCAATAGAAGTCCATGTTCTGGTGTGAACATGGGCTTCTATTGGAATTCTCCAGGGCATATTATCAAGCCCATTATCGCCGCTTTAGCAGCAGTTTTCTGCCGCTAAAGCGGCGATAATTTTATCTCCGTCCTTGATAATATGCCCCACAGTTCTTCCAACATTTACTAAAGCATTATCTACACTTAAACCTTGAGATTTATGAATGGTTATTGCATATGCTAAACAGAAAGGAAACTGTTTTCTACGAACATACAAGTCTTTTACCAACAAAAAACGTACAGCACAACGCCCAATTTGTTTCACCTCTGCAATCTGATCAAATTAAATTTTCAAGAATTCAATTGCATTTCTGTTTTGATATTTTACAAATTCAACAACTTTCCCTATTGCTCCATTCACTAAACCTTGTTCTATATTCAAATTACGCCTCAAAATTACCCGACAGTTTATACATACATCTAAATTTTATTCTAAGCCAGCAGTTTTTGATACAGACTTTTCCAAAGAATCCAATTTAGTCTGTAGTTTATTTGAAAGAAGAATTGTTATTCCTTGATGCTCGATTTTATCAATAGCTTCAATGTGAACTATTTCTTGATTTTCCAATTTCAGAAGCTCTTGATAAAATGTATAACACTCTTCCAGTGTAGGCATTAAGCAAAGTATAGACTTTTTTTCTGCAATGTTCTTGTACAGTACTGCTGCTGGTGTGTTTTCAGTTGTAAACAAGTTCTTTAGTAGAAGACTTTGTAAAGCTTGTTTACCATGTTTGCTTAGAACACCAATTCTTACATCTTTCAGAATAGTTCCATAATCTTCATCACTTGCTTGTCGCATATTCAGAGTGAGTTCTTTATATTCAAAATTTAACCATAGATTCATATTTCCAATACTTCCCAAAGATTTCCTAGTGTCTTCATGTAGAAGAGTTTTAAAGACTGGTTCTCCTTTTACAGGAGTTAGTTGTAGCAGATCTCCAAATACAATTAAATGTTTTCCTCCAAAGAGAACGTTGTAATCTGTTTTTAATACCTGTTGCATTCTTAAATGCACGAAAGCAAGCATTAAGTTTGAGACCATGCTCACCTCATCAATAATTAAAAGTTTCATCTTCTTCAGCACTCTTGACACTTCATAAGAAGCTTCTCCAGACAACTTCTGATATTCTAATTTATTATCATGCTCAACTGGTAACATTAGTGATCTATGCAAAGTAATTCCTTTAACATTGTGCGCAGCTAATCCAGTTGGAGCTGTTACTACACAAGATAAATGTGAACCAGTAGTTTTTTTAAGATAACTGGTCAAAACTTTAATTAAAAAACGTTTACCCGTTCCAGCTTGACCACTGATGTACATCAGAATACGTTTAAATGATGAACATACACATTCTTTTTTTCATGTAACAAACCAGTTCTATCTGTTCTCTCACTTGTACATATATTTCTTTCTGTTCAATATTTACTTGTTCTTCTAACTTTTCCAATGTAATATTCTCCTCTTGTGCTTGTTGCATTGCAATTTCCACTTCATGCATAGCAATCGCTGCTTCATTTTCCACTATTGGTTGTCCAAGTGGATCTTGACTACATGGACCAGAACTTTGACTATCTTGAGAACTTTCATTTGCAACTTCAGCTGTAATAGTCTTTTCCTGTTCAACTTCATCATTCAACATTTTTAAATATGTAGGGAAAATTGATCATGCAATGCTATCTTTACATGCATTAAAAGAATCTTCGTAGCAGTCGAAATCTCCAAGTAATTCACTTTCACTACGCCATGGTTTGAACAGTTGGAGAAGTGCTAAATAGTAAAATTCTCGCTTGTCTGGAGTTTCACAACTGAGTTTCCTGTGGTTGATAAGGTTACCTTTTGTGTGTTTTACTAAACATCCATGACATCCAAGTACTGCATATTTTCCTTGTTTTAAATTCTGTTTAACATTTCTTTTGAAGCTGTAATGTTGAAGTACTTCATACAGACATAGCTGTTCCAGATGTCGACTCCTTTTCGGATAGTATGTATCCAACATATTAGTTTTAAGAATTTCTGTACTGTCTGGTCATTTGCTGCTAAGTATTCAATGTCTTCTAATGATTTCAACACTCTATTTCGTGAGCAGGCAAGACCTAAACTTACCCAAATGATCCCTCGTGATTTTGAATATAAACTTGAAGAGGACAAGTGGTCTGAACATTCATACGATCCAATTTCTCTGTGGGAAAGCATTTTCAAAGTAAAGCTGTACAATTTTTTGCTAAGGCTTTTCGCTTATGCAATTTCTTCCCACATTTGTTTCATCTCGGTTTTTTCTGATTTCGTTATATATGATGTAACGTAGCGTGCAACAGCAATTGAGTTGTCTGCAACATACTGGATGTCCATATTTGCATTCCACATTTTTAAAATGACCGGATTGTAGTCATTAATATACTTTGACAGTTCTGTTCTTTTCAAGTTGTAGGTATTCTTTGGAGATTTGCGAGTTATTGTGTGCCTTACAGAAGAAAAAAAGAATTTACTCTTCCTTTAGAAATTACTGGATGTGGAAATCCAAACCGACACTTGGTATAAAATTTTCCTTTAGACTTGTATTTTCGTCGGCAGTACTTTCCACAACGGTGACTTTGGAAACGTAAAACTTGCTGTCTCAAGCTTCTATCTCCTCCTTCTCTTGGAATCTCACATGTCACATACTGTTCAATGAAAGACAATACTATTTCATCTGAATCAGTTCCAAATTTAGGTGCATCCTTGATCCACAATAGCATATGTATATGAGGAGCACCTCTCGCTTGGTACTCCTTTCTCCAAAAGAAATCGGTAACTTCTCCAAGAGGTGGATTCTTTTTATTGCAGATGAAAGACATCATAGCTTGAAACCTATGATTAAAATATCTGCACACATTTACAGGATCCAAAGAACACAGTTCTCCAGGTGTCTTCATTTCAACATTCTTTATATTGGAATTTGCTTCTCGTAGAAATTCAAGCAAATCTTCCCATGCATACTCTGCACAGCTAAGTGTCACAAACCATGTTGGTGTACCTAAGTTCCGTAACATACACTTCAGTTCTCCATGACGACGATACCAATACTCATTTGTTCCTCATTGACATGCCATCAAATTAATTAACTGTGCTTCTAAATTTTCATCTGTTTGTTGAACTTTCTCCACAAATTCTTTCGCTTAAAGAAGTGATTGATGAACTCCAGTTTTCAGTATGTGGTTCACTGCATAGGACAGAGAAGACAGATCACTTTCAAACAAAAGGTGAAATATATATGGTATACACTGCCGGAATCTAGGATCTTCAGAGTATAATCTTGTTGAGCGATATTCTGAAGCTGGAATACGTACAGGTCGGTTATCATATCGTCCACCTTCTCCAGTAGGAAACAGCTGTGGAAAACAACGAGCTTCTAAGCTTTTCTCCCATACACTCATTGGAGTTCCCTTTGCTTTTTTCATTTGAAATAACTCAATACTGTTTCCTATTACTTCTTTTGAATGTAGAGGACATATTGTGTAATGTTCATAAATCTCTTCACTCCTTGACTTGTCCACTTTCTCTATTTGACCACTTGCAATTTCAGATTCATCTTCCAAACTTATTACCTGTTGTTCCACATTTACACTTTTATAATAAATATTATTCTCCACAAGATATAACGTAGCCTTTTGAAGATTTTTAACATCCACAAATTCTTGCCATATTTTCCGACTCTTTGTTGGTACTCCATTTACTAGAATGACTACTGCTTCATTTTCATCTTTGTCTCCACCAACAATTTCAATATTTTGCTTAAAATCCAAAGGTAAGTACACTACTCTTCCTTTCAGCCCTCTTTGTAAGTCTGTTGGTGGCAGTTTACCTGTTTTAGGCTCCATGCGAATTTTAGTTTGAAATGGATGAACAGATTGAATTAAAACTGACTCATATGTATTCAAATCTGCCAGTTCCTCCGGAATAGCTACTAATTCTAACTTATTATGTACTGCTCTAGCGAGCATTTTGTTCTCTTCTAATTTGTTATAACAATATTTACAAATACGTTGATCACTGCCTAACTCAAATTGACCTTCCACTAACAAGTTGCAAATTCTTTCCATTTATCATTATTCTTCTTTTCAGATTTCAAATACAAATCAACATTCCTAGTTTGAATTTTATGATTAGTACGTCGACAACAAACATAGTTTGGAATTTCAGAGCACACTATGTTAAACTTTCCAATTTCTTCTTCAAACTGATCAATCATAATCACTTTACCATCTTCTTCAACATCTGTAATTGTCAAACTTTCACTTTCTATACACTGCTCTTCTGAACCAAAATATCAGAACTGAATATCATCACACTTTTTTTGTACATCTGATAAAGAACCGTGTAAAAGAGCTGTATTTAGTTCACCTGTAGGACTTTTTACATAGTACAGTTTCCTTACAAACTTCGGCATTTCTGAATGGTGTACTGCTAACATCCTTAAGTGATGAAAAACACTTTTACACACTTTTCTTGAAAGACAAGCCAGAGAATGCCCATGTTTCTCAGTATATTTTCTTACATTACAAGGATCTAGTGTTTGTAACAACCTAATCTTCTGTTTTACACTTTTCTGTGTATATTCTCGTAACAAATTTCGCATTATATCAATAGATTCCTGTCGAATACTACAAATACTGCTACAACCCCACTTATACACAGGAGGTTGTGTGCGTTTCACTTGCACTTCTTCAGCTATTAACTGTTCTGCACTAATAGTAACCATTTCCTCTTTTGCAACAGGACAACCATTCTGAACTTCGTAGCAATGACCTCCAGTATCAACTGCAAATGGTAAACTATTTTCTTGGAAGTAACTCTCTTCATTAAAAAAAGGTTCACTATAGATGTATGTTTCCATTTTCCACTGAAGATTTTACAACAGTTGCTTCTGTTCACACGTCTTTTTTTTTTTACTTTTGTCTTTCAGAATCTTCATTGCTTTATCCAACACTTTCATCCTCTTCAAAATGAAAATGAATATTTTTTGTTTTAACTTAAAAGCAGTATCTACTATGCTTTCAACACGCTGTTTCTGTTTCAATTGCAGCACTTTCTTTTTATATTTGCGGCATCCTTTTATTAAATTCTGAATTACTCTATTTCGAAAAACTCTTTGACGAATTTCTTGAAATTGTTTTTGTCTACGGGTAACAAATACTCTTTCCTTATCATTTTTTTTTTCTTGTAATTTGAAGTCGAAGTCTGCTTCTCCTTACTTGAATTTTTTTATTTTTCCTTTGTGTGATGTTATTTTCATTAAATGTTCGTAGTACTTTTTTAGAAATTGTCTAGAGTTTTTACCAGAAGAAACTATTTTTGTAGTACTCTGATTTTCTTGTAATCCACATTTTTGACTTATCTTTAAGTAGATTGCCTTTTTGTTTTTCCTTTTTTTTCAGTTCTTCTAGGCATTTTCAATTTTTAATCCAAACGTTTCAATTATTTATTATATCTGTTCAATATGTCAAAATAATCACATACAATTATATAAGTTCCAGTGGCGGCTTGCAGAGGAAATGCTGCATGGTACTGGAGCAGAATAAGGGAACAGTAGAGTGGCAGGTAGTGTCATCCGACATACAGCACGTATTTATTGAATTATTTAGATTCACCTTCCCATTTTATATGTGACTCCACTACCTCCTACTTTTCCCCTCGCCCCCCACCCCCCATCCCATGCACCCCACCATCCCACGCCACTTCCTCTGCAACCCACCACAGATAACTTTGTAGATACTATTTTGTAAAATTGTTATCTGTATACTTAGAGTGATATTCTCAACTAAATGGCACATGTAAACGTTACCCTTATTAGTTTAACACTTCTATCGGCAACTTAGCAAGCATAACACTTCACCATATTAGCAAAAATATGTTACAGGCTTACATTTCATTGTGGATGTACATAAACAAGTACAGATCAACTGTTAGACAGCAACAAAAACCAGCAACAAAAACCACCGACATGGAGAAGGAGAGGGGGGAAAGATTAAGGGACATATTCACAAGGAGCCATCGCCGAATTAACGGCACTTTATCGCAGACAAACTCGTGATAAATTTACCCCCCCATTCACAAGCCGGTGTTAACAGCCCACAGCACCAGTATACCCGCGATAGCAGCCTCAAAAAACATTGCCACAGAGGACCCTCGCAAATATCGCTAATGAGATGCAGAGTAGGCGTTCCCGTGACAAAAGCCGAGACAACAGCACACCTCAACATTCACAACGACCAGCCACATCCGCGATAAAAACACAAAACCAGCGATAAGGCACGTTGGAACCAGGAAATGTACACCTGCTCTGACCTGGTGTAAAGTTGGACGGCAGCCAGCACCACAAAAGGGAGCACAGCCCAGGGCCACATCCGAAGGGCAACATATGCCATGGAGCAACTCATCATGCGGCCCAGACACCCAACAGGGCCACAACACCCACCGCCAACACCCCAGGACCCCATCCCACACCCGGAACACCCCCAACACCGGACTAAGAAATTGCACACCAACACCACCAACCCCAAAACAAACATCTTGCCTGATGTCGCACAAGCAGCAAAATAAACATACATGCATGACCAGAAAATGGAGAATCAGTCATACAGCAATGCAACCACCAACACAAAACACCACACAAACAAAAGCAGAAACAACACCTAGGATGAGTCCTAGCTGCTCCCACTGGACAATCCGTAGCACACAGCCCGGTAGACCAAATCCAAGAGAAGATGGTGTGCCATGCGCGCAACAAACGAAACAGAGGGAGAGAGCGAGGGAGAGAGATGGGGTGAGATAGCACAAGCAGCGCAAGGACGCATGGGCACATGGCTCCACATGCCAACATATGTGTGTGCATCGCCATCCGTACACCATGAGCCCAAGGCCGTGTCCCAATCTCAGCGCCAAAGCCACATCACATTCCCAAAACGAAAGTAGTAGTGAGACACACATCAGGGATGAAAGCACCATTGTCCCAATGCAGAAGCCGGGAGGACACCTGCACCTCTGACCTTGGTCCCGAACGCACCTGTAACACCCTGACAGAGATACAATGGCAGATGGGGACGACTCCCACACCATGCATTCCGTAAATAAACCATCCGACTTATCCACAGCCCACACATAGAAGCCCCTGCCTGTGGTACCCTCCGCATGGGAAGGCCTTGACACCCACGGAAACAGCAACCCATGTCCCACAATGTTGCACACACATTCAAATTATTGCTCAGAGCTGTGGTATATCCTCCACACAACAGCCGTAGTCCAGAAGAGTGCCTGTTCATGAGACGCACCAACGCAATGGCAGGCCATGCACCAACACCCGTCACGTGGAACAGTACTGTGCACGTATGCTGCATTTACTGGGCGCACTGCCACTGGCAGTGCTGCGGATCAGTTACAGGCTCAGCTTCCGCATTGCCCACGTCACCTGCGCCCAGCCCTGGTTCCACTGCCGAACATGCACATTCTAGTGTCCCATGGATCTCTGCCTATCCAACACAACTGTTGATGAATTGGACTATGACTTGTGTTTGCGCCCCCTGTTGGATCACGAACAGGAGTGTAACCGAGACAGCCGTGCATGGGATGCCTTGACATACTGTGTATGTATTGGTAGTTGTGCATGGGAGATGGCACAATTTCCCTACTGCAGTGACCACATCGAGGCGCTCCCCTATTGGGCTGTGTTGTGGATCGGTGACACGGCGTGGGCTGAGCACACCTGCCCGGACCACCTAATGGATTGGCTCACCCTGGTGTTCCTTGAACACGACAACGACGTACTATTGGAACACATTGCACATGAAGCTGCACGGGCATTCATGGACGAGTAACTACGTACCTGCAGCCACATCCTATTGCCACCCACAGCACATGGCCCAACAACTTGTTGCACAGTGGGGATTGCTCACATATCCCACCAAAACAGAGGACACATCTCCCTTCGGTCGGGCTCTGGATGCATGTGTGTGGAATAACGCGTGTGCACACACATGTCCAAGCCGATGCAGGTCCATGGTCCGAGCAACACAGCGTCGTTTGGCAATGTTGCCAATTGGGACACACTGCTGGGTGGGAGCACACACATGGCGATGTAGCACGACAGGCGAACCTGTCAGACCCTCACACCTGATCACTGTCGGCAGAGCAGACAATTGCCGCACCCCGGAGGCAGAGCACAATGCAGACCCCACGTACAGTCAGTCGTGCCCCCTCACACGGAGCACTGTGCAGACGCCAAACAACACATGACTTGTCCAGCAAGGCAAGGTGGGCTGTGAGCGTTGCCATATGTGATCAATCTTGTCCATTTGAGCCCCAACATCATCTGCCCCTCGACATGTACCCATGCTGCGTGTAAGTGTCTTAAGCATGTCCGTGCCTGTTGTGGCTGTTGCCTCATCCGTACTGACACGCACATGCCAATAAAGCCTATGCCACTCCACTGGTGTCTAACTGTGAGGTGTGTTGTAAAGATTGTCCACTCGTGTGCCACAATGAGCCACGTCCCAACACAGGGAAGAACTGACTGACGCATGTGCAATGGGGGTGTATCCCTTTGGCAAGCTCCGCCTCTGTGAGCCAGACATTGTTTTTGCATAGGTGCTGGACGACATCTGATGCAGCCCCATCACCTACGCAGTCTGATGTGTCAGGGGCACACAGCCATGCAGCCATCACCCCGCCATACACACCGGACACAGAACCCATATGAGGAGAGTTTTGTACCACATTGCCTTCATTGCTGATGTTCTGTGATTACTATGTGTGTGGGCTGCATTGTGGGGGAATTGCCCCTGCAGCTCTGATTTCGTGTAGCCTTCTCCCTTTGAGACGGGGTGCCTTTGGATTGTGTGCTTTTCGGGGCCTGTTTTGCTTTTGACTTGGGTGATGTGTGCTCGCGGACTTATTTTGTGGCCTGGTGCATTGTTGGTCTGCTGCGTGTATTGTAAGGCATGGGTTGTGGTTGCATGCGGACACGTCGGAGTGTGACCTGCTCCTTTGAGGATCTGATCCGCACTTGGCTCCGTCCATGTCGCTTCGTGGGCCATGTCATTTTCTTTGCGCAGCTGCTATGCTATCCGAAATGCAGTGTTACTTGCATAGTCAGTGTGGGTCACGGATCTGCTGGTTTGCTGGATTCAGCATATGTGCAAGGGTAGGTTGTGATATTGGTGATGGGGGGGCACTCTGTGCACATTATGTATGGGGGCCTACTTGGCGTTTGGATGTGTGCTGCAGTGTGCCAAGGCATTCAGGGACATGTTCCAGGGTCATTGTGGGTGTACTGTGTGCTGCACAAATCAACGCCGTATCTGATTTACAAAACTACATCCTCGTTTAACCATAACAAACTATACTGCCTATTTGTTACCTCTATACCTTACTCCTAAAACCATGTAATCTTTCAAACATATGTTACGTCACTTTTGTACCATTGAAACTGATTACGACCTTTTCTTTACACTACAGATCCCATGAACATGCTAATAAAGGTATAAGTGCTATTTTCATACTAAATAAAGCTCTCTTACTTAATTTTTATAAACACTACTGTTTGGTGCACAAAATGGGGATGACACATGAGGAGAGGAAACGGAGGTGTAATCCCTAAACTTTTATTGTACCGTTCCTTTAATATACGTATATTGAGGGTTTTAAGTGGGATGAAAAAAATGCGGGTGTCTAAAAGGGGTAGCAGTGTTCAGCACCGGTAACACCCAGTCCACTTAAAGTCCTGCGTATATTCAGCACGGAGACACACCGTAACAATTTTCATCACTTATAATCACAGTTAGTTTACTAGTGTGAAAAAATCGTATAGAAAATTTACTAAGAACATTTTTAATTGTTTTTTATCTCTCACATATTTATAAAATATCTCTTGTAAAGAAACGCCCCTCTCCACCTTTATTTTGTACGAACGAGCAGTAAATAATCCCTTTACCAGCATCTAGTCACTAACTACTAACACTGTGCACTGTACCCAATTGTAAAGCAGAAATAGTGTTTAGATTATGTCTTAAAGTATCATCAAATGATTCAAACCATGCATACATACACAAAGCAACGTGCACGTTTACTTTGTCCATTTACTCTCTATGTAATCTGTGCACATTCTGAACGGGTTCGCAGTATATCACCTGTTTTCACTTATACTCAAATGTACCTTACAGTAAAAAAATGACATCACAGCCTATGCATATGTAATATTTCCTACATAATACAGTGCATTTCTATACCTTTGAAACTGATTGCAACATTCTTTATATAGTACAAATTCTACCAATATGCCAATAAACCTATAAGTGCTATTTTTATAATACAAAAAGCTGTATTAGATTATTTTTATAAACAGTACTGCTCGGGGCACAAAATGGTGGTGCAAGGTAGACAGAGTAAATGAAGATGTAATTCCAAACTTTTTATGTATCGTCCATTTACTATACGTATATTAACAGCTTTAACTGGGATGAAAAAATTGGCGGCTCTCTTAAAGGGGTGGCGGAGCCTAGTACTGATAACACCCGGACACTTAACCGCCTGCGTATATTCAGCAGAGGAACACACCGTGAGAATTACTATCACTAATAATCACATTTACTTTACCACTGTGAACAAAATCGTACAGAAAATATACAAAGAACATTTTCATTTATTTTTTATCTCTCACATATGTAAAAAAAATGTCTTCTGAAGAAACGCTCCCTAACAACTTAGATTTCCTAAGAACACCCAAATGCAAAGCCTCGCAGTACCACAACAGCCTTGACTGACATTGAAATCTACCTCTCAGTGTAAAAAATGAGACCACAAACTGTGCACATAACATTTCTTCTTTTTTTCCATCTCTGTTAAGTTAATAACACATGAATTTTCTACTGTCACCCCTTCTCCACTATTTCCAGACTGAGCATAATTTCCAAACGTGCGACATTCTGTTTATCTCGCCGGAATAGATATACAAATCAAAATTAACGCTACATCGAATTTCCAAACCCATACAGGGCTATATTCACAAGAATGGCGATAACATTATCGCTCGTCTTGAGAATATGGCCCACAGTCTTTTACAGATAACAACTTACACTTTTTCTTTGTGAAAACTCCTAAACATATATAAAGTACTTGTTTAACAACTAGTTACACATTATGCATATTTTAGAACCAATAAACCACCAGACTTTACTAACACTATGTTATTTAGAAATAAAAAATACTTTCAAAGTTAAAAATATCGTCTTAAATACTTAACCACTACTGCAAAACACATAACACACCTTCTTAATTTCTAATTTACCTTTGTAGTTGGTATGCAAACTTCAAATGTCACAAACGCATGCAATTCTTTTCTTGTCACACAGTACATGTAATGCACCGCTTTCATCAAGAATGGAACCAGTAATGGCACAATTTCCCTGTTGCTCCACACATAAATACATGTAAAGAACAAATCAGAATAGTTCCTTTTTTTTCCGATTGCAAAACCTCTCTTTATTGGTTATTTTTGAACTTTCCATATAAACAGTTTTTTAAGGACACATACAGGTGAAAAGTTCAACGTATTGTATCAACACTTTCTAGAACATTCTACGACACGTGCAGGTTAAAAGTTCATCATTTTTTTAAACCAACTGATATTTTTTTTGCAACATTTTCTCCAACATTTAACGGTACGTGGAGGTCAAACTTTCACCATTCTTTCAAGTTTGAACTGCACCTTCCAAATACAATTAGCAGGTGTGGTTGAGCTGAGCAAATTTCATCCTATAATATGTACTCCACGTATAAACTGCTTTTTATTAACCAATCACAAAGATGCTTTTCATTAAAACTAATATACACCCTACTTTTTAGGACCCAATACATTTCATCTCCCAATAGGTTAAGGTTTTGTATGTAAAAAAAAAGTAGTTCCCCATGTTTAAACATATCTCTCATTCTACGAATGCACTGCATGAGCTACAGACATTTATCCATATCTTCTAGCCATACCTTCAAAATGCTAGTGTGGATTGTAGGACATAGCTATGTTTTCTGGTGCAAGAGGTATGCAGAACAGAGACGTATTGACTTAGACCTAGGTTTACAAAATGTGCACATTAAATGGTTTGCACAGAGAGGATTGAAGTGGCACCAATTGTTCCCTTTGGTTAAAACCTGTTTGCATCTCCAACACCCTGATCTCATGATTGTCCACTGTGGTGGTAACGATCTTGGCACATTGACTGGGGTAGGTTTGGAAATGCTTATGAAGGACACCTTTGGACAATTGATGTTACTTTTGCCTCAAACTGTCTTTGTATATTCCAATATATGCCAAAGACAGAAGTGGAAATGGTCAAACCAATTTTGTCATAAGATTGAAAAATCTAGGAAGAATGTCAACAAAGCTGTGTCTGCATACCTCAGAGACCATAGAATGGGGTCGATCTACAACAACAACATACGTTTTGATATGGCTGATATCTACAGAAGTGATGGAGTACACTTTACAGATGAGGGAAACCGAGTTTTCCTGATTAACCTGAAGCTGTGCATTCGCACTTACATGTAGCTCCAACTAATAAACACAAAGGCTCTTTTTAGAGCCGCTTTATAGTCCCAATTTCGGCTCGCAGAGTGTCAGCTGCAGTTCGACTAGCAGAGGGACACCTGCAGGCCGTTGGGCAGGCTCGCAGAGGAAGAGCTGCAGCCCGTGGGCTCAGCTCGCAGAGGGAGACCTGTGAGCTGTTGGCTCGCAAAAGCACAGCACTGTACTGGCTCGCAGAGGGAGAGCTGTGGTCTGACTTGCAGAGGGAGACCAACGGGCCAACAGGCCTGCTAGCAGACACACAGCTATCAGTTAACGGGCTGGCTCACAGAGATACAGCTGCGAGCCCTCCGAGCTGCAACCCGACGGGCTAACTCGCAGAGGGAGAGTAACGGGCCTACGGGCCTGCTAGCACAGACACAGCTACGAGCTAACGAGGTGGCTCAGAGAGGTAGAGCTGCGGGCCCCACGACTCGCAGACACAGAGCTGCGACCCAACGGACTGGCTTCTAAAGGCATAGCCGTGAGCTGATGATGTGGGGAGAGGCAGCGTAAAACGAGCTAACGAGGTGGCTCACAGAGGTAAAGCTGCGAGCCCGCCGGCTTGCAGACACAGAGCTGCGAGCCGACGGACTGGCTTCTAAAGGCATAGCCGTGAGCTGATGATGTAGGGGGAGGGAGCATAAAAGGAGTATCTCGCACAGACAGACCTGCACGATATTTTAAGTATTGCCTCGCAGAGGTAGAATTACGGATCCGATGCCTTTTAGAGGGAGAGATGCGAGCTGACTGACTGAGTCACAAAATGGCTGACAGCTCGCAGTCCTGCGGGATATTTTCAGTATTGCCTCGCAGAGGTAGAATTACGGATCCGATGCCTTTTAGAGGGAGAGATGCGAGCTGACGGACTGAGTCACAAAATGGCTGACAGCTCACAGTCGCAGAGCTGTGAGCCGACGGACTGGCTTCTAAAGGCATAGCCGCGAGCTGGTGATGTGGGGAGAGGGACCGTGAAAGGGGTATCTCGCACAGACAGTGCTGCGGTATATTTTTAGTGTTGCCTCGCAGACGTAGAACTACGGACCTGATGCCTTGTAGAGGGAGAGTTGTGAATAACAAAATGGCTGCCAACACTTCCTAGTTTCAACAGTTCGCAGCCAATGAGCCGCAAGCTCGTGCTCGTAACGCCTCAGCCAATCAGATGTCAGAATTCTTAAATATTGATATCTGGAAATTTTGATATTTCTCTAAAACTACTGAACAGATTTACCCGATTTAAACAAAAGCGTGCTTTCTGGACCAAGACCTTTTTCTCTGCCAAATTTGGCGTAATTCCGTTCAGCAGTTTGACCTGTAGCCTTGTCTAAAGTTTCCTATGGAAATTGCATGGAGAAAACACGTTTTGGGACCCCCTTTTTCTTAGCCCCCCTTGACGAATTCCCCCAAACTTTTAGGATAGGAGCTGACCTGAAAAGAGGAACTTTTTGGAAAATTTCGTAAAGAAATGCTACAAAGCGAGCATGGTACACACCACGTGAAGAACTACTTGTCAAAAAGAGCAAGAAATCATTGGATAGGCTAGTATGTGTATCCACATTTGGCCCACATACTCAAAAGTTTCGTAAAGCTATCCTTAATAACTGGCATCTGCTCACTGGCCTTGAATGTCCGATGGAAAAACCTCTTTTCGCAATGAAAAAAACCAAAAGTATCGGCCAACAGATTATACGTGCCGATTGGAAAAAAAGCGGAATGAAGACAAATTTGAGAACTTTATGGAATTTAAAGCCAGTTGAAGGCCATCACAAGTGTGGTACCTGCTCAGTATGTATTAACACAGTAGAAGGTACTGAATTCATTCACAATTCAATAAAATGGGTGCATAAAGAATTCACGAACTGCAGAACTAAGAACATTGTGTATGCCATTAAGTGTCCTTGCCACAAACTATATATCGGCAAAACATCACAACAAATTAATCAGAGAATAGTTCAACATCGGTCCAGCATCAAGCAAAAAGTTTTGACAGCACCAATGGTATCACACTTCCTAGAAATGAAACATTCCGAAAATGAATTTGTCTGGACAGTCCTGTCCGGGATTAAACAACCACCCAGAGGTGGAGATGTCGAAACATTCCTTCAGAAAAGAGAAGCGTATTTAATTATGAAATTCAACTGTGTGGCGCAAGGCTTGAATGAAGCTTCGGAGTTGCATCAAATTTTACGCTGAGCCCTCTGCATTGATCACTATTAGTCAAATTGATGATTGATCATCAATATTTCTTTCCCTTTTGTAAATAATATGTGACATGTGTAGCAAAAACGATAATATGACTAACAAAGGAACAACGGGCCCTAAGTTAAACTATGAGGCACACATTTGCATTATAACCGTAATGCACAGTCAACGAGGGAACCACTAATCCCATAATGCATCTTTAGGGACTAACGGTGAACTTCCTGTTTAGCAGGATATACACATCCGTCGCCTCAAGTTTGTTTCAATTCACTTTACTGCAGGACGCCTTAGTGAATACACCGACGACAGAAATCATGGAAGTAAGTTCTCGCTCCCCTTGTCCCTTGGCTTTTAGTTTAACTAGTTTCTAACTAACTTCGGAACAGGCGGGCTAATTTAGTTTTATTACCTTTGATAGAGAAACAGCCGAGTTGCGTAAAGAATGTGGACTACAGGCAGTCACGAGCGCAACCACTAATAAAGTAAGTTAAAATGTTTACTGCGTTTAGCACTGGTTTAACCTGTTTAAACAACCACGGACATTATTTATTCTTTTCAGTCCGTGTGGAAAGTAGACAACTTCGGTGGGAATAGTACCAGTAGACCTGAGGCCCCGATCATCAATGTTCCCGTTTTTCCTTTTGTCAGCCAAAATTGTAAGTTTTTCCACACTATAAATAAAGACAAGTATGTCCTAGTAAGGCATTAAAATAGAGATAAAACACAGCTATATTTACACCCAGTGTCCTGGTTTTCGCAGGTATTTCAAAACCAGCGGGAACAAGAGAAAAGCACAACATGTGCAGAAATATGTTTTAAGGTAAATAAACATGACCGTGGTGACAAACGTGTTGTACATGAGAAAGGGACTGCTCAACTTTAGGTAATCTATTATTATTAAATTCACTCATGCAGGTTACACCGTGCTCTAGCCCTGACGAAAATTCCGTGACAGCGTGCCGGGATTGGAAACGCGTCGGCATCTTCCATTCTTTCCAGCCACAAATGGGTATCCAAAGAAACCTTTTGGACCTCCGTAGAGGGTAGCTAAAAGTAAACATACCCCACGGAGCATTACTTATTCCCAGGTGGCAGTAGTTATACATAGACCGTTAAATCAAAGGGTCCTATGTAACTGCGTTGTAACAATTGTTTCAAAAAACTGCTGGTGTAATTTTTTGTTATTATTTTTTTTGCTTAAAAACTATTTGTGTTTTATAGGTTGCACATTATTCGTGTTTGCATGTTATTGTCTTTATTTTTGATTAATGAACACATTGTAAATGTATTGTATTTGTTGTGTGTTAGAAATGTATCCAACTCATACATAAGTACGATGTCTTCCTAAATGTGTTAAACAGCTTTGAATGAAATGTGATTTTTACACTTAATGCTATTGATCTTATCAGTCTTAGCTTTAGTCCGCCTAAATAAAATAGCGGTACTAAAAATTGACAGCCAGGTTTCTTCTCTTTATTGCATAATAGTTATACGTCTATACCTGGCGTCTGCCCTTGGACGAAACCCCCCTTGTGTTACTTTTAGGATGTTGGCATTGTGTTACTTTAACTATTATGTGCCTCTGCCTGTCTTTTAAATACACATCTGGGTTAGGATGCCAGTTGGACTGTTTTTGCATTCACTTCAGACAGTCACACAAAGGGAGTTGAAGTGTGCGCTGCATATACTGATGGCCCAACACCAGGCTGATGGGTCTTCCTGTGCTAGGGTGGTGAAAGTAGTTGACACTGACACCTGAATAGGGCTGTGCCTGTCCTTACACAAAGCCGTCTATGCCCCCCCCCTGCAGTGTGTTAGTTTATCTGGAGCCAGGGCAGGGGAAGGCAGGGTCTTGTGCACTACAAAGACTGTCCTTTGAAGTTTGCCTACCTCAAAGACTAAAATGGGTATAAGTACTGAAGCTGCGACCCCATATCTTTTGAACACTTTTGGGTTGAGGATATTCTGCCAGGAAGAAGAGCTGAATATCTGTCAGGAAGGACTGCCACTTTGCTGTTTGCTTTGCTAAATTGGACTGCAGCTTTGCTGTTTCTGTCCTGGGAGTGAAAGGAGTGGACTTTGCTTTCTACATCCTGCTTCCAAGGTTCTCAAAGGGTTTGTGTGTGCTTGCCTCCTGTTAAGAAGTCTCAGGGCCATCAAAGATTTCACCTGCATCTTGCTAACAGCACCTGGAGATCTCTGCTGGGAGTCCTGATTGCCAAGTGGTGCTAAATCCAGTTCCTGGGCCCTTGGAATTGTGTGGGTGGTGCTACAGCCCAAGAAAAGCAACCCCAATGCCGCCAGCAATGCCGCTGTCTGCACCAGAGCCAAGGGCACTGCTCTTGAAGAGCAAGACGTTCTGCCCCAACTTACACTGTAGCCCTGGTGGTGCTGACGACAGCAACTTATCGACTCTGACTCTGTGATTTAGGCCGCTGTCTGCATCGGACCCGAGGGCCCTGCTTGTGAAGAGCATGACTCACCACCCTGACTCACACAGCAGCTCTGACTTCCCCAATGACAGTGCTCCATACCAACGCCACACCGCTGCCAGCACCGGGGCCAAGGGCGTAACTCGTTAAGAGCAGGACGCACCACCCTGATGCCTGTGGATACCAGTGCTTCAACCGTGACACCGCAGAGTCGATAACTGACATGTGTGACCTCCAGAACTCATAGACACCGCATCGTCATAAGGAACCAATACATTGCTGCATCAACTCCCCTGTAACAGTAAGGAACTGACGCATCACCTCCCCTGCCTAGCATTAAGGAACCAATGCCTCACCTCCCCTCTAGCAGTAAGGAACTGACGCCTCACCGGCCCAGTGACACCTCACCTCCCCCATGCAAATTTGTTTTCCTCATTTTCCAAGGTACTGTAACCGGGGTCCGTGTGATTCTGTAGCTGGCCCGCGCTTCTTCGCGGTCAAAGCCGAACTGTTGGATTAGCACCTGTCACCACATCGAGATAGCCCCAGTTGGAGTTTTTGATTTCTAAGAGCTATATTTTTAAGTAATCTTTGCAAAAGTGATATCTTGATTTGTGTATATTGGATATTTGTCATTTTTAATCTTGTTTTACTCAGATAAATATTGGATATTTTTCGAGACTGGTGTGGAATACTTTTGTGGTGTTTTCACTTTGTGAGAGAGAGAGAGAGAGAGAGAGAGAGAGAGAGAGAGAGAGAGAGAGAGAGAGAGAGAGAGAGAGAGAGAGAGAGAGAGAGAGAGAGAGAGAGAGAGAGAGAGAGAGAGAGAGAGAGAGAGAGAGAGAGAGAGAGAGAGAGAGAGAGAGAGAGAGAGAGAGAGAGAGAGACTGTCTGTCTGTCTGACTATCCTTGCGGGACTTGAGTATGATAACACACTCACGCTGTGGGGACTTGATTGCACTGTGGGGACCTGAACCCAGGTCCCCACAAGGCAACGTCTTCTAAATGATGAAAAATGACTTCAAGAACACCTGTGCCAATTTTTACAACTTTTTTTTAATGATCTTGTGGGGACCTGTGTTTCATCAAGTGTGTCTATATTTTTGCACAGCTCTGCCCCTATAGACAGGTAGCGGTACTGCAGTCTTAAACACACTTTGCATTTAAACACACTATGCTCTGCAGAATCACATACTAGCAGCAGATAGGACAGACATTTGGAAAAGCTCAATAACTTGTGTCTATCCAAATATTTTCCATGCATATTAACCTTTCCTCTATTTATTAAAATAAAACTTTATTAATATGAAGCTATTAAATTTAGACTTTTTGTGTCTGAAAATTGTTAGTAAGTAAGTAAGTAATAGTTTATTGTCCGGTCAATTAAAACCTTTACAATTTCTCTTGAAAGAGAGTGACAAAATTACACAACAAAATACATGATTTAAAAACTTCTCAAAATATCATTTCATAAAACATCAGTGCATTGTGTTAACATCTGTGCAAAAGTCCATGTTGTGACCATTATAGTTCATTGATAAAAAGTTTTGATCGATCTGTATCTTGACAAGTTTTCGGATCCTGAACATTTAAGAAGAATATAAGATTATAAAGGGTTAAAATTTGATAAAACATGTGCTCAGTTTAGTTAGAGGAATAATTGTACAATAAACCAGTTGCTTTCTGACTGCAGTAAAAGTGGGTTGCATTTGAAAGTCGTACTATAGCAGCTATTGTCCATAAGAGAGGCAATCTTTATTTCCTATAAAAGCATAAACTTAAAAGTGATGTAATAATGAATAATACTAATGAATTATCGGCCAAGTTTCGCCCCTGCCGCTTCCATAAATTGCACGAATCGACATGCCAGCTGGATGTTCCCTCCTCCGAGGCATACCATTACTGCTTGCCTACATGTTCTTATTCCTTAACTTTTAAAGTGTGGCTTCAGTAATTGGCGTCGCTCAGCTTGTAATTCTCTGCAGATGCACAAAAGGTGTATTATACTTTCATTTGCTTCCTTGCATAAGCGGCATGTTGTCTGGCCCGGCGATCGTTTCCAAGGGGGAAGGTGCTGCACTGCTGGTAAAATGCCCATTCGGAGATGGAGATATTTTTCTTTCTTCATCCGGTTAAAGCCTATGCCTAGGTAAGATTGTGCGGAGGGCTTAGCATAGCTTTGCACGACAAACCATCCGTGGGTTCTTTCTGTGAGGACCGCCTTGTCTTCTAATAGTGATAGTTTTTTCACTGTCTTGTTTACAATTTGTTTAAAACTCTGGTAAGACCCTGATGCTGCCCAAAGTTCCTCCAGTCCTAGGCGGTCTTTTGATGCGGTCAGATAGCTCATGGCTGCACAGTCCCTCTTTTGTTGTATTTCGGTCCATAGGTAAGAATTCAGTGTTCCAGCTTCGGCTCTTTTAATTCTATACCATCTCTTGGCGTAGGCTCCTTTAGGAGCTAGTTCCTGGCTTTGCAGGCCGAATTCCAGCCTTATTTGTGCCGGTGAAACGTACTTAGGTAGACCGAAAATCATTCTAGCCGCTCTTGAGAGAGTGCTGTCTAATGTGGCTGCGTCTCTTCCCCTCATGCACTCGCTCCCATAGGTGATAGCCGGAATGAGCTTTGCTCGCCAGACTTGTAATAACGGAATAAGATTTGGGCCAGTAATTGTGTGCTTAATAGATTTTATTGCGGCGGCAATAGAGTTGCCTCTTCTTTTGATGACATCTTTTTGAGCATTAAATGTGCCTCTATTGTCTAAAATCACTCCTAAGTATTTGTATTGGTCTACCACTGCGATTGTCGAATTGGCCAGATGCCAGCGGAACTTGAAGGTATCCTTTCTTGGATGAATCCTCATTACTTTTGTTTTATCATAGTTGATGGATAGACCATTGTTTGCTGAATAACTGCTAGTTGTATCTAGTAAATGTTGAAGGCCAATGGGGGTTCGACTCAGCAGCACTAGGTCGTCTGCGTACAGGAGGTTGGAAAGTGGCAGCCCTCCTATTTTTGGCGCATGCGAGTTACATGTGTCTAATTTAAGTGATAGATCAGACATGTATAAGTTGAAAAGTGTTGGCGCCAGTACGCACCCCTGTTTGAGCCCCATGGTTGTTGGAATTTTCCAGGACACGAACCTGCCATCTCCTAGTTTGACTTGGACCCATGTTTTTGTATGGAGGAGTATTAGCTGGTTTAGGAGAGCAGATGGTATTTTTTTTTCCGTTAGCTTCTGCCAGAGTATGGTCCTATCAATTTTGTCGAATGCTGACGAATAGTCAATAAAACATGTGAATAAAGGTTGTTTGGCTAATTTCATTCTATCCATCAGTAATGACAGGGCAAGTATGTTTGTGGTTGTTCCCATGCCCTTGCAAAAGCCTGTTTGATTAATAGGGATGATTGATTTATCCTCTATCCAAGCGATAAGATCTTCCAGAATTAGTCCAGCATAGTATTTCGCTTCAATATCAATTAGAGCCACCAGCCTATAGCTATTTGCTGAGTTCTTGTCCCCTTTCTTATATATTGGGGATATGATTGAGCCCCTCCAAGAGTCCGGGATGATATTTCCTCCTGAGATTTCTGCAAACAATGGTGACAGATTGGAAGCCCAATATTCCGGGTCTTTTTTGAATAAACTTGGAGGAATCCCATTAGGCCCCGGAGCGCCCTCCCACTTGCCTTTGGCTATTCTGACCTTTACCTGGTCAATTGAGAACGAGAAATGCTTGTTTCCTGTGATAGCTTTGGGATTGATAGGAGTTCCCTCTAAGATTCGGCAAGTGCTCTGAGACTGCTCAGAATTAAAGTGTTGAAGCAAATGGGTAGCCCAGGCTTCCTCTGTTAGGTGTGAATTAATTCTTGGGGCGTTCGGGTTTGCTAGACTATTTATTGTGCGCCAGAATCTCGCACTATTGTTTGATTTCGAATCATGTTGCAGTCTAGCACAAAGATTTTCTTCCGAGTCCCTTTTTGCCTGCCAGATTATTTTTTTCTTTTCCGCTTTGAGTGTCGCTAACTTCCTTTGTAGGCTCAAATCGTTCCCTGTGCGCTGTATGTCCCGCAGAGTTTTATTTATTGCTTTTTTGAGAATTCGAAAATGGGGAATTTTGATAATGAAAAGGTGTTTATCTTGGTGGTCTGGGATCCTGTTTGTCGTAGAGGCTGGAGGAGCGCGAACCGCGTGCTTTGCTCCTAATTTTTTGGTAAATTCTTCCCAGTGCATTATTTCGTTTCTGCCCTCCTCCCTTTGTTCCCATAATAACTTTGCTACGGCCAGTAGGTCATCCAGTTGGTTGGTTTTGAATTTGATTCTCCTGAAATTGACCATATAAATAGACTTGGGGTCCTCAGCAGGTTGGTCCAGTGCTGATCCGGTTGTTCTTGTGGAAATTTCTTGCGGGAGATGGTCACTTTGATCTTGGGTCCCTACCTGGAAGCCCGTAATCCAGCTGAAGAGTGATAAGGATACAAAAGTATAATCTATTAGTGTACTCGAGGTTGAGCTGTGGAATGTTGCCACCGGGGGCTGATCTCCTGAAAAGCGACCGTTGAGGGCCACAAGGCCTAGATGTTCCAGATCTTTTACAAAATTCCTGGCAAGTGCAGATTGTTGCCTCTTAGTGCTCAGCTCCTGACTAGGGATATTCCAGGCTGAGTGTTGTTCCTCAAGTAGGTTGTCCCTTGACTGTGGCCCCATTAGGTACATATTAAAGTCTCCTGTCAGCAGTAGTTTGGAGGTTGATTCTACCGAGAGCAGCCTGATGATTTCCGCCTCCACCTTTCTGGCACCTTTGGTTTTGTCGCGAGGATGTATATAAGAATTTAAGAGTAATATTTGTTGTATGGTGTTCCCGTCCCGTATGCTCACTCTAAGTGCTTTAATTACATTGGTGGAAGATGTGGAGGTGTCGACGTCTTCAGTCGCTATTACTGTTTTTATTGATGAGTAGATTGTTAAACCACCCTTTAGGTGTCCAAATTTGGAGCCTCTCACTGCTGGAGTTTGGTGGGTTCTAAAGCCTAGGAGATGGAAAGGGTCCTCTACCCAAGTTTCTTGTAGTAGGATGAGGTCGAAGCCTTGAAAATAGTCCAAGAGGTCTTTATCCGAAGTTTTGTTTACCAAGCCATTTATGTTCCACGAGCAAATTCGTAGATGATGATTACTCGGGAGTGGTTTTTTTGTCTTGCGTCAAGTGCTCTCCTCCTGACGATTTATTGTCCTTGCGAGCCAGGACCAATCTTCCGACCTCGTTGCTTGAAGTTGATCGTTCCTTCCTGATGCCCGTGCATCCATGCTGCGTGCTCCTTTAAGTACAGAGTGTGGTTGTAAACCTGCTGATGAGGTAGCTGCCTTTTTGTCTTTGCTTTTGTTTACAGTCAGTGGTTCCGGATAGCCGGGCCTTTGGTAGAGTAGTATTTTAATTCCCCATACTTTTAATTGGGGTTCCTCATCCAGGATTCTCTTCACTGTTTCTTCTGAGGACCAGGTTGTCTTTGTTATTTCCCTGTCAGAGATTTCTTTGATGTTTTTGAATGCAATTCTTTCCAGATCGTGAGTGCTTATGTCCTCCAAGCTTCTTATTGCTTGAATTAGATGTAAAATATTCCCTCTGTTGAGGATATCCCCCCACCTCTGGATTTATATTCAGGAATGAATAGAATTGAGTTGGTTTTAAGTTGTGATTGACTGGCGGTTGGAAATGTTGCCTGTTTGGGAAGTTCCTCTTTCAAAAGAGTGTTCGAGCGATCCATTCGCTGTCTGCTGTTTTCCCTGGTGGTGGTAATTTCATTCCTTAAAGTGATTAGCTTGCCAGGATTTTGCTTGACGGAATCTTCGGGAGCTCTCGTTTTTTCCTGGTTTTTAATTTGATCCGATCTGGTTATGGATGACTCAATTGACTCTGTTGGATCTTCCACTGTCGTCACCAGTTTGGTATCTGGATCCTTTGGTGGTGAAGTGGTCAGAGGGCTTGATTTCTTATCCCCTTCTGATTTCCCGGAGGTAGCTGCCTCTACAAATCTTTTTTCCTTAAGGGCTATGGAAGCTCTGATGCTTGCGTTGTTTTTGCATCTGTCTGTTGCTTTATTGAATGGCCTTGATGGTTCGTCCTCTATCGTATCCTGCTTTATTTCTGAATCCCCTGGTAATGAAATAGTCCAATGGCTCGATTTGTAATCTCTTTCTTGGGGCAATACTTCCATTGGTTTACTGGTGACTTGTCCTTTTGTCCCTGATCGAGTACTACCTGATTGAAAGTAATCCATTATGTTTTTTTTCTTCTTTCTTCCCTTTCTCCTTTGCTTGCGACTATGAGCTTGGTCTCCTTTCCCCCCAACGAGGGGCTTTCCTGAAGTTTCTAATTCGACTTTTGTTTGTGTTGGATCTGCGAGGTGAAAGTGTTCTGGGGCCCTAATGTTCTCTGATCTATTGGAACTATCGTGCTCCTCGATTATTTCCTTCTTATCTGTCTCTTCAGAGGTGCGGAATGTTTTAGTAGTTGGGTCCCGAACTGATCTTGTCCCCTTGCAAGAGTCCTTTAGGGGGCCTTTTGCCCCTACGTTTGTTGCTGTGACGTCCTGACTGCAGGATGGACCTAGTGAGGGCCACTTTATTGGAATCTTTTGCGGTGATGCACTGTTTTTTCTTGGTATTTTCCTGATTTCTGCCAGGATATCCCCTATTGCCTCTGGGAGGGTGGCTAGTTTGTCAACAATGGAAAAGCAGGTGCAGTGCGTTGGTAGTAACTGCGTGTTTGCCTGGGCCCTTTTAATCAAATTGTTCATGTCAGATAGTCTGCTATCAATGTTTGAGATGTGGGTGGCCACTGAGTTGAGTATCGATAATTGGACGTCCATTTTGTCCGAATGATATTGCATTGACTTAACTGTAAGCTGTAAGGTTTCTAATAAAGATTCCCAGAGCATATTTGGGTCCAATTGGTTGAATCCTTTACTTTTGATTTGTTGGGGGGTGGTGGCATATACCTGCCCGCCTGCGGGGTAATGAAAAAACTCTTGCTGATCTCGATTATTGGTTATTTGGGCGGTATTGCCATCTGTTGCGCCTTTTCTGGCCTCCGTGGTTCCTGATTCCCTGTCCCTATGTTGTTTGTTGGAGTTACTAAAAGAATTGTTGAGTTGTAGGTTAGGCTGGGCGTTGTTATTGATAGTACAGCAGTTGGTGACAACTGAGTTGTCCCCTGTCGATGTTCCTTTGCCCTTTCTCCCTGCGGTTGTTCCCACACTGGGGCTGGCCTTAGTGTGCCATGATTCCCTGCCTTTCTCTGGGCTAAATTGATTTGGGTCCTTGGGCCCTAAGGGTTTTTGCAGCTGTGGCACTGGAGAGTTTCTGCTGGTTTCTGCCTCTTTGTTTGTGACTTCAATATGTATTGACTTGGATCCACAGACCGTGCTTCCTGTACGTTCTTTAGGTGCCTCATTATGAGATGAAGATGGTGGAGATATATTTGGGGCGGGTATTGACGCTATTGGCGTTGTTTCTGTACTTTGTGAAATAATGTCATCCATTGGATTTGTTCTTCTTGAGAAGATTTGGATAGTTGGTTCTAGAGGAATGCCTATGCCAGGCTTGGTTCCAGCAGAACGTGATCTTATTCTTGTTCCCTGGTTAGCCTCAAAAGACTTTTCCATTGTTTGTGCTTGGCCTGATCTTGTGCGCGTCCTCTTTGTGGGGACGTTAGTTATTTGGGTGTACACTTGCTCCCCTTGCTGTCTTGTCCTATATGGGGTACTTGTAACTATGAAATTTCCCCTTTTATCTTCTATGCCTTTGCTGCCTTGTTCAATGGTAGTTGCCTTAGGACCTGGATAGTCCGTTGTCTCTGGATTCAAGGGGGAGGGGAGGCCATTTAAACTTTCGTTACTCATGCAAAGGACTGCTCCTGCGTCTCTTAAAAATGCAAATTTTGTGTAGATTTTTGGCTGATAACTTGTTGTAGTTGTTGTGGATTTTGAATTCATCTTAGAACCTGCTCTATCTATAACGTCTACCAGAATCTGGTTAGGGTTTTCTGCCTCCGATAAATTCTTATTACTGGTTGTGTCAGTTGTGTCAATTGGTCCTTTGCTCTTTTTTTTCCGTTTGTTCAGTGTGGATGTGACAATTCTCTCCCTACCTGATCTCATCTCATCCAAGCCCTTTTGCACGTGTTGGACCCGTAATTCTTATAATTTCTGTTGTTCCCTTTTATCTTAAATTCTTAATGCTCTTTTTTAATATTATCAGAATTTCAAATCCTCCAGATCTAGAATGTCTTGCGGTTTGATCCGTTTGATCCGTTTTTGAATTTACCCTGGCCTTTTTGGTGTTTAGTGTTTGATTTTGATTTTCACACCCTTTTTTGTTTATCTTTTGATTCTTTTGATTTGGCAGTCGATTGTTGTTGTTGGTGTTTAGTATTTGATTTTCGCCCCCTTTTGTTTGTCTTTTGATTTAGTAGTCGATTATTATTATTATTTCCTTTTGGTTTCTGTTGGTTTGTTTAGTATATTAGTTATTTGTTGGTTGTTTGTTATTTATTGTTATCGCTTGTTGTTCTCTGCGTATTTTTAGTTGTTTAATATTGCTGGCTTTAGCGCAAGTTTTTTTTTTTTTCCAATCTGTGTCAATATCAATTTGTATCAGTTGCCTTTCCCTTGCATTCCTTTAATTCCTTTGTTCCTAACTGGTATCTGATAAGTTGCTTGATCCTGCTAGTGGCGACTAAAAGGTGCTGATAAGTGGAATTTGGAGTTTTTATACACCCGGCAAGCTCTGATAAGCTCCTACAGCTTGTTGGCAATGTAACAGTTTATTTAAATCTGATCAGGTAGGTTTTTGCTACCCCGCTCTCCTTGTAACCCTCTATGAGGCGATTGTAGGGCGGTGGGGCTGTTATAGGGCTGTTATGAGGCTGTTATAAGGCAGCTTCTGTGCCAGGGCTCTCACAAAACTCTGAACCCTACTCGGGGACACTGGGGCCGGCCAGCTACTTATCCCTAGCACCCCCCCCCCCCCTGACCAATCCCGACTTCCGAGCCACCGGAGCTCTGAGGCTCAGGGGGAGGTTCAAGCACAACACGGAAATTTCTGGCGCTTGGCAATGGAACGAAGATGGAGAAATACTGAAGCGCAGGAGCCCAAAAGCATGTAGGCGGTGTAGTTCTTTGTGCTGAGGTTCGTGGGCACAAGACACAGAGCTGCAAGACAGGCTGGAGGGCGGGGCGGGGCAGGGCAAGGGGGGGGCAAAGCGGGGGCAAAGCAGCCCAGTGACAGTAACAGGGAAGCAGAGAAGTAACAGCAGGAGACCAAAGGCCTGGCTAAACCAGACCAGAGGTAAGACAGGGGGAAGAAATCTCGCTGCGGATGCAAACTGAGAGCCGTAGGCTCCTCTCTGTTAGCCGTTTTCCGGCACCACCTCTCCCCCGTCTCCGTCACCGTGATCCGTCCCTGCCCCCCGCTGCCTATGCCTATGCTCGTTCGCCTGCTCGTCGCTCGTTTGCCACTGCCGTTGCTGCCGCTTTCTGTGCCCAGAGAAAGAGGAAGAGCGGGGGGAAGAACGCCTCAGCTCCCGTGCCTGCGTCTCTCTCACGGCTGCAACTGCGACTGCGACGAGCTCTGTAGTCCTCTGTCAGTTTCCACCATTGTTAGTGGTTTTATGAACATTGCTAAAGCAATTTGGATCAGTTTCAAATCCGAAAACGCTTCACTATTGCCGTTTGATGCATGTCTGCAATTAAACAATGATGGTGCATAACACTGTAATTCAAGTTAAACTTATTTGATCTTGTTTTGCACATAACTTACAGGCATCAATGCCTATTGTTACATTTTACTTCCTTTACCAGGAATTCAGAGTCTTTATTTTGCTTTTCCTTTGTTTGGATATGAATATGCACAATGGAATATGTTATTTTAAATGATGGCTGGATGAGTGAGTGATTAGAGTTGCATTTCACTAAGGGCTACGTTCTTGCAGACAGCGAACTGAAGCAATGTTATGCCCAGAGCACTGCAAAGTTTATTTTTACCAGAAAAGGCATGCTCATATAAAAATTAATGAACTTCTTAGAATATATATTCAAATATTGTCATAATATGTTACTACATTTAAATCATTTGAATTTTTTGATTTAAAAACTGTTCCTAAGCCTTTACAAATTAAAAAAACGTTTTTTGGACATTCCAAAGGGTGGGTGAAGAACAATCATATAAAAAGGAGGATGCACCAAAAGAGGTTTTTTTCTCTTGAGTTGGTGGGCACCAAGGATTCATGTGACAACCGATATGCTAACTTTGTTTTGGAAATGGGTGAAGTGCAGTTATCTAGCAAGCACTAGGGTTATGATTTCAATAGTGCAGCAGGTGCAGTGGCACTGGGACCAAAAGCTCCAGGCACCCCACTAAACATCTAATATTGCTATATTTTATTCCTAAACAGGCAAACCACAAGTGCAGTTACCTTGCAGACAACAGGGTCATGGTTTGAATGGTGTAGCAGGTGCAGTAGCACCGGGCCCAAAAGTTGTCAGACCTCCTCTAAACACATAATATTGCTATATACGACTACTAAACAGGCAGTGACAATTGCAGTTATCTTGCAGTTAAAAGGGGCTTGCATTGAATGGTGCAGCAGGTGCAGTGGCACTGGGATCAAAAGATCTAGGGACCCCACTAAACACCAAATATTGCTATATTTAACTACTAAATAGGCAGTTACCTTGCAGGCACCAGGGTCATGATTTCAATGGTGCAGCAGGTGCAGTGACACCGGTGCCCAAAGCTCTAGGATCCCCTTTAAACACCAAATATTGCAATATTTTACCACTAAACAGGCCGTCACAAGTGCAATTACTTTACAGGCAATAGGGTAATGATTTGAATGGTGCAACAGGTGCAGTAGCACCAGGGCCAAAAGTTGTCAACTCCTCTAAACACCAAATATTGCTATATTTTGCTACTAAACAGGCAGACACAAATGCAGTTATCTTGGAGGCACTAGGGGCATGATTTGAATGGTGCAGCAGCTGCAGTGGCACCGTGCCCAAAAGTTGTCAAAACGCCTGTAAACACATAGGGGTCGATTCCGATCTCGGTCGGTAGGGCTCCGAATCGGGTCCGGCATTAGCGGATCCGATTCGGAGGCTGATTTTCCGTCCGATTCATACATGGGTCCGGACGGCGAAGTACGATGCGAACAAGCGTGAATTCACCGTCCGAATCGTTTCCGGCTCCGAACCGCTATATACGACTCGGTCGCAAGCAAACCGTGGCGCGCAATGGAGACGTTTCACGACCGAGCTAGTACGATGCTCGATTCGGACAGCTGGATCGAGTCAGAGCGTCCGGCTCGCAAAAGCTCCCGGAGTCGGACTTCGGGGGTCCGCGTCGGACCTCCCCTGCACCCGTAGCCGTACGAGTCGAACACAGGGGGGACCCAAGGGTCCCCCCTAAACATGCGTGTACGGTGCGAGTTGCACCGACGCGTACCCACTGTAGGGGGCGCACTTGTTCACGACGTACCCATTGAGTCAATGGGAGTCCATGTACGCGTCGTACGACCGGCTCCCATTGACTTCAATGGGAGTCCTACCGAATCGAGTCCGGCAGCATGCGGCCGCATCGTACTCGCTCGGTCGGACTGCAGGAGTCCGGCTCGGTCGGAAATCGTTCCGGATCCGGCTCGGTCGGAGAGTTTTCCGGCCCAGATCGGAATCGGCCCCATAGTATTGCAATTACATCAATTAATTCAATTATTTCCCACTTTAATTTCATTTTTAAAAATGTTGCTATCACTTGCCCGCACTATACCACTAGTAACAGCACAATATATTGCCTTTTTGCACACAAACAAGTCATAACACTTTAACGGACTTTCTGTAACTTATATTGTACAACTACTCAGCAAGCTACAACTTACATCGAGAAATTATTAGTCACATAAGTGAAACCTAATGCATTTACATGTTTGCTTGTTTGTTTTGCTTACAGCACTCCATGGGAGAACATGTGTTTTCTTTCTCTCCACCTTCGGATTGTGTTCTGCTTCTCTTTCAAATCCATGCCCTCGTCCGCTATGTGTTTTTGTCATCCCTCGTCTTTCTGTTGCTTCTCATCCCTTCCCTTGCCACTGATTACTTTTAATCACTGCTGTCAGCAAAGTTGACTTCCTACCCCTGCCACTCTGCTGGTCTCCTGTCCCTCCTCATCCTGTTTTTTAGGAGTTCTTGGCAGCTGCGATTTCCTACCAGGTCACTCCTTTTCTTAAGTGTGCTTTCATTCACTTTTTAAATATGTACCGCTCCATGGTGCAAGTCTGCCAACCTTGAATGGAAAATTAAAAAATAAATTGCTGCTGCATGCGTTGTGACACATGCACACACATACATCATCACGCTGGGGCTGCCATAGCGTCATGATGCATAAATGCACATGTGTGGTGATTTGGGCGCACACATCATAGCACTAGGTTTTTTGCCACTGCTGTTCAGCATGTGAAATAACCATTTCTTTCTTTTTGTTGCTGATGAACAGCAAAAGAGGAGACCTATTGCTTTGCTTGTATTTGTTTTTTTAATTTTTTTTATTCTGATGCTTGTGGGCCTGTAGTTGTACAGAAAAAGGAAAAATACAAGTTTCAGATGCGTTTGTGCGCTAATCAAAAATTAAGTAAAAAGTTCAAACTCATACAAAGTAGCTTACATTGTGTGAATTTCAAAAACAACCTACCGTTAATGCATGAGTTCAAATAGATTTGTTTTTGAGCAACTGTTTACAGACTTTATATGAAAGATGTTTCTTTCACTGGGGATATGCAATTAATGTTGTTATGTGAATTCAATTATATTCATAAACGTGGCTTGCAGATGCTAGTCGATTTTTGCATTGGGTTTCCAAGTCAAGCGATTAAGGTACCGAAATGCCTATTTCCTCTTTTCTTGGGATGAATTTTCCCGCTCTGTCCTCTCTAACTCTGCAACCTGAAATATGCAGGCAGTTGTCTTCTGTTTGCAGCCCTCCCAAAGTACCTGTTGATATGCAAGTTGAGAGCCTCGCCCTGTCCTCCGTTGTCATGACTATGGCCGAGGAGAGGTGTGAATGCGCTCTACCCCCGGTTCAGCATAACAAAGGGCCGAGAGCTCGACTTCCCCAGCAGTGAGCGCCTTCCCAGGAAACACCTGCAGCAGGCTGTAGTTGTGTGGGAAGGGATCCAGGGGCTGGTGTGTTGTGTCACACGAAGCTGTCTTCACACGAGTTTAGCATATAAAACACTGGCTTTTACCTAAACGTAATAGCCATGAATTAAGTACGGCATATACGTTTACAACATGCTTTTCTGTGAAAAACTAAGGGGCATATCATCAACGAGGCGATAAAAAATTATCGCCGCTTTTGCATCCGTTTTCAGACGAAAAGCGGCGATAATTTTATCGCCTAATCAGCAAGGTCACGCTATCGCGTGAAACCTTGCATTAGCGCCTGTTCTCTGAACGCCCAGCTTTGCATCTCTAATGAGATGCAAATGTCAGGGCGTTCCTGCCCTGACATAACTGGAGAAATGTCGCTAAGCGACATTTCTCCAATTATCAATGGGCACGCTAACCTGCAGAGCGACAAGCAAAGTATCGATAACCTCTGTTATCGCTACTTTCCTTACGCCTGCTTCAAGACTGACTTAGCCATGATATCCTATGTAAGGTGGATATCATGGCTAAGTATGCCTTGCCCTATCATCAAGCTATCGCTAAACTTTGTGAGATTATCGCTGGATTTCCAGCGATAATCTCACATTTGGCAGTTAGCGCTTGGAATTTTATCGCTTTTGAGATAAGCGTTGCTAATAGCACGCTATCTCAGCGATAAAATTCCACGTTACCCGGCGATAATTATCCTAGCGCTAAGTGTGCTTAGCGATAATTATCGCCGGTCCTTGATGATATGCCCCTAACTTTCTCAGAACTATAACTCTCAAATGTCCAAGTAAAGCAAGGTGTAGCTACGTATACAACTTGTGATGGCTGTTTTCAGTTTAATTGCAAAACACAGGGGCATAGTAGCAAGAAGCTCGTTAAAATTATCGCCGTTTTAGCGGCAGGAAACTGCCGCTAAAGCGGCGATAATGGGCTTAATAATATGCGTTATAGAATTCCAATAGAAGCCCAGGTTAGATGTCCTGCACATCTCGCAATGTAATTTTTAATAATGTCTGTTATGCAGTTGCTTCTGTGAGACAATGGCTTTTTTCAGCTTTACCCCCACTTTTTCCCCCAATTGTTTGACTGTTAGGTACTGGAGTAATGACTCTGTAGTGCCCTGGGTCCTGCTGACAAGGCCTTACTGCATGTGCTCTAACCCTTAAAAGGATACATTTAATTGACTTACCCCCAAATGACATAAGTTAACTTAGTATAAATCCATAGTATATGATACCAGATGTACCCAGGGCCGGTAAGCTAAGTGTCCATCATGGTTGCCGCACTGATTGTGCCACCACAAGTGTGACAAGTGCGCAAAGCCCAAACCTTCCTTTTTAATATATATGTTATCCCTAAGGCAGGCCTAATTAGCCCTAGGGCTGGGTGGTTTTTATTAGAAAGAAAGACATGTGTTGTGTTTTTACATGTCCTGACAGTAAAAACCCTGCATTGTCATTTTTACTGTGGAGAGGCTACTGGCCCAATTGGCGAGTATGGAGTTACATGCGGATAACTCGGCAGCGCTAACTTCCAAATGCTACTACTAAATATGGTACTTCCATGGTATCAAAAGAAGAAGTGCATTAAACCCATGTTGTTACTCAAGTCGAAATTAATGTCACTACTTCACAAATGGCAAATTTAGAAAGTTGCCACTTTGTTGCCCAAAGTTGTCCATAACCATTTTCTGCTGCATATAGCTGCTGTCCTCAAGACAGATGCTGTTTTTCTGTAAAGAGATGTGAATGACTCTCAGGAAGAGGAACAAAGGACCTGCCTAGGGAACAGGTGGGACCTCCTCCTGGCAGGATGGTCAGAGTGGGTGTGAGCCCAAAATTACGAGCTTCAAAGGGGAAACCGCCTTTGAAGGTCAAATGGCAATCACTATGAAGAGGCTGTTCTTTTGTTTTAGCAGACAGGCTGGCATCTCGTACATAATTCTCCCATATCTCACAAATATTCATTGTCTTTGTGCTGAATGGGCACCCTTAAAGGGTTGGGGAGACCCAGAGAGGGTTGAGAGCCTCCTGCTCCACAAAGGCTGCAGGAGCCTGCGTTACGCCCTGGTTTACCAGCAGTACTAGTTTGGTGAATACAGAAGTGATGTTAGTAACATATACGCTCAAAAGCGTTTACCACCAAAATATTGAGTTTAACCCCTTGCATGCTTCGGACGGCCCCTGGCCGTCATACGTCACGGTGGGGGTGAGCGGAGGACGGCCAGGGGCCGTCCGAATCCCGCCCACTATTTAAATCGCCCGCACAGCGCGAAAATGTGCGCAGCACGCAAGGGGTTAAAATAGTGTTGCTAAAAATATTTTGGGGAAAATATTGTCAAGACAAAGGCATAATATAGTTTAATCATCAGGTTACCATTAAGATCAGTATTAGGTATTCAGGACCAGGGTTAGATTCAAGGTTATTCCAAGGCTTAAGTTCAGGACTAAGTGTTGACTCAAGGGGCTGCAGTTAGGCTCCTGGCTTTGGCTAGATTCAGAGCTAGCTTTAGGTTCAGGGCTAGGATTAGGTTCAGGATTAGGGTAAGATTCAGGGTTAGGTAGTGTGGTTATGTGTGGCAAGGAGGTCCTATATGTCTTCTGCATGCACGATGACCGCATGAGCACTGCTCACCGTGAAGTGACTTTAGTTTGGTCTCCAAAAAGTCATTGAGAGATGTTAAGATTCATCCTGTAATGTATAGGTTACTGTAATTTTCACGTACCAATCTTTAAAGAATGGTTGCTCAAACAATACTAGGAATGGCCTCTCTACCACACAATCCTTGTTCGGCATGGGAAAGATAAGCACATCTTATCCTTATGAGTATAATCCTTGTACTGTGCAAAATATGATTTTCTAAACATATTCGCAATTCTGAGTCTTAGAAACAGATTCATATTTCGTTTATTCAGAATAGGCCTGGGCTTGAAATTCCGCTCATGGAGTTTGTGGAGTTTTTCCCACTCCACACTCCGTGAAGAGCGCGGAGTTCAGAAAAAACTCAGCGTAGCGGAGTTTTTCCTCTCGTGCAGCTCGCCAATGTTGAGTTGGCGAGCGCAAGCAAATCAAATCGTATTCAAGACCACCTCCTAGTGAGATTTCCCAACACAGGTGGTCGTGGCAGGTCGCTATGGCTCGCATTGAGAAAATGTCCGCTTGAGTTGAGGAAGCTGCCTCTTGGGTAGAACATCTACTCGAGTAGCAGAAAGAAGCAGCACCCTCTTGTGCCACGCGTGGTGCTGTTTGTGCTGATTTTACAGCACGGGACAAACACCTGGTGCTAAAAATCAGCACAGGAAGCGCAATGTATCGCACTCCGGTGGTTGCGGAACTACACGTAGCACCCCTGAGTTTTTTGGGCACGACCGCGAAACTCCGTGAACTCCGCCCATGCCTAATTCAGAACAGCCTTTAATTCTGATATTTGTCAGTTCTAAATACATATTTTGTCTTTTGGTTTCGTCTTAATTTATGATCACAATCCTAATTTGAAAATGTTGTGCATCCACACAAATTTTAGGCAAATCCAGACTTTTTTTATTTATATAGGAGAGTCTGAGATTATTGAAAGCAAAAAAGTAATAAATGGAATGCTTAGGTTAACCTCAGTTTCTGAAAACTCCCCTGGACATCATCATTATTCCGGTCCATTTTGTTTTAGCTTATCTGTGCAGCTACAGAGATCAACATATGTGAATCAGTTTTGCCCTACCCAGCAAGAAGCTGTATAAAATAAAGTTCCAGTTGATGTTCTGTCTGAATGGACACATTCCACAACCACATACCATTCTGGCCTCCTTAGGCTTCATCAGTGAAGTGCAGCTTGAGTCCTGTGACACAGTAAGCTTGGAATCTATATCTGGGCATACTTGTCCTACATAGAGAGACTCACTTAGACAGAACATAAATGATAGATGGTGTGCTTCAATTACTCTCAGCCACTGTTGGTTATTCTGGGCCACAATTTCAGTTCATCGTTTTAGCTTTTGTGTGTTTTTACAGACAAGCCAGCATATGCAAATCATGCAAACTCACCTTGGCACAACCTACATGGGACTTTACAGACTGAAATGTTAGTTCATATTCCTTCTGAAAGGGAACACAAGTAACCCCAGACTGATTTTGGTTTTGCTGGGCCTCATCAGTGAAGTGCAGCTTGAGTCCTATAGCACAGATGACTTACCCTCCCACTTATGTATACTAACTTAGACAACGGCCAAGAGTAATTACCACTGGCTGAAATTATTTCAAGCATTCTACCCATCATTTCTTTGTGTTTGTAGTACTTTCAGTTGTATATATTTGTCTTTGGAATTGTTTCATTAACATTCAGAAATCTCAATATTGAAATTACACAGTTGTTTCACATATTACCTTTGTATACAAAATGTGGTTGGTGGACAAAAGTTCTAGGCAGAATCAAGATGAAAGTAGAGGTGCATGGGATATGCACAGTGTTGTGGTCAGTGGTACCAAAGTGCTCTGTGGTCTAAGGGTTGAGATAAAGAAATTGTGTCCCTTAGCTGTCATCGGCCAGAGGTAGGACCAAATAGGAGACACCTTAGTATTTCTTTTCCTTTAGCAGAGGACTTGCCACCATTTTATAGAAAGTGCCCCTGAAGCAGAACAGGTGTGTGTGCCAGTTGTTTGCACTCCAGATGCACTTTAATATTACAGAAGGGACCATAGATGAGTTTGTGGCCCCTTCAGTAATATGCATCATGCAGATGCAAAATGAGCTCCAGCATGATCACAAAGTGGTGTTCCCGATCTGCATGTGGGTGTGGCCTCACACAAATAATGGAACCCTGTGCCCTTGTGAGTGCAGCGTATTAAAGATGCAGGGGCAATGTCAAAAAGGATATCAGGAGATGCACTGATTGTGCACCACATAGATGTGGTGCTCAGTTAGTGCACCTCTTATGGTGCCCTTTCGAATGAGGATAGGGTTCCTAGGAACCCTCAAGGCATACATCCTGCAGTTGGTTACTGCGCCAGCCTACAATGGGAATCCTTGTTCCCTTTAAAACTCAGGCTAGATCTCTGCCTGCTGTGAAAGGCAGAGCAGTGACTTCAAACAGCCAGTCTGACTTTTGATAATGCACTGTTCAGAGTGCATTTGCGGCTGTACTCCGAACAATCCCCTGACTCAAAGAGAATGCTCTCTCCTAGTATATTAAAGGTGTGCCGTGATGCAGAGTGGGACAGTGTGCCATGTTCATACTATGACTCCAGGTGAGGATACCGAGGGATCCACCAGAAGTGAAATGTGTTGGACTGGGTTGTGGGTTGGAGGGTATCTTGGTCATATACCATCAGGATGTCTGGGTTCAGAGTTATCTTGTGGGACTCTACTTTCTGTAGCTGACTGTGATGGTAGGAGATCCTCTGCACTTGAATGAAAGGTTTGCTGTGAAGAATCTGATTCACATTATCCTAGATAATGCAAATTATGTATTTCAGATTATGTATTCTAAGATTGAGCAGGTGAAGCAGAGTTTTTTTTTTTTTTTTTTTAGATAATATTTGGTTTCCTGGTAGCAGTATTCACTGTCCTCGATTAGTGTGGTTAAGCAATTGTATTTGTCATTGTGAGATGTAGTTGCAAGCTGATTTAATGATGGCTGGTTACAATAACAAGCCAAGTTTTCCTTTTGGTGGATTCTCTGCCAATGGAGAGTCTAGCTGCTCAATTATCGCTGCCATAGGGACCCTAGTACCTGGCTAGTAGTTGGGTAGTAACAAGGAATCTTTGATTTAGAGAAAGCCCTAATATTAGTAGTAGTAGAGGAGACTTTACCATTGGTAGGTCCTCAACCATATTATAGATAAAGTAGATAGCAGATTCTCATCCATGTTCAGCCCATCCTCTAAACATTGGAGGATTTTCCATCATGACCCAACCCTAAATAAAACCTTGTTTTGTTTTTTTAAGCTACTTTTAATATCCCAGAAGATATAATTCAATTAGGGTACTGTTTTAAGGAATTTGTTTCTAGTGCCAAGATGATGTCAAAAGTAAAAAATAAATGTTAAATATGGTCAGCTGACAAATAAGATAAGAGACATTAGTGAAATGGCACTTTCTGCTCTGCTCCTCAAGGCAAAGACATTTACAAATATTGAGCAAATATATATCTCACATCTATAAATCCAGTTGTCATTCTGCAAATGTTATAATGTCGCTCATTTTATTAACCACAGAAAGAGGTAAGACTGAGTTGACGCAAAAGGGGTATTTAGACCTGTGACCTAGTGTAACACCACAATCTAAAGCAAAAGGCACATTAATCCACTTAGTTACCTTTACAATTGCTGTACAGGTGGGGTACTTCTGGCTGAGATGGTATGGCCTCCCTGACTCCGGACGCGATTCAAGATGTGTGGTTAAAATTAGGGGTATGCAAAATTGCATAATCTTTTCAGTAAATTCCGAAAAAAAGAGCTTAATGAGATTTTCTGGCATCTCTTTACTTTTTTCTTACAATGTAATTTTATGTAAAACAAAGTCTTGCAATATAATGGCTGGACACTGTTTCAAGCAGAAAATGTCTCTCAGGAAGACTTTTCTGCATGAATGATGCTCTCCTGCATTAAAACATATATGGAATTGTGCAATGCAAAATGTTGAGAATTTTGTTTTTACCGCTGTTAAAGTTCCCCCCAGGTCTAGAGAAAAGCTGAGCCACCCTGAGCAGCAGAGAGTTGCAGCTGCAGCGGAGGACGTAAGGCATCCTGGGGCATACCTTCCATTGGTGCAGGAGATGCAATACCAATGGGGACTAGAGGCCTGAGAGGCCCACTGAACCTTTATTTTTGTTGTATTTTATTATTCAAGTAGCAGCCTGGGGACCCATTTCCTTCTTTTTACTAGGGCCCATGACACATTGGCTATTACTGCAGGCACCATAACACATGGCAAGAGATATGGCATTCTGTATAAAGAATGCACTGTGAAAGTGAATGGCTCTAACCACTTTTGTCAATTGAAAGTTGTTGAGAGGAATGAAAGCAGTCGCAGTGAATGCCCTAAGGCTTGAAGGGATTGAGGGCGTGGGTTGTTACACTACCAACAGTGCCCATAAAACCTGGCCTGGAAGGAGACAGTGACATCAGGTTGGCTCTCATTTACTTCCAGGCTTTCTACTGACATAGACAGGTGTTCCAGTGTGAGGTGGTTTTGGGTATGGGTGCTGGGATGGGAATGCCCACTGAATTGTGCACATGTGATATCCCCTGCCCTGAGTGCCCAGTTAAAGGTGAAACTGGTATTCTGACTTGTCTTCTGGCCCTGGTGTCATGGCAGAGGCTTAGGCCTGTCCCTGATAATGTGAGGAACAGAACCTGCCCTTCAGACCTGGAGAGGCTCGCCAAGTATGGCCTCATAAACAGGGGACTATTGTCCCTGTCATGGGTGCATCACATAAAGCAGTGGTGGCTGCATGCCATATTTTATGATTATAGTGTAACCAGACCTTTTTTTGTTTCAGAGAGCGCTGTTTACTGATCCCTATCATGTAAAATTGCATTGTAAAGTCCAGTACACTGTACTGGTGTCCAGTATGCATGTGGTGTTCAGTGAAGATGTGATTCTAAGATGGCATAGGACTTTTTGTGTGTATGAGTCTGAATACTAAAACCTGTGTCCATTTTGGATGCCTCTGATTGTAGCATGGGAGTACAGTGGGAGTACTTCGGAATAAAGTAGAACTGGATAAAAGTATAAAAAAATGCGGCCCAGTGGCCAACACCATGCCATGCACAGCTGTGCATGGTGAGAGGATGACCACCTGCTGGAGGTTGGCCGCGGCCTTTGGCTATGCACGGCGGGAGTTGGCAGCCCATGGGGGGTTGGATGCAGGCCTGGCTACAGGCTTTGGGGTGTGAGACAGTATCTCTGTTCCTTGAGCAGGATGGCCTGAAGGATCTGGCCAACCCCTTCTTGAGCTTCAAAGGATGCCTAACCTGTCACTTGCAGATGTAGCTAACTACTGGGCCTGCCCCTTTCTTTTGCCTCCTCGCCAGTCAAGCACCAATCCCTGTGGGAGAGAATGGCCACCAGAACTTGTTTTGAGTGACCACATAGGAGAGGTTGCTCATTTCCATGGCCACATCTGCAGGTTGAGCATAGGAGATCTGCAAAGGGGAAGAAAGTTTCTGTCATGTTGGATTTAGGTTGAGAGGGGCACTGTGGCATTGATTGCAGTACAGTGCTCAAACTACTGTCGTATAGTTCCTGCAAATCTATATAGGACCTGCGTGTTTAGACAACATAAACTGTGGGATTGGTGTCCAGAATGATTCCAGACACCCCTACCGGATATGTTCGCCTGTATACCAGCTAGCTCACAGTGCCACTATGAGCCCCTCTTACCAAGGAGCGAATAGTTTCTGGCAACTATCAGACATGACAACCCTGACCCTCAGGGATCATGGAAACAATATAATACTTTTCGCTCAGTCACTCCTACTCACTTAGTCTCAGAGAAATGCACAGAATGAACGATGGGGACGTTTTTCAATAAGCATTTATTAAGCCAACGTCATTCTAGTATAAAATGTGTTTGCTGCGATAATCATAAGACAGAAACATATGTAAAAGATTACAAGCACCAACAGAGTAAATATAATGTAGAGTTCTATCATGGTGCTAAAACAAAGAATACATGCAGGCATATAAATGCATAACAGTAGAAATACGTACTCCTACGATGCAAACCCTAACTAGATGTACCTAAGTGTACCTAGCATGTATGTAGGTGTATAGCCAAGAATCCCCTTAGGATAGAGCCAAACCCATTACCTGATATGGGAGAGCGAAGGACCCCATCTTGGTCTTGAGATGGACACCCCACAAGGGATGTCAGACCACTGCGTGCTGGAGTGTCTGCGTGCAGGGACCTCAGCGCTCGTGTCAGCGTGTCAGCATGGAAGTCTTTTCTCCTCTCTTTTGCCCAGTGAAGATGTAGTGCTTATATACCCGAAAGGTACCCTCAGGGGTTCTACCCAGAAGTGCACTATGGGCATGTGGGGCAAGGATGATGACAGAGGTGACCCTTATACAGAGTTATTATGCAGAAGATGGTAATCTTGCTGTGATACTGAGAATCCTCATGCATAATACATGAGGCTAGTTTTTCTAAGAAAACCACACAACAGTCATGTAGCACCTGACTAGGTAAAAGGTCAGCGTAGATAAAAGGTTGTGTAACTACCTAGGCCTATATTGGGGTGCATTGGGGTTCATAACACTACTGAAAAAGTGAGCAGGGATACAAGAGGGAACTTTTTCCCTATTGGATAGGGAGGGGCCAGGAGTAACCTCCAACAACAGACTAGTGCCAGGCATAAATGTGACACCCCTGGGCACCCACTTCAGAACACTACTGGACCTGTGGAAGACAGAAGAAGAACTGCACCTGCTGTTGTGACCTGTAAGGAAAACCCTAAGAGCTGGATCTGCTCCCACTCGTACCTAAGCCAAAGAATTGGACTCCAAGGATTGGCTGACCTCCTGTTAAGGTACACATGCACAAGAAGTCCACTTCCCTGCAAGGCCCAGCTGACTACTTTCACTGGACCTTCCCTGGGCCCTGCTGGTGGCCTCCCCTGGAGTGAGTCCTGACCCTCAAGTTCTTTTCCTGAGGTCTTCGAACCAATTGCTGCTGTCAGAGTGCACTGTCCCTGGCTAACCCTAAAGGTAGGGAACCAACTTAGAACCAGGATCTTCCTGCCAGGAATGTCACCAAGGGTGCATCACAGGTGGGATTGGACTTCTCGTAGCTCCCACTATGTACTTCACTAGGACCGACATCCAAGCCACATTTGACGATGTTGAACCCTTTGCTGGAATCAGCTTGCAGCCTTGCTTCACTGTGGGAATCCCGAGCTCCAGAGAAATGTCGAAGAATGACTGCCCAAAACGTCACCGGAACAAATGCTGACTGACCCCTGGTTGACGTCAAGGACATTTTTGTCATGAATCATGAACTTCCGCTCAGATCCTTCTCACATCGTTGACGCCTGCATCGGAACTTCATCCTCCAAAAATCTGTTGCAATCAAGCTTTGAGAAGGTAACTCTTTGACCGGGACAAACTCAGTCCCTGTATCTGACCGGCGATTGACCTTGGTGAGCCGTAACTTTTTTTTTTGCACCCTAGTCTGGCATGCCCACTTGGCCACATTTGGCATTTGCACTTTTTGGTGCGATTTTTATTTACAAGTGTAAAAATTCAGATCTCCGGTTCCCGTACTGGATTTTAGTCGTTTTGATGTCAGTTTGTTCATTAAAATATTCTCTATCTTGATAAATTGCAGTGAGATTCTTATGGTTTTATGTTTTCAACTTTTTAACTGTTTTGGTACTCATAAATGCTTTCCACATTTTCCTAAGTTAAGCCTGTCTGTTCTGTGCCATAGCTACCAGGGGTTGAACTCAGGTTTAAATTACTGAAACCTTTACTGAACCTAACAGGAACAGTGCCATTATTACTTGTGGGGACTACCATCCACCCCAACCCAACTAATAATCCACTTTCTCTCAGTGGCGTTATACTTGGGTATGGAAATGATATCTAACTATCTATCTAAAAAACCCTAGAAATTCACTGAAAAAAAGGAAAGGGTAGAGTGATTTCTTAGTGGCCAGGCACCTATTATGCATGCACAGCTTTCATCCTGTGGACAGCTACTATGTATAACCCTTGACATGTGCACAGCTCTTCACAGACAGCCCACTCCCTCCAGAGAGTCGAGCCTCATTATGTGGCCAAACCCCTACAATACACAACCTTCGCCCTGTGCAGAGCTCTTCAAGGAGAGTCCACTCCCTGTAGACACCCAAGCCCCATTAAATAACCAAGCCCCTACTACACACAGCCCAGAACTCCCTCCAATAGTCCACGTCCCATCAGGATGACCATACATGTTCTAAAAACATACACTCACTAGCCAGAGATAAGGTATATAAGAATTTTCTCTAGATGTACCGTACTAAATACATTTAAGAGTATAGCAAACTTACACTCATTGAATGATGTCATTAGTGATGTTATCAGTCATGTAATCAATCATGCCATTAGTGATGTAATATGAGAAGTCATAAGCAGTGCATGGAGGCACGAGTCATAATTTACTCAGTAAATATAACTGGTGAATTTCAATGTTTTAAAGCTCCAGTTTTCGATTATTCGAAGACCTAACCATAACACTCCATTAACCTTTATTTTTTTCAGTATATATATATAAATATATATAAATATATATATATATATATATATATATATATATATATGGTCCAACAAATTGCCACACAAACTTTCCGAACTCCTTACGTGACGGGTGCCTCCCACGTGCAAGTGGCACGCACGTATGAAATGAATCAACAAGGGGTCCCTACTTCCAGGAACAAACACGGAGCACTCTCGGGTTTGACAATCCTTTATTTCACCCAGCATGACGCGTTTCGTCTCTCGACTTTTTCAAATGCTTCTCGGTGAGCAAGGTGGGTTTTGGCGTTCAGATGTATTTAAAAGCCTCATTAGGCTCCTCCTGCACAGTGTTCAGCAAGGAGGGACTGCACTCACACCACAGTCCCTCCTGATTTTCTTGGCCGCCATCTTTGAATGTATGTACCTTACATGCGCCTTCTATCGTAGTGTGTTATTCCAGATTGTCATTGTTTAGCGTAACCTTCCATTCAATGATGGGAAAGGAATCATACCTCGCTGATGGCCCTGTCACACTGTGTACTTGAATTGGGAGCCTCAATGTCCATATTACCAACCCTTCGTCAGCCGCTTTTCTGCCATCTCGGTGACCTTGTGCCTGAGAACGCCGATTATAGTAATCTCCGCTCCTCCATGTAGTGATGTACCAGCTGTTTGCTGGCAGGTACTTGGTTCACTTGGCCGCGGCGGTTCCGGCAAGACAATTTTAAAGTCCCAACAAATTGCCACACAAACTTGCCGAACTCCTTACGTGAAGGGTGCCTCCCACGTGCAAGTGGCATGCACGTATGAAAAGATGGCGGCCGAGAGTGCTCCGTGTTTGTTCCTGGAAGTAGGGACCCCTTGTTGATTCATTTCATACGTGCATGCCACTTGCACGTGGGAGGCACCCGTCACGTAAGGAGTTTGGCAAGTTTGTGTGGCAATTTGTTGGGACTTTAAAATTGTCTTGCCGGAACCGCCGCGGCCAAGTGAACCAAGTACCTGCCAGCAAACAGCTGGTACATGACTACATGGAGGAGCGGAGATTACTATAATCGGCGTTCTCAGGCACAAGGTCACCGAGATGGCAGAAAAGCAGCTGACGAAGGGTTGGTAATATGGACATTGAGGCTCCCAATTCAAGTACACAGTGTGACAGTGCCATCAGCGAGGTATGATTCCTTTCCCATCATTGAATGGAAGGTTACGCTAAACAATGACAATCTGGAATAACACACTACGATAGAAGGTGCATGTAAGGTACATAGATTCAAAGATGGCGGCCAAGAAAATCAGGAGGGACTGTGGTGTGAGTGCAGTCCCTCCTTGCTGAACACTGTGCAGGAGGAGCCTAATGAGGCATTTAAATACATCGGAACGCCAAAACCCACCTTGCTCACCGAGAAGCATTTGAAAAAGTCGAGAGACGAAACGCGTCATGCTGGGTGAAATAAAGGATTGTCCAACCCGAGAGTGCTCCGTATTTGTTCCTGGAAGTAGGGAACCCTTGTTGATTTATATATATATATATATATATATATATATATATATATATATATATATATATGTATGTGTGTGTACACACACACAAACATAGGGAGGTCGCCAGTAGGTAGTTAGGACCTGATTTCTATTAAAAAGCTGTTTTTGATTTGCCAATAACTTTGGCGTCGTTTGACGAATCTTTGAGAAATTATCAAAACTATTGGTGCAGTCACTTCAGCTGCTGTCTTGGAAATTTTGTGGTGATCGGTCATGCAGGGGCTGAGAAAAATGGGGGGGTCCCAAAATGCTTTTTCTCCATGTTAATTTCCATAGGAAACTTTAGACACGGCTAAAGCCCGAACTGCTGAACGGAATTACACCAAATTTGGCAAAAAGGTAGCTCTTGGTCCAGAAAGCAATCTTTTTGTTAAATGGTGTAAATACATTCAGTAGTTCCTGAGAAATTTAAAGATTTCTCAGATATACAACTGTGGATCCGCAACCCCTCCCGATCTCGTGCCTGAGATCTGATTGGCTGCCAACACTTCAAACCAGAAAGTGTTGGCTACCATCTTGTGACTCGGTTGAACCGAGTCACAAGAAAAAAGATTTAAAAAAAGATAAGGGGGCAGGGTAGAAACACCCTGACCCCCTGGGGGGGCCCAAAAAGTTTTGTTTTTTTTAAAATCGGCGAGAGTCACGTTGGATCCGTGAGTCCCGCCAAAAAGTTTTAAAAAACCAAGCGCGGGTTGCCGCGCTTTGTTTAATTAGGCACCCGGGTGGGACAGGTCCCGGGGGCAATTATAAATATTAATGCGGGGGCATGCGCTGGCCCCCGCAGGCCCGGGGACCGCCCTTCCCTGGGGCTAATTGATTGAAATGTGTGGGGCCACATGGCCCCCCCGCCGCCACAGGGCCCGCCACCTCCCTGGGGCTAAACACAAAAAAAAATGCTAGAGGGGGCACGTGTGTCCCCCCCGCAGCCCCGGGGACCGCCACCTCCCGGGGCTATAATAAATTAAAATGCTTGGCCTCCCTCCAAGCCATAGCAAACTCTGCTCAGCTTCATTGAAGCGAGAGCAGTTAAAATGCTCTCGCTTCCGTGAAGCGGACCAGAAATGCTTTAGGACAGAGGGAGCTGCATGTTTGCAGCTCCCTCTGTCCAAAAGCAATGCTGGCTCCCACAGGAGACAGGGAGCCAGCAGGGACCGCTGGGGGCTTAGAGGCTCCCCCACGGTCCCCAACAAGAGGCCATGCCCCAGGTGATGGGGTCCCAGGGGCAATATCGGCCCAGGGAGGGGGGCTGCGCTGACCCCCTTCCCCATTAAAAAAAAAAGGTGAAGACATGGCCCGAGGGATGGGGTCCCTGGGGCTGAAATAGGCCTGGGGTGGGGGGCCACGCGGCCCTCCTCTTTTTAAAAATAAATCAAGGCCTGCCCTGGGGGATGGGGTCCCCATAGCTGAAATAGGCCTGGGGAGGGGGGCAGTGCGGCCCCCCTCTCTTTAAAGCAAATAAAAAACCGGCAGGCCCCGGGGGATGGGGTCCCCGGGCCCAAAATTGGCCAAAGGAAGGGTGGTCACGCAGCCCTCCGTCCTTTATTCTTTTTTAAAAAAAGGAAAAGGCCAGGCCCCGGGGGATGGGGTCCACAGGGCTGAAATCAGCTGATGGAAGGGGGCTACGCAGCCCCCCCTTCCCTAAAAAAAAGAAATTTTAAAAAAAACTCTGGCAAGTCACCACCACTCTGCAAACGTGCCTCCTGGCGCAGTGGTAGTTGGTAAATTGAATCCCCTTGAATGCTAAGGGTTTTTGGGATCAACAAGCCCTCTTGTTACCTCCAGTAAGGTTCAGACAGCGGGATTGCTGAGAGGACTTGAAGGCCACACCCCCTTTCTCAACCATTCTGCAAACGCGCCTCCTGGCGTGCGTCTGGTTGGGGAATGAATTCCACTTTACTGCTGAGGGCCTCAGGACTAAAGTGGACTATTTCCCCCAACCAGTAGTGCACTAGGAGGCGTGTTTGCAGAGTGGTGGAGAAAGAGGTTGTGGGCTCTGACCACCTCTCAGCAGTCCAGCTGTGTGGGTCTCACTGGAGGTAACAGGAGGGCTAGTTGGCCCCCAAGGACCCTCAAGAGCCAAGGGGACTTCATCTCCCAACTAGTAGTGTGCCAGGAGGCGCGTTTACAGAGTGGTGGAGACAGCGGGCATGCCCTGCTATCAGATGTCAGCAATCATGCTGTATGGGACTTACTGGAGGTAATAGGAGGGGTAGTTGGCCCCCAAGGACGTCCTGTAAGTCCCACACAGCAGGATTGCTGAGAAGTTGTCAGAGGCCACGCTCCCTTTCTCCACCACCCGGCGCACTACTAGTTGGGGGATAAAGTCCCCTTGGCTCCAGAGGGACCTTGGGGGCCTCCTGTAAGTGCTACACAGCGGAATTCCTGAGAGCTGGTTGGAGGCCCAGCCCACTTTCTCCACCAGTCTGCAAACGTGACTGCTGGTTAAAAAAAACCTTAGAAATTCACAAAAAAACAAAGATTACAGGGAAGTTATAGTTAGGAATTAGCATTTTAAAAACCTTAGAAATCCACTGAAAAAACCAAAGGTTACAAGGACGTTACAGTTAGCAAATAGAATTACAAAAACTTTAGAAATTCACATAAAAAACAAATGTTACAGGGATGATATAGTTAGGGTCAGATTTTACTCATACAAAACCAGAAAAATTCAGCCGTTATAGTTACCTGAGTTAACTATAACTCGTGCCCCGCAATGCACTGCTTATTACCTCACATATTACATCACTCATGACATGGTCAGTGACATCACTCATGACATCACAAATGACATCAGTGATGACATCATCCAGTGACGGTTTTTAAAACGTTTGTGAGTGTTAAATATATTTAGCAAACAATTATGAATTCATGTACATAATACTATCTTTAAAATTAACTTTACTTTATGAAATGCACATTACATTCTTCTTTTCCACTTTAAAAACAAATTTGAAATGCACTGGGTGACCAGTAGTACTGCATTTGATCATTGAGCACAAAATGATCAATAAAAAACTGTAAAGTAACATACTATATGTCTGCAACAGATTATAACTACAAAATGTAATGTCATTACTAAATTACATGAGAAACGTTTTATTTAAAACTTAAAAAAAATTATAAAATGAATTTTCAGTTTCACTACTGCACTTTACCACTTGTATATAATTAAATTTGCACTTTTTTCTATGCCCATTAAACAGTCCGTCATGTTGGACGGGTTTAAAAGACCGCAGCTGTAACACAAGGTCATGTGACCAAGACCCCGTGTGAGGTCGAAACGCACCTTGTTTCTCTGCCGAATAAATAATCTTTAAAGCATTCTAAACCAGAGTGGCTCCTGACTTTCTGGAGAGGATCTTTGATATTATATATATATATATATATATATATATATATATATATATATATATATATATTCACTGAAAAAACCATAGGTTTTAGGGACAGTTATAGTTAGTTGGACATTTCACTCGTACAAAACCCGTGAAATTCCCCCGTTATAGTTAGTTCAGCTAACTATAACTCGCGCCCGCAATGCACTGCTGATGACGTCACATATTACATCACTCATGACATGGTCAGTGACATCACTGATGACATCACTGATGACATCTCAAATGACATCACTGATGACATCATCCAGTGACTGTGTGTTTCTGTAAAGTTTAAATATTTTTAATATATATAGGAAAAGACGTATTGAAGAATGAGTGGGTGTGTAAGTGTCTGTATGGATGATTTAGTAGGTGCGTGACTGACTCTATAAGTGAGTGATTTAACGTATCTTACTGAATGCATGGGTTAGTGACTAAACTGGGTGAATGTCTGTATCCGTCTGTCTGTTGCTGTGTAAGTGGCTGCATGGGTTTGTGAATAGCTACATGAGTGTCTATATGAGTTATTGATTGGTTGTCTGAGTATCTGTATGGGTGCCTAAGTGTTTGTGTGGGTGGGGTGTGTGCGACTCTGTGCATAGATGTGTGAGTGGGTGATTCACTGGGTGGATGGTTTCAAGAGTGCATCTGTGATAGACTGTATGGGTGGGTAAGTGTGTGTAAGAGTGTGTTAGTGAGTGAATGTATGTCCCAGTGGTACATGTGTGAGTAACTACATATGTGAAAGCCAGTATATATGTGTGTTGGAGTATATAAATAGCTATAAGCGAGAGTGAGTGATTGTGATAGTGGCTGTATGGATGAGTGTGTGCTTGTATCAGTGATTGTATAAGAGCGTAACAATGTGCTAGTATTTGTATGATTAAGTGAGCTGGTGTGTGTATAACTGTATAGGTGAGTAAATGGCAGTGTGTTTAATTATTTGCATGACTGACTAGGTGTGTGAGTACCTCTATGGATGAGTGGCGGTGTTTGAGTGTCTATATATGAGTAAGAGTGCATATGATAGTCCTGTACTGAGTGACCATAAGTATGAGTGACTGTACGGGTGAGTGAGTGGATGTGTGTGTGTAGACCTAAGAATCAGTGAGTGGGTATGTAGTTATTGGTGTTGGAGTGTCTATAGTTTTGCGAATGGCAGTCTGTAATTTAGATTGGGTGTATCAAAGGTTATATTAGGGTGTGAGGAGCTGCATCAGATTATCATGTGGATGATGTCATCAGTGATGTCATTTGAGATGTCATCAGTGATGTCATCAGTGATGTCACTGACCATGTCATGAGTGATGTAATATGTGACGTCATCAGCAGTGCATTGCGGGGCGCGAGTTATAGTTAGCTGAACTAACTATAACGGGGGAATTTCACGGGTTTTGTACTGAGTGAAATGTCCAACTAACTATAACTGTCCCTAAAACCTATGGTTTTTTCAGTGAATTTCAAAGGTTTTTTAAATGCTAATTTGTAACTATAACATATCTGAAACCTATGGTTTTGTCAGTGAATTTCAAAGGTTTTTTAAATGCTAATTTGTAACTATAACTGTCCCTAAAACCTATGGTTTTTTCAGTGAATTTCAAAGGTTTTTTAAATGCTAATTTCTAACTATAACGTGTCTGAAACCTATGGTTTTTTCAGTGAATTTCAAAGGTTTTTTAAATGCTAATTTGTAACTATAACGTGCCTGAAACCTACGGTTTTTCAGTGAATTTCAAAGGTTTTTTAAATGACATTTTTTAAATGTATTAATTTTTATATTAATTTTTTCATACTGATTTACTACATTTTTAGCAACAATTTTTTACATATTTTATTTTTTAAATTACATTGTAATTACATTATACATTACATTACAAAAAATACTTTCTCAGAATGAATTACTTTAGTTTAAATACTTAGCACATAGGCAATAGACTTTTAAGTACAGTAGTTACAGTTGTTGCAATGGGCAACACATTTTCAAACACAATGCAACATTCAGCTCAATGTAAATTTCTAGTTAAATGCAATTAGTTACTTTATGGATTACTTTTCTAACGACAGGACTGGATCCTAGATTCAGTCCTGGGACATCTCCTGTAAACAGTTGAGTAAAAGCGTTTTGGTTACAGTCGTGAAGGAATATTATTGTATTTTAAAAGTTGACACTTAGAAACTTTTCCTCATAGAATAACCAATGTTATCCTATGGAAGGAAATTCACTTAGCAGGTAAAAATTGTTATCGTTACTTTTTCTTACCCAGTGTTGGATCCTGGATCCAGCACTGGTGCATCTCCTGTAAACAGTTGAAAAAATGCGTTTAAGTCATACAGGCGATTTTTAAGGAATATTTGTAGTTTGTGAAAATCGACACTTTGAAACTTTTCTGCTGAAAACCAGACAATGGATTCCTATGGAAGAAAAGATAAGTTACTGGTAAGTACGGTTAAAATTACTTTTCAGGGTCAGTGCTGGGCTAAAAGATGCAGCACTGGGTTCTCTCCTGATAACAGGTGAGTAAATCGGAATTCGTATTTTGGCTGATTTTAGAGGAATATTTTAAAGTTCCAAAACTCCACACTTAGAAGAATTTTCAAGTGAAACCAGTCAATGTTAGCCTATGGAAGGAAATTCAAGTTACTGGTAAGTACGGTTAAAATTACTTTTCAGGACCAGTACTGGACTGAAAGATACAGCACTGAGGTCTCTCCTTATAACAGGTGAGTAAATCGGAATTCGTATTTCGGATGATTTTAGAAGAATATTTGCACAATGGTGAAGGGAGGGGCGGGGCCTGAGGTGACATCTGTGCAAACGCGCCCCGTGGCGCGTTTTAGGTTGGGGATTAAGTCCCCTTGAATCCTGAGGTCCCTAGGGGCCAACTAGCCCACCAGGAACCTCCAATATGCGCCAGGGGCTGCGTTGCAGAGACGTGTAGAGAGGCCACACCCCTTTTACACCTCTCTGCAACGCAGCTCTGTGGCGCTTTCTGGATGTACCTGTTGGGCTAGTTGGCCCCAGGGACCCTCAGGATTGAAGGGGATTTAATCCCCAACTTAAAACGCGCCACGGGGCGCGTTTGCACAGATGTCACCTGAAGCCCCGCCCCTCCCTTCACCACTGTGCAAACGTGCCTCGTGGCGCGTTTTAAGTCGGGGGATTAACTCCCCATGAATCCTGAGGGTCCCTGGGGGCCAACTAGCCCAACAGGTATATCCAAAAAGCGCCACAGAGCTGCGTTGCAGAGAGGTGTAAAAGGGGCGTGGCCTCTGTACACCTCTCTGCAACGCAGCTCCCTGGCGCATACTGGAGGTTCCTGGTGGGCTAGTTGGCCCCTAGGACCCCCAGTATTCAAGGGGAAGTCGTTCTCCTCTGCAAACGCGCCAGGGGCGCGTTTGCAGAGTGGTGAAGGAAGGGGCGGGGCCTGCGGGCCCGATCGCTTTTTTTTTTTTGTCTCCTGAAGGGGGCTGTGTGGCCCCCTTCCTTTTTCCTGTTTTTGGGCCCTGGGGACCCCATCCCCCAGGGCCTTACCCCTTTTTTTAAAATTAAATTAAAAAAAAACGGGAAAGGGGCCGCGTGGCCCCCTTCCCTGGGCCTGTATTGGCCCCGGGACCCCATCCCCCGGGGCATGGCCTCGATTTTTTTTTTTTTTCTTTGGAGGGGGCTGCGTGGTCCCCCTCCTCAGGCCATTTAAGGCCCCGGGGACCCCATCCTCCGGGGCCGGCCTTTCCGGTTTTTTTTAAATTTATTTTTTATTTTTTGGGGAGGGGGCCGCGTGGCCCCCTCCCGGGCCACTACTTGCCCCGGGGACCCCATCCCCCGGGGCTGGCCCTTCTCCGTTGGGGACTGTGGGGGTCCCCAATCCCCCCACAGTCCCGCCGGCTCCCGCGTCCCTTGGGAGCCGGCATTGCTTTCCACATGGGGAGCTGCTAAGATGCAGCTCCCCATGTGGAAAGCAATGTGCTTGGATATTGGAAGAGAGAGCAGGTTTCCCTGCTCTCTCTTCCAATATCCAAGCAGTTTGCTATGGCAGGACGGGAGCCGCGAGGCTCCCGTCCTGCCATAGCAAACTACAGTGTCCCGGGGTAGGCACCCCGGGACACTGCAGGAGCCGGCCCTGGGGGTGGCGGTCCCCAGGGCCATCAAGGGCTCCAGGAGGGGGCTGGGCGGCCCCTCCCTTAAGTTGCACAGCCCCGGGAGGTGGTGGTCCCGGGGCTCTGGGGGTCCGTAATGGACCCCACATTTATTTTGTAAGTGCCCCGGGGAGGTGGTGGTTCCCGGGCATGTGGGGGCTGGAGCCCCCCACACCTTATTTATTTAAAAAAGAAGCCCCGGGGGTGGCGGTCCCCGGGGCTGCGGGAGGGCAGGAGAGCCCTCCCACACCATTTTTTATAAAGCCCCGGGGGTGGCGGTCCCCGGGCTTGGGGGCCCTTTGAGGCCCCCATACAAACAATATACCCACCCCCACCATGCCCCCGGGACTTGGGCCACCCGGGGGCAAATGTAATCGAAGCGCGGAGACCGCGCTCGATTTTTTTTTTCGGCAGGATTCGCGCACCCTGAGCGCATCCTGCCGATTTTTAAATTTTTTTTTAATTTTTTGCCCAGGGGTCCTTGTGGGACCCCCTGAGCAAACCTAGGGGTCAGGGTGTTTCTACCCTGCTCCCTTTGTGCGCTTTGCGCACTTGTTTCTGTCCCTCGGTTCTACCGAGGGACAAAATGGCTGCCAACATTTCCTGAATCGGAATGTTGACAGCCAGCTGACAGCCAATTAACATGCAGCTCGTGATCGGGACGGTGCGCGCAGGGTGCGCTGAGGGTACGCGGACCCTACTCGGCCATAGATATATCTATCTTTTTACTTTTGATTTTCTCAGCAACTACTGAACGGATTTACACCATTTAACAAAAAGGGTTCTTTCTGAACCAAGAACTACCTCTTTGCCAAATTTGGTGTAATTCCGTTCAGCAGTTCGGGCTGTAGCCGTGTCTAAAGTTTCCTATGGAAAATTGCATGGGGAAAACGCGTTTTGGGACCCCCTTTTTCTCGGCCCCCGCTTGACAAATCCCCCGAGACTTTCAGGGTAGGAGCGGACCGGAGCGCCCCACAAAGTTTGAAAATTTTGCGAAGATACGTCAACCGGCAAGAGAGTTATTTCAAATAGAATGTCGCGGATTTCCTATGGATAATAGGTTGTAAGTATAACTATCTACTGGCGACCGCCAGTAGATAATATATATATATATATATATATATATATATATATATATATATAAAGCAAAGGATAAGTTATAGTTAGGAAAACTTTATCTCTTCTTTGTATGCAAACCAAACTTAAACTACACACACATTAGAAATTCTAAAGTTATAACTTTAATTTCTGATTAATGCACCACTTTCAAATTCCTATAAGTCATAGTTATAACTCACATTTATACTTACGCACCACCTTCAAATTAGTATGTCATGCAGCTACATACACAGTCTTGTCACCTCACTCGCCACACTACATGCACTTTAACTCACCCCCTTTCCATGCACTTGCTATACCCTTGCATATTACATAATTTATAGCATGTGATAACAACACTTATGACATGTGAAACCACATTATTTGTCAGAACATAGTGCATGGTAGAGTGGTGAGTTATAGTCCATACAGTGTGGCGAGTGAGGTGACAAGACTGTGTAGGTAGGTGCACGACGTCTAGTAATTCGAAGGTGGTGCATAAGTATAAATGTGAGTTATAACTGTGACATAGTAATTCGAAAGTGGTGCATAAATCATAAATTAAAGTTATAACTATAACTTTCGAATTTCTAATGTTTGTGTTGTTAAAGTTAGGTTTGTATGCAAGGAAGAAATAACGTTTTATATATCTTATCCTTTGTGGGATTTCAATGTTTTTAAAAATTTTAATAACATTTTGTTTATAATCGTACAGTGTACTGTTGTCGAGTGGAGTGTCATTAAAATGTGTGGCAAAAAACAGTGGAGGATAGTGTTGTAAAGTATACTGTTTTACAGTATAGTGTCGTACAGTGGAGTAAAGTGGAATAAGGTACATTCGATTGGCATAGACTGGAGTGACATAGAGCGGAATGGTGTAGAGTGGAGTGGCAAACACTGAAGTGGGATAGAGTAGAGTGGTGTACAGTGGAGTGACGTACAAAGGAACATCGTATAGTGGAGTGGCATACAGTGGAATGGCGTACTGTGTAGTGGTATAGAGTGGGATAGCATACACTGGATAGTGGTACAGTGTAGTTGAGTACAGTGGAATAGTGTAGAGTGGGTTTGCGTACAGTGCTGTGGCATACAGTGGAGTGCCATAGACCGGAGTGTTGTACAGTGTAGTGGCATACAATGGAATAGCGTATACTGGAATAGCGTACAGTGCAGGGACATACAGTGAAGTATGGTTGAGTAGTCTGCCATACAGTGCAGTGGCGTAGATTGGAATAACATAGGGTGGAGAGGCATACAGTGGAGTGGTGTAAAGTGGACTAGTGTAGAGTGGAGTGAGGTACAGTGTAGTGGCATAAAGTCGAATAACGTAGAGTAGAGTGGTGTACAGTGGAGTGGCATACAATGGAACAGCGCACACTGGAGTGGGGAAGAGTGGAATAACTTGGACTACAGTGGAGTACAGTTGATTAGCATAGAGCCGAGTGCTTTACAGTGGAGTAGCATACAGTGGAGTTGTATTGAGTGGAATAACGTTGAGTTTAGTGGCATTAAGTCTAGTGATGTTCGGTGAAGTGGCATATAGTGGAGTAGGTTAGATTACAGAGTCATTCAGTGGAACAGCTTAGACTGTAGAAGTGTAGAGTGTATTGACAAACAGTGGAGTGGCATACAATGTAGTGTTGTACAGTGTAGTAGCATACAGTGGATTGTAGTAGAGTGGAGTGGCGTATACTGCAGTTGAGTACAGTGGAGTGCCATAGAGTAGAGTGCCATCCATTTGAATAGCATAGAGTGCAGTGGTGCACCATGAAGTGGTGCAGAGTGGAATGGCATAGAGTAGAGTAGCATAGAGTGTAGTGTCTTAGAATGGAGTGGCATACAGTGGAATAGAGTACAGTGGAGAGGTGTACAGTGGAGGGAGTTACAGTAAAGTGGCATAGACGGGTGTATTAGAATACAGTGGCGTACAGTATAATAGCATAAAGTATAGTGGTGTAGCGTGGAGTGGCCTAGAGTGGAGTCGGGTGGAGTACAGTGAAGTGGCTTACAGTGTAGTGGTGTATAATAGACTGACGTAGAGTGGAGCGGCATTGAATGGAATAGCGTAGAATGAAGTGGCGTAAAGTGAAGTGTCAGAGTAAAGTGGCGTAGAGTAGAGTGTGGTAATTGAAACAGATGTAGCGTGAAAGTGTGTGAACGAATGTAGATGTCATGTGGCAGGAATTTACATTATGATGTGTAAATGTTCATTTTTGGTAGTATCTGTAAATAGTGTAAGTTGTGTTAAACTCATAACTTTAAAAAAATGCACTTATACATTGTGCCACGTTATACCTTGGTAAGTTTGCGGTATACCACTGTACATGGGGCTGAGAAGTGAATATATGATTGGCTAATGGCTGTATTTGCCAAAGGTAAAAGGTAGCCATGTAGTTTTTATCACAGTTTTGCTGTGTTCTGCGGTCTGTGTCTTGCTACGTTCTGGGTTAGGGTCTTACTTATAGGTAAGTATTAGGTTTCATTGTTGTTCACTATCTATTGCTACTTTATTTAAGTGGTAACAGTGGAGATATTTATTTTGAAATTTCGATATATTTTTATAGCAGTTTAGGGTGAACCGCACTTTTTTTAAGTAGGGCGATAAAATGTAGGTACATGAATAATATTAATAATAATAATTGTAAAAACATATAAAAACATATAACACAATTAGGTAAATAAATAAAAATAATATAAAAATATCCTTTTCAAATAAAAACTGATTTTTAAATAATAATAAACATAAAAAGATAAGTAATTAAAAAATATAACAGTAATTAAAAGAAACAGCAAAAATAACTCCAATTAAAATAAAAGTAGGAAAACTGTTACACTTGAAAGGGGTTACATTTACTATTCCCACTCCAACGTAAACAAAATCAGGGAAATTATTGGACCTCAGATTAGTTAGATTAACTATTCCCTCTCCAATCTAAGGAACAGTACAGAAAGGGTTGGATTTCAGAGAGGTTTGATTTACTATTCCCACTCTAATTTATGCAACCCAAGGAAAAATGTTGGGCTTCAGAGAAGCTACATTTACTATTCCACTCCAATCTAAGCAACACTACGGAAAGTATTGGACTTCAGAAAGGTTGGAATTACTATTCCCACTCTGATCTAGGCAACAGTAGGGAAGGTGTTGGTTTTAGGAGGGATTAGAGTTACTGTTCCCACTCCAGTCTAAGCAACAGTAGGGAAAGTGTTGGACTTCAGAGTGGTTCAATTTACTATTTATACTCCAGTCTAAGCAACAGTAGGGAAGGTGTTGAACTTCTGAAGGTTCAAATTTTCTATTGCCATTCCGCACTAAGCAACAGCAGGGAAAGTGTTGCATTTCGCAGAGGTTAGAGTTACTATTCCCACTGCACTGTAAGCAACAGCTGGGAACATGTTGGGCTTTAGAGGGATTAGATTTACTATTCGCACCCCAATATATACAACAGAAGGAAAAGTTTTGGACTTCAAAGGGGTTAGACTTACTATTCTCACTCCAGCCTAAGCAACAGTAGGGAAAGCGCTGTATTTGGAAAGGGGTTAGATTTATTATCCCCACTCCAATTAGGCAACAATAAGGAAAGCATTGGAATTGGATGGGCTAGATTTACTATTCCCACTGCCATCTAAACAACAGTAGTGAAAGTGTTGGACTTCAGAAAAATTACATATACTATTTCAACACAGTCATTTAAAAAAAAGATTTAAGGGGCACATTACGATGGCGGGCGGAAGCACCACCGCCGTGCTGGCGGATGCAAAAAGCACCAGTTACCGCCGGCACGCAGCAGTCCACACGCCCGTCCAATTACGATGCGAAAAGTAGGCCAAACACCGCCGGCAAGCCAGCAACACCGTCCGCCATCAAAGTGCGCCCGTACACGTAGCGGCGCAGCCCAACTGACACACACCGTCCGACGAAACACGTCCCGCCCGGCGCATAAATTACGATGCCGCAAACAAACGGCTCCCACGGCCAAGAGATACCGTACGACAAACCGAAGCGGTAACACGGATGCCGAGCACGGACAACGAAGAAGCGGCTCCCCGAGCATGAATCCAGCACTGCAGGCCCTCCCCATGCTCCTGCTGATGCACCACCAAGGACGCAACGTACCGCGGAGACGCAGGTAGGCACACACACAACAAGTGCACGCAAACAGCGCACACAGTGCAAGGGCGGAAAAGCGGACAACCCCCACCAGTGCGTGTACACAACACATCCACCATTGCATCCACATATGACACACAGGCCAAATCGTAACATCGCGGAACACATGTGTACACACCACCTGGGACTAGGAACCAACCACCCCGTCACGGCCCCAAAGCGCCGATGACGCCGCCACACATGCGCACAACGCAGAGGCCAACCGCAGCGCCATGCATGCGTCGCACACAGACACAGGGACACAACCAAGCAGCACACACATCAGCCCCACCCCGAACGCACATGACACGTGACAGGCCTGCCACAGACATGTCCCCAACGCCCAATTCACGGACAACACCCAACGCCACACAACCGACGCACACATGTCAGTGAAGACACGCAACAGCAGGACACACCCCAGTGTAACAAACATGGCGTAGCACACAGCGGCGGCAACACCAACTAGGAGAAGCAGGGCTCCTTCGGGAAGAGGAACGCCAGTACCACACTGAAACACCCATACCACCCTGCACATATGAACAAGACATATAAAACGGAACACCAAAGAGCCCGGGGACCGACAACAGGTGGCCCAAGAATAACATTCACACACAAGGCCCAACGCAGAGCGGAAAGGCAGCCTGCCGCCCACACAAGGGAGAGCAGACAGCACTGAATGACCTTCCATTCCAACTCCGAAACCACAGCCCTACGACAGAAGCCGGTGAATACAGCCATTGTCCAAGAATAGACCAACACAGGCATGCCGAGGAGACCGACCACAGGGCAGATAGCGCATATCACAGAAGCACACAACGGACGGGGAAGAAAGAAGAAAACACTCCCCCATGTCGGCCACATGCAAGTTAATTGGAAGGAGTCACACATCACTGACCTTGAACTGTCTGAGAAGCATGTGGGAAGAGGGCCCGTGTCCTCCAAACAAGCCAACAGAACACAAGTCCTGTCTCCCTACGACTACACAGAGCTCACAGCAATCTCGGAGCGTGCACATTGCAGACTGCACACACAGCCGGAGCACGCCACCACAACGCACCGCTGGGAAATGGCAACCGCAACACACCTACCCAACTACGCCGAACAGCTCAAGCTGTACAAAACCAACCTGTTCCATACATTGGGATGCGATCTCCTGTCCCTGCTGAACGTAAGTTACCGACTGACTTACCGCATCACATTGTTCAGCTGCGTCATGCCCGTCTTCTACTGTCGGAGGTGTCCATACCAGCATCCCGTCGAGATATGCCTCTCCAACCCGGCATGTCTGAAGGCGGACCTGCTACCACTACTCCTCCCTCTGGACGCACACGACAGGGCCTGCTCTGCCTATGGGGGCATGGCGTATGTGGCCAACATCGCACCCGCACTGAAATGGGACCACTGTGCCTCCACACGACGGATCATCGAGAACAGCTACATCGAATGTCACCCAGCATGCCCCATCATGGTCCTCCAAGGGACAACTTACGAACAACACCTTGACAGCCACCATCCGCTACATTGGCTGGCAAACATGTACACCACCAATGACATGGAAGCCCTGCTGGACGGCATCGCATACCTGACAACCTGTCAATTCGTCGGACCACAACGCAGGTTCCCCGAGTGACCTATGATGTCCAACCCCGCACCCATGCTTAGCTTCCGCACGGACTGGCCAGTCACCACCACAACAGCCATACCAAACTACCGGCAACTGTAACCACACCATCAACGACATCGCCATGACATCGGATATGACCGGGACATGCACACTGTTCCCCATCACATCCAGGAACACCGCATGCATCGTGGGAGGCAGTGGCATGGGCTCTGTGTATCGCACCCACATGGACGGAACTGCACGAACAACCAGGACACGACATGGATCCAGCGCCCATGGACACACACACCGCTCAGTGGACCTGAATAGGTCGCCTGGAGTCTGTGGGTGCTGCACCCCTCCCACCCCCGCCCCGGGAATCCCATACCAGGACCTTTGCATGGACGACAAGTGCATACAACAACAACACGACCCCAGTGACTGTGACATGTCCAGTAACCACCACAGTGCAACAACAAGTGGCACGCCGCTGCATGCACGCAAGCACATGCCCTGATGTCATCTCACATGCACGCGTGCATGAGGAACAACCGCAGCAAACCTGTCACATGGAACTGAGATGGACTGTGCCCATGATGCCAAGCGGTCTGGTAGGCTACATGTATACCGTCTGTGTCAAAGTCCGCAGCTCCGCAGCTATACGTAAATGTACATTAGCACAGCCTTGGCCAAGCAGATGTCACTCTGAAGCCCACATCCCACATGCAACAGCCAATCACATGTAACCCCACACCCTATCCCATTTGCAATCATGCTCAGTATATCCTCAACATGTATTCCGCTGCCAGTAGTGTCCACTATACTGCATCACAGAGGACAGAAGACTCAATATAATGTTTGAAACCAAAACTGTCTCCGCTGACTCATTTCACAAGTACGAATGAGAGAGGATGAGAGTATGTGAAGTACACGGCAGTCGTGACATGACCATGTAGTCCACTGGTATTGGATGTCAACGCAAATGAGTAGCACAACTGTGGAAGACACACATGTGTCGTGTGAAGTCGTATGGACGCAGTGCTCAGGTGGGTGGGTGCGACGGGTAGATGCGCACATGCCAAGTTGGAGCACGCCGTTGTCAGGAGGGGCCATGAACAGTACACCACCGCTTCCCTGGGCATTGTGAGAGGACACCTGTCGGGGGGGGGGGGGGGGAGTGAACACGTGTGTGCACAGCAGCCGGGCACACGTACAAAGCGGTACCAGGCGCACCTCAGCCCACCCTCTGTGGACAAGCTGGATCCTGTTGTGCGCCCGCCATGCCCCTTGACAAGGCACACACAGCCCCAGTCGACCAGGTGTAACCCCAACATAGTCAATCCGCACAGGCGATACAGGGCACGGGATGGCAGTGGAGCATGGTGTGTGAGAGGTCTCCTCGCGCTCCTCCTGGTCATATCACGCAGGCAATAGAACCTCAACGTCTAGCATGGCACAAGTCAGATGGAAGTGTAGGGGGACGCACCACAGCACGAGCAGCACTGACGTCACGGGAGGTGGCTCGCACCATCCCATCCATTGCCCATCATACCAACCACGCCACATGCCATTGCGACTAAGTGCAAGTGCGTGCGCCACCACCCCCGAGCCCTCCCCAGAGAGGCCAAAGAGTGAATGTGTGGGCCATCAGCCACAGACGGACGCGGCCTGGCCGCAAGGGCAGCCACAGCCACTGGGTGTCGCAGGTGGCGGATCCGGAAGGCGAAGACTGTGATGCATAGTCCATGCAGGCCGGGTCTCCATTTGGGGCACCACGCAGGTGGACGGCGTCCCGCAACACATCATACCCTGAGACAGCCCACTCGTGCAACTGGACCCACACATACACTCCTTGCCCTCTCTGGTGCGAGCTTGGGGCTGCCTGTGCAAGCGCTAGCCTCGCAGGTGAGCATGCATATTGGGGGAGCGAGGGGAGGACATGAGGGCTGGGGCGAAGATGACTGTATCACTGTCAGTTAGTACAAGGGATGACCCAGATGTGGAAAGGAAGAGACGTGTCCCGTGTGTACTGCAACTAGTCGCCAATCCAACTACCCCCATGTCCGGAATGTAAGCCCGCACCTAGGCCCGCCCATCCGCCACATCGAACATACCACCAGCACGACAACCTTCCCATTCGAAACACTGACTGGGGGTGGCGACCAGTGTACAATCATGTGTAGCCTACCCACGCGTACATGTGGGCCCTCCATGATCCATGTCACCTGCGGCAAAGTCATGACATGCGCAATGAGGGAAGTGAGGAGAGCTGTCCGCCCCACGCGCAGAAGGTGCATCAGCTCCACAGACCCAGCAGCGAGTCCAGCAGGGGTCACATGTGCAGGGGCAGCTGTGCCTGGTGTGAAGGCACATGCATATAGACAGCACATCGACCAATGTGTAGTCTGCCCACATCTACAGTCCATCATCATGCGGACATAGGAATTGAACACAGGGCAACACATCTTAGTTGGTGCACCCACCGTGACCAACAATGCGCAATCATCGACGTACCCGCCCTGTGCATGGCCCCCCACCCAACGGAGGCACATCCAGTGCCACCATCCCACACACACAAGCCTTCCACGGAACATGCTGTGTCCAATGCTCAGTACAGAGTCAGCGCCCATATGGTGGATCCTGAACAGGAGACACATGCACACACATGCCAGCTCCCACTATGTACGTCTGCCACCTGGCACGTGCAATGTAACCTCTCACCTGTGACGTGTGACTGCAAGCACACAGCCGTCTTGGCATGGGGCTGTCAATGTGGACACCTGTCAATGTTTCGGGAGGTGTGATCCGTACAGTGCTGTACATAGGGTGCAGTGCTGACACCTACTACTGTCTCATATCCCCTCGTGCCACAGGTCCCACTTGTTTTGGCCGCTCAGCCTGTGCCCACATCGTCGTCGTCGTGTGCCATACTCATCCAGCCTCGGAAGCAGTTCCATGCTCAGCAGACATTCATGTTGCCGTGGCGTTGCCGCTTGACGGATATGCAGTCAGTCCCCATCAGCACGCCCCGCAAGTCATTGGGGCCTAGATCCCCATGTGCATGCACATGGCAGTGGTTTGTATCACTAGCCATTGCCATTGTTGGGAGACCTGTGTAAGTGTATTGTGGCCGTGCCGTCCCAGCTTGACAGCTGGGCTGTGGCTCATGTGCTTGCTCAGTCATGTCAGTGATGTGTATGCGAAATTGCAATGTGTCGTGTTGCTTTGACATGTGTCCTCTGCCATTGTCCCTAGGCGGAGACCGAACATTGACCGCCCATACCAATTGCTGGCGGACATGGACGATACAGAGGTTATTAGGAAGTTTCGGCTGGACAGGCCAACCCTGCATCGACTGTGTGCCATGTTAGAACCCCATCTCCGTCCCCGCAGGGTGTATCCGACTGCTGTCACCCCCACGGCTAAGGTGATGGGCGCCATGCATTTCTTCGCCACTGGGTCATTCCAGCACACAGTGGGCATTGGAGGAGGGATGTCCCAGCCCATGTTCAGCAAGGTGCTGAGGGATGTACTGGCAGCCATGATGCTGTACCGAAACCGGTACATCCGCTTCCCCAGGGCTCGTGAATTGGCGGCAGTGAAGGGTGCATTCTATGCCCTTGGCAGAATCCCACACGTCGTTGGAGCCATTGACTGCACACATGTCGGCCTTGTTCCACCACAGGCCACTGAGCACCTGTACCGCAACAGGAAGCACACGCACTCCCTGAATGTGCAAGTGGTGTGCCTTGCGGACATGGTGATCACCCACGTGTGTGCAAAGTTCCCAGGCTCGGCCCATGACGCACACATAATGCGCAACAGCATCTTGCCACGACTGATGTCCAATATGCAACAGGATCGTGCCTGTATTGTCGGTGAGTATGTGGAGTGGTGTAGCGTGCTGGTTGTGCGATGCTGTCCCCTGTCCAGTTGGAATTGCAACGGTTCTCTGTGTCCCTCACACCCAGGTGACTCTGCGTACCCGAATGGGGCATGGCTGCTCAGTCCATTGAGGAATCCTCGCACCCCAGCAGACGATCGCTACAATGAGGCACATGGGAGGACCAGACGTGTGGTCGAGCGTACCTTTGGCCTCCTCAAGTCCAGGTTCAGGTGCCTGGACCGCACCGGGGTGCGCTGGCGTACTCCCCACAGAAGGTGTGCCGGATAGTGGTGGCGTGCTGCATGCTGCACAATCTGGCCATTCGGAAGCAGATCCCCCTCATCGTGGATGACGGAGATCAACCAGGGCCCCAGCCCGCAGACCAGGACAGCTCGAGTGAGGAGGACAGCGGAGAGGAGGAAGCTGGTAATGTGCGGCAGCAGCTCATCGCCCGCTACTTCACTTGACGGTGAGTGTCCATGTACGACGGCTGATGTGGCTGTATCTGTGCAGGTGTGTGTGTGCTGTGTCAGGGTGGCCGTTTGTTCACTGCGTGCTGTGTGTCAACGCTCCATGGCCAGGGTAGTATGCCACTGTTGGTGGCTGTGGCATTGTGCCCTAATGCTCTGTGCGATGTGTGTACATTGCTTGTAGTTGTTGACATGTACTGTGTGATGGGTGTGTGACACACTCATTGAATGTGCTCCTGTTCTGTCTCCCACCCCTAGGTCCCTACAGGCCCTTCGGATTCAATTGCCATGCCACGCATCAGGTGCCTTTCCGCCCAAGGTGGCCGTTGTATTCCGTACAAATAAAACACAGGGCACAAACAGCAGTTAGTGAAAAAGGTGCATTTATTACAAACTGTGACATGTGATTGTGTGTAAGGTGATGACAGAAGTGGTGCGTGCAGTGACAATGAGCTGTCGTTCATGGCTGCGTGATGATCAGGGTGTACCCACTGGTTCTATGTCCATAGTCCAACACACACATGCCATCCAGATGGCTGTGTGGAGTGGGATCGTAGTCCAAGTCAATGCAGTGGCTGGTCAAGGAAGGCTGGCGGAAGGCTGGCTGGCTGCCTCACTTGCGCTTGGAGCGTGCGAAGTCCTCCCGGGAGATCTGTTTCCACTTCGGACGGCCCCTTCCATGTTTGCGAGGGGGTGCCTGCTTGCGACATGCTGGTGGTTGAGGTGTGCTCACTGGCTGTGGACGCAGGGGAACTGGACACTGCTGCTCCACCCTGCGCCCCGGCAGGTTGTGGCGGAGGGGGAGGTGCTGTCCCTGGCAGTGACCTCACCGCCACCACCAGCTGGCCCATGAGGTCCACGAGTTGGCCCATACGGGCGTCCATGGACCTCAGCACCCCCAGCACCTCACGCGTGTCTGAAGCAGACCGGACCCATTGTCCTTGGGCCTCTTCATAGGCCCCAAGGACTCTGGCCATTTGAGGCAGGGCATGGCTCCCAGGGGAGGCTGGCGTTTCCCTGACCCTGCTCCTCCTACCAGTCCTGCTGCCACCGGCCTGCCCACTAGCCACATTGCTCACCACGGTCCTCGCTGTGGCTCCCAGGGTGGATCCAGTCGGCCGGGCCACCACCTGCGCTGGGGCTGGTGCCAGCGAAGACGTGGTGGTGGCGGTGGTGGTCGGTGCGGCGATGGTTGCGGCAGTGGTAGTGGCCACAATGACCGTGGGTGTGGCCGCAACGACAGTGGCAGCAGGGGGCTGGGAATGTTCAGCAGCCCTGGATGATGGGTTGGTGGGTAGGAGGGGTCCTGGGGAGCGGCTGGGCCCTGCCACACCAGATGGGCCTGCTTGGTGGTCCGTGTCCGAAGAGGAGGACAGATCCTCCAGATCCGTGTGTCCTCGTTGGGGGCTTGTAGGCTGGCTGTGCTGGCTGCTGGCTCCATCCCCAGCATCCAGCAGTTCGTCACCTGTGGAGAGAATGAGATTTGTTATTGTGTTGCACCTGGCGAAGTATGTATTTGTCGTCTGACATTAACAGTTCGTGCAATCTCGTACATGGGTTTCCCGGAGGCGTGTGTGTGGCTGTAGCATCTGTAGTTGTGTGTGCTTGGCAATGGGACGGTGTGCTGTGCACATGTGGCATGGGACGGATTGGCCATGCCGATGGGTGTGTTGCTGTGCCCCTACTTATTGTGACTCTGGTGTATGCGGGCTCCTGGCCCATCCTGGGTCTGGTTTGTACTTTGCTTTTGGGGTTCAAATGGAACGCTTAGGAACGCATATGGCAACATGGGGGCCATGCCCCAGATTCGCATTTGGGAGGGAATATGCTTTTGGGGTTCAAATGGAACGCTTAGGAACGCATATGGCAACATGGGGGCCATGCCCCAGATTCGCATTTGGGAGGGAATATGCTTTTGGGGTTCAAATGGAACGCTTAGGAACGCATATGGCAACATGGGGGCCATGCCCCAGATTCGCATTTGGGAGGGAATATGCTTTTGGGGTTCAAATGGAACGCTTAGGAACGCATATGGCAACATGGGGGCCATGCCCCAGATTCGCATTTGGGAGGGAATATGCTTTTGGGGTTCAAATGGAACGCTTAGGAACGCATATGGCAACATGGGGGCCATGCCCCAGATTCGCATTTGGGAGGGAATATGCTTTGGGGTTCAAATGGAACGCTTAGGAACGCATATGGCAACATGGGGGCCATGCCCCAGATTCGCATTTGGGAGGGGATATGCTTTTGGGGTTCAAATGGAACGCTTAGGAACGCATATGGCAACATGGGGGCCATGCCCCAGATTCGCATTTGGGAGGGAATATGCTTTTGGGGTTCAAATTGAACGCTTAGGAACGCATATGGCAACATGGGGGCCATGCCCCAGATTCGCATTTGGGAGGGGATATGCTTTTGGGGTACATGCTGTGAGCCATGGGTGCCGAACGTGACATGTGTTGTGGCAGCAGGACAGTGCATGGTTTGAGGTGTGTGCATGCTTGACATGGCCTGCATATTTGCTGTCTGTTGTGATTACTGGACATGGCATTGGATGCATCGTTATGAGTGAGTGATGGTTGTGTGCCAGCCAACGTATTGCAGTTGTCCCATCTCCTTGGTGTGCGTGCTGCCCTGTGCCATGTGCATCACTGCAGTGCTCGGGGGGTGTGGCCCATGTTGTGTGTTGTTGCTCACAGTGTGTCGTGCGCTTCATTGACTTCTGGCACATGGTTGGTCATGGGCATGTATCTTAGCGTGACTGCTGTATGTGTGGCAGCTGTGCGGATGACATGCCTTTCATGAGACTGGGGCTGACGGATGGGATGGATGGTATGTTGTATGTGCATGGTGTGTCTGTGTGTTTGATGGGTTCAGTGGTGTTCGTGTGCATTTATGTTGTTCCGCTCTGTTGCGTCTAGTGTTGTTTGTCTTACATAGGCGTAGTCGTGGGGTGTGTGGTTGACAGGCAGTAGGGGCTACATGGACAGGACTTCAATAGTGTTTCGGTTGTGTGTGATGAGTTGCACAGTGGCTGCCGTGTGGTACTATATTCAGTGTGGCTTGTGCATGCAGACGTGGCTCCTTGGGTGTTGCTATGTCTGTGATGGGTCATGTGGGGTGTGAGTCTGTTGTTCATGTCCGTGTGCACATTGTTCACTTGTTCGTGACGGTGGGCGGTGCTGCGTGTTCGTCTGCTACGTGACATGTCCCATGTGTTGGTCGTGTTATGGTCCTCATGCCTCCAGTAATCCAGCCCTGTCCAGTTTCCCACCTGCAAGTTGTTCGTGCGTGCACTGTACTGGATGCCACATGGCTCTAAGCGGGGGTGCTCCATGTTGCAGGTCTGTGGGGGTGGGGGGTGTTGTGGGTCGTGGGGGTGGCTGGACACCCACTGACACCGATTGCTGTGGACCGTGATGTCTGCCTTTCGGCTGTCGTTGTGCACTGCGGTGGCTGACACGTGGCTGTGGGGTGTGGGGATGCTCCTCCTTGCTGTGCTGTGGGACTGGGGCCTGGTGTGTGTTGTACTTGGGCTGTCCACCCTCCCACCCACTGCACTTTGTGTTCCTGCCACTTACCTGTTACTTGTCGGTTAGTGCAGCTGTGGCGGACACATGGGTGTGGTGGGTGCTCGTTGTGGCGCTTCTGGCATATTTGGGGACCTGTTGGTGGTTACGTGGCTGGCTGAGTGTACACATGTCCCCACGTATGTTACAGTTGTTCGGTTTGGGCTGTGTGTGGTGGTGTCTGTTGCATGTGTGTGTGATGTGTTGTGTATTGTGTGCTGGACATGGGGGTGTTTGTCCCTGGGAGCTGTGGCATGGTGGTTGCGCATGTGAGTACATAGCGGTGTGCTGGTATACATTAGTTTGTACTTACCAGCCTCCACTCCTCTGCTAATCCGGCGAGGATCTCCGGATGTATTACGACTCGCACCTTCTCCTCCCACGCTTTGAAGGTCTTAAAGAGCGCGGATTCCCTCCGCCAGTGACGGCAGCCAGCTCTCTGTTTTTGCCCTCCTTCTTCTTGACCAGGCTCTTTACGTCATTCCAACGTTTGTTTATTTCACCTCTGTTCCTGGGCAGGGTCCCGACTGCATTGACCTGGTCTACGATCCGGTTCCACATTCTGTTTCTGGTGGCTAGTGGTGTGTGCTGGACCATGTTCCCATAGATTTGTGGGTACACCTTGATGATCTCGTCGACCATGACCGTCAGCTCAATGGGCGTGTACTTGGGCATCCTTTGTGGTGCCATGGTGTTTGTGGTGCTGGTGCGGTGTGTGTTGTGTAATGTGCAGGGGGTTTGTGGTGCAGGTGTATGGATGGTGGTGGTGGTGGTGGTGGTGGTTGTGATGTGTGCGTTTCTGTGGTGTGCTGCTGTCCTTGCTGTGTCACTGTGTCCTCTCCTCTCCGGTTTGCAATGTAGCAAGGGGTTGTGGTCTGTGGGAGTGCTGCTTTGTACTCCCTATGTGGGTGTGTCCTCATGGTCTGTTGTTTTCAGGTGTGTTGTGTCTGGGGTTCTGGCCTTTGTATTTTTTGTTTGTCCGGGGGTGTTTTCGGGATGTGTACTGTGCTTGTGTATTTGTGCGTGCCTTGCTGTGTGGACTTGTTGGCCATGTTGTGTGCTATTGGTTTTGTGTGCGGATGGTTTCTGTGCAGGTACGTGGGCGCCATGGCTTCTGCCGTGTCGATTCTCATCGGCGTTGTTTGCGCTGGCGGGCGGTATATTTGTGGTTTTTCCGCGCTCATGTCGGTGCGATCGTAATTTCACGTGCGGTGTGTCGGCCGTGAGGGCGGGCGGTTTTGTGTTGTCGTGCGTGTTTCCGTCCGTGGCGGGCGGTTTGACTCCGACTCGGACGTTGGCGGGCGGTATTTTGTGTGATTTTTCGCCGATGGCGGTTTTCGGTTTGTGTAATCGTAATGGCGTGGTCGGTGTTCAGGCGGTGTGTGCGGGCGGATTTTTGCCGCTTCCATGCCTGGCGGATTTTTTTACGCCGGGTATCGTAATGGGCCCCTAAATACCTAAAAACATAAAATGATTAACCATATTTAAACTAAAAAATATATATTGTATACATTTAAATAAAATGCACAATATATTATAAATATACAAAATAAATTTATAAATAAATGAAATATTTAAATAAACATACGTAGAATTCATTTCTCTCACTACTACTGGAAAAAACACAAACACCAAGAAGATAAATTAAAATATCAATAAAATAATAATAACATAAAAATAAATCAAATAAATGAAACATATAAAAATAATAAATAAAATATGCACTTTTTAATATAAACATTATTGTTTCTTACATAGTCTAAATGAAACAACAATTTTACAGATTAACTAATCAAGGAAACAATTATATAATGATTTATAAATTAAATATTTAAATAACATAAAGTTAATAAAGAAAACTATGTTAATTTAAATAATTTCTCACCTTATTCCCCTACAAACTGAACAACATGCTACTAAATTATAAATAACTAATTATCTTATACAAAGAAATACTTTGAGAGAAAGAAGAGCTTTGTGAGGAGAGGACCATTACATTCTCCAATTATAGAGACAAAAATTATAAAGATGTGCCAGTTCTTAAATCTATTTCTGTCTTGTAATCATCCTAAAGGGTCAGAACGAATCAGCATGGGGAGTTTGTTGCAATCAGAAATACAGTTTAATTTTCCTTATGGAGACAAGAGTTCATAAGATGGCGGCTAGGAACGAAATTGAGAACTCAGATACTTGGATTTTTAAGGAGGTGTGGACCTTCATGGATGAACACAGTTTAAATCCGTTAAAGCTGCATTTGAAGTGGGATTAATAGATATGGCATAATTCCAATCTATCTCTGGTGGTGGCTTTAGTATCACTATTATCACATCATATCATCTCATGTGCCTATATAAAGTACACATTGACACCTAGGGGAATCTTGGTGTTGAATACCATATGTTTATTGTTATCCAAGTAAATAGTACTTATTGTACGACATCTCTATAATCACACACTATCTCTGTGGGGACCTGGGCATGTCTATAATCACACACTATCTCTGTGGGGACCTCGACATCTCTATAATCACACACTATCTCTGTGGTGACCTGGGCATGTCTATAATCACACACTATCTCTGTGGGGACCTCGACATCTCTATAGTCACACACCATCTCTGTGGGGACTTGAACATCCCTGTAATTACACGCAAGCTCTGTTTTGGCTTCAGCATCATCAGCTTCGCAATCTCTGTATGGGGCTTTGTGAATACTGAAAAGTAGTAAAGTTAGACTTTTGGTCTAAGTTTACATTGTTGAAACTGAAAAGTTAGATTTTTTGTCTAAGTTTACCATTGTGAATCGGGCCCTATTTTAATGAGGACTCAAACACAATCATCTTCATGCACTATCTCTGTGGGGACTTAAACATCGCTATAATAACACACTATCTTTGTGATGGTTTGAAAAAAACTATAATAAAACACTATCTTTGTGGGGACTTGAATATCACTATAAAAACATACCATCTCTGTGGGGACTTGAGCATTCCTGTAGCTAAACGCAAGCTCTGTTTCGACTTGAAGCACCAGGGGGTGCCATGAGGCGCAGGGTCAAGACTGATTTGCATATAGCTGGGTCTAAACTGGGGTGGCGAAGTGAGCTAAAGAACGATGATGGATTCAACCCAGATCTGTGACTGGGGGTGAGTGACTGAAAAGTTTCAGCACTCCGTCCATCATCTCCTTGTGTTTGCTTTGTTCACCCTAAGTTGGCAGGGTATGCCCAGATGTGGGTCCATTGCTCACTTTGCCACTGGATTCAAGCTATCCTGGCTGATGAGGGGGTGTCACCCCGAAACCGGTCCCAGTGTGCTTGTTTCCGGTCCAGGGAAGACCTGGCTTGGCAGTTCGGGCTGGACTGTTCCCATGAGGCACAGGGTCAAGACTGATTTGCATATAGCTGGGTCTGAACTGGGGTGGCGAAGTGAGCTAAAGATCGATGATGGATTCAACCCAGATCTGTGACTGGGAGTGAGTGACTGAAAGGTTTCAGCACTCTGTCCGTCATCTCCTTGTGTTTGCTTCGACTTGAACATCATCAACTTCACATTCTCTGTATGGGGCTTTGTGAATATTGAAAAGTAGTAAAGTTAGACTTTTGGTCTAAATTTACCTTTGTGAATACTGAAAAGTATTAAAGTTAGACTTTCTGTCTAAGTTTACCTTTGTGAATCGGGCCCTATTTTAATGAGGACTTAAACACAATCACCTTCATGCACTATCTCTGTGGGGACTTAAACATCGCTATAATAACACACTATCTTTGTGGGGACTTGAACAACGCTGTAATAACACACTATCTTTGTGGGGACTTGAACATCACTATAATAACACACCATCTCTGTGGGGACTTGAACATCTCTATGATAACACACTATCTCTGTGGGGACTTAAACATCGCTATAATAAAATACCATCTCTGTGGGGACTTGAGCATTCCTATAATTACACACAACCTCTGTGTGGACTTGAACATCATTAGCTTCACACTCTTTATAATGTGATTTAAGCTTTGAATGTACACACTATTTCTATGGAGGCTTAAACACAATAATCTTCACCCACTATCTCTGTGGGGACTTGAACATCTATTTTGGAAAAATGTAAGCAGCTAATCAAGCTCTGGGTTCCACTTGACCATATTCCTTGGTTCCATATGTTAATTTCTTTGTGTGTTAGTTCCCTTATCTCCTAAGATTTTAAGCACTAATAAATAGGTTAAATACAGCTTTAAGTGTCTTTCTTTAAGCATATGATATGATATTTTCTGGCACATTAACATAATCTGTCTTTAATGTATACCCTAGTATATAGGCAGCAATTCATATATGAATAGATTATAATGTTGTTTGTGTATATTGTTGATAAAATAAACATTTACCCATGTGCCTTCGACTGTATTCAATCACAAATAGTGTTACGGACTAGGTCCCCGCAAGGATGGTAGCACGTGTTCAAGTCCCCACAAGGATGGTGCTGTGCGCACGATTAAATAACAATATATTTGCAAATTTGAAGCAGGATCCTGTATCATGAATTTTTTCTTAACATTTTTCTGTTATTAGCGTGTTATAAAAACATTGGGAAAGGTTAGTCCCCACAAGGCAGGTATTCACACATAGTCCCCACAAGGATGGTAACACATGTGTTTGTGTGTGTGTGCGCAAATACTTTACACATTGCCTCTGGGATAAACCTGACTGCTCTGTGCCACGCTACCAAGGGGTTGAGAAGGGGTTATCTTCATGTGTAATTCCCTTACCCTGACTAGAGTGAGGGTCCCTACTTGGACAGGGTGCAAACCACAGGATCTGACTGTGGGAGAGCACCCTCCAGGACCAGCAGTATTGTTTCATCCAAAGGTCTGTCCCCAGAGGAGCTGGAGGACGGGCAGGAGGCCAGTAAGCTAAATTGGAGCTTGAAAGGCTCAGGGTGGAAATGGAGGAAAAGAAACTAGCTATGGAAGAAAGTAAAATGATTCTAGCTCATGAGCTGAGCTTTAAAGAGCTGGACTTGAAAACCAAAGCCAGCAAAGATGCTGGCTACCTTTATTTTGTGCACTTGCAAACCTCAAACTTTGTAAAAAAAACTAATTTTCTGCACATTTCTATGATGGAAAGTTCTGCAATCTGTGGGGAGCCACAAACTTCCATGCACCAAGCATTCCTCCAAGTCTCTCAATAAAAATGGTACCTCACTGGTGTGGATGGACCTAGTACCCACGGCAGGGAAGGGCCCAAAATGTATTGTGAGTCATCAAAATCATCTATCACAAAACAACCTGGTTTTGCAAGCGGGTCACCTGCGTTTTTGGTCCCAGGCTCAGCGGCCATCTAGGAAAACCTATCTAACCCAGACATTTATGAAAACTAGACACCGGGGGAGTCCAGGGAGGTATGGCTTGCGTGGATCTCCCAACGTTTACCTACCCAGACTACCCTGCAAACTTCACATTTAGCTAAAAAAATCTAATTTTCCTCACATCTGGTATCACCACGCCGGCACAAACTCCTATCACCCAGGGTCCTCCTCGGTCTCCCAAGTAAAATGATACCTGACTTGTCTGGGTGGGTCAAGTGGCTGCTACTGGGAAGGGCCAAAAACATAGGGTGTGAGGGGATAGAACAGTGAGCTCTAAGCGCTATCTTTTTTTATATACACGTTTTTAGGCTAACTCTGTATTGGACTCTCACACAAATGAGGTATAATTTTTATCGGGGGACCAAGGTGGATGCTGGGTGGTAGGACATTTGTGCCGGCATGGTGATACCACACAGAAATGTAAGGAAAGTGTGGTTCTTTTAGCTAAATTTGAGGAATGTATACATGTATTTTGCCCTGATCTGCCTCCGGGGGGGCAGAAAGACTGTGTGAAATTTATTTTGGGGTGGGGGCATTGGCATGCCATTTCTGGGCAGCCCCCACCCCTTCGTATAAAAAAACAACATAATCCCTGGTGCCTAATGGACTTTCCGCCCCGGGGGCAGTTCAGGGGCTATTGCCCCTAACTGCCTCCCCAGGGGGGCAGAAAGACTGTGTTAAATTTATCTTGGGGGTGGGGGCATTGGCATGCCCGTTCTGGGTAGCCCCCACATACAAAAAAAAACATAATCCCTGGTGCCTAAAGGACTTTCTGCCCCCGGGGGGAAGTTCAGGGGCTATTGCCCCCATTTGCCTCATGGGGGGCGGCAGAAAGACTGTGGCATATTTTTTTGGGGGGTGGGGGCATTGGCATGCACATTTTGGGCCTCCCGCACCCCTATATACATAAATGAAATGAATCCCTAGTGCCTAGTGTACTTTCTGCTGGGGGCAGATCACGGGCTATTGCCCCCATGTGCCTCCCAGGGGGGGGCAGAAAGACAGAATTTTGGCAAAAACATTGGAGGGGAGCAAAAGCCCTTGGCCAAGGGGCCGCTCCCCCCTACCAGGTGTCAAATGGAGGATCCCTGCTTGGGGATAGCCCTCCTGCGGCAATCCCCAACAAGGGATCCTATGCACCCAACAGGTTAAGATCGGTTGGGGCCCACTATCCACACAAGGGAGCACACATTGAACTGCCTACCACGCAGTAGCAAACAAGTTATCATTTAGATGCATATTCAATTTCCCCTGGCAATACAGATATTCATGATAGCCCCTCTACCTGGCATGCCAGACAGTAAAATGTCACAATGTGTACATTTTGACTTCCTTGCTCTCTGTCTCCTCTTCAGCTCCCTGAAGTCACTAAGGACAGCACAAACACTATTTGTGATTTACTAACAAACAACCCAATAAGTAAATGTGACTTGGGATAAGGAGATTCAAAATCAGAGGGCCTGATTACAACTTAGGCGTTAATTATGTGCCGTCGGTAATCCCTTGTTTACACACAGGGGACGGAATTACGAGTTTGGTTTTAATAAACAAATCCGATAATTATCGAATGAGGTAAATAACCCAACATTTGTTAAATTTCAAAAGATCAAACCTGCAGAAATTTAACAGGGGAAGAAATACAGTATTTACCATATTGTGCAGGTATTGGTGCATTAAACACCAAAATGTGCATGTTATTCCCCATAAACTCATAATAGGTGTTATTCATCGCACCCGATAAATAACGTACCCCATGGTATCATTATGCATCAGGGACGATAAATAATGCCTCAACTTATAATCAGGCCCTTAGTGGGAGGAAAACGGTAAAAGTGAAAAAGTCAGTGTCCTATGGTTGGTTTGACCAATATTATAATAGATGTTTGTGTTGGTATTATTTGTTTGATTATTTATAATTCCATTGCATTAGGGAATAGTTTATCACATGCTTATCTAATCTATAAAATAATGGCACTGTTCCTAAGCCAGCGGATCAGCATTGATCTACTAAAAGTTGGCAGGATCAAACTGGGTACCATTGAACAATGACTCCTGCCTTTCCAAATGCCTCTGCTTCAGTTGCTATGGTGACATGCATAGTATATTTGTTGACATAGCAAATTAGAATCTACAAAAACCAGCTAAAATGAAAATGAAAAGAAACCACTCCCATCAGTGGTTTACTGTTAGAAGCCTGCACGCACAAACAAGCACTAACCTGACATCCTGGCCCTTGGGAAATGACGGTGTGCAGACAGTCCGACCTCCCCATAGTGTTCTAAAAGGAGAACAGGGTAGACTGTTCACCAAGGAGGGCCCCCAAAAGAATGGGGGTTTGGATAAAATTATAAAAGAAGGCCTACTGGTACTCTGTGGTCTGAATGGATCTCTCTTTGGTGTGTCACCTGGATTTGTCTCCAGGAAGCGTCTAATTAAAGAAGTCAGTCAAGCGATATTAGTTGTTGCATGTAAGGAAACAGTGAACAAAGTATTAGCAACATAAAACTTTACCTGCTGCCACTCACACGATTCTTTCACATCTATGATACACCCCACTCATATCCATCCAATCACTCACAATTATTGTATAGCTGTTTAACTGGATTGCAGAATTATAACAGGAGTTGTATATTCTCTGCAGAATTACGCCCAATGAGTTTCACTCTTTTAATGCTGATAGCTTCTCAGAACCATTTGACTTGAATGTTCGTTTATAAACCACAATGCACTCTTTATCACTCAGAGTCCAATGTTCCATTTCACCCCTCACTCGAGGGCAAAGTCTATGGATTCACCTTATGGCATAGTCATGGGCAAACCTTGTGGTTAGTATATTTAGTAGCCTTTATCAAAAATGCACTCCTCAGCTCGCAAAATGTATATCTCTTGATGCCACATCATGAATGAACCGCACACTAGAGCACTTATTCTCTACACAGCTTAGGGGTCGATTCCGATCTCGGCCGGTAGGGCACCTAACAGTATTCGTCCGGAAAAAATACCAGCCGAATGCGTGTTTCCCGACCGATTCGTACACTCGTCCGGACGAACAAGTACGATGCGTAGAACAACTCATTTTCCGAGCATGCTGTACTCACCCAATCCAGCTCCTGTTCCCCGCCCGAGCCGGATCCGTGAACGCCGAATCGAGCCGCACAGAAGCAAATACACAGCACCTTCCGGCCGGACTAATACGATGCGCAATCCGTACGCGCCGAACCCGTCGCTACGTCCGGCACGTTTGAGCATCCGGGTGAGCCGTACATAAGCTCCGTTTCGCGCCACAAGATGATCCACGGCTACGAGACGAACAAGCCTGCTATGAGTACGACTCGAAGACACGAGAAACCCGAACGAGACGATCCAAGCATGAATCCCATTGCGCAGGTCCTACCTATACTCTACATCTATTACCGGGACCGGCACGGACGCGTACGGCGCAGACGGTAAGTCAAACACCAACAATACAAAAACTACACGTACCCGAAATATGTCACACACACATAGGGATGCACAAATAACTTACACTAGCAACAGCAGAACCATAGGGGTGGGATGGCCAACACTAATGCCATACACACCCATAGGGGATGGATGCCTACCACTACTACCATCCCCACTCATGGGGGATGGATGCCCACCACTACCACCACCCCTACTCATGGGGGCCTGGATGCCTGTCACTACTACCATCCCCACTCATGGGGGATGGATGCCCACCACTACCACCATCCCTACTCAGGGGGCCTGGATGCCTGTCACTACTACCATCCCCACCCTTAGGGGTATGGATGCCTACCACTACCACCATCACTACTCAGGGGGCTGGATGCCTACCACTACCACCACCCCTACTCAGGGGGCCTGGATGCCTGTCACTACTACCATCCCCACTCATGGGGGATGGATGCCTACCACTACCACCATCACTACTCAGGGGGCTGGATGCCTACCACTACCACCACCCCTACTCAGGGGGCCTGGATGCCTGTCACTACTACCATCCCCACTCATGGGGGATGGATGCCTACCACTACCACCACCCCTACTCAGGGGGCCTGGATGCCTGTCACTACTACCATCCCCACTCATGGGGGATGGATGCCTACCACTACCACCATCACTACTCAGGGGGCTGGATGCCTACCACTACCACCACCCCTTCTCAGGGGGCCTGGATGCCTGTCACTACTACCATCCCCACTCATGGGGGATGGATGCCTACCACTACCACCATCACTACTCAGGGGGCCTGGATGCCCACCACTACCACCACCCCTACTCATGGGGGCCTGGATGCCTGTCACTACTATCATCCCCACTCATGGGGATGGATGCCCACCACTACCACCACCCCTACTCAGGGGGCCTGGATGCCTGTCACCACTACCATCCCCACTCATGGGGGATGGATTTCTACCACAACCACCATCACTACTCAGGGTGGCCTGGATGCCTGCCACTACTACCATCCCCACCCTTAGGGGTATGGATGCCTACCACTACCACCATCACTACTCAGGGGGCCTTGATGCCTGCCACTACTACCATCCCCACTCATGGGGGATGGATGCCTACCACTTCCACCATCACTACTCAGGGGCCTGGATGCCTGCCACTACTACCATCCCCACCCTTAGGGGTATGGATGCCTACCACTACCACCATCACTACTCAGGGGGCCTGGATGCCTGCCACTACTACCATCCCCACCCTTAGGGGTATGGATGCCTACCACTACCACCATCACTACTCAGGGGGATGGATGCCTACCACTACCACCATCACTACTCAGGGGGCCTGGATGCCTGTCACTACTACCATCCCCACTCATGGGGGATGGATGCCCACCACTACCACCGCCCCTACTCAGGGGGCCTGGATTCCTGTCACTACTACCATCCCCACTCATGGGGGATGGATGCCTACCACTAACACCACTGCTACTCATAGGACGGGTAATGCATGACACAACTAGCATACTCCCACATAAGGAATGACAGAAGATTACATCCCCCAACACCATGACAAGTGTGTGTAGTCTGTGTCAAATGCCTACAACACTGAACATGACATTGAACATACAATGTGACCCCCTAGCACATGTGTCACACATAAATGTGTGTGGCCTCCACAATGCAAGCAGACCATGGCCACTGTGGCAATGGGCTCGAACACCCCATCACCACAGTGACCAAAAGGGAAGTGTGCTGTCCATAGCTGATGCACATTTTGAACAGTGTGGCAATGGGGCCTAAAGCCCCATCACCACAGTGACCAAAAGGGAAGTGTGGTGTCCATAGCTGATGCACATTTTGAACAGTGTGGCAATGGGGCCTAAAGCCCCATCACCACAGTGACCAAAAGGTAAGTGTGGTGTCCATAGCTGATGCACATTTTGAACAGTGTGGCAATGGGGCCTAAAGCCCCATTACCACAGTGATCATAAGGTAAGTGTGGTGTCCATAGCTGATGCACATTTTGAACAGTGTGGCAATGGGGCCTAAAGCCCCATCACCACAGTGACCAAAAGGGAAGTGTAGTCATGGTAAAAGCTGCCAAAGCCAAACTGCATGGATGAATCCTGGTCACACAACAACAAACACATCAGTGGCATAGTAGTGCTTGTGTCCCATAGCAACATAGATTGGTCGAGGGGACTGTATATTTGGACTGGCCATTGGCCTTAGTTTATTTTGGACTTTTGATTTGAGTTGCACACTTGCTGAATAAAGCCTCTTTTTGTTTACTTGTGGTTAATCTTTGGAGGTACATGATGTAGATGTGTGGAATCATGCATTTGCTGTTGTAATAGTGTTCAGATCAGGTAAATGAAGTTTTGCTGTGATGGGCTCCATGTGGTCCATGGGATATGTGTCCTAATCTAGTCTGGATCTATAGCATCCTTTGCTGCAGTCTGAGGGTGTAATGTTCAGCATTTGACACAGGGATGTACGTTTAGCATTTGTAGATTACCATCTTTGTCCTACACTGATGCACATCTGGTGGGCTTACCACTGTCCAATGTTCCTAGTACCCTGACTGTGTGCCCGTCTCCAATGGACATGCAGTTTGGCACATCAAATTTGGAGGACTCATCTGTGTACACAGTGCAAGTTGCTTGACACGTGTCTTGGGTGTATGCAGATGACTGACGTGACACTCCCGTGCCCAGGCTGATATGAGCAGAGCCTTCAGTGTGTTGTAGTTGTTGACTCACTGACCGAGTGTTCTGCTGACAGGTTTGAGTCATGCACAGACAAGGTTTGGCACAGCTGACCTTCCACAGGAGTGGAGTGCCCTCATGGCAGTGTGTGATTCCGTGATATAGGCTGTGCCCGTGTTGTGTGTTGGGTAGGCATGTCTGTACGTGTACCCTTCTCCTTTTCCTACACAGGCTGTGTCCCTACGGATGTTCCTGTTTTTGATGCTTGCTGAGTTGTTCTGTGTTCATCCAGCATCTTGGACCTGGTTTCTCCGGGATGTGGGTGCATGGCAAGCTAATGTTAATGAGGTTGTCATCCCTAGTTGTCTTTGTTGTCAGGGCTGGGGATGTGGGCAAACGCAGATGGGACACAGTCAAGATTCCTCTTGGCACTTGTTGGTTACACGAGTAATGTGATTTTCTGTTTGTGTATGCTTTCAGTGATTGTGACACGTTGTGTGTGTGACTGCTGCCACTCCTCAGGGTCAGAGCTGCAATGCTGGAAGTTGTCTATGTGTGTACTTTGTGGGTCAGCTTGGCTTCTTCATTGGTGTGTGACTATGGCCAGGATCCCATTGTTTGGGGTGGATTTGACGTCATGCCCATGTACGGCATACTGTGCAGTGTGTCAGACATTCACAAGTATTGTTGACTGGCCATGTGTGATGGGTTTCTGCACCTTAGTTCCCCCCACCACCACTGGGATTTTCATGGGTGCATGTGCAATGTCAGCAGTCCATGTGAGCTTCACTGCTGCACATTGGTGGAGTTCAAGGTGTGTGTCGTTGAGTGTGTGCAAATGTGAGTTGTTGCACGGCTGGGGCACTACCTCCATGTTATCCTTGGCTGGCAGGCCATGCTGAGTGCTTTGTGCTTGTATAGGTGTGATGGTAGTTTGTTGCTCAGGACACATGGCTGTGGTTCACAGTGTGGATGACATCTACCTTTGCCATCACGGTGTGATTGTCATGCAGGCTAGTGTCACCACAATGTGGGGTCCCTGGGGGAGTGCTGTGGTGGTTCTGTCTCTTGCTGTGTTTGTTGCTGTTCCTACAAGCTTGTGTGACATGTGTAATTTGGGCTCCTTCTCATCTCACAACGCCTGTTTGCCCACATAGGGGAATCCAATCCCTGAGTTAGTTTTGTATGTGACTGTGTTGACATCTGTGTATTAGTGAATCTGGCCTCCTCATGTGTTGTGTGTTTGCCTGGGGACACTGGCACACAACCCGCCTCACCTGTTGTGTATGATATGCAGTGTGAGTCTGCCTGTTTGTGTTTGTGCATTTGGACCACTGCATTGGCATATCTTTAGTTTGCCATTGGCTGTATGTTGTTTGTTGGCTTTCCCCTGCTGGCCCTGGGACTGCTAGGTCACCAGTCAGCACATTGATCATGGTTAGTATGTCCCATTGCTGCTATGGTATGGTATTTGTTCACATGACATCTACAGTCTCCACAGGATATCTACATTTGTGTGTCCATTGCTGCAGATATGTGGGTCTGCATTATGATGCTCACTTCTGTCATTGTGTTATTTGTGAATGTAGACAATGTGGGCCCCCATGGCTGATGTTTGTGTGCACATGGCTAGAACGATGTGTCATTGGCACTGCACTGCTTGCCTCACACAATCTATGTTGCTATGGGACACAAGCACTACAATGCCACTGTAGTGTTTGGTGTTGTGTGGCCAGGAATAATCCCTGCATTTTTGGTTTAGCAGCTTTTACCAGGACTACACTTACCTTTTGGGCACTGTGGTGATGGGGCTTTGGGCCCCATTGCCACACTGTTAAAAATGTGCTTCAGCTATGGAGCACACACTTACCTTTTGGCCACTGTGGTGATGGGGCTTAGGGCCCCATTGCCACACTGTTCAAAATGTGCTTCAGCTATGTAGCACACACTTACCTTTTGGCCACTGTGGTGATGGGGCTTAGGGCCCCATAGCCACACTGTTCAAAATGTGCTTCAGCTATGGAGCACACACTTACCTTTTGGGCACTGTGGTGATGGGGCTTTGGGCCACATTGCCACAGTGGTCATGGTCTGCTTGCATTGTGTAGGCCACACACACAATTATGTGTGACACATGTGTTAGGGGGTCACATTGTATGTTCAATGTCATGTTCAGTGTTGTATGCATTTGACACAGACCACACACGCTTGTCATGGTGTTGGGGGTGGGATGTAATTTACAGACAGTCCTTATGTGGGAGTATGCTAGTTGTGTCATGCATTACCCGTCCTATGAGTAGGGGTGGTTGTAGTGACAGGCATCCTGCCCCCATGAGTGGGGATGGTAGTAGTGGTAGGCATCCAGCCCCCCATGAGTGGGGATGGTAGTAGTGGTAGGCATCCAGCCCACCCTGAGTGGGGGTGGTGTTAGTGGTAGCCATCCATCCCCCCATGAGTGGGGATGGCAGTAGTGACAGGCATCCAGCCCCCATGAGGGGGGTGGTGGCAGGCATCTAGCCACCCATGAGTGGGGATGGTAGTAGTGGTAGGCATCCAGCCCCCTATGGGTGGGGATGGCAGTAGTGGTAGGCATCTAGCCACCCATGAGTGGGGATGGTAGTAGTGGCAGCCATCCAGCCCCCCATGAGTGGGGTTGGTAGTAGTGGTAGGCATCCAGCCCACCCTGAGTGGGGGTGGTGTTAGTGGTAGGCATCCATCCCCCTATGGGTGGGGATGGTAGTAGTGGTAGGCATCCAGCCCACCCTGAGTGGGGGTGGTGTTAGTGGCAGCCATCCATCCCCCCATGAGTGGGGATGGCAGTAGTGACAGGCATCCAGCCCCCCATGAGTGGGGGTGGTGGCAGGCATCTAGCCACCCATGAGTGGGGATCATAGTAGTGGTAGGCATCCAGCCCCCTATGGGTGGGGATGGTAGTAGTGGCAGCCATCCAGCCCCCCATGAGTGGGGATGGCAGTAGTGGTAGGCATCCAGCCCACCCTGAGTGGGGGTGGTGTTAGTGGTAGGCATCCATCCCCCTATGGGTGGGATGGTAGTAGTGGTAGGCATCCAGCCCCCCATGAGTGGGGATGGTAGTAGTGGCAGCCATCCAGCCCCCCATGAGTGGGGATGGTAGTAGTGGTAGGCATCCAGCCCACCCATGAGTGGGGATGGTGTTAGTGGTAGGCATCCATCCCCCTATGGGTGGGGATGGTAGTAGTGGCAGCCATCCAGCCCCCCATGACTGGGGATGGTAGTAGTGTTAGGCATCCTGCCCCCCCATGAGTGGGGATGGTAGTAGTGACAGGCATCCAGCCCCCCATGAGGGGGGGGGGTGGTAGCAGGCATCTAGCCACCCATGAGTGGGGATGGTAGTAGTGGTAGGCATCCAGCCCCCTATGGGTGGGGATGGCAGTAGTGGTAGGCATCTAGCCACCCATGAGTGGGGATGGTAGTAGTGGCAGCCATCCAGCCCCCCATGAGTGGGGATGGTAGTAGTGGTAGGCATCCAGCCCACCCTGAGTGGGGGTGGTGTTAGTGGCAGCCATCCATCCCCCATGAGTGGGGATGGCAGTAGTGACAGGCATCCAGCCCCCATGAGTGGGGGGGGGGTGGTGGCAGGCATCTAGCCACCCATGAGTGGGGATCGTAGTAGTGGTAGGCATCCAGCCCCCTATGGGTGGGGATGGTAGTAGTGGCAGCCATCCAGCCCCCCATGAGTGGGGATGGTAGTAGTGGTAGGCATCCAGCCCCCTATGGGTGGGGATGGTAGTAGTGGCAGCCATTCAGCCCCCCATGAGTGGGGATGGTAGTAGTGGTAGGCATCCAGCCCACCCTGAGTGGGGGTGGTGTTAGTGGTAGGCATCCATCCCCCTATGGGTGGGGATGGTAGTAGTGGTAGGCATCCAGCCCCCCATGAGTGGGGATGGTAGTAGTGGCAGCCATCCAGCCCCCCATGAGTGGGGATGGTAGTAGTGGCAGCCATCCATCCCCCATGAGTGGGGATGGCAGTAGTGACAGGCATCCAGCCCCCCATGAGTGGGGGGTGGTGGCAGGCATCTAGCCACCCATGAGTGGGGATGGTAGCAGTGGTAGGCATCCAGCCCCCTATGGGTGGGGATGGTAGTAGTGGTAGGCATCCAGCCCACCCTGAGTGGGGGTGGTGTTAGTGGTAGGCATCCATCCCCCTATGGGTGGGGATGGTAGTAGTGGCAGCCATCCATCCACCCATGAGTGGGGATGGCAGTAGTGACAGGCATCCAGCCCCCCATGAGTGGGGGTGGTAGTAGTGGTAGGCATCCAGCCACCCATGAGTGGGGATGGTAGTAGTGGTAGGCATCCAGCCCCTATGGGTGGGGATGGCAGTAGTGGTAGGCATCCAGCCCCCATGAGTGGGGATGGTAGTAGTGGCAGCCATCCAGCCCCCATGAGTGGGGATGGCAGTAGTGACAGGCATCCAGGTCCCCATGAGTGGGGGGGTGGCAGGCGTCTAGCCACCCATGAGTGGGGATGGTAGTAGTGGTAGGCATCCAGCCCCCTATGGGTGGGGATGGCAGTAGTGGTAGGCATCCAGCCCCCTATGGGTGGGGATGGCAGTAGTGGTAGGCATCCAGCCCCCCATGAGTGGGGGGGGGTTGTGGCAGGCATCTAGCCACCCATGAGTAGGGGTAGTTGTAGGGTGGTGTTGGTGGTAGGCATCCATCCCCCTATGGGTGTGTATGGCATTGGTGTTGGCCATCCCACCCCTATGGTTCTGCTGTTGCTTGTGTACGTCATTTGGGCATCCCTATGTGTGTGTGACATATTTCGGGTACGTGTCGTTTGTTTGTGTTGTGGGTGTTTGACTTACCGTCTGCGCCGTACGCGTTTGTGCCGGTCCCGGTAATAGATGTAGAGTATTGGTAGGACCTGCGCGATGGGATTCATGGTTGGTTCGTCTCGTTCGGGTTTCTCGTGTCTTCGACTCGTACTCATCGCTGGCTTGTTCGTCTCGTCGCCGTGGAACGTCTTGTGGCGCGAATCGGAGCTTATGTGCAGCTCTCCCGGATGCTCAAACGTGCCGTACGTAGCGACGAGTTCGGCGCGTACGGGAGACGCATCGTACTAGTCCGGCCGGAAGGTGCTGTGTATTTGGTTCCGTGCGACTCGATTCGGCGTTTACCGATCCGGCTCGGGCGGGGAACAGGAGCTGGAATGGGTAAGTACGGCTCGCTCGGAATCTGGGCTGTTATGCGCATCGTACTTGTTCGTTCGGTAGAGTGTTCGAGTCAGTCGGAAATCACGCGTTCGGCTCGTATTTTTTCCGGACGAATACTGTTAGGTGCGCTTCCGGCCGACATCGGAATCGACCCCTAAATATCGAATTTTTAATATCGAAAGGACAAAATATCGAGTAGAAAATATCGAGAGGACAGAATATAGAAAAGACATAATATAGTTGGAAAAAATATCGACATATAGGTAAGTAATATCGAATGTCATTATATCGAATTTTATTATATCGATTTTTTTTAATTGTTTTATATGTTACTATATGTGTTAAAAATATATATTTTTTTAATGTATGTTACAATTTTTTTAAGGTTATGGATTTTATGTGAATTAATTTTTGCGTATATTAGTTCCGTAGCGGGTTGTGGGTTTATAGGGGAATAGGGTGGGAAGTAATTTCATTTACATTATAAAAATTAATAATTTATTAATTAATAATTTAGTGTTTAATAACTAATATTGTTTCATAATTTTTGCGTATTTTAGTTCCGTAGCGGGGTGTGAGTTTATAGGGGAATAGGGTGGGAAGTAATTTAATTTACATTATAAAAATGTATAATTTATTAATTAATAATTTATTGTTTAATAATTACTATTGTTAATTAAGTTAATTATTTTTTTATTAAATATATAAAAAGTGAATAATCTTTTTTAATTAATTGATAATTATGTAAATTGTTAATTTTTTTATTAATTAGTAATTAATTATATAAAATTATTAAAAATTAATTTATTAATATGTTAATTAAGTACATTTTTTTAGTAGTGTGTTCAGTGTTGATAGGGGAGTAGGGTGGGAATTAAGTTAAATTTAATTCAAATTTTAATAATTTTTTAATATTATTTATTCAAAGTTATTTTATAGTGTTAATTGTGTTAATTAATTTAGATATGATGGTTATTAATTTCATTGTTAATTGTAATTAGCTAATTAATTAAATGTTAATTAATTATGTTGGTTCATTAATATTTTACACTATTGGAGGTGACGTTTATAGGGGAAAATGTTGGAAGGTAAATATATTTTTATTAATTAATTATTTGTTAATTAATTTTAATTATATTGTAGGAGTGGGTCTACTCAATTATTCCCCTACGCTACCCAACACTTTCCCTACTGTTGCACTCACTGGAGTGGGAATAGTAATTTTTAAACTCCTGCTATCCAACACTTTCCCTACTGTTCCACTCGCTGGAGTGGGAATAGTAATTTTTACCCTCCCGCTATCCAACAGTTTCCCTACTGTTCCACTCGCTGGAGTGGGAATAGTAATTTTTACCCTCCCGCTATCCAACACTTTTCCTACTGTTCCACTCGCTGGAGTGGGAATAGTAATTTTTACCCTCCCGCTATCCAACACTTTCCCTACTGTTCCACTCGCTGGAGTAGGAATAGTAATTTTTACCCTCCCGCTATCCAACACTTTCCCTACTGTTCCACTCACTGGAGTGGGAATAGTAATTTTTACCCTCCCGCTATCCAACACTTTCCCTACTGTTCCACTCGCTGGAGTCGGAATAGTAATTTTTACCCACCCGCTATCCAACACTTTCCCTACTGTTCCACTCACTTGAGTGGGAATAGTAATTTGTACCCACCCGCTATCCAACAAATTCCCTACTTTTGCAGTTGTTGGAGTGTGAATACTAATTTTATTCCCTTAGCTATGCAACGTTTTTAATTTTGTTATATTTAATGTAGTGTAAATTATTAATTAACATAAAAAAATGTACTTTAATTATTTAAATTATTGTATATTATTTATTTTTATATTTATATAATATGTTTATTTATATATATATATGTAAATATATTTTTAATGTTTTAAATATTTTATAATTAAGATTAATAATTATTTTATAATATTATTAAGTAAATATATATATGTTAAAAAATAATTAATATGTTTTTTTTACATTATATTTATTATTTTTACATTTTAAGCTTTTTTACATTATTTTAACTATGTTTTATTTAATTGTGTTTATTATTTAATTACTTTTATATTATTTTTAATACATTTAAAAAATTCGATATTTTAGTTAACTATATTTTAAACATCGATATTTTGTACTCGATATTTTAGTACTTACCTGTTTGTAGATAGGGACTCGATATTCTGTCCCTCGATATTTTGGCATCGATATTCTGGACAGTCGATATTCTGTCCCTCGATATTTAGTCACTGAACCATAATTGATGAGCCATAATTATTACCTCAATCTGTAAAACCTGAGAAGTGTTTACCTTTTTAAAATTTTGTAATTTAATATGAAATGTGATAGGTTTTTTATTTTTTATGTGCTTTTATGTCTGTTTAAAAAAGCAGCCGAATTAAGCTTTCTTGTTGTTGTTGTTGTTGTATATGACTGTCTGCCCCCACTTTATGATGGTAATCCATCTTGGGGGATGGGGTCCCTTATGCCTTTTAAGACTGGGAGGAAAGAGCATGTACCCCCCTCCCATTTAATTAAAATATGGTTCCGGAGGAGGGGTTCTCAGGGGCCTATTTGGGCTTGGTGAAGGGGGCCACATACCCCCACCCCTAATGAAAACGTCTTTATTCCCAGGTTTGGGGTCCCGAGTGCCTTTTAAGGCTCAGGGAGGGAAGTTACCCCCTTCCCTATAATTAAATATGGCTCTGGGGACTAGGGTCCTCTGGCCCATTTGGGCTTGGGGAGGAGAGTCCACGCCCCCTCCTCCCCTAAAGTAAAAGCCTTTCTCCCTGGGAATGGGTGCCCCTGGGCTTCTTTAATCTTGGGGGGGGGCGGCATGTGCCCTCTCTCCTATAATTGAAGTATGGCCCTGGAGAATGAGATCGCTGGGGCCCAATTGGGCTGGGGGAGTGGGCCAAACACCCTTGCCCCTAATGTTCATGCATTTGGCCCTGGGGAAGGGCTTACCTGGGGCCTCTTAAGGATCTGGGAGGGAGACCATGTGTCCCGCTCCCCTAATAAAATATTTTTTGACCTGGGGGCTAGGGTCTCTGGGCTAATAGTGGCTTTGGGAGGGGGCTCTGCACACTCCCTCCCCTTTTAAAAATGTTTTCCTGTTTGCTGGGGGCTTGACAAAGGTCCTGGGCACAGGCCATGCCATGCAACCGACCCCCACCCTCAGCGGGGGTTGGGTTTATCTATGGCATTAAAATATCACTTAAACATTTTTTTTAAAAACTAGAAATTCACTGAAAAACACAGGTTGAAGTAACATTATAGTTAGGTGTGGGCAGCAAATCTGACTTACTGTCCTTGTGATAATTTGCTGCCCCAGGATACAATGCATGTGGTCCTCTTCTGCAAGTTTTACACTCGTTTACGGAAAAGACACATTCTACCAATATTAAAACAGCATGGCTTTAACCAATGCCGACCTGCATACTTATACCTGCAAACAATACCTACTTTAGAAATATGTCGCAGAATGGCGTCATTTCTATGGTCGGTCTTTTATACTAGAAAGAATTTGGTTTTAATACCATGATAGGGCTAGATCGTACAGTATTACATTTTTAAATGTTTTAGAAATATCAAAATGAACATCCGCCAGAATTAAGGGCTGTGTAATATAACAGTTCTATAGCCATATTTTTAACCTTTTTAATTAACATTAGCACATAGGCACTTTATAAAATTTGGCCAGGCATGTTTGTCAATAAAGCTGCACCTACCGTGGACTGTCTTTCAGACTTAGGGCATCATTACGATGGCGAAGGGAGAAAGTCCGCCCGCCACCGCAGCGGAATGCGGGACCGTCCGCAAGGGGTGCGGCGGTCCCGCACATGATATTAGGATGCCACCGCCACCGTGGCGGTGGCAAGCCTATTCACAGCATTGTGGCGGGCGGTGCTCACCGCACCGCCCACCACAATGCTGTGAATGCACGTCGTGCATTTGCATGCACAACGTGACAGGCACCGCGCGGTGCCTGCCATCTTGTGCATACAAATGCAGAGGGGTACCACAGGTACCCCCCATGTGCACCCTCCACCCCCCCAACCTCCTGGGGGCCCGCTACGGGCCCCCAACAGCGAAGACCGTATGCCTTTCCATGGCGGCAACGCCGCCATGGAAAGGCTGATCTCCGCTGATCTCCGCAGGCATCGTAATATGGATGGCGGTGTCTTGCAGACACCGCCACCATATTAACCTTGTTTTCCGCCGGTCGACGAGTCGACCGGCGGAAAAGCGGCGGACGGTCTTTCCGTCCGCCGCGGACCCCCCAGCCATCATAATATGGCGGGGAGTCTTTGCTGTGTGGATGGCGGGCGGATTGCCCCCGCCGGGCCGGCGGTGACTACCGCCTGCCCGGCGGGGGCAATCCGCCCGCCATCATAATGACCCCCTTAATTAGGATCTATACATAAGTATAAAATGCCAACATAAATGGTCTTTTCAAGTTTCAACACCGTCTGTGTATTTTAACTGATTATGGCAGTTTATTCTTACCTTTGGATAAGTACTCTATAATGCTGTTTTGACGTTTGTTATGCTTTTATGGATGTTTTTATGCATTCAAATAAAGATTATTACTACTACTAGTTAGGTGTGATAAAAAGATCTAATTTCATTGTTTTAAAAAACCCTTAGAAATTCAATGAAAAAAACAAAGGTTAAAGTGACGTTATAGTTAGGAGAATATGTCAGTGCCAATATAACTTTTTGACCTAAAAAAACCCACAGAAATTCACCAGTGTGCCCCCGCCATGCACTGCTTATGACCTCACATGTTACATCACTCATCACATGTTCTATGACATCATTTGTGACATCACTGATGACATCTCAAATGGTTCAAGAAAAATTTCAAGCTAATTTAGAAAAATAGAGCACATAAAATGATACCAAAATGACAAACATTCAATAAGTTGAACCGGATATAGTGAATTTTAAAATTGTATTTATATGTAGATATAATGCCTAAAAGCACAAAGCATCATCTATGGTCATCGGTGACGATGAAGAGTCACAAGTTCAGGTCGACTGCCTTGGAGCATGGTCTGGATACAGGGACCAGATTAGTCCTGTTGAAAAAGTTACCTTCTCAAAATTCGACACAAAGAGCCCAGCTCACAGTGGCCACAGGGAGCAAAGAGATTGTTGTGGGAATGCTGTAGCGGGAATAGCAGGACTGGCATCATGGATGGTCGTCACTGTAGCATGAAGATCTATTCGGGCATCAGAGACAGTCGTTGCTTGAGTTTCGCGTTGACATCACAGAGGGCTGTCGGTAGTGTAACACAAGGGTGCAAATCTCGTGTTGCAGGTCATTGTTGGCTATAGTGCGAAAGGATCAGGTCCACTGAAGGTTCACATTGGCGGTCGTTGTGGTGTCAGAGTCATAGTGCGCACATGCCTATTCGTGGTTGTAAAGAGCTCAAAACGTCAGGATTTCTTCTTTTTTTTTAAGAGGAGCACACGCTGTTGCCAGCCAAGTGTCCATGACCTGTGGAGGCACCTCTTGGGGATCAGGGACTCACTCTAGCAGAGGTCAGCAGGGCTTAGGCAGGCCCAGTTGCAGGTCTTTTAGGTCCAGTTGCAGCAGATCAGCTGGTTATTGAAGGAAAGCCTCTGGAGCTTGTTGTGTCCCTGAATCTCAGAACAGGAGGTCAGCCAACTGACCCTTAGAGTCAATCAGGTTAGCCTCGGATGAAAGAAGCAAGTTCAGTCTTCCTACTCAGAGAGCAGGGTATGCCTCAAGCAACAAGGCAGTCCTGTGGCAAAAAAGGCAGGCCTCAAGCAGCAAGGCAGTCCTTCGGCGGAACAAGTTAAGCCTCACACAGCAGGACAGTCCTTTGGAAGCAGCAAGGCTGTCTTCTGAGGAACAAGGCAGGATTCAGGATGCAGGGCAGTCGTCTGTGGAACAAGGCAGGCCTCAAGCTGCAGGGCAGTCCTCTTCTGTAATGTTCACAGGTCCAGGAGTGTGCTGAACAGTGGCTCTGGAGGTCCAGTTTTCATACCTGCTGCCAGCCTTTAAAGTGAGGGGGTTCCGTATACTACCACCACATCTGGTTCTGGACAGTTCTTTTCTGCCCCTGTCAAGGTTCCAAGAAGTCTGGGGTGACAAAAGACTGGTGAGTGTCAGATTACTTTATGCGTGTTGGACTCAAGCCCTTTGAAATGTAAGTGGGGCTGGGTAAACCTCCACCCCAATCATCCTAGCAGAATGGCCTATCCTGTCCACACCTAATCCCCTTTTGTGTCACAGTCTAGGAGTCATTTGCAAATCCCAACAGTAGAGCTATTCACAGTCATGTGGCCCAGGACACTGGCAGAAGTCACAAATAGTTAGGACAAGAAAATGCCAACTCTCTAAAAGAAATTACAGCTTTCGAACAAGTGGTTCTTTCATCAATACAACAATTGGAAGGCAAAAAGAATTTCAGGACAAATAGCTGAACACCACAGCAACAGAAAGCAATCAAAGATCTAAAGAAAGATGACTCGATTGTCATTATGTCGGCTGATAAAGGGGGTGCAATAGTAGTTTGGCCAAAATAAATGTACTTGGCGGAAGGCAGAAATCAAGTCTACAGCCCAGTGTGGTACCGACAAATCAAGGAGGATCCGACACGGCAGATAGAAGAAATCATAACAAAGATACTTAAGGAGGGACTCGAACAAGGAATATTAGGACCTAAAGAATTTGACTATCTGAACAAAAAACATCCGAGGATTCCTATTATTTATTTTTTACCCAAAATTCACAAGCGGCTCATGGAGCCAACAGCACGACCAGTTGTATCGGGATGCGACTCCCTGATGGAACCAATCTCAAAGTATGTGGACATTTTTCTAAAACCGTTTTTACAAGACGTCCCCTCATACTTGAGAGATACAGCTGACTTTATTAACAAAATAGAAGGTCAACAATTCCATTATCTACAACAATGGCTGGTGTCCTTTGACGTGGTCTCATTGTATGTACAGACCCCTCAAGACTAGACTCTACAAGTCATTGAATTCTATCTGGAAACTAGAACACCCCTCCATCGAGTGCCACCTGATGTTATACTACAACTAGCGGAGGGAGCACTTAAGAAAAATTACTTCAAGTTTGAAGATACATTCTATGTTAAAATGAAGGGGACCGTGATGGGTTGTCCTTTTGCCCCAGAGATGGTGATACTCTATATGGCTCGATTTGAAGACAGATTTATTCTCAATGACAATCCTTTTCTACAGCATCTGACACAGTGGTATCGTTATATTGATGACATCTGGTGTCTTTGGGATGGTTCAGAAGAAGATCTAGGAATGTTTCACGGATGGTTAAACTCTAGACACAAGGACATTCAGTTCAGTATCACTAAAAGTAAGACAAATTTGACTTTCCTTGATGTTGATGTCAGACCTCTTCAGAAATGAATTGGTGACCACTCTACATAGGAAACCGACGGACAAGAATACGATACTCCACTACACGAGTTTTCACCCGAGAAATTTGAAAGATAATTTGCCATATGGACAATTATTAAGAATAAGGAGAAACTGTTCTCGTAAAGAAGATTTTGAAATTGATGCCACAGCCTTCTGTGATCAGCTTAAAGATAGGGGATACCCAAGAAAATTATTTAAACATGCAATCAAAAGGGCGTGGTATACACCACGAGATGACCTCCTTACTAAGAAGACCAAACTGCCTATGAACAAATTGGTTTGTGTTTCGACCTACGGTCCACACACCAATAAATTCAGACAAACCATTCCCAAGAACTGGCATCTCTTACAAAATTTGGAACACCCTTTCCAGCGACCATTATTCACGATGAAAAAGAACGCCAGCATCAGCCAAACAGATTGTGCGGGTGGAGATTGTATTGCCCAATAAAAAGAAAGACCTAAGAGCTCCATGGAACCTAAAACCGATTGAAGGTCACCACAAGTGCGGTAATTGTTCAATATGTGAATCTACAATTGAGGGCTTCGAGTTTACACAGACTACCCAGAAATGAATTCACAAAGATATTTCTAATTGTAAAACAAAAAACGTCGGGTATGCCATCATATGCCCATGCTGAAAAATTGACATTGGTAAGACCAATGAGCAAGTTAACCAACACGTTGTGCAGCACCGCTCAAGGATCCCTATCTAAATTCAAGGTTATTGAACAAGATAAGAAGCTGGACACCAAGTTGATGTTGGTCTAAACAAGTAAGATGTCCCCACATTTATAGTGATTGCTCTCTCAATAAAGTTTCGAAATGAGATGGCTAAAGGTACTCTTTTGTTTTCAGATCCCAGACCGGATGGTCAATGGTCACATTTTTATTTAATACAATAGCTAAGAAGTGCGCTCTGTCTATAACTCAAAGTAAAAGGAATAGACACAAGAACAAGCAGGTACCATTGAGTATTAAATGAAAAATTAAATAGAATACATTGAGAAGGGGTGAGAAATTACTGACAAAAGGTTATTATTTGTTAATTTTTTAGATTGTACCCATCAGAGCCCGAAGAGAACCCCAAGAATATTAACAGGGCTTGAAACGCATCGGCATTTCCAACCATTTGGGAAACATTGCTATAGGAATAGTATCAGCTCCAAGGGACTGATTGTAATCTCAAAACCTTAGCTGGGTGAATGTTTGTTCCCAATGGGCAGCAACCTTAAAAAGGACTGTTTAAATTGTTCAAGTAAATCATGAGTAGGGTTGCTATATTTATGAAATCATTGACTGGCTCAACACTGTGATGTATTGTTCACTGATTCATTTTGCTTTTGTATTGCTCTGTCATGTTTTATGTGTATGAATTGTTTTGTACATTTTTTTAAACATAAAAGGGGATATTCACAAGAACGTGCGATAAACATCGCCAAAATAGGCTAACGCCATGTTTCATATCGCCGCCTATCGCGGGAAAATAACTTTGTGTTGTCATATTCACAACACGGCGGTAACATGCGATAGTTTCCCGATAATTCCTCAAATGTCCACGATACAACTACCGCGACGGCGATAAAAAAGGAAACGCGAAAAAAGTTGCGATGGGCCCAACTGCGATAGAAAAATCGGTGACAAGCAGCGCCAGGCTTGCAATTCCCACGTCAGGCGGGAAAAATCACCATAAAAGCAGCAAACAAAACCAAAAACATAACAACTGCGAAGCACAATGGAGGCAGCCGGAGCAAGTACAGAGGACAACCCGAACCCCACAAGCCCCACGGAGGACCAGCCTGGGAACTCTGGGTCAGGGAAGGGCAAGGAGAAGAAGAAGAGGAAGACGCGGTTCAGTCCACAGGAAAACAGGATCCTGATTACGGAGGTGATAGAACACCATCAACAACTGTTCGTCACCTCCACTGTGTCATTGGCAACAAAAAATAGAACATGGCAGTCCATCGTGGACAAGGTGAATGCAGTCGGAGTGCTGAGGAGGACAATGGACGAGGTCAAGAGGCGCTGGAATGATGGGAAGCGCAAAACCAAGCAGAAACTCACAAACAACTGCAAAGCAGCAATGCAGACTGGGGGTGGGAGCCCTGCGCCACAGGAGGAGCTGGATGAGATGGAGGAATTGGTGTCCACAGTCATCAGTGTGGAGACGGTGGCAGGAGTTGGGGACTGGACACTGCTCAACATGACCTGACACAACAGCAACAGGGTGCGGATACGTGAGCCCCACTGACAATGCAAGTGACACTGCATGACGATGAGCATGTCTGCAGGCCACTCATCATGACATGTTGCACACCACGACACCGAGGTGGCTGAGTGTGGTCCACATCCGGAAAGGAGCAGGTCACATACTGACACATCCACGTGCACAAACAACCCTTGATGGCAACAAGACATCTGCGGACAAACCATGCCCAAGAGTCCCAACTCCCACCAAGAGCCCAATTTACCCAAGAATGCAACATCTCAGCACTGCATAAGCACAGAAGTCAAAGGCACACCGCCTGAAAGGGAGAAGGCCAAGCAAAGTCTGGAGCTGCAGGGCGACTCTCCCACAATGCAGCACACACACAAGAATCAGAGCACATCAACATTTACAACAATGTGGTACAAACTGCAACACTTTGACAACAGAACAGAGGACACAACTGCTGCCGCTTGTGTGTAGAATCTGGCCAATCACATTTGGCATAGCCGGAAACTGTGAGATGATAATGGACAAGTACAACCCCACATCCCTGATGGTGCACAAATGTCCACTGTCCCGCTTCAAATAGGCAGCTCCTCCTAAACAGTCACAATGTACATTGTCATGCAGTCTGTTTGGAAACTTGGCCAATGCGTGAACATACATGGAACACACTGTTAAACTGCATCTCCCCTTTACATTGCAGAGGGAGAATCATCACCTCCTGCAGAGCAGAACGAACACCTCCTCACTGATGACGGGGAGGACCTCCCCACCTTCGACACCGACACCCTCCAAGAGCTCATGGACAGCTTCGGCACCCCACCTCCAGGAGCAGGGCAGCCCAGCTGCATCGAGGAGACCCCAACCCCTGCACAGACCACACAGCAGGAAGCACCCACCACCCCGGCTGTCTCCCAGGATCCCCACGACCAACACATGGCATTTCAATGCCGTGTGTTGGAGGGCCAGAGGAGATGGCTGAGCAGGTGCGGGTGGGGTTCGACCTCATGGCAGCCAAACTTGATGCCATCCATGGGTGTCTACGTCCCATCAGGGACCACTTACAGTCCCTAACGGACACCCACAGTCCGCTCCATGGTCTCCAACGAGCCATGGCTGACATCGCTGGAGTCATGACTCGGAGACAAGAACACCTGTCTAGTCAGAGTGGCTCCAGCGATCTCAGCCGTGAGTTGGGACACATGCGGAGGCTCATTGAGGACTCGGTGCGGATGGAGGCGGAAAGGATGGCTGCCACTGCTGCACATCAGCGAGATGTGGCTGGGATCTTCCATGCCCCGCAGATCCTCATCATGGCATTGCTGCCACAAGGCCTGGCACAGATGAATGCTGCTGCTCCTACACAATCCACATCTCTGCCCCCTGATGTGTCAGTGCCCCACAGTGCGGCAGACATTCCACCTCCGGCACCTGATGTGTCAGTGCCACAAAGTGCTGCAGCCGAAACACCAACACCCACAGGTGAGGCACATCACACATCAGAGGACGATCATGCGGATGAGGCTGCCGTTGTGGTAATGAGGAAGCAGTAGCATTCATCTCCGCCATATGGCCTGTTTCAGCTTGGTTTGGCCCTTTGCATCATCACCTTCCACTGTCCCCCGATACACTCCGCGGCACTCACCTTGGACCTCAACATGGACTGCCATATTCTGTTTGGTTACCAATGACACAGCAATCAGACTGCGGACTGAACTCTTCCTCTTCCGATGAACTTGTCCTTCCCTAATGGACTCTGGCTGGCCCTCCACGGGGCAACAATGTCAAGTGGGGTGTGCATGGCCCTGTACTGCTCCAGCTGCAACACTCCACTGGATGTGAATAAAACATTCAAATTCACACAGATGTGTCATGTCTATGATCCTTCAAGTATGACAGTATGGATGAATGTAGGGTCACTGATTCCCCCTCATGTCCATTTTGCACATGTTGTGGGGCTTGGGTCAAAGGGTGCAACATTGCCGATTGCGGTCCGGGTGGCGCAGACACTACAACGGAGACACACGCATTGGTTACTTCCTTGTTGAGGACAGAACTGAACCACGCCCAGAGCCCCGGGTTCATTGTTCACACCCCTACGCTGGACTGGCATACGCCAGCCCAGCCCACTCCGCTTACGCTCACAGGGGGTGACGACACAGCTACATGTCCCAGGTCTTCCCTGTAGTGATCTGCTGGTCACTGATCTAGTTGTCAGCATGCCACGGCCACTCCCTGAGGGCTGGTTTACACCCACACCACACCCATCCAGCACAGGCATCACGGGACATGTGACCCTGCCAATAAAAGGGGCCCACCACAGCACATCCCCCACTGCTGGAGGTGACATGATGGCCTCTGCATCCACGGAACTCAATCATGAGGGGTCCGTGACTCGCGTTGCACAGAGTTAGTGGCGCCCGATGGCCTGCATCCGGCACGGGCCTACCGCCACGTGGCGATGACTTGCGTTGCACTGAGTTGGTGGCACCTGATGGTCTGCGTCCGGCATGGGCCTACCGCCACGTGGCGATGACTTGCGTTGCACTGAGTTAGTCCCACCTGAAGAGCTGAGCGGGTGTGCAGCCTGCGATGATGCGTTGGCCTCGATACGGCGTCCAGCACATCAAGACTCGAATTGAATTGTGAGCCCTGCTGGACCACAGTGTACGCGCAGGCAGCAGTCAGCACACACATGACTCCACGGTGCGGTGCCGCAGGGTGCGCTGGGGGCCTGTGGCGCGGAATCCAGCGATTGGCTGAGGAGTTTGCACCTGCACGTGGAGGGCCCTCTTGGAGACACGCCGGTGGCGGCAGGTGAGCATTGAGGCCTGGATGCGCAGGGGCGGGCAGTCATCGCTGGGCGGCGGACCGGTCTGGGGACCAGGGCTGGGGTGCAGCAGGCACACAGGATCGCGCAGGCACCAACGACTCACGGCGGCGGCCTCGTGGCTGGGTGGGGGGCGCCGCCCTGGCAGACACGACCCTGCATGCGCTGACGAGATGTGCGCGGGTTGGCTTGGGAAATAGTCACCTCGTCTCCAGTGTGAATACGGCTGTTGAATGTGGTCGGGCACGTGTGTGTAGGCCTATGGTCACGATATGGCAGACACAGAGACACACGCAGTAGTTACTGTGGTGGCCATCCCGAAACTGGACCACGCCCACGGCCCCGGGCTATTCATTCGTGACATACGCCGGGCAAGGCCGCTACGCTCAGGCTTACAGGGGGGGACCACATGGCTACATGTCCAAGGTCTTCCACACTGCCTGGGGTCACCTGTTTGTGTCCACTGTCCACTACACTGCAAACACCAGCAGTAGATGTCCACATGGACATGTCTGTGCTCTGCATACTGCAGTCTGTTCAGCACATCTCCGCCACACTTGGCATTGTGTCCTTTCTTTTTGCTGGGTCACTTGCCTCCTTCGCACATTCTTGGTTCCCACCTCTCCCCACATTCTGCAATTGTGTGGCAGAGGGGCTCTGCCTTTGTGGATGGTTTGTCTACATGTCTGGCCCCTGCTACCACCGTTACTTGTGTTGTCGTGTCCGGTAGTTGGGCATGTTGGTTGGCATGTTGTATGTGATTTTGTTACGTGTGCTCTCCCACAGTTGTGAGTTGTGTGATTGTGGAGTTGAGGTGTGTGGTGTGTTCAGTTAGTACTTACCAATGAGCAGTGCATTGCCATGGGTGCCATCCTGGAAGCGCTGGTTGATGATGGACTGTCGGAAGATGTATGTATCATGCACACTGCCTGTGAAGTTGGCGACGACATTGGTGAACTGTCCCCGGTGGTCCACTATCGCCTGCACATTGATGGAATGCGTGTGCTTTCTGTAGCGGTAATTGTGTGCAAGGTCGGCAGGGGGCACAAGTGGTACATGTGTACAGTCAATGGCCCCCGACACGTGCGGTAAGGAAGCTATGGCGTAATTCCCTTGCATGGTCTCCAGCTGTTCATGCACAGCGTGGGGGAAGTGAAGGTGCAGGGGTATCAAGATGATACAAACCGTGATGTTTACAGGTATGATGAATCCTGCATGATGAGACCGTAACAGATGTTTGTGTGGTCGTAACTTTCCTTTTCTTTCCTGCGCAGGTTACGAGCACACGGACTTCTGTTACAGTATGTTTGGACTGGATTCATCATACCTGTATGCATTCCGGTTTGTCTAAGTGCAATACACTGTACCAGATTACGTTTGTGACTATGAGGACGCTTGACCATTGTCACCATTTCTCCAACAGGTTTCTGACTACTGATTTCGGGATATGGAATGGTATTGGGGAGTTCCCGCAGCATTTGCAGTTTATTGGATCCACAAGTTGCCCTGGTGAAGTTCCCCGTTGGGAATGGAACGCGTTGGCTGAGCTTTTCGTCTTGTTGTTTGTGTATTTGTAATAAAGTTCTGTTTTTCCATTACCGTTGACTACTGGACTTCATGACCTGGGGGGGAGGGTCCGGGGGGTGGTGGCGGTGGGTGTTCTGGCCCTCTTGGGTCTCCAGGCTGCATGATCATTGTGTCCATGGCATCTGTTGGTCTTCAGTTGTGGCTCTAGGCTGGGCTCCCTTTCATACTGCAGGCTGTCGCCCTGCTTAACACCAGTAAGAGGCAGGTGTTGAATCCCTGCTGCTGATCTGGCTGCTCGTTGGGAATATCGCGTAGTGGTGTTTTCGTGTGTTTTTGCATGGGAACGCCTACTCTGCATATCATTAGCGTTAGTTGTCGCTCTCATCCGTGGCGATGTGTTTTGCGGCAGCTATCGCGGGAAAACTGGCGGTCGGCAGTTTGCACCAGCTTGTGAATGGGGCGATAAGTCTATCGCCACTTTTGCGGCGCTAAGGTGCCGATAAATCGGCGATGGCTCCTTGAGAATATGCCCCAAAGTGTTTTCCCTGTTTCTGATACTTTACGGTAAAAGAAAAAATGAAAAATATGGAATAATGGTTAAATAAATAACCAGGACCAATGAAATATGGTATTGGTCCTAGTCTGTTCAAGTAGATAACAGCAGTGCAAGTTGGCAGCCAGATACGATGTTGTGTTACTTTATTTAGGCCCTATCTAGCTGCCAATATACGGGCCTACCCCCTTTGACATAATATAACTTTCTAAAAGCTGCATTTTCAGAATTGGGACTTAAAATCTGACTTTACCTTTAAAGAGAATGTTTAATTGCATTGGGTGCAAACACCATATTTCTATCAGCTCCCAATCAAATGGCATCACTTATTAAATGTAATACGGTAACCCAGTGTTGGTCAATTGGAGAGATAGACCTTACAACAGTGTAAAACAAGTTAAAGAGCTTAAATAATTTTTCACTACCAGGCTATGTAAAACGTATACCTACATGTCCTACTTTTTAAATATAAGGTAGGCCCTATGAGCTTTTAGGGCCTACCTTAATGGTGACTTATGAATAATAAAAAGGAAGGTTTTACCCTGGCAAAAGGTTTATTTTGCCAGCTTGAAATGGCGGTTTAAACCTGCACTACAGGCTGCAGTGGCAGGCCTGAAACAGGTTTTAAAAGGCTACATTAGTGGGTGGCACAAAGTGTGCTGCAGCCGCTAGAAGCATTTAATTTACATGCCCTGGGTGTATGTAGTACAATTTACTAGGGTTTTACAAGTAAATGAAATGTGTCAATTAGGTGTATGCCACAGTGGCGTCGTGAATTCCCTGTTCGTCAGCTGGAGCGGGGGAGGGGGTCTGTAGCTGATGTCCTGCTGGTCTGGTGGCATACGCAGTACAGCAGACTGTGAGATAAAGGTACATTTCAGCACCCCGTGTGATCAGCACTTGTTATCACGAGTAGGCAGCCTAAGGTCACCGGGGCAGACCAAGGGCATGCAACAGGAACTCACTCTTAATGTCTCCTTTTTGCAATTCAGTGCTACATCAGAACACTGATTCTGGGGGCTGGAAGTTTGCCCTCTGTCTCTTCAGGGATGTTTGGCTTGTGCCTGAAAAGCCAAACACAGACAACACTTAGATACATATTGCCATTACTAAATAAGCAGCATTCTCTCCCTCTGCAGATTTTTTAAAAGAATTGTTACTTATCATGAAATAAATCAGGCGAAGATGAACAAAAACATTTAGAGGAAGAGAGTGAAGGAAGATGAGAGGGAGCCTTTAAAGGAGAAAAGTAAACTTTAAACTGTTATACAAATCTCTGCCAATCAACTGATACCTGGCTTAGGTGACTAAATGCTAGCATAACACTATGGGGTCGATTCCGATCTCGGCCGGAAGCACACCTAACACTATTCGTCCGGAAAAAAACCAAGCCGAACGCGTGTTTCCCGACCGATTCGAACATTCGTACGAACGAGCAAGTACGATGCGCATAACTGCCCAGATCCCGACCCAGCCATACGTACCCATTCCAGCTCCTGTTCCCCGCCCGAGCCGGATCCGTAAACGCAGAATCGAGTCGCACGGAAGCAAAATACAGCACCTTCTGGCCGGACTAGTACGATGCGCCTTCCGTACGCGCCGAACCCGTCACTACGTCCGGCACGTCAGAGCATCCGGGAGAGCCGCACATAAGCTCCGATTCGCGCCACAAGACAATCCACGGCTACGAGACGAACAAGCCAGCGACGAGTACGAGTCGAAGCAACGAGAAACCCGAACAAGACGAACCAACCATGAATCCCATCGTGCAGGTCCTACCAATACTCTACATCTATTACCGGAACAGGTACGGACGCGTACGGCGCAGACGGTAAGTAAAACACCCACTACACAAACAAACGACACGTACCCGACATATGTCACACACACATAGGGATGCAGAAATGACGTACACTAGCAACAGCAGAATCACAGGGGCGGGATGGCTATCACCAATGCCATACACACCCATAGGGGCCTAGATGCCTACCACTAACACCACCCCTACTCAGGGGGGGCTGGATGCCTACCACTACCACCACCCCTACTCATGGGTGCTGGATGCCTACCACTACCACCACCCCTACTCAGGGGGGGCTGGAGGCCTGTCACTACCACCACCCCTACTCAGGGGGGGCTGGATGCCTGTCACTACTACCATCCCCACTCATAGGGGGATGGATGCCTACCACCAACACCACCCCTACTCAGGGGGGGCTGGATGCCTACCACTACCACCACCCCTACTCAGGGGGGCTGGATGCCTACCACTACCACCTCCCCTACTCAGGGGGGGCTGGCTGCCTGTCACTACCACCACTCCTACTCAGGGGGGCTGGATGCCTACCACTACCACCACCCCTACTCATGGGGGGCTGGATGCCTACCACTACCACCACCCTACTCAGGGGGGGCTGGATGCCTACCACTACCCCTACTCAGGGGGCTGGATGCCTACCACCAACACCACCCCTACTCATGGGGGCTGGATGCCTACCACTACCACCCCCTACTCAGGGGGGCTGGATGCATACCACTACCACCACCCCTACTCAGGGGGCTGGATGCCTGTCACTACCACCACCCCTACTCAGGGGGGCTGGATGCCTACCACTACCACCACCCCTACTCAGGGGGGCTGGATGCCTACCACTACCACCACCCCTACTCATGGGGGGCTGGATGCCTACCACTACCACCACCCCTACTCAGGGGGGGCTGGATGCCTGTCACTACCACCACCCCTACTCAGGGGTGGCTGGATGCCTACCACCAACACCACCCCTACTCAGGGGGGGCTGGATGCCTACCACTACCACCACCCCTACTCAGGGGGGGCTGGATGCCTACCACTACCACCACCCCTACTCATGGGGGCTGGATGCCTACCACTACCACCACCCCTACTCATGAGGGGCTGGATGCCTACCACTACCACCACCCCTACTCATGGGGGGCTGGATGCCTACCACTACCACCACCCCTACTCAGGGGGGCCTGGATGCCTGTCACTACCACCACCCATACTCATAGGACGGGTAATGCATGACACAACCAGCCTACTCCAACATAAGGAATGTCAGAAAAACACATCCCCCCAACACCATGACAAGCGTGTGTAGTCTGTGTCAAATGCCTACAACACTGAACATGACATTGAACATACAATGTGACCCCCTATCACATGTGTCACACATAAATGCGTGTGGCCTCCACAATGCAAGCAGACCATGACCAATGTGGCAATGGGGTCTAACACCCCATCATCACAGTGACCAAAAGGTAAGTGTGGGGTCCATAGCTGAAGCACATTTTGAACATTGTGGCAATGGGGTCCAAACCCCCATCATCACAGTGACCAAAAGGTAAGTGTGGGGTCCATAGCTGAAGCACATTTTGAACATTGTGGCAATGGGGTCTAACCCCCCATCATCACAGTGACCAAAAGGTAAGTGTGGGGTCCATAGCTGAAGCACATTTTGAACATTGTGGCAATGGGGTCTAAACCCCCATCATCACAGTGACCAAAATGTAAGTGTGGGGTCCATAGCTGAAGCACATTTTGAACATTGTGGCAATGGGGTCTAAACCCCCATCATCACAGTGACCAAAAGGTAAGTGTGGGGTCCATAGCTGAAGCACTTTTTGAACATTGTGGCAATGGGGTCTAAACCCCCATCATCACAGTGACCAAAATGTAAGTGTTGTCATGGAAAAAGCTGCAAATGCCAAACAGCATGGATGATTCCTGGTCACAGAACAACAAACACATCAGTGGCATAGTAGTGCTTGTGTCCCATAGCAACATAGATTGGGTGAGGCAAACAGTGCAGTGAAAATAAGACATACCTTTGGCCATGTGCAGACAAACATCACCCATGGGGGCTGACATTGTCAACATTCATCAATAACACAATGACAGAAGTGACCATCATAATGCAGACCCACATATCTCCACCAATGGACACACAAATGTAGATATCCTGTGGAGACTGTATATGTGAGGTGAACAAATACCATACCATGGCAGCAATGGGACATACAAACCATGATCATTGTGCTGACTGATGACCTAGGAGTCCCAGGGACAGCAGGGGAAACCCACCAAACAACATACAGCCAATGGCACACTAAAGATATGCCAATGCAGTGGTGCAGATGCACAAACACAAACAGGCAGCCTCATACTGCATATCAAACACAACAGGTGATGGGGGGGGGTGTGCCAGTGTCCCCAGGCAACCACAGAACACATGAGGAGACCTGAATCACAATTACACAGATGTGTATACAGTGCCACACAAAAGTAACTCATGGATCGGATTCCCCTATGTGGGCAATCAGGCATTGTTAGATGAGAGGGAGCCCAAATTACACATGTCAAACAAGCTTGTAGGAACAGCAACTAACACAGCAAGAGACAGACCCACCACAGCACTACCCCCAGGGACCCCACATTGTGGTGACACTGGCCTGCATGATAATCCCACTGTGATGACAAAGCTAGATGTCGTTCACACTGTGAACCACAGTCATGTGTCTTGAGCAACAAACTACCATCACACCTACACAAGCACAAATCAATCAGCACAGCCTGTCAGCCAAGGCCAATATGGAGGTAGGGGTCTAGCCGTGCAACAACTCTCATTTGCACACACTCAACACCACACACCTTGATCTCCACCAATGTGCAGCAGTGAAGCTCACATGGACTGGTGACATTGCACATGCACCCATGACAATCCCAGGGGTGGTGGTGGGAACTAAGGTGCAGAAACCCATCACACATGGCCAGTCAACAAGACCCGTGAATGTCTGACACACTGCACAGTATGCCGTACATGGGCATGACGTCAAATCCACACCAACCAATGGGATCCCGGCCACAGTCACACACCAATGAAGAAGCCAAGGTCACCCACAAAGAACACACATAGACAACTTCCAACATTGCAGCTCTGACCCTGAGGAGTGGCAGCAGTCACACACACAACGTGTCACAATCACTGAAAGCTACCACAAACTGTAAATTACATGACTTGTGTAACCAACAAGTGTCAAGGGGAATCCTGACTGTGTCTCATCTGCGTTTGCCCACAAACTCAGCCCTGACAGCAAACACACCTATGGATGACACACTGATGACCAGTAATGTGCCATGCACCCACATCCCAGAGAACCCAGGGCGAAGATTTTGGGGGAACATAGGTCAACTCAGCAAGCATCACAAACAGGAACTTCACTAGGGATCCCAGCCTGCGTAGCAAAATGGAAGTGAACACACACAGACATGCTCACACAACACACACCTTGGGCTCAGGCAATGTCACGGAATTACACACTGCCATGAGGGGACTCCACTCCTGTGTAAGGAAAGCTGTGCCATACGTTGTCTCTGCAGGGCTCTATCATGTCAGCAGAACACTTGGTCACTCAGTCAACAATTAGCACAAAATGAAGGCTCTCGTCACATCAGCCTGGTCATGGGAGTGTCACCGAAATGATCTGCACAGATCCAACACACATGTATAGCAAGTTGCACTGATAACACAGATGAGTCCTACCCCATTGATGCCCAAACTTGCATGTCCAGTGGAGATGGTCACACGGTCAGGGAAATAGACAAATTGAACAATGGCAAGCACAACAGATGTGCAGGGGTGTAAGCCACAGATGTGATATTGCAAATAAAAGTAGGAAATCCCATTGGCAAATATTGAAAACATGACACCATCATATTGCTGCAAAGGATGACATGGATACACACCAGGATAGGACACATTCCCCCTGGACCACATGGGGTCCTGCACAGTAACACTTCATTTTCCTGATATCAAAAATCACCATCACTGCAGCAAGGGCATGGTTAGCATCATCAACATCATGTACATCTGAAGCAAAACCACTAGAGAACAGAAAGTAGCTTTATTCAGCATATGTGGGTGTAAAATTGAAAGTCCTGAAAAACACAAAGGCCAATGGCCAGTCCATCAGTAAAGTCCGAACAGGGTGACAGTGGCAGATGTCACCCTTTGCTTGCCTGAACTGCTACGGACCAGGGACATTCCCCTCGGAGGGGCATACGGGGGCAGGCCAGGCACCGCAGGGACAGGATCAGGGCTCACCAGAAGGAGGCAGGGAAGGGGTGGTGGGTGCCGGAGAGTCACTGACAACTGCAGTGGAGGTGTCTGACATGGTGTGTGCCGGCACAACTGGGGGGCATGAGTCAGATGGTGTGGGTGCCGGCACGACTGCAGTGGCCTGGCCAGATGGAGTGGACAGGTTCCCCACTGCAGTGCCCAAGTCAGACGAGGTGGTAGTGGACTCCACTGCAGTGCCTATCTCCAGGGGAGTAGAATGGGGTTCAGGTAAGGTGGGCAGGACAGAGGGGGAGGACACGGTCTCCACACCAGTGGCACAAACACGTGCAGCGGGGGGGTGGGGCTGGAAGAGCAAGTGGTAGGGGGAGAAGGCCGGATCATTTTGGGGATGGTGTATCTGTGGGTGGGGAACCTGGGGCAGGGTGTGGTGGGGGAACCTGTGTTGTGGGGGCCTGAGGGATGGAGGAAGGAGACTGTGTGGTTGAGCTGCAGGGCGGTGGCAGGGTCTTGCTCTTCCGGGTCCGGGGGACTTGCGGGTGGGGGCCTCAGTTTGTCTGTGCCTGGGGAGGGTGTCCGGGGGTGAGGGGCACTCCCTCTGTGTGGGTGGACTTCCTCTTCTCCCTGTATGCTGGATCAGCTGGATCGGAGGGGAAGAGGCCGAGGTCACAGAGGAAGAGCTGCTTTGTAGGTGGGGTTGCAGGTGAGGCAAGGGAAGGGGTCTTGGAGGGAGAGGTATCGGAGGACTGCGGAGTGACTGTGGATGCCTGTGTGTGTGTCTGTTCCCCATCCCCTGTGGGTGTGGTATCAGTCCCCTGAGGATGCTTGCGTGCACGTTTTGTCTTTGTTTTGGGTGTTCCTGTGCTGCTCGTGTCTGTGTGTTTGGGTGATTGTGCAGGTGTGCATGTGCTTGGGACAGGTAGGGTGCCAGGAAGTGTGGATGGGGCAGAGGTAGGAGGGGTGAGGGACTGTTGGAGGAGGGACACTGCTGCCGTCAGGGAGGAGGCCATGGACCTATTGCTCCTCTGTAGGGCAGACATGCCCGATGAGATGCCCTCCATGAACGACACCAGCTGAGTCAACAGAGCGGTGTGCGCATGGAGGACACTCAGCATTGATGTCTGCCCTACATGGAGCTGGCGAAGGAGGTACACAGACTCCTCACTCAGGGCAGCAGGGGACACAGGGGCAGGGGGTGCGGTGCCTGGCCCAAAGGAGACACGCTCCCGAACATGGGAGCCTCCACGGACCTCTGGGAATGGGAGCCGATGGGAGGGCGGTGGTGGTGCTGGTGGTGGCGGGGCCAGCAACACTAGCTGGGGTGTGGTGGCTGCTGACACCCGCCTCCATAAGGGAGTCATCCTCCGAGCTGCTGTGGTCCTCAGCTGAGGTGGATGGTGCTGAGGACTCCTCGGTGTGGCTCCCCTCGCCCTCCGTGCCACTGGGTCCCTCCGACCACTCATCGGCTGCTGACCCAGTCTGGCTCTGCAGCTCCTCCTGGTCCGTGGAGCTGTCCCCTCCTGTGGCCGTGGATGTATCTGCAAACAATTTGGGAAACAGACAAACATCAGTCACCTGCACTGACCACACACACCACAGTAAGTACAGCACATTACAGAGCAAGCCCTGGCATCCTTAGTTGAACATTGCCAAAAGTGCTCACACAGATTAGGAGAAGCCAATTGTCAGTCTGATGGTCAACCATGGCACTCACATCCCTCCTGGCCTTGCACCCATCTGTCTGGTGCCTGTCGGATGGTAATACCCCAGTGTGGACACATGCACCACCTACACAGTTGTTGGACATTGCAGAGAACACGGTGAAGTATGTGAACATGCACACATCACATCTCTTGCCACTGAGTCAGTACAGGTGTCCGGATAAAGGGATGGCCAGAGTCTAATTTGAAATGCATGTGATGCATACCAGCACCAGACACCATGATGCACCCATGTCCTGATAGTCAATGCCACAATGGGGTGCATGTAGCACATGTCACTCCCCTGCAGGATCACTCTTAGGAAGTTTAATGCCATGGCACAGGCATGCCTGCAAAGTCATACATCACTGTCTCCAGTCACATGGGCAGGGCAGCCAGCCAACAACAGTCTGCACTGTGTCACAATCCTAGGTCATGGGGAATGCAAGTTCTGTAGCTGACAAGTGCACATGTCCATCCCCACAAACCACATCATCTGAACTCTAATTTGTCCACGACATACCAATTGGACATATGGGAGACATGAAACACAACTCTCTGAACCTGAGCACCTCACAGTCTGCTGTGAATGAAAAACAGCTGCCTGAACTTCACAGTCGCATACACCAGTCTGCACAGTCAAGTGATCAAACACCTATATGTCACACAAGTATCGTCTCCTATGGTCACATCTCAGATGGCATGCTGAGCCCTAACCGATAAACACCCCAGTAGTCCTGACAACGAAGCCACAGCACAATGACACAGAGGAAGACACCTGAGGGAACATTTCACTGAGCACAACGTGTCAGCTGATACACGGGAGTGGGAGTACAGAGTGTATTGTATGCCCTGGAGTAGGCATGACTGTCCTGCTCCACGTGAAAGAGGGATGAGCCCTGGACAGTAGGCAGGTGGCTAAGCATGTGTGACACACTTGATATACACACTCCTGAGGCCCAAACATTGTTCCCACCCGCAGCATGGGTGTGTGCCAAATACCCCAGGCACATGTGGTGAGTCAGATCAGCAATTGGACCACATATCAAAGTTACACGCAGATTACATGTCAGAACTCAGGCATTGTGTAAGCAATTGACCCACCCATGAAGCCCACCACAAAGTTACGGGAACAAATGCTGTCCCCCACCTTGAGCTAAGCAAAATGCAAGGACACAGTACCCAAGTGACACAATTTCCTGACTGTAAGGGCCACACCTGGGTATCAGATGAGGAGTGGGCATGTCACAATTGAGGGTCATGGGTCCTGGACCACAAGACTGATGTACTGTGGAAGTTTAACCAGGCCAGAGGAGGGCACATAGCATGTCAGACAAAGTTCACAGTGCAGTCATGGACTCACCCCCTCCTTGCTGCTGTCTGGCCTTCAGCTGCCCATCCAGGTCCGGGAAGACCACCGCCAGAATCCTGAGCATGGTGGGGGGTCAGGGTCCGGTGTCCACCCCTCCTGCGAGGAGGCGACGGCTTCAGCTGGACCCTTGCGATCCTCCGGGTCCAGCCCCGAAGGTCCTGCCACCTCTTCTGGCAGTTGTGGATCCGGCGCTTGTAGACCCCCACGGATCTTACTGCCCGGGCGATGGTCAGCCAGATTTCCTGCTTCTGGTGGGCATCAACCTGTGAGGATGACAAAGTGAAAAGGCCATTACTACACATGCAACATTTCCGTGCATCACACAGTTGGATATACATGTCTCAATCACAGGGGCATATGATGTACACAGGCAGTGCAACTATGGCTATGAACAGTTTGCCAGCAGTTACCAAATGGTATCATTGCCTGGGAAGTCAAACCTTGTTGGAATGCACTGTTACTGCACTATACCTGTTCAGTGCATGTAACTACACACTTTGGGGGGTGACAACTACTCAGTGAGCATGCTAGCCAGTGGTGTGCACACTGTAAGTCTTGCTAGTCAGACAACATGCACATTTAGTAAGGCAGTGGACAGCACACTCACCTGCTCCCCTGGTTTCCCATACAGCTTGCTGTACTGTGGAAGGAGGCTGTCCAGCAGGGCCTGGTTCTCCTCAGTGCTGAAGGCTGGGGCTCTCTCCACAGTACGTGCCATTGCAGTAGCCAGAGGATGCAGAGACAGCAGCAGTGGTGGTGGCAGATGTCGTCCTGGAGCATGTAGTGCAGGCAAGTGAGCTCTCAGGGGAACAGCCAGCATTATATGTGTGCTGCAGAGGCAGATACTGTCCCATGTGTCCAAAGTGATAGGTCCAAGTCGTTTGCATCTTCTGAATCTGGCCAATCCATGGAATTGCACCACTTTTACACGCCCACAGCATCCTTCAAAAGTTCAACTTCATGACACCCATGAATTTGCAACATTGTTGTGGGTGGCCAACTGAATTCACTGCATCAGACCCGTTAAAGCTTCGAAAACATGTCCGTTGCCATGCCAGGCCATAGCCAATGCATGCGCACCGATCGGTCCATTGCTGTACAACGCGTATTTCGAATAACAACACGCATCCATCCACATCATATGCAATGGCCAATGCGTGCGCACCGATCGGTCCATTGCTGTACAACTCGTATTTCTGTCCACATCATATGCAATGGCCAATGCGTGCACACCGATCGGTCCATTGCTGTACAACGCGTATTTCTGTCCACATCATATGCAATGGCCAAGGCGTGCGCACCGATTGGTCCATTGCTGTACAACGCGTATTTCTGTCCACATCATATGCAATGGCCAAGGCGTGCGCACCGATCGGTCCATTGCTGTACAACGCGTATTTCGAATAACAACACGCATCCGTCGACATCATATGCAATGGCCAATGCGTGCACACCGATCGGTCCATTGCTGTACAACGCGTATTTCTGTCCACATCATATGCAATGGCCACGGCGTGCGCACCGATCGGTCCATTGCTGTACAACGCGTATTTCTGTCCACATCATATGCAATGGCCAATGCGTGCGCACCGATCGGTCCATTGCTGTACAACGCGTATTTCAGTCCACATCATATGCAATGGCCAATGCGTGCGCACCGATCGGTCCATTGCTGTACAACGCGTATTTCTGTCCACATCATATGCAATGGCCAATGCGTGCGCACCGATCGGTCCATTGCTGTACAACGCGTATTTCTGTCCACATCATATGCAATGGCCAATGCGTGCGCACCGATCGGTCCATTGCTGTACAACGCATCCCTGTACAAATCACTCGCATATGTCATCATGGTTGTCACTGGTGAACGTATGCCAGCCACAATTACTTGCCAGGGACTCAGGGGCACACCTACAACACCACAGCCTGTCCACACTGTATCCTCAGGCATGTAAGGCTGCATTACCTGTGTGTGTATGGGGGTCAACATGTGGGTTTTTTGGTGGCACTTGGGGGCAGCCATTCCCAGGCTGTGCACGTGTTCATGGGGACAGAATCCTTTGTGTGTTGTGCACATGACCACTGTGATGTGCAACTGTTCAGTTCAGGGCATGTGGCATGGTCACATTTCCAGGTTGTGTATGTGTATGTCATGTCACATACACCCTGAGTCCCATGTGGGAAGGTATGTACGTCACAGGGTGACCCATTGCCACAATAGTGATGGCCCTCCACAGTCTGTGTGCATGTTGTGTTTCAGATGTCTCTGATTCAATGTGCACAATGGGAGACAGTCTCCACATCCACGTTGTTTGTGCATCGACTTTGATGTTGTGCGTGTGTGTGTCACAGACGTCCATGTCTGTCCTGCAGAGGCAACAGGGGCCACTACCTGTGGGAGTCATGGTTGTTTTGCTGATGTGTACATGATACGCCATGTCATGCCACTGTCCATGTGGCAATACAGGGTCCCTGGGAATCTACCTGTCAATGAGCTGTGATGCCTGTGGCACATCTGTCCTCACTTGTCACTGTGGTGTGTGTTTGGAACGTGACAGCAGTACATGGGTACTGTGACACAGCCTAATGATTTCCCATAGCACGACCTGGAACTTGTTGTCAACACATGTTGAACTGTGATGTTAGATGTTGGCCATGTAGGTGCCATATATGTCCATACAGAACGGCACACACATCAAGTACTTGTGTCTTGTAATGATGTATCATGTGATATTGAGTATGGTCAATGCCACATATGTGGGGTGACTGACAATCTTTCTTTGTTCACCTATGCACTGCAGGGCACCAGCTGTCCATAGACCATTCCCTGACCTTGCAACCATGGTGGAACGTGACTGCATCCGACGGTACCGCTTCAACAGGCCGCTGATTGAGGAATTGACGGTGCGGTTGGCCCCACATTTGCAACCTGGCCGGACATACCCTACAGCGCTGACCCCCAAGGTGAAGGTGATGGCAGCCCTACACTTCTTTGCCACCGGTACCTTTCAACACACTGTGGCGTCTGCTGGTGGGATGTCACAGACCATGTTCAGCCGTGTGCTACGCGATGTTTTGGAGGCAATGTTGAGATACCTGAACCAGTACATCTATTTCCCTAAACGTCAACAACTCACTGACGTCAAGAGTGACTTCTATGCCCTGGGGAGGATGCCACATGTCATTGGCTCCATTGATGGGACACATGTGGCTTTGGTACCACCACAGGCACATGAGCAGGCATACAGGAACAGGAAACATTACCATTCTATCAATGCTCTGGTGGTATGTCTTGCAGATATGACCATCTCACATGTGTGTGCACGTTTCCCCGGTTCTGCACACGATGCCTACGTGATGAGGAGTAGTCGCATCCCGAGGATGATGTCACAGATGCAGAACCAGCGTACCTGGCTTGTCGGTGTGTACTGACTTTTTACCATTGTGTGTGTTCAGCAATGTTGTATTCCACCCTCTTTACCCAACTCAGCTAATGTGCAATTGTTTGTATGTAGGTGACTCCGGATACCCCAACATGCCGTGGTTGCTGACACCCCTCAGGAACCCTGTGACACCAGCCCAGATGCGCTACAATGAGGCACATGGTCGGACCAGGAGAGTGATCGAGCGGACATTTGGTCTCCTGAAGAGCCGCTTTCGCTGCCTGGACAAGACAGGAGGGGCCCTCCCATATGCCCCAGCAAAGGTGTGCAAGATTGTCATTGTCTGCTGCATGCTACACAACCTGGCAGTGCGGAAGGAGTTGCCTCTCATCCTGGATGACGATGACCAACATCCGCCACCTGTGGAGGATCCTGGCCTGGGCCACGATGCCAGTGATGATGATGATGGTGATGTCCGCACACAGCTTTTCACCAACTTCTTCAGCTGAATGTGAGTATCCAGAGATGTCATGTCAATGATTTGAGTTTGCATGATATGTGTTGGTGGTGCTCTGTTGCTGTTTGAGTGTGGCCATGTGCTACTTGACTGGATGCGTGCAGCAATGTGTCCTTACAGGTAGTCTGTACTCCCCAACAGTGTTGACATGCTAACTTGGTTTTGTGTAGGTATCTTGTGACATGTATTGGGCATGAGTATTGCAGTTCTGTCCTGTTCTTCAGTGCTTTTGACTGTGTGTCATGTCTGTCCTTCACAGGGTGCTTTCAGAGTTGTTTGGTCAACTCGGATCCCCGACACCATGATTCAACTTCCAGGGTGGAAGCAGTCGTTTCCCTACAGGTGATGTGCCCCACACCCCTGGACTTTATTTCTTCTACAATTGTTGACTGTGTGGCCACTGCCACGTGGGATTACCTTGCATCTGTAGTGGAAACAACATGTTGCAAATGTGTAATAAACCTGTGCTTCACTTTGGGATGTGCGTTGTCTGTGGTCACACATCTGACTGACATTTGCTTACTGCACCTGTGGGCTAGTTAACACAGACTGTGAATAGGTGTGGTGTCTGTGCATTCCACTGTATTTCCTGGCAACATCAGTGTAGGCGATGAGTCAGATGGCCCTGGTGTGTATGTGTTGTGTTGCCCTAGTGGTGTGTCTCCCTCATATGTGTCACGTCTCCATGACTCACATGACGGTGTTGAACTTGCTGTAGCAGTTAGCATGCACAGTGTCATTTAGCAGATCATCATCTCCATGACAAAAACAACGCTGGAATCACAACAGAGGCAAGTATGGTGTATTAGTGAGTTTATTTACATACATGTGTGAGGATAGTGCACAGGATGGTGGGTGCTGTACATTGGGATTGGAATCCAAAGTTCCCAGATGAGTTGGAAGTGTTGGTAGCAGAAATGTCCTGAGTAAAGTCCACAGTCATCTGATGCATTAGTCCAACTTAAACTCCCCATGTCATGTGGGAGAGTTGTGTTGCATTTGACAGGGTGAACAGTTTGCACACAAAGGAGAATTTCCAGAACAGGTGTTGGGTTCCTGGGGGATGTACATGGCCATCGGCCTCTCAGTTGTCCTTCCTCGGACGGCCCCTCTTCTTTCTGGGGGACCCTCACGTGCAGGCCGCTGCGGTGCAGAGGACTCTCCACCAGAGTCATCCTCCCTCCCTGTGGCAGTTGCAGTTGTTGCGGCACCAGATGTTGTGGGCACACAGGGAGGTGTGGCCATGTTGGTGCTAATCTGGCGGAGGCATGTCAATATGTCCCTCTGCACCGCTGTCAGTTCTTCCAATGTGTCCCACTTGGACTCCATGCGAGACATGTGTGTCTCCACACGGGACATGTGGGAGTCCAAGCGGGCATGATGGGCAGCCTGCTGCTGTTCAATGTCCTTGAGGATCCCCACTACCTGGCTGACCTCTCCGGTGCTATTCTGGTATGCATCAGCAATGCGTACCAGTTGTGGGTCATCATGCAGTCCAGACCCCTCTGAAAACAGCGACCTCTGCCTACCACCCCTCCCACCACCCCTGGCCACACGTGCGGGACCTGCGGTGGCACGCACAGGTGACCCTAGGCCCCCTTGGGGGTTGGTACTGGGGTTGTTGTCCGTTGCTTCACGGTGGGCCGGGGTCCCTGTGCTGTTGTCATTGGTGGTCCTTGGTCTGTCCGTGTCGGCGAGGGTGGTCTGTCTGTTGGCAGTTGTTGGAGGAGTGGGTGTAGGGGGTGCAGATGGTGGTCCTGCTGGTGCTGCATGATGACTCACACCGGAGGGGCCAGGTAGGTCTTCGCCATCCGAGGAGGGCAGAGGCTGTTCCACACCAGAGAGCTCAGGGTCCCCGGAGCCTGGGACAGGGACTCCTCATCGTCTGCTGCTGTGTCCCCATCATCACCTGTTTTTGGAAGAGACACACAATGTATGTTATGTTTCTACAGGCATCAATGGTTCAAACACCTGACAGTTGTGACTGTACCTCTGGATTAAGCCTGGACGTAGTTCGCGAAGTAGCGCTACGCGAAGCTACGCAAAGTGCAGCTCGCACTACGCGAGCTACGCGTAGCACTACGCGAACTGCGTAGTGCATTGTTCGCAATGATTGCACAGTGCCGGATGCTTGTCCGCACTGTGCAATCATTGAAAACGGCATCTTGCACAGTGCGAGCTGTCTTTTACTGCCGCTCGAGTAGATTTTTACTCGAGCGGCAGCTCTCAACGCGGACTGGTAGTTTCTCATCGCGAGCGGTCGCGAGCATACGCGACCATTCGCAATGAGAAACCTGACCTCCCCGCGTTGAGAATCTCGCCGGAGGTTTATTTTCCACGCTCGCGATCGGCAACTTGATGTTGCTGATCGCGAACGAGGAAAAAGTCTCGCCGGGATGTCATTTTGCTTGCTCGCGGTCGCCAACTTGACGTTGAGGACCGCGAGCAAGCAAACATGACCGCTGCACTACGCTACGCTAAGCTACGCGTGTTTGCACTGTGCTACGTGCAATTGCGACAGCAAGTAGCGCAAACTTCGCAAACTACGCGAGCGTAGCGTAGTGCTTTGCCCAGGGATACTCTGGATACGGGCCTGTACATTGCATTGTCCTAAGTTGTCACAGTCAGAGGTTGATATTGGTGTAGCACATTGTCCTGCCAACATGAAGCATTTCAATGTGAATGTTGAGGTGTGTGCATGGCCAGCATTGGTGGTATTTGGTTGACATCCGGACCTCCTTCTCCCTCCAGCCCAGTTATCCCACCATGAAGCATGCCACCCTTGCAGTGGGAGCAGGTTGACTCTCAGGATCTCAGTCAGTGGTGTCCTGCTGTTGGTTGGTGCCCAGTTCCCAGCAGGGCCTTGTGCTCCCCACAACAGAGCACCATTGTCAGACATCTTTGAAGTGGCTTTTCACTCCCTGTGAGGTGTGCATGCTTCAGTGTGAGTTTGCCGGGCCATGTGGGTGGGGGATGTTGAGCTGTGACTACCACTCCCATCATGCTATTGCCTACACCCCCCTACCCAGCATGCCCATACTTCCTTCCTTTTGAGTCGACTTCACTGTGTGTGAGTGTGACAGCAATGGCAAGATGGCTGACAGTGGTGTCCTGTTGTTTGTTGGTGCCCAGTTCCCAGCAGGGCATTGTGCTCCCCCACAACAGAGCACCAGTGTCAGACATCTTTGAAGTGGCTTTTCACTCCATGTGAGGTGTGCATGCTTCAGTGTGAGCTTGCTGGGCCATGTGGGTGGGGGATGTTGAGCTGTGACTACCACTCCCATCATGCTATTGCCTACACCCCCTTCCCAGCATGCCCATACTTCCTTCCTTTTGAGTCGACTTCACTGTGTGTGAGTGTGACAGCAATGGCAAGATGGCTGTCAGTGGTGTCCTGTTGTTTGTTGGTGCCCAGTTCCCAGCAGGGCCTTGTGCTCCCCACAACAGAGCACCAGTGTCAGACATCTTTGAAGTGGCTTTTCACTCCCTGTGAGGTGTGCATGCTTCAGTGTGAGCTTGCTGGGCCATGTGGGTGGGGGATGTTGAGCTGTGACTACCACTCCCATCATGCTATTGCCTACACCCCCTTCCCAGCATGCCCATACTTCCTTCCTTTTGACTCTGCTTCCCTGTGGGGTAGTGTGCCTGTGCTGACAGGATGGCTGACAGTGTTGTCCTGGCGTTAGTTTGGCTACAAGTCCCAGAAGTGTCCCTGTGCTTCACACAGCATAACCCAGGGTGGTGGTTCTTTGTGGGATATTTAATTAGAGTGTGAGGCAATGCATTCTCCCAGGTGAGTTGTGTGGAGTTTGTGTTAAGGGTGTGTGTGAGAACAGCTGCTGGTGACTATGGTCAGTGCTGTCAGTCCTCCTTCCCACCCAGCCAGATATCCCACCATGGAACGTGCTTCCATTGCAGGGAGTGCAAGTTTGCTTTCAGGATGTCAGTCAGTGGTGTCCTGCTGTTGGTTGGTGCACAGTTCCCAGCAGGGCCTTGTTCTCCCCACAGCAGTAGCCAGTGTCAGCCATCTTGTCAGTTCTTTTCCACTCCCTGTGATGTGAGCATGGTTCAGAGTGGTGTTGATGGGCCAATTGTGAGGGTGAGCAATATCTGTGACTACAACTCCCATTATGCTATTGGCTACACTGACTTCACCAGCATACACAGAATTCCTTCCTTTCAGTGAGCTTCCCTGTGAGGTGGTGTTCTAGTGGTGGCAAAATGTCTGACAGTGTTTGTTGGTTAGATTTGTGCCGCTGCCTTGCTCTATTTGTTGTTGGGTTTGTACATGTCATGACACAGTTACATATCACTATGGGATGGCAGGTATTGTGTTTGTCTAACTAACATACACATCTTGGGATGATTATGTTTTGGTTACTGTGGCTTTGCTAATGGTGCATGGTTTGACTATCCCCTTGACAGTGATGTGTGTGTATTGTCACACGATATTGGGTATATTGGTTGTGTACTCACCAGGCTCTGGGATGTTTGATAGTCCATGTACGCTCTCTGGTGGTAGGATGGCCCGCACCTTCTCCTCCCAGGGCCTGAGGTATACTGGTTTGGCAGGAGGGCCACTGCCGGTGCGATGGCTCAAGGTGTAATCATTCTTGAGTAGGGCCTTGACCCTCCTGCGCACATCATACCACCTGTTCTAGATGTCTTCCTTTGTGCACAAACATGGTGATTGTGCGTTCACCCTGTCGACGATCCTCTCCCACATCTTGGTTTTCTGCGACATGGGGGTCTGTTGGACGAGTGTACCAAACAAGTGTGGCTCTACCCTGAGGATTTCATCTACCAGCACTTCCAATTCACTGTCTAGGAACTTTGGATTCTTCTTTGGGGGCATGGTGATGGGTGGTGGTGGGGATTGGTGTGTGTGAGTGTGCAAGTGAGGGTAGGTGAGTGTCAGTTTTGCTGGGTGTATGTGAGGGTGCTATTAGGGAGGTGCTAATGGTGTGTGGCTTGTGTGATGGATGAGTTGTGGGTGTGTCTGTGGTTGCTGTCTGATGGTGTTCTGTGCTGGCAGGTCAGTTGAATTTGCAAAGGATCATGGTAGGGATTTGTGGCCTTCATATGGGTGGAGTTGTGGTTGTGTCTTTGTTCCATTCCCCCCCAGTATTTATTGACTTTGTCATTGCTTGTTTGGCCCTTTTTTTGTATTTTTTCCTTTGTAGTTTTGGGGCATGTAGGAGACGTTCTTCTGACCGAGTAGGACGCTGCAGTTGGCTCGTGCGAGCTTCTCCGAGTCTTTCAAGCTGTGTTTCTGCTGTGTTTTATGTGCGGCGTACGCGTCGGTCGCGGAGTATTGGGTTGCTTCGGCTCGGTTTTGTATGCGTGTCGGTCGTACGGCTTGGGCTCCGTGCGACTCGGTCTGGTTTTACACGCATTGCATCGTACTGCGCGGGTCGGAGTTAGCGGGTACGTTTCTGTCGGGTTCATTCCTGGTGCGTGTCGGTCGGTTCGATTCGCGTGGTTTTCCGGCCGGATAGCTGGTTTCCGTGCGGTTCGGTCGTTCGGCTTGTGTTCCGTACGAGTCGGTCGTGATTCACATGCATTGCATCGTACTACGCGGATCGGGCAGCGCCGGTACGTGTCGGTCGGACTAAATTCCCGTACCTAGTCGGTCGGTACGTTTTTCGGCCCGAATCGGAATCGGCCCCTATGTCTCTATCAGTAACATTGCCAATGCACCACTGTTCTACCCTGTGATACATGACAAATACTTGCCAACATTTCATGAACAAAAGTAGGTATGAATGTTCTGGTTATAAAATGATGAAATACCCTCTCCAGAAATTATTTTACATGGTTTTGCCTGATGATAACAAATAAACTGCAACTAAGACAACTTATTTCCTTTTAGGCCAGGGTTGTCCAATGTAGGTCAAGGATAGTTGGGTCTATGCAAGATTTTCAGGATATCTGCAATACATCTAAATGTAACTATTTTATATATTCAGTGGTTATGTTGAAAAGATGGCATGGATCTGGTGCTCCTGAAACTACAATGGGCACTCCTGCCCTAGGCATATGTAAGTTTCATCATTGTTGTTTCAGCATGGGATGTGTTTTTTGCACATCAGTTGCTCAACCTAATTAATTTATATGAAGATTATAAAAATATAAATTAGGTTTAGCAACTTAAATACGCATATCAGCATGTCTTTTACTAAGGGGCACAGCTCACAATTCTAATTATACAGAGATGTGAAGAATAATATACAGGTACAGAAGTGACTGAAAAGTATTTCCCATTTGAATTTTGAATTCTGGAATTGGACAATGGCATGGCTCTTTGTCGAATATATTTGTAATTTTTTTCAGCTTGAGAGAAATTAATTATTTCTATTGAATGCAAGGAAAAACATTTCCTCCCAACATCACATGATATTCAGTCTCATGAATTGATGCTTTTCAAGAGATGCCACAAGATAGCTTAGTGGGTTTTCATGTTACAAATTGCTTCTCAACCATACCAATTTCATTGGTGTATGATGTGCATTCAATTATTAGGCACATCTTAAACTTCAAAATAGTTTGTGTTAGATTTGGGGGTCTCTAGTTGGCAGAGGTAGGTACCTTTGACCAAATAGGGACCCTTGCGTCTAGTCAGGGTAAGGGATACACTCCTAAAATAACCCCTGCTCACCCCCTTGGTAGCCTGGCACGAGCAGGCAGGCTTATCTCAGAGGCAGTGTGTAAAGCATTTGTGAACACATACAGTAATATAGTGAAAACACTACAGATGGACACCACACAGGTTAAGAAAAATAAGTATTCTTTATGTAGACTTAACACAAGACCCAAACGACAAAAATCCAAAATACAGTATTCAAAAATAAGACTTTAGAATGGTAGAAATAGCTTAGTTCACTTTAGATTGTAAATGCGACACTTTACTCTCAATGTACCTTGGATGTGAAATGCAAAACAAACAAAAGGGGTCGCAGGGAAGGTGATGCGTCGGTTCCTTACATGCAAGAACGGTGATGCGTCGGTTCCTTGCTTCGGGGGAGGTGATGCGTCGGTTCCTTACTGCAGCGCAGGGGAGGTGATGCGTCAGTTCCTTACCGGAGAGGATGTGATGCGTCAGGTTCTTTACTGCGTGGGGAGGTGATGCGTCGGGTACTTACTGTGCTCCGATTACGATGCGACAAGATGGCGCCTCGATGCGATGCGACGATCCGGTGCGATGCGACAAATTGGCATCTTTGATGCGATGCGACAACGTTGGATGCGTGCGGCGAACTCAGTAACTTCTGGGCCGCGACAGGCCCTGCGACACGCTTCTCCGGTGATGCGCCTGCAACCTCTGCGGCAGCGACACGCTTGTCCGGGGATGCGACGCGCTTCGTCGGAGATGCGACGGCGAACAGATGCGGCGGCGGCGGCACGCTTCTTCGGTGATGCGACGGCAACTGCTGCGGCGGCGACACGCTTCTCCTTGTTGCGTCGCGCTCCCAGCGACATGCAGTCTCTCAGAAGGCCCAACACAACAGCAGGCACTTCAATTCCCAGCAAGGGAATTCAGGGGGGAGCTGGTAGTGAAGGCTTGTATCCCTGAGACTTCAGGCAGGAGGCAAGCTCAATGTTCAAGCCCTTGGAGATCTTCTTCAAGATGATGAAAGCACACTCAGTCCTTTTCTCCTTTCTTTGGCAATGAAGCAACCACTGCAGGCCAACCCCAAACAGCACACAGCACAGGGGTAGTCTCTCCTTCAGTTTCCTGGTTCTTCTCCTCAGCAAAGGTTCGTCTTGATTCCCAGAAGTGATCTAAAGTTCTGGGGTCTGGGTCCCCCTTTTATACACACAAATCCTTTGTCTCTGAAGGCAGAGAGTGTCTGTACCTAGTCCAAACCAGTTCTGGGTGCATTCTGCCAGTGCACAACTTCTTCCTTTGTCAGTGTGGGCCAGGGTCATCAGACGCACCACAGGAGGTGGAACCAGCATTGTGGAAGGCAGGCACATCCCTATTCAGGCCCAGGTGCTACTCCTCCCACCACTCCCAATGCAGATAGGTCTATTCAGCCTAATGCTGACTCACCCTGTCTCCTGGAGCCACCCCAGCCCCTGTCACTCACAAACCAGACATGCAATACACAACCTAGCAGAGGCAGGCTGGATGGTTAGGCAAGAAACTACCTACTTTCTAAAAGTGGTATTTTCAAACACAGAATGTTAAAACCAACTTCACTAAAAGATGTATTTTATCATTCTGAGTTCAGGCATACTAGATTTGTTTTTCTACCATGTTCCTGGGTCAGTTAGGATTATAAGATGTTATAATGAAATGCCCATTCTGGCCTATGGGAGCAGGTAGCCTTGCAATAGTGAAAACGAAAATGGCTGTAATTCACTATTAGGACATGCCACACACATCAGGGCATGTCCTACCTTTACATACAATGCACCTGCCCTTGGGCCTACTCTTAGGGTGACTAATATGTAGAAAAGGGAAGGTTTAGGGACTGGTAAGTGGGTGCACTTACCAAGTCAACATGGCAGTACTAGACTGCACATAGACTCTGCAATGGCGGGCCTGAGTCACACTTTACAGGCTGCTTATGTGGGTGGCACAACCAGTGCTGCAAGCCCACCAGCAGCATTTGATTTACAGGCCCTGGACACACACGGTGCACTGTACTAGGGTCTGACAAGTAAATCAAATAATCCAATCATGGAATCACTAATCTATACAACAATTTACCATAGGGAGCACTTGCACTTTGGCACTGAATAGCAGTGGCAAAGTGCCCAAAGCATCTAGACCAGCAAAAACATAGCAAAACACAGGAGGCAACAGCAAAAAAAATGGAAGGGAGACGCACGCCAATGGTGCCAGGTCTAACAGTTTGTATTCATTTTCCGCTATGTGTCCACTTGGGAACATTGTGTCAAGTTTAAAAGACAGGTCTGGGGAGGTGCATAGCCCTTAGGAGAGGGGGCCCTGGTTATACTAGAGTAGGGAATGATGTGGCACCTGATACCCAGGGTGTTGTGACCACAAAGAGAAATGAGGTGGATGGAGGAGTGTGTGCAACTGTCACCAAAGACAAAAATTTATGAATCATATATACTCAAGGAGTTAGTGTATCTGCTGCGTAGCTCTCTGCAAACATCTATGTATCACTTGCTAACAGCCTATGTGAAGGAATGCTCGGTGGAATTACAGTTTGCCCCCACTGAAGAAAATAAAAATCTCAAGGGAGTACATGACAACCCCACAGCCTCCTAGGTAGGTATGCGCTTTGTTGTTTAGCTCCCTTAGAGCCTATCGGCATGTACTTCAAGAGAGGGGTTTGTTTTTTTCCTGGCTACTCCCCTGGTATGCCAATTTTACCATGTTTTAGGGAGAGAGCACAATCACTTTATCACTGGTTAGCAGGGAAATGGTGCACAGAGTCCTAATAAAACAGATGGCAAAATTCTGGGGGGGAGACTGCAAAAAGAGCCAGATCCAATCCCTGTGCAATATCACATCACTAGTTTTGAATGCCTTCGGCACGTTAAAGATATGGTTGTCCAGCACTGTATCGCATCTTCCTGTTTCTCAGCTTTCATGTGCTGCATTATTCAGGGCACAGACCTTTTCTCTGATTCTCATCTCAATGACTCCTGTCTATCTCCAAATCAGCTCCCCCTGGGTCAATAAACCTGATCAGAGTACAGTTCTTTCAGCTCTATTCATTCATCTTCCAATGCAATATCTGTACGTACCCTATGCTAACAGAGGTTCTTCCCGCATCCCACCTGAAACACAAGCAGTAGGTGTAGTGCCCAGTCTTCTTATTCCTCAGGAATTACTACCTCTTAAATGTTGGGAGCCTTCGAATCACCTATGAATCTTCATTCACTTCAAGTCTGCCATATTAGGAGTCGATTTCCTTGCCTGTGGTAATCTATGCAGTCGCATTTGAGGGTGTGATAGCCGAAGGATTAATGGCAGCCATTTTCCTCATGGCCGTGCCACATCTCCCTGTTCCTATATATTTAAGGCTGGCTTTCAGTAGTGCTGAACTTGTCCTATCCTTGAAGTGTGGTTCCACTACTGCTATCTATGTATGAACTTATGATCACTCACACAAACATATTGAACACATTCATTCCATCTTCTATTCAACTATTGTTAGACCTGGCTTTTTCAGCGAGTTTACCTCCAGACTTGTTGCTTTTTGGCCTCCTGTTTTTGATGCTGTTTTTGTTGGTTTTAAGACTATGGGCACTTTACCACTGCTATTCAGTGCTAAAGTGGATATGCTCTCCATGTGCATTGTGTTTATGGATTGGTGTTTCCATGATTGGCTTGTTTGACTTACTACTGAGTCCCTAGTACAGTGCACTGTGTGTGCCCAGGGCCTGCAAGTCAAATGCTGCTAGTGGACCTGCAGCACTGATAGTGCCACCCACACAAGCAGCCTTTCAAAAGGGTCTCAGACCTGCCACTTTAGTGTCTGCGTGCAGTTTTTACCAAGGGTGGGCAGAGTTTGCAGAGTTGCACTACGCGGAATTCCATAGAGTTGTTTAAAAACTCTGTGGAATTCCACGGAGTTCCGCTATGCCCTACCAAGCAATGGAGGAGGTCGGAAAACATCGAGGACCACCGCAGTGGAGCTTTATTCACAACACAGACATGCATACCAAAGAAAGATGTGCACTTGTTTGAGAGCTATGCAATGCTGCTATATAAATTTTCAATATGCAACTTATTCTGTGCTCTGCAATTCATGCTTGCAGCAAGTGTCCACTGCACCTAGGTAGCCCTTCCTTTCACGTGCACGGGGGTTGTATGTAGATGGCGAGACTCACCTGGGTATTATGGTTGGTGCTGGTTCTGCCCCTGAGCAATGTGATATGTGTAGAGTAAGCAGCAACAGGAGTCCCAGAGAAGCAGCAGCAACTCCGCCGTCAGCCGGATCTGATGATTCTATCTTGTGAATCCTGTTGTAGACAGGGGTGCTGCTGACAGTGAGGTGGTACACCTCTGTCCCTGCCCGGCAAGAAACTGCAGTACACCTCTGTCCCTGCCCAGCAAGAACTGCGCCTCCTTCCCGCTCTTTGGACTGGAGGTGCTCAGAACACACTGGCATGCAGTCCGGGGATCCTCCCGTTGCACCTGCAGCTGGACTCCCACTCGCCCCCTTCCTCAGGTGACCCACCCTGCGGAAGCCTTGTATATAGGCAGATCTTGCGCATGCCCTATGGCTGATCGGGGACGTGCTTGGACTTGTCGCCTTCCGGATAACGTAGCAGCTGTTCTGTATTGCCTGCGCTGAGCAGTTGGTTCCTGAATCCTAATCAAGCTGGATCCTAGGGGTGGCAAGATAAGTTAACAGCTCTCATCTTCGTGAATCATATAGATTCCCATCTGCTTTTTAAATTAGTTTATTCATCCCTAATAATTCAGGCCTGTCATTCTTTCTCCACCCTTCCTGAATATGGAGGTCTGACAGACTAATCGGTTTGGGGTTTGAGGGCGGGTGGGCTGAAATGTCTACGTGTGTGCATGATTGCCACTGTGTGCAATGGCTGAACACTATGGAGTGTTGTAAAATACTGTCTGGAAGACTGAATGATCTTATGTGTAGATGATGGTTGCTACCACTATGATAATACGTGTTTTTGAGGATGCCCTACATTCTATTTCATTTAATTTCATTGATTTTAGAATCAAAGAACCAGTGTTATCAGAACAAAATGTGCCTTGTGAATGTGACTACCTTGAAAAAAGTAAATGCACAATCGTAAAAGGTCACTGTAATTTTACCAGTTTATCTCTTTTGTAAAGATTGAACAGAATGGCTGGGCTTACTTTTATGTTGGGGCACAACAGCTTTTCCCGATATTACCAGCGAGGTATGAATTAGGGGTGGGCCAGTGCCGGTAAACTCCGCTATGCTACACGGGAGGTGGAGTTTTTGCCCGAACTCCGTGTTCCAACCACAGTGCGGAGTAAAAAAAACTTTGCAAGCTCTGCCAGCGGAGCGGAGTTCACTGCCCACCATTAGTTTTCACTACAATGTCGACTTGGCAAGTGCACCCACTTGCCAAGCCCTAACCTTCCCTTTTATGACATGTAAGTCACCCCTAAGGCAGGCCCAAGGTACCACTATGGGCAGAGTGCAGTGTATGTTAAAGGTAGGACATGAACTGGTGTGTGGGACATGTCCTGATAGTGAACTACAGTGTAATTCATTTTTCACAATGGAAAGGCTATCTGTCCCAAAGGATAGAATTGGAGTTTATTTATAATATCTTATAAGTATAACTTCCCAATGGGACACAGTAGAAAGATGGAGTTTAGTATGCCTGAACTCAGAATATAAAAATGCATCTTTTAGTAAGGATGATTTTTATATTGTGTGTTTGAAAATACCACTTTTAGGAAAGTGAGTATTTTCTTGCTTAGCCATTCTGTGTGCCTCTGCTGGTTTGTGGATTGACTGTCTAGCTTTGGAGTGACAGGGGTTGGGGATGTGCTTTCTCTTCAGACAGCCACTGGGAGGTTGAGGTGTGTCTTTCCTTTCCTGGATGAGTCTGGGCTGGGCTAAATAGACCTCAGCTGCATTTAGAGTAGTGGGAGGAGATTTCCTTGCACCTGAGTAGGCCTGGTCTGCCTTGGACAATGATGTCTCCACCTCCTGCCAGGAAGCTGGACCAGAGAGGACAGAACTGGTTTAGACTGAGCACATAGCCTTTCTGCCACAAGAGAACAAAGAGAAATGCAGTATAAATATTTGGGGCCCAAACCCCAGAGCTTTAGAACTTAATTGGATCAAGGAACCTGCCAAGAAGAAGAGCTGGGTAAGCTATGAGGAGAGACTACCACTTTGCTGTGCCCTTTGCTGTGTTGGCCTACAGTAGTTGCTTCTGTCTTGGGCAGAGAAAATAGTTCCACAACATCCGGAATACGGGAATTAGAAACCTAACCATAGGAAGAACAGGGATTCCACTGAACATGTGTGAAAAGCCCTCTTTCCAGAAAGAAAAATTCTTTTCTAGAGTCCCCTTACTCACCAGGATTACCCCTAGGTGGCATGCTTCATCATTGGGGTCCTCTCAATCCGCTGCGGATTGAGGCGTGCTGCGACTTGCGAACTACGTAGGAGCACTTCGTTTTTGGAAAATGTGTGGTGCAGTGATGTGGAGTGGGAAAAATAGATTAAAAATACCTAGCTAGTGAGCTAATATTTTATTCCTGCTCCTAGTCGGTATGTTTTAAAATCAGGGGTTAATACTAGGGATAGACCTAATTGTAATGAGTATGGAGTCCCTAGTACTGGGTCGACATGTTTCGAGCTTTCCCCTAAAGCTCTTCTTCAGGACAAGTAACTTTTAACAACAAGATGAGTTGGGAGTTACACAAATTCACTAACTGCAATACCACAGGGGTTGTGTACTTGATCACATGCACATGTAACCTACATTATGTGGGTATGACCACCAGAAAGGTCAGCACCAGGATAGGAGAACACCGCAGCAACATCAGGTGCCACCGGGTCACCACAAAAATGGCGTCACATTTCAATGAAGTGAAACACACCCCTAACGATCTACACTGGGTAGTGTTAGAACATCTCAAACACATTGATAATCTAGAAAAAAGATTGCTAGAGAAAGAGCAGCGGTGGGTGTATAAATTGCACACGGACACTGAAGGATTGAATGATGATATCCCGTGGGGGCAGTTCGCTAAATGAATCAAGAATACACCTTCTGCCAGACTTAGTAGATTGTTTGAGTATACCACTCTACTCACAATGTAACAGAAGTAAAGGTCATACCGCACGTGATACTCACACTAACGTAAATCATAACGCTAATAACACATGGGTACCACTTCATCTAGAATGCCCAATTACCCAGGAAGGCCCCATCACCATTCCACTAGCAGCGGCTCTTTTGTGAACAGCAGACTGCCTAACGGTGGCATTCAGACTCCAACTGACAACTACGAGTCTACTATTCCATACATGATATCTTACATTATCTAGTAATCGGGCATTATTTATGACTTCCACCTAACAAGACATGAGGTTTAGTCATTACATGATGTACATACAAGCTATTCTGAGAAGAGCGCAGTCCAGCTGTTAAGTCTAAGGGTCTTGCGCATCATTCTGTTGTACCGCATTATCCAGGAATCTGGCATTTTTTTTATGACTTCCCCTAACACGACGTGAGGTTTAGTCATTTCATGATGCACATACAAGCTATTCTGAAAACAGATGAACTGTTATGTCTAAGGGTCTTGCGCATCAATCAGATGTACCATTGCGCTCGCAACATAATCACTACTCTACATCGTACTTGAGTGTCTAAATTTGTCCCCTTTATAAATTTATCCCCCATGTTAGTTATTTTTCATTTTCAGCTTTTTGTCCACAATACCCGACAATTTGGTCATTCGCCTAAGATGGCCCCGCTCCATTGCCAGTCACAGCAGCCATTTTGTGAGAGACACTGTCTAGTTTTTGAAGTAAGCATGACTAGGCTGATCCGGGTCTATTTCATTCACCCAATATGGCCACGCTCCATTGCCAGTCACAGCGGCCATTTTGTGAGAGACAGGGTCTAGTTTTTTGAAGTAATCATGACTAAGATGTTCCGGGTCTATTTAATGGCCACCGGGAGACAGACGCGGTACGATGCGGTCTCCAGGGGTGCCATCAGGTCATTTTCCGAGAGGAGTGCTTTGACGAAGTAAGTCCAGCCAGACCGGTTTTGACCTTATTTCTCAATTTTCCAAGGAAATAATAAGGTTTCTATTTTCCTTCCAGGATAAGCTAAGGCACCGGGAATTTTCTCCCCGGTTCCTATCTCATTTACCTTTAGGAAACTCTAATGACCATCTCTATGTCCCCATTACCATTTTAGGGTGTGACTACAAGCCCCTCTACCCCTGCAGATCATGAGGCATATTTCTGCCTAAACAAAAGTTTGTGTCATTGATATGTAATGCTATTTTTTGTTATAAGTTGTATGTCACCTGGTGTCTTTTTTCATGAGTGCTTTTAAACTGCAATTTGTACATAACCACTTTTCTTCACAAAGACATTGTGTGTGATTGATTTCTTCCACCACAGATGATCGCACAAAATAGCTGTTAAGTACACCCACTATAGAGGAGTACATTGATCGAGATACAACGCCACATATATGTAGGGCCTTCCAGCTTGGCTGGTAGGCAGGCTTTTTTAATTTTCCTTTTGCTTTATTTCCTACAGATACAGCGTGTCAGTGTACAACCGTATGCATTAAGTATCAGGTGAACACACATTAGGTGTGCACCCCATTGTTTCCTATTCACAAGATTCTTTAGGAGTGGTATGCACCTGGCTGGCCCTCATGTGGTCCTAAAGAAGAGCTTTAGGGGAAAGCTCGAAACATGTCGACCCAGTACTAGGGACTCCATACTCATTACAGTTAGGTCTTTCCCTAATATTAGCCCCAGATTTTAAAACATACCGACTAGGAGCAGGGATAAAATATTAGCTCACTAGCTAGGTATTTTTAATCTATTTTTCCCACTCCACATCACTGCACCACACATATTTTCCAAAAACGAAGTGCTCCTACGTAGTTCGCAAGTCGCAGCACGCCTCAATCCGCAGCGGATTGAGAGGACCCCCAATGATGAAGCATGCCAACTAGGGGTAACCCTGGTGGGTGAGGTGACTCTAGAAAATAATTTTTCTTTCTGGAAAGAGGGTTTTTCACACATGTTCAGTGGAATCCCTGTTCTTCCTATGGTTAGGTTTCTAATCCCGGTATTCCGGATGTTGTGGAACTGCATTCAGTAAGGAGGGTGAACCTAACCTTAACCTCCACCTCCCCCCGTTTTTTGATTGTGTTGGGCAGAGAAAGGACTGGACTGAACTTTCTGTAACTTTTTCTGCTGAGTGCCTCCAAGGGCTTGAAGTAAAGCTTGCGCCCTGTTCAAGAAGTCTCAGGAACATCAAAGACTTCACCTTCCTCTGGGTACTGCCTCTGGGACCGTGCGTTCCAGTTGCCATAGAGGGGAACTGCAGTCCGATGCCGTCACTGACACCGCTGCTGGCTCTGTGATCTGAAGACACCGCGGAGGGAACTGCCGCACTTAGCACCACAACCCCGGTTTTTCCGACGACGATGACTGCCGCCCGAGCCGCTGCTTGCTCCGCGACCTGTGGGCACCGCACTCTGCACTGCCTCGGTTCACTCCACCGCCCAGGTCTCACAGACGACGGCGCTGCAAGCTGACATCGCCACCACTGCCTGCACTGTGGTTTGGGGGCACTGCTCGTAAGTTACATGACGCACCGCCCCATCCCACACCTCAGTCTGGGCCCACCGACGCCAGCTCCCATCGACCGACACACCTGCCTGCACCGTGACCTATCAGCACCGCAACGAGCACTGCTCCACTTCACACCGCAACCGCGACGGTTGCCGCCACCGGCCCGCACTGACGCGGTCGGCCGGAACCAAAGGTACAAGGCTTCTGACACCGACGCCGGTCCGCCCCAACGCGGTCCACTGAAACTGTTGAATTTCATTGTTTTCAGCACTGCGGTAGCACCGGACGGAGCTACCGACTTGAAGGAAATGCATTTTTTAATGTTATTTGTGCATATTTTGATTATTGTATGTTGGATTTTTGTCTTTTTGGTCTTGTTTGATTTAGATAAAGATTACTTATTTTTCTAAACTGGTCTGGTGTCCATTTGTAGTATTTTCACTGTATTACGATATGTGTGCACAAATGCTTTACACACTGCCTCTGAGATAAGCCTGTCTGCTCGTGCCAAGCTAACAAGGGGGTGAGCAGGGGTTATTTTAGAAGTGTATCCCCCTTATCGTGACTAGAGGAAGGGTCCCTATTTGGACAAAGGTGCAAACCATTGCCAACTAGAGACCCCCATTTCTAACAACTATGTATCTATGCACTTACTCAGCTATTAATCATTAACTCAACCAGTCACTCACTCATTCATTCACTCACATTCACCCACATCCACTCACATAATCACACACACACACATGCTCACATGCACAAACACACACATACACACTCTCTGTCACAATTCAATAAATAAGCAAATGTACTTTTAAAATAGCCAGACCTATTGGCTTAAAAAATGCTTGCTTTTATATGCATTTATCAGGGTATGCCTGAGGTTATGTCTTTCTACCATAACCAATGATAATCTGCTACTGATATTGTGTTTATTTCCATTTTTTGTTGCTCAGTTGTTGTTATTAGAACAGCTGTGTACATGCAGCATTGTAATAAAGAATTAAGGGAATAAATGGTGGTGAATCATTTTCTGATTATAAGCAATTTCAGAATGATAATTTGTGGTATAATTAGTTCCTGTTTGTAAGCAATTCTTTTAGTAATCAAATGTAAGAGGCCAGTCTGAAAATAGTTTAATGGAGGAAATTTGAATACCATATGCAGCAAGTTTCCTTCACCTATTTAATAGGGTAATATTGTGAGCAAGTGAATTTAGTTTTTCTTTACTTTTGTGTTAGCCCTCATATGGTGTTGTGTGATCTCTTTGAGCTTTTTTAATATAACACATTTTATTGAGTTAAAATACTGAAGGAGACCGAATAAAGAAAAAATAGGTATCTGACATTGTTCACTCCAACCATTCTAACTGCCAATGTTCATGACAATGTTCAATCTCTGAGTCTCAACCTCTCGGAGCATACTCATGCATTGAGTTTCATAATTATGAATTTCCTCCTCCAGGGTGACCGTCATAGGCTCCACTGGGTCCATAACCATCCCCCCGTTTTGACCCCATATATTCCAAATTTTATAGTTTTTTTGTGGGCACCCTCTAGCCAGAAAAATAGGTCTTCCCATATTCATACATGATATAGGCCTTTCCTCCATCCTTACACTGATGGCACGTCCCTCTCTGTCCATCTCCATGCAATATCTTTTTCACTACTAGGAGCCCCCACCACAGCAGCGCCATTGTATATATATATATATATTAGTCCCGAGATCTGTCTTATATATGAAGAATAGTAAACTTGAGGTCAATTAACAATTTTCATCTCAGCACTGAGCTCAAGGAAGAAAGGACTCCCTCTCGGAAAGGACGGATCATGCTGCATTCTCATATCATGTGTAACAAATCTCCACTCTGAGAGTTGCACTTCTGACACGTCAGTGAGGCCACCGCACTAATTTTCTACAACTTGTACCATGTGACATATACTCTCTGTAAATATTTTAGCTGAATGAAGCAGTACTTTGAAACAAAAGAAGATTCCCTTGAGGATGCCCTGGCCTCACCCCAGTCCTTTTCAGAAACTGGTCCCAAGCAATGTTCCCTCTAATTTTTTTCCTCTGTGTGCTGCAGTGTAAGGTCTCTGTGCACTGCAGCCAAGGCTATGTGCGCCAGGAACCCGACCGCGCGTGTGGGTGCAGTGACAAATACCAGTGCAAATTATGAGTATTCATGTTAATCGTAGCACCAGTCATGCGCTGCAATTAACATGAATACTTTCTCAGAGGTACACAATATGCCCTGCACAGGGTCAGCCTTAGCACTGGTGGCGCCTTGTGTGACAATGTTTGTTGGCGCCCCCTAATGACCGCCTCCGCCAGTGATTCCCTCACTACTACCCTTTAACAGTGCCCCTCAAGTCTCCATTACCACTCTCTCTGAGATGCATTTAATTCACTCTATAGCGCCACTCATACCAGTGTAGGGACTACTTTACATTGCACACACATTAAACAGAGACAATGGATCATAGGTATGTAAATCAGCGTATAAGAAATGTTAAATATGACAGAGGACTGCAAGGTATAGGAGTGACATGTTATTCATACTGGTAGGCAGTATAGTTTAATCGTGCTTTGTCTGGAGAAGCACAAACTCGGAATTTAAAATGTAACACCATGGTTAGGGTTTCTCTTTAATAAGAATCGCTTTGTACCCAAATGAACCCTTTTTGCAACATTGGGATAATAAATGGCTGGTGAAAAAATATACTACACATTTCTGGCACCTGGAACTTTTCAACCCATCACAGCCAGAGTGGCAGGAGTATCTCAGGCATCCTTCTCGAGGTTCCTCCCCACTGTCCTGGATGCCAGCATAAGACCCACCCTCCAGTACCTCTACTTCTCCAACACCAGCAACAAACAAGGCTTTTATGCCATTGCAGGATTCCCACATGTGTTGGTGGCAATGGAATGCACACATGCGCAACTTGTGCCTCCGGTGGCTACATCCCATATCTTCTGCAACAGAAGCACACCTGTTCCATGAACGTGCAGGCAATTGAGGGCCATCTGGGCCTTTTCATCAACATCCTTGCCAAGTACCCGGTCAGTGCACATGACTCATTCAACTTCTGGCATTCTGCCATCAATGAGCGGTTTCAGAATGGGACCTATGGGAATGGCCTGCTTGTTGGTAAGTACATCTCAAGCACATGACAGACCACAAGTCAGTCAATCATGTAGGAATACATTGACATATCAGTCTTGGTTTGAATGACACAGTGCATACGATGTTGGTGTTGCCCGATATACTTTTCCCATACTACATGTCATATGAGCAACACATTTCCTAGAAGCCACACATGTTGACACCACCTAAGCCACTGTGAGCCACATGTATAATTCAACTGGGCTAATGGAGTATCACTAATCATGATGCTCTGGTGGAGCAGCTACCCCAATCTAGTCAATTTGGCAATGCTAAGCATGTATGCATGACATTGCAAGGCCTCATAGGTATGCAGTACTGCAAGCCACACCAAAGTGCATCTCTCATTCACCCTACGTTAAGGAGGTCTACCATGGGCCTTGCAGTGGCCTTTCTCATCCAATACCAATGAAGATCGCACACATTTAGACACATCCTATCTACAGGGACCCTGCGACAGTGTGCAAATAGTATGCCTCCCAAAACGAGGTGAAAAGAGGATACATAATCACATGTCTCATTCTTATGTCCAATTATAATATATCCAGCATTCCGCATGACACATTGAAGGAGGAAACCGCACAGACTATATGCAATTGGTGCTGGAATGTGTCCCTTAAAGCATGATGTCATATCTGAACACTATCCGACACAAGTGCACCATGGTGCAAGGGGGGTGTTGGCACTAGTCACTACCATGTGATGTTGCAAATGTGGACAAACTGGTTGCACTGTGTATAAACTGAAAGGCACATTCCAAAACTTCATTTTGGATGCAGGTTAGCTCAGCCTTTTCCTATTCATTGATGCCCAGTGGCTACAAATGCTACATGAGGCCCTGTGGGCATAATCAAATGTGTCAAAGACCCCCACATATGTAATAACTAGTTAAATGAGGCTTCCAAACACAATGTTGAAGCAAGGCAATCCCAGTCTACAGTCTGTGTATCCCATGTCAATCCCATGGGCAGAAGGCATAAAGATGTCTCTCTGACATGTAAAACTGAGAAATATAGGCATATATGAAACTCACAAGATCAACTCAACTACACTACATTATATCACACATCATATGCACACATCACATCCAATGTGCACAACATGTAGCATTTTTGGTGCAAAACCACTACAGCAGTCATCCAAGGTGCCAGACTGTGCAGCAAGGTGCCCCCTCATGCACAAACTACAACCCCCATGACAGCCAACAATACAGTTCTCAGGGAAATAATGTGACTGTCATGGAGATATGCTGCACTGGTTTTGCCTGCACAGTCACACAACCATGAGCACTGAATCATGTGGAAGATATAGCCTACAGTGTCCCCAAGATGTGTGCCATTGTAGTGTACGCAGTCTATCTGTCGCACTGTACAGTGCAACATTAACACATATCTAATAACACTTGTGTACTGTCACCATAGTGAAGTCTGTGCACTGCCATGTGTATACTACCATGTCCCATATTTACATACACCCACTATCCTCCCAGGGCTGAACACATAGAAAAATGTTTACTAACATTATCAATACAAAATATGTGTGACAGAAATAAGACACATCACCAGCTACTGTTACATGTTGTCAAATCAGACAGGTATCATTTCAGGATTTGCAATAGTCGACACAATAGATGATTGTGAGACATGTGACTACTTTATTTATTTATTGCATATAGTTAGTTAAAACCATTACAATTTTGTGATAAAAATCATCGATTTGTCAAAAACAATGATCAGATACTAAAAGGAGAACATGTCCCTTTTACAAAGTTCTACATTCGCCAACATTCATCAGCAATAATCAGTGTACTAATTATTTCTTGATTTTGACCATCTTTTGTCCTTTATCTAAAATCATGTGCTGGGATCATAGGCAAAATTGCAATACGACTAAACAATGTGACGCTCATTGTAGGTGGTCATCAGATTTCATTGCAATGATTGTATGCAAAAAGTGCAAATGTGCGAGAATCCTCAACTGCATAGCTAAAAACATGTGCAAAGTGCAAATGTAAAGTAAGTAGTACATGACCTCAAAATCCTGTCCAATATCATGTGCATTAATTTCAGGATGTTAACAGTCATCAAAATTGCAATACGACTATACAATGTGACGCTCATAGTAGGATGGTCATCAGATTTCATTGCAATGATTGTATGCAAAAAATGCAAATGCGCATGAATCCTCAGCTGAATAGCTAAAATCATGTGCAAGATACAAATGTAAACTAGGTATTACAAGACCTCAAATTCCTGTCCAATATCATGTGCATTAATTTCAAGGTGTTAACAGTCTTCTATTTCATGGTTAAAGACCACGTGCAAATAGCAGGTGTAGTTATCTTCTATTTCAAGGTTAAAAGCCATGTCCAAATAGCAGGTGTACTTGTCACTGTGCTGCTAAAACAACACTCATGTGAACGCTATGTGTTTGATTTTAATAATAATTAACTAACTTTCTGCAGAAATCTAGCTGCCCTGCATGAGGTCTGTAGTGAATAGCTATTCAGTAATAGCATTATGGCCGGTCGACATGATCTGACTTGAAAAGAGCGGAATACATGAAGTAAATAATGCTGCCTCAAATTGTTCACAGCTGGGCAAATACACACTAGGTGTATGAGGGACTGTTCAGCCTGTCCACAAAGTCTGCAAAGCATGGTTGGCCATGATTGTTTCCATGTTGGGACCTGGTCTTTTGAGGCGAAAGCTCCCAACCTGATCAAAAGTAGCTGATGCTGGATTGATGGAGTTATGTGTTGGACGAGATACGGCTGCGGTGATCGGATCTCATATGAAGACAAAACCGTCCAGCCATGTTTTTTCCTCGATAGAGCGTCTTTATCCATTATCCAAGCCTTTTGTTTTGATGCATCGTTGGCTATTTTTTTTTAATGCGGTAAAACTATAGTCGGTGTTCCAGGCGTCATGCATGTCGAGCATTGTTAATGCTTGTTTGAGTACGGTGTGCCAGACTTTTCTTCCTTTGGGTTGGTTCTTCATTTCTGTCCAACAGTACCCCAACAAGGAATCCTCTTGTGCTGCTTTTAATTTCCAGCACATTTTTATTATTGCCGCTTGTCTGACCGGGTGTTGGTTTGATACTACTCAATAGCAAAGAGACTACCCTCATTGGTGACCAATCATCACCTGCATGACATTATCACTAAGCTGAATGACAAATAGTAAGTGAACTTCAGAGGACAGCACACTTGTATGTGTAGCTCTTTGTCAGCCATTGCCAATTCCAACTTGCCTGTATGCCACACAAGGTCATAGCATGTTCATGGCAGTTTGCAAAGTGTATGAGTCAAGCGGGACACAGTCCAGAATGGAAATTAATGTTAGGCTAACCCTTCTCACGAGTCTTGACTAATACAAAACCTACTTTCTTTGCAGCAGACCAAGGTTACGCTCTGATGCCGTGACTCATGACTCCTGTAAAGATCCCACAAACAGAAGCCCAGCGGAGCTACAACCATGCCCTATGCCTCACAAGGTCCATCATAGAGCAGACATTCGGAGTACTGAAATCACGCTTCCGAAGCCTTGAAGTGTCTGGGGGCAGATTGCTCTACTCCCCACCTATGGTCTGTAAAATAATCTTGGTCTGCTGAATTTTGTACAATATATGTGTCAGGACTTATGTACCATGGCCAGATGAGATTGGGGATCAGGAAATACCCGATGATGAAGAGGAGGAAGATGAGGAGCCTCAGCAACCTAGAGCATCAGTTGCAGCAATACGACGGAGGGACAACATCATCTATGAAACAAATTCTGAAGTATGATTGTCCAACATCATATGAAACAATGTTGAATGATTACACATTGTACATCAATCTACAAATAAAATGCCAGAGCACTACCACTGTATAAGCATTCGTATTCCATACTTACACTAAACCACTAAACTTCTGCATTTGTTCCACTACTATTTGTCACACAGATTATTTATGTAGCAATGTGTAACAAAAAGCATTGAACATCATCTGGTACAAATGAAATAGTGTGCATGCCAACTAACTGAAGCATTGCCAGCCACAATTACCATGGTGTGGTAACGTAGACAGGGGGCAATGACTGTGTGTGTCTCTCCTGATGCTAGCCATCTGTTAGGCCTCATACTTGTGGCCGAAAGTAGAGGCCACTCTTTGTATGATGAATTTGCATTATTCCACATAGGATGTTCATGGGAACACACTCACAAAACTACAGGCCACATATGCTACATCAACAAACTTACCCAGCTGTCACATCCATTAAGTTGTGCCAATTTACACAGACAAAATATACATACCATACTTTGCGAGAGCCACAGTGTTGCATGTGTACACCCGGTGCTATGCACAAGTAATACTGTCTTGATGCATAGTGTAGGTATGGAGCCATTTACGTAGTCTTACTGTCAGCAATATGTTGGAGGACACCAAGGCATGCATGGTGACCTACCATACACAATTTCCATGAATAAGGATTATGGTGGCCAAAATGATGACAGTCACTGTTCTGTGGGGTATGGCCCTTGGATACAAATGGCACTTATGCAAACAATCGATTGGCCCCATCCATACATCCCCTTTCAGGTATGTGCAGTCAATAGCTGCACACTCTCAAATTTTTACTACAACCTGATTCCTCCACTGTGGGACACAGCTCTATTTTGCTGTATGCTGAGTAGTTGTAGATGCGGTTGCGCTCACCCCATGGCAGTGGTAGTCTCTGGCATCCCTGGGGGAAGCTGATACAATGTCAATGTCAATGGCTGACATAAATAACTTAGCACACAGAGCACCTCTGGCAAGGTGTATCATTGTGCTACCACAGTGTTCGTGCACTATGCATAGTATGATCAATGAACCGAATGATCCCACACATATGTTCACTTAGTTACACACATATGACACATCTGAAAACACTTTAAACAGCTCACCTCTACCCATCACACATAAAATTGCATTCACTTTCAATATTTACATAGAGAGCACATCTCAAAACTTTAAAAAAATATAATGTAGACCTCTAGCATAAAAGAAAAGGATGCAACACCATTCAGCATGAAATATTTCTGATGCCGCGTAAGTGAAAAATGACACTTCCCCATCGACATGCAAATTAAAATTTTTTTTACATTGTTAGGCCTTTAGTGAAATAGACGTATGGAGCAGTTGTGTAAAAAAAAAAAAAAAAACTGACGTATAGGCTGAAAACGTGCCGCATCCTCCCAGGAAGGGAAGTAATGGCTAAAGGGAAGTGATGCAATGGATCCTGCATGCTGCAAACCTGGAACTGTAAATTTACTTTCACAATAAGTCACAGTTTTACTGTCTGTGCTTGGGAGTGATAGTGTTGGAGTTTTTGGAGTTGTTGTGTCATGTCCGCTGTCCCTGTTGTATCCCTTAAGTTCTTCTTGTGTGTATTTGTGGTATATTTTCATTTATTGTCCTGTGTGCTGTCGGGTGTTTGTCTCTTGGGGTATATTTGTTATAGGGGTATTAGGGTGTCTTTTTTGCGGTGTTAGGATAGTTTGTTGTAGGTGGGATTATGCCAGGGCATATCAGTAGTCGCCCCATGAACGCGCAGGAGTTAGGGGCATTCCTGTTACTCGTCTGCCATTATCCACCAAACATGATAGCCCATGGGGGCCATATGATCCAGGGCTACCCTGCAAAGATAAGGAAGCATCGATGTGAGAGCATACGCCTACAGATGCAGCACATCCATGAAGTGTACCACTGACTCCCAGCAGTTAAAACATCGCTGGGCAGAAGTGGGCGGCAGGGAGTCCAACCTCCTGCAGTACGTGGGCATCGAAGTTGGAGGACCAACATGTAAGTACACATAATGTGTCTGCTCTCTTATGTTTTTCATGTACCTATTGTTGAGTTGTGGAATCATTAAGTATAGCTCACAAGAAGGGTTGGCTCTAAATAGCCATGCCCCCGTGCAAAAGGGACAAACGCCATGCTTACAGTGCTGGCACAATATGTGCACCAGTGCTATCTGTGACACTGTGTGGCCCACGCTATTATTATTGTTACCGTAGGTGACAGAGATGAGTCCCAGTAAAGCATAGAGTTGATGTACATAGCCCATCCAGACAACTCATGTGATGACAGGGCAGGTAGTGCATGCTTATTTCTCAGCAGGAATTTGTCATGTGCAGTTGTGATGGTGCATCACAGAACAGACCTCATTCTATAAAGGGGCTAAATTTTAAGGGCCTTGCACTGCTGGCATTTCACTTCTAACAATGTCAAAAGAGATGCAACGGCTGCACTAGATCCTTGTAAAGAAGCCTCATAGTGATGTGCCAGTGATACTCCTTGGCATATCTCCTCTGAGTTGTCTGTCATCAATGAGGCCTACCATGGCTTATACTGCTTAGCTCACCTCTGAATGTGGCAGTACACTTTACACTGATCTTCAGCAGCATTTCCTATGTGTAATGGGTATAGCTCCTTGATGCACTCTATGGCTACGCTGTGCTTTGCACTGGCTTGCCTGACTACATACCACTGACTGCATAGCAAATCCCACATGCTGCATTTGCATGGCCTCATGCAGGGGTTATTGAGGCCAGAGCCACTGGCACTGTCCCAACATGTGTAACACACATGGTACATGACTCCAGTATGAGAGCCCAAATGTGTGTCAAATGGGAGGCCACTCACATGGTACAGTACCCAAGGGTATGCTCGCCTGAATGAGACACATCTTTACCAATACCATATGTGTCAATAAACTAACATGTAATTTTCTGCTTAAGGATGCATGGAACAAAAGTGTACAATATCATGCACTCAGCAGCACTGACAGGTACAGTACTTACGTTACTTAGGGGACCAGTACGCATGAATAGAGATGTGTGTAGCGTACTCATTTACTGGTGTCTTTTTTTAAAAGGTCCTCCAGATAGCATCACCTTATTATTAATGGTATGTGAATTGTGTAGGTGCACAGCATCATCCAAGTCAACTATCATTGTGTAGGTTGGCAGTTATGCGGGTCAGCACATGGTTCTGCAAAATGGCCAACAGGTGCATGTGTAAGGCATTCACATGTATGTTTGACTCATCCAGCCTTACTAATGTGTATCATCCAGGCATGTCAACTGTGTCATCTGAACACTTACAACCTGAAGGGATACATAGCCAACAGCCTTGCATATGCACTGTGCTGTTTTTGCTTATCAAATATGTGTAGTAAGTTTAATGGTGTGATTTACTTGTTATGCCTTGTAGCTGGACCCCCCTCATACATGGAAACTGAGATGGCCAACTTCAAGAACCCCATCTTTACCAGTAAGTTCCTTCATCAGTGCTATTTGCATACTGCAAGGAGTGAGCATGATGTCAGATGATGTTTGAATTGCTAGATTCAATGTGCATCCTCCTCACAATTGAACGTTTGGAAGGTGAGAATTAGGCCATGAAAACTTGTGGTGAAGTATTGCATGTATAGCAGCCTCTGACTTCTGTTGAGGAGAACACTTTGCCTATCTGCGATGGACCACATGATAGTTGATTGACAGGGGAGCCATGATCCCAGTGTCAGACAATGCTAATATATGTGGTATGTGATGGACATCAGAAATTGATGTGGCTGTGAATGTTACAGAATGCACATGCCATGATATTGGGAGCATGTTTTGAGCGGTGGAATGGTCCACCGTGGAGTTGCTACAGATCAAATATGAGAAGGTTCCTTTGCCTCTATATGATGTGGGGTACTATTCCTGCATCCATTGTTACATGTCATATCTGCCAAGATATCTGTGTAGGTAGCAATGTGTCCTGATATGGCTCCTTGCTGTATCAATTACAAAACGTTGTGAGACAAGACTCGTGCTGTTAAGATATAGCACTTCTGAATGTGTTAAATGTCTATGGCATAAAGGGCATTTCAGGATGTAGAAGGTACACTAATAAAGGTGAAAATGTGTACCATTCCATGGGTACTAAAGATGTTTGTTTCCAAGCCTACTCAGTCCTGAGATGGTCAAAATTAGATCTGCCAATGGTGTTGCTATAGCACAGTCTACCAATTGGCCTTCATTTGCAATTAGGGCTTAGGACATCTGATATGCTAGATAATAGGTATGCGTACAGTCACTCTAAGCTGTAAGATGAATTTAGGCTGTTACCTTAGGTATAATGTTAATTATGATATTTCATGATGTTGATTCCTGTTCCTAGTAAGCCTTTGAGTGACATTTTCCCTCATTAACATGACCCATGATGAGCTGCGCAACTACAACAAACAGAAGGTGCACTTCCACCACATCAAAAGGGTTGCCAAGGCACACAGAGCCATGAAGAGGCGTTATGAGTCAGGAAAGGCCATGGGAAAGTAGTCTGTATTTCTGATGGGACCACTAACCACCACAAGTGGAAGCTCAACCTGCCATGGACAGTCTACTTCAGGGGCCTCACAAACAGCCATCCCCAGTAACTCTACCAGCGGGCCTTCTCTACCACCGGCACCCACACCTCAGCCCACAGGAGGGTCCTCACGTTTTGAGCAGGACATGAGGAAGGACATGTCTGACCTAAACGTAAACATTTTTAAATAAATTAAAAAATATATATAGGATTTTTTAGGTTTCCATATGTAGGTAGTTGATGTATAGGTGTAGTTTCTGTTTTTCTGTGTGCAATGTGACTTGAGGGGGTGAGGGTTGATGTTTATCATGTTGTGCTAATTGTGTAGAGTAAGCTAAGTTAGGTTAAGGTAGTTTTAAATAGTACATAGGCTAAGTTAGTGTAGGATGGGTTAGGATAGGTATTAAGTATAGGTTAGATAGTTATTTCTATTTAAACTTTTATATTTACATTAAATCTAAGAGTTTGATACATACAGGTGTGCGTAATGATTTACTGTGTGGAGTGAGCATGTGTGCTCAGGTGAAGTTTTGTACTTGCATTTGTCTTTGCTTGCAGTGTCTGGCAACATGTGTGAGTGGCTTTCATAGCTATGGACAGGGATGTGTCAGGCTGCCAATGAGTTTACATGATCTTACGATCAGACATTGTTGAGCAGTGGACATGGCATTCATGGATGAATAATGACAGTGCTCATCTTGTGTTCACATACAAGATCAATGTGTATGTTGCTAATGAGGCACAATTCCTTACTACCACCACGGGAAAAGTACCATACTTCTATACCATCCCGAAAATACATAAAAATAAAGTGCCACCACCTGGACGCCCCATAGTATCGGGTATAGGTTCAGTGCTTGAACCGCTCTCAAAATTCTGTGACTTTTATCTACAACCGATAGTACAGACCACAACCACCTATCTCAGAGACACAAAAGATCTCTTAGGACAGATCAAAAATCTAACATTTGATCCTAATATGTCCTTCTTGGTAAGTCTAGATATAGAGAGTCTATATACTAGTCTGCCACAGGATGACACTCTGAGGGTTCTGGAAGCGTCACTTGATGCCAATACCTGGGAATACAAAACACCAAAATCATTTATCCTAAGATGTGCTGAGTTGGCATTAAAAGAAAACTACTTTGAATTTGAGGGACAACTGTACCTCCAAACATACGGAACATCAATGGGCAGTACCTTTGCCCCGAGTGTGGCTGGAGTGTATGTTTATAATTTTGAACAAACACATCTGTTCGATCCCAACACCTCATCGATAACAAACATACGGTTCTATAAAAGGTACATTGATGATGTCCTTCTCATTTGGGAAGGCTCGGAAGAGTCACTTGAGACCTTTTTCACTTGGATAAATGGGTGTGACCCTAACCTCAAATTCACTCACACCACAAGTAGGAAGACCGTCACGTTCCTTGACTTGGACATAACTCACTCTAATGGGAAACTTGAGACCAAGACCCACTTTAAAACCACTGCAAGGAACTCTCTACTTCATTATACCAGCTTTCACCCGCGGACACTCAGAGAAAACCTTCCCTATGGAAGGTACTTGAGGTTACGCAGGAATTGTAGCAATCTACAAGATTTCAAAGAACAGGCACAGATGCTATCTTCAAAACTGAAACAAAGAGGCTATCCAAAAAGGATCACCGAAAAAGCAAAGAAAAGGGCACGTAACCAAAACAGAGAGGCATTACTGGAACAAAAACCACCAACAGAACCAACTATCTCGCTCACCTGTGTGACCACTTACAATCCAGTGTCCAACCAGGTGTCCCAGATTATTCAGAAACACTGGAAGATACTGAACACTGGTAACCAACAGTGGGAAAAACCCTTGGTCTCGTACCGTAAGGGGAGAAGCCTGAAGGATAATCTGGTGTCTACCAGACCACAACAATATACCAAACAAATTAACACCATACACAATGCATGGGGATTCCCAAAAGTGACCGGGCACTACCCATGCGGTGATTGTAGTGTATGTCACTTGACGAAGACCACTAAATCCCTAAATCTGGAACCAGGCAAAGTTTGGGAGATACGCAAACACACAAATTGCAACACTGCCCATGCCATATACCTCATCACATGTCCTTGTGGTTTAAGGTACATAGGCATGACCAGCCGCAGAGGCAAGACACGCATCTGTGAACACAGAAGCAACATTCGGTGTAAACGTAACACAACACGCATGACAAACTACTTCTTGGAGAAAGGACACACAACAAATGATATGGAGTGGTTTGTTATTGAACAGCTGGAACCCAACACCAACAACATACAACAACAACTTCTGGAAAAAGAACAGCGATGGATATATCGCTTGTCCACCCACCTCCATGGTCTAAACGACAATATACCGGGGAATAGTCTGAACAGATGACCTTTTTATTAGTCATCCTTACTCCGAGATAATTTACATTAATTAACATCCAGCTATCTCCATAAGATAACCACAAAATTAAATGTAAATTGTACAGATTGTGCATATATGGCATATGTAAACATGTAGTAATCTCCTACATTCACTGTGGGGTCAACATCTGTCCATCTTAACAGACGAACCTGTTATTATGCACCTCTCTTCCCTTTCGAAACGAACATTTAGAAACAATTATTCAAAAAACAAACTTCTTATTTTCATGGCACTGTTTCATGTCCACTTTCTTAGAAATCCATATTGTTCTGATTTTTAAACTGATTTTTAAAACAGTTAAGATAGTAGCACACTGAGATCTGTGCAGTTTTTGTGTGCTCGCAAAAACAACACCTTAGCCATTACGCAGACGCTCTCACATCACCGCCTGACGCCTAATGCGACTAAGCGAGAGGCAGTCTAGTCTTTCAACGCCGACGTGTGGAAGGCGTACTGATGTGTCACGTTGACACCAGGAAGTTTTCCTGCGGCAAGACAATTCAAATAGCAGCTCCGGTCACCACCACGGGAAACATCCTGTTCCAGAGGCGACTAGAGTAGGTGGCATTGCGGGCGAGCACCTTGACGAATTAAGATCCTTCAAGTTTTGGTTAAAAGCAGAAATGCGCAAACCCCTTTCTTTGCAATTCCTAATACTCTGTTACAGTACACAGTCAGTAACTGAGTTCGGGTCTAATGATTTCCTTCTTTTCATTTTTTACTCCTCCCTAGTGTGTGACAATAGGGGCTCACCCCTCCCGGGACCAGATCAGTAATGAATTTTCGTAAATAACGTAAATATTACAATTGTCTCCAGTACGGGCAATTTAACCATTGGTTTTCCAAAATAAACCCACAGACTCGGACTATCAACAAATAGCAGTGATACAGCTTTGTTTGCACGGCGCGTCTCAAACGGCCTTACGCGGTTTCTCGACCGCCGTTAAAGGTGACTATCACGCAGTATATAGATAGTCCACGTGTTTTACTGCGCCTCACTCTTCACGCAGTTTAGTACTTTTCGAAATAACTTCCACTAAGCGCCTTGATTATGCCTGTCACATGCATGTTACTTCACCTATTGTATATGAGTGCATGAAATGTGTACGAATGGCGCTACACGTTTATCTGACACTGAATGCTTTAGCAATCACCACGATGATATATGAAGATAGTCATGGATGCGGCATAAAATGTATTCCGGGTTGCATATTTTATGTGTTATGTGTTGTACTGTGTTGTATTGCCTCGCTCTCTTTTACAGGTACATGCACATGAGTGGACCCAAATTACGGTTAGTCCACGAAGCATATACAGCACACCTTAGCGTGTGTGCTTGAAATGCGTATACACGTAGTTTAAACTTTTTACCACTCACTTTTTTCACTTTCACTTTTAAACATTTGTGAGAGAGGTCCTGAAGAAAGCCCTATTAAATCTTGCAAAGGGCTGAAACATGTAGACCAGAGATAATTAAGACACAATTACTAGTCTTAAAACATTATCCACTCATTGTTTTTAAAATATACCCTGGGCAACTGGGAATAAAGTAATTGTCAGTTAGAATCCCAGAGGTATTTTTATATTACACCACTTCATCACATTCACAAAAAAACAAAAAACCAGCTCCACTGTAACCAGGTGTTGCAGCACAGCTGAGTAGCAATCGGCTACTCAGCTGGGAACCCGATGATGAAGCATGACACCAACTAGGTTGGTGCGTGAGGGTTCTTTTAACAAACCCTTGTGGTGCCAGGCACTACAGTGTTGGATAGCCATTTAGATTGGTCCGTCCAAGTTGTTTTTCTATACGTACCAAGGGACAAGGACGGCCCGCTCACGGTCCTAGCTCTCCCATTTGTTTTTCCTATGTTGCTAATGCAACATGCCTTGGAGGTATGTTGTGCTCAATGAATTTTGCACATATAGTAGGTATTTGGACTCACATACTGATGGCTATCCCATAACCTCTCACACTTGCAGCATTTAATTGACAACCCAATGTTGTATACTCGCTAGTAACAATGTATGGACCCGACACTTGTGGGGTGACTGAATTTGCTATTTGCATTGACTGCATGACACCAGTTGAAGTTAATACTTGCAACCTTGAGTAACCACTTACTAGTTATCATACAAATAGTGATAACAACATACGTTACACTCTCACTGCCTAGCATTGTCCCAGACTCCGCAAAAAAATACGTCCCTTTGGCTAGTAGTTGTGTAGTTGCCTCCCAGAATGGCCAATGGTGAACCTTGTCCTGACTCATAGAGACACACAACACACAGGTAGTACTTATTGGTACATTTATTTACAAGTGCTAGTGCTGTAGGAGATCGCAGCTAAAGTTGATTGGACAATCCCAAAGGATGTTTAGAGCCAGTGGATGTCCAGACAGAGTCTATGTGGGGAACATATCCTGGGTTGACTGCAGTATTTAGGGAGGCTAGCTCACACTGTCAGTCCACAAATGGTCAATGTGATCAAGGTAAGGTCAAAATGAGGACAGTGACAGCAGACGTTCCCTGGCATGTTGATCAGCACAGTGCTAAGAAGATTTGGGTATATGGCACAGATGAATGCTACTGGAAACTTCTTCATGTGAAAGAGGTACCGTCCACATTTTCCTCCTCTGATGTGTGCAGTGTCTCCCATGAGTGTTAGAGATGCAGCAACCGAGGGAGGCACACACACATCAGGGGCAGAGGATGTGGATCCTGTACCTGCCGCAGCATTGATCTGTGCCAATACATGAGGCAGCACACCAGCAAGGTGGATCTGCTGGTTTTTCAACACAGCAGCAACGTTGCAGTGGTAGACAGCCATCTTGGAGTCCCTGCTCCAGGGACTCCAAGATGGTTCTGATAGCTCCAGCTCTTTGGCCACGTCACTGGCACCACTTGTGCATGGCAATTGTTGATGCCACTGCCTCATGACACCAGTGATGTCAGCCAGGGACCGCTGGAGGCCACGGAACAGAGAGCAGGTGCCTCTGATGGTGGCAGTCTTGTCCCTATTGGGACTGAGGCACCCACGGACTCCCTCTAAAGTGGCCACCACAGTCTCTATTCCCACCTGCACCTGATCTGCCAACTGCCACTGGACTCCTACTGCAGTCCATTGGAAGGTAATAGTTGGGTCCTCGGAGTCCAGGGGTGTGGATGTAGTGGGAGGTGGCGCCTGTTGGTTGTTAGGCGGGGTATGTGAAGATGTCACAAAGTTGCTGACCCTCCCCGGGTGTGGAGATGGTGTCCCAATGGAGTCCAGGAGCTCTTGGAGGGTGTCATGGTCAATAGTTGGTAGGTTGTCATCATCGCCATCATCACTGATGTCTGGGAAAGTGTGCTGGCCAGGAGGTGCATCCTCTGCAATGAGATGGGGAAATGCTATTGGTGATGTCTTCTACATGATGTCATGGTTTAAACCAATTGACAAGCAAAGTGCATGGCATGACACTCAGTTCCTCATTGATGCATAGGACAGCTGTTATGCTAGGGTGTGGATAGCAGATAGCACTGTATTTCCATTTCAGATGACAGGACTTCAGCATTTTCATCAGTACCACTTTGTGCCTACTCTGAGTGGATGGGCCATGTCCTAGTAGTCAGATTCCACTCACTGGAGTTCATGCCATTTCATCATGACCATAGTTGGTTATATGCAGGGCGTCAGACATCTCTTTAATATGAATCCTTCTCTTGCATATGTCCATGCACCTTCTGCCTGTTTCAATTTAGATCCTGGCAGCCAACTTACTGCTACACAGTGATGGGACCCTGATCATACAATGAATCTCCAGTGCCTACAGAACCTACATCATGTGTGGCATCTCCAATGGACTGACATGGCAGGCTGTTATAGAGTGACATGTGTCAGGCAGCACCCCAGATGTAAGTGTTGCAGGGAATGGTGACTTGTACCTATTGAGGGCTTGTTCACATGGAAATGGCACAACATGGCACTGCAAGCACTTTATCTACTCAGCATTACGTCATTGTGCATACACAGGATAGCACCGTATCCACAAGGAACGGGCACACCCCATATGTTTTCCCTTGTGCTGGCACTGATAATGACAGCCAAGCACCAACACAGACAACCTTGCTCCATGGTACAAGGTGCCTGCATTGGTGCATGGCTGTTCTTTTTGCAGCAGCGCTGGGGTGTGCACAGGGGTGGGACATAATCCAGTAAATAAAGCCCATCCATTCATTTGTGAAATGATGCATCTCTGCGCTGCAGATTTGTTTGCATCAACACCCTCGGCCTTTTCACTTTAGCTATGGCCCATGTTCCGCTGGCGTACATAAGTTGCATTCACCCCCACACCCAGTCATATATGTGTAGATGAGTGGTGTTCAGGTGGTCCCTACCATGGCAGCTCACACATGTGCTCTGAGCCTGCATGCCAGGACAACTGTGTGCCATGTAGTTTGCTCTAGACAAGTATGGAAGTGACAATATAAATGCCCCTATGTGTAGGTACAAGCCATTGCCCACAGATCCCCCATCCCTCAGGTGAGTTGTTCATCCTGTGGGATACTAAATGTATGCTAGGAATTTGTAGCCTAGGATAATGTGCATGGGCCCAGTTGAGACAGAGGGGGCTCTTTCATAGACATGTGGTGCAGTGCAGTGCAAGAAACCATCTTGCTGCACCAAGCTGTGAGAATAGGAAAGTGCAAAGCTGCACTGTGTTTAGGACAGTACTACACATCCCTGTGCTTTCCTTTCTGCTGGTGCACATTCAGCTGGCTAGCTCCAACTCAGGTACCCTTGAACCATGGTGCAGGGGTGCCTGCTTTGGTGTACGTCTGCTGTATGTCCCCCTGTGCATGCAGTTAATACAGGAATGCACCATATCTTGTAGAAACTGCACATTGCTGCTCCTTCAGTTTTAGTTGGGATAGCCCAGCTATAAGGCTTGCGATGCTGCCTGTTGCCAACATGTTATCAAAATGTCCAGGAGCCTTTCATTGATGTCATGTCTAAGCATAAATGAGCCAGGTGCCAGACAGTGCGGCTGAGCACTGGGACACAGCTGCCTGGACTGTATAACATTACGTATTTCCCCCCATTGGCCCTTGTTGGTACTTACCCTGTTGCTTATGTACTTGGTCATAGTCAGCACTGTCCTGTCCCACAACTCCAACCAATGACTCCTCAGAGATAACGAAAGTAAGCTACAGGAGGTTACTCATAAACCGTAGACACTCAATTAGCACCGGACTCACGCCGGCTGAGCGCGCGCCCAGAGCACAAGCAGACTGAACCCGGCTGCTCCGTTCCTGTTCAACTCATTCTGTCCACGCCTGTGAATAGGTGACAACACAGGAAAACGCTGCTTCTCCCCTACAACCACGCGGTCCTTGAATACTTCATACGGACCGCTTCTCAGAATTCTTTCCTTACGATCCCGCACAGATTGGAATAATTCACTCCGGTTAGCGCGTCACGCTCCTTACCTCTGGAACACACCGTCCGTCCGGATTCGTTCCGTGACACCCTACAAACACTGTATGGAATTTGTAACCTGGTCCTGATGATGACCTAACTTGTATAAAGGCCGAAACGCCGTCGACCCAAACAGGTAATTCACAGCGCCTTCACTGTGATTGCCCAGAAGATCCTAATTTGAAAATAAATGTCTTAACTGTACAGGCATCACTCCATTTTTACTGTATATAACCCTGTTTGCGCCCCCCTTTCCACTGTATACCCCCTCACGTGTCACTTTCGCTGTTCACCTTTTCACGAGCACTTTTGCACGTTATCACCGGTTACATGACATTTAATGTAACACAGTGCAATTTATATATGGATTTAATTGTTTTTGTGTTAACCATATAATTTACTTAAATATATGTGGAAAGCAATTGTATAGTACCGTCTCGCTCCACTTCTTTGTGTTTCCCTATGCCCCTCCACAGCAATTTACTTTGCTCATTAACTATCCCCCTTACAAACGATACCCCTCGAGACATTGCTTATGTTATCCTCAGAGATAACAGCGGAAACCTGCTCCTTCAAGGGATTTAGCTCCTCCTGGGGTGCTGGACTACCCCCTCTGTTCTGCAATGCTTCCTGTAGATTGGTTACCAGTTTCTCCTTAGTTTCATGGTTGGCATCAAACCAGCCCTTCTTACTGTCACTGTCCTCGACTTCAGCAACGCTGTTCACCTTGTTCATTATGGACTGCCATTTGGTCTTTTTCTTCCCCAATGACACTTTGGAGCTGACGAAGAGCTGGTGGTGCTCCGTCACAACCGTGATCAAGTTCTCATTCCCCTCCTGACTGAACTTGCACTTCCTCTTCCCATGGGACTCTTGCTGGCCATCCTGGCTAGTAGTGGGGTGGGGGGGGGGAGTGGGGTTGTTGTCCTGTGCTGTGCTCATTCCTGGCTGCTTCATTCTGCTTTCAGGTAAGTTTAGCTTCTTTTTTCTTCTTAGCAGCGTTTTTGTGTTTTTTTTCCCACTAGGGGCAGAAAAGTGACGTTAGGCCGGCTAGCGTGCATTTTCTAGCCACTAAATGGCTGAGCTACACTTTTTGTACCGTAGCGTGAATTGTTTTACCTACTTGGCGTTCGTGTTAGCATAATCTTTTTCACCTGCTAATCAGTCCTAATATCATGTAGCACTGTATTGTAAATACGATGCTAACATGGCGTTAGGAAGTGTCGTACAGCAGCAGTAAAGTTTTTGACGAGTGCCATTTCTTATAAATATACTCTTGTGTACTGTCGAATGCCCAGAGTTTTTTCCTGTGCTTAATGATTGCAGAAGGTCCATTTTGGTCAGATGGCTCCTTCCTTGGAAATTATTCAGGTTGGGCTTTTAAAGCTCTAAATGCTTGTCTTAGAGGTGATACACATTTTTGCTGGGTGGATCAGACCACGTATAGCTCAAGGTGTTAAGCCCACTCCTTGTTTCCAGTATTATTTATTAGTGTTCACTGTTCCCTTTTCAATGTCCTCGAGGGTGCAGTTTTTAGAACCATTTCAATTCACTTGGATAGGGAGGCAGCTGCGCTTTTATTGTTGGTGAGATGTTGAAGACTAAAGATCTAGTGGATTATTTGATACTGTTTTAGATTTGGGAGGGTTTGCTTCATGGCAGTTATCACTTTCAATGGCTTTATGAATTTCAGAAAGTGACTGTAAGCAAACAGCGGATGTAGTCATTTCTCTCTCAATGGCTTCAGGTAATCCCAAAATTAAAACAGTACCTAACTATTTTGATATTGAGGGTTGTTTGCCCTTTTTGAGTGAAAATATCTAATCAGTCACAGTGGAAACATCATCAAATATATCTTCCTTGTTGCTGGTGTGCCTTTAGCATTCATGACTTTGATAGAAAGATTAAAAAACTATTTTGATAAACGTCTTGTCACTTTTGATTGTGTGGATGTATTGCAAGATCATCTGTAGCAAAGGTATGTCCTCGATACCAGGAGGAAAAAAGTGTATTCCATGTGGAGTATCACTTAATCGAGTTTGTATTTTTTATTCAATGTCATATGTAATAGTATTTTCAGCACTTCGCAGAGCTATTGTAAGAGACAGCCATATTTGTCAGCCAATCACTGCACCATCATTTCCACCAGTTACTTGTGTGGCTCTTACATTATGGATGTTTGCTCGATTGCCGCAATAATGTTGTTAGTTTTGGAGTGTAGTGGTAATTGCAGTGAATACACTATTGCTACAATCACAACGTGAAACCTTGTGCTAAATGGTCAATACTATATTACATCTGATGCCAACTAAAGGAATGAGAATCAAACTAAAGATTTTTTTAATGCAAACCATTTTTTTTTACCATTCATGTGCTATAAATTGCTTGTGGTAGAGATGAGTCTCTATCTCGACGTTATCAGCTCTTTTCCCCTCAATGTCGAAGCCAAATGGTGCACCTATGGGTGATATGGTCATTTTTGCCTCAAGACAGGAGGGTCTAAATCAATCTGGATTTGGGATTATGTTTGAAAGAACTCCTGAATTAAAATGGTGAGAAATCTAGGAACATTACATTTGGTAAGAGTAGGTCAAATCAAGTTTAAAAACTGTGGGACAGTTCACCCATGGAAGTGCTGACTTAAGTGCTCGGGAATTACTTTTGCCAGGGACGCCTCAGGGGCAACGCAACGCAAAGAAAAACACATTTTTGGGAAAGAATATTTGGGTTTCAGACTCAGCCAAACAGAAATGTTGCGTCTATAAGCTATATGGCAAAATTGCTAATAAGCAATAATAACTGTGTCTGTAGAGTGGAAAATATTTGAATCACCTCTTGTACTTCTGATTTTCCAGTTTGTCCATTTAGGAATACTTGTATGAAACCGTTGCTGGTTAAACATGAGATAACTAACAGGCATGATGCTACAATCCTACCATGTGCAGAAGGGAGGGGGCATCGTGGCATATCCTATTCGGTCGTGACATTTATGGATTCTTAAGCCAGTTGCAGGCTTAGGATGGAAAATTACGGTTGGTTTTATTTTATAATTTTTTTTACTCAAAATGTACAACCGGATTTCGTCTGTTTTTTTTAATATGCTGTGTATGGTTTCAAATGAGCAACATAAAACTTTGATTGCATTGCTTCAGTAGACTATGATTTGCATTTGTACTGTATTTGTTTGTTCACACTTTATAAGTCACCTTTGATATAATCATGTCAAATTAATTTGCTTTGTGTTTGTAAGGATATAATTTTGAATCTATTCTCGTTGTTTCCAGTCCAAACTTGCATCTAACATTTGATGAATATAAAGCTATCATTTATGCATCATTCTATTCATTAACAAATAACCACCTGAATTTAGACTGTTTCGTTAAAATGTCATGGAAATGGGTTGACATTTCTGATGCTCTAGTCTGGCAAACACTATTCCCTGCCTCTTAACAAGCATATTTCTCAACTGTGCTATTAAATATTGACAGAGTTCTCATTTTTTCATTTCAGCGAAACAAATGTGCTGCCAAATAAGCTCCAATAATTGATTCTGTCATTACCAGCCTCATCAGCACTGGAAATAGCAGCCGCATTGTTTTTGTTTAGTTACCAAATGCTACTATAATGCATTTTTTCACATTAGTATTTTGTGCTAGGCATATTGCAGCATACGGTGTTCTGTGCTGTTATGAGTCAAAGGAAAAAAATTGGGGGAAATGTTATATATAGTTTTAAGTTTGAATACATTTTAGAATGAACAATCGCAAATCAGTAGTTACTGGAAAGATGATAACCAGTGGATACATTGAAATTAATAGGGCAGGTTTTTTTTTGTGTTTTTTTTTTGCAAAGACTGCCTACGGCTCTGCCGATTATTGGAAGCTAAGACATAAAGGGGCATATTTGCAACAGGCAGCGATAATTATCGCTGACCTTGTATACCGCATATTTTTCTATCGCTGGAATATTTCGCCAGGCTAGCGTTGTATTAACAACGCTTAGCGCCATGGCGATGTATATTCCAGCGATAGCGCCCTTTTCCATGGAACATCGCTGGTTTTCCAGCGATGTTCCATGTAAAACGACGATATACTTGATGATACGACCCTGTGGTCGTATCACATGAATCCACCTCCCATGTTAAGTATGCCTTAGTCAGGAATTTAACAGACGTTAAATTCCTGCGTTAAAACATACTTACGCGATTAAAATAATCGCTTCCCGCATTGTAAATATCGCGAAGCTGCCTTCGCGATATTTACCCATGTTGTTTCCACAGACACGCCTGCTTTGCATCTCATTAGCGATGCGAAGTTAGGCGTGCTGGAAACGGGAGCAAAATCAGCAAAACACGCGATAGCGTGTCTTTGCTGATAAGGCAATATAATTATCGCCGCTTTTCGGCCGCAAAACGGCCGCAACAGCGGCGATAATTTTTTATCGCCGCATTGTTAATATGCCCCAAAAAGCCTTCCTATTTTTGTCCCACATCATCCCTCTGTCTTACACCTCCCTAAAATTTCACCTTTTTCATTTATCTCCTTCTTGCAGGTTCATTTTTGTCTCTGCTTTCTTTCTCTGTGACTGTTTTACAATCATTTGCTTCGTCCTTCTTTATCCTTTCTGTCTTTTACTCTGGGTCAAAACCTGAAGATGACAAAAACAGTGCCAGTCGCCAAAAATTAGTGCTGGTACACAAAACCTACCACCAAAATGTGGCGGATATCATGTCCACCATACTGCAAGAGACTATGATGGACTAGTAATATGGTGAACCATGCTTATGACGAAGGATCCTGCCATCCACCAAACTCTAAATACGGCCCTTTGTCTTTAGGCCTGTTTCACGAATCTGCACAAAGCTTTTCAAGGGGGTCAACAGTTGTTGTGAAGGCCACTATATGTATATTTACTTTTTCAGTTTAAATACACAACTTTTGCCGAAAGAAGGTAAAATTATTGCTGGGAAGTATGACAATATATTTCTTTATTGAGGAAAGAGGGAACTACATTGTGCGTGTTGGATGGTCGCAGCAGTGCCCAGAGTCTACAGAGCATATGGAGACGCAGCTTGATGTAGCAAAGGCCAAATACTTTGGTCTCAAATTCAGGCATATTCCTGAAACTTATTTAAGTGTAGTAGACTAAAACTAAAATAATTCACTAAAAAAATCGTTATGTTTCTCTTCCAAGATCAGAAACATTATTTAGTTCTAGGAAACTATAGCACAGAAGACATAAAGTACACTATAAATGATGGAATTATCAAGAGAATTATAAAGTCAAAATGAATAAACAAGAGCTTAAGACAGTGTCAAGAAATGAAAAACTAAAAAAGTCATATTAAATAACTAGAGACACCAGGGGCTGAGAGAAATAGTCACAATACCTAATGAGAATTTACCCATTAACTCTATAAAAACAGCAGAGAGAGGCGGTAACAACACACATATAGGTGACATACCCTTGGGGGCAGCTTCTAAGTCCTTAACCATGGTTAGTAGGTGCCAGATTTAATTGATACCACCTGAGGAGATTTAAAATAGTTGTCCAGTTAAAATAGGCTCTCTTCTGGTGAATAATCTCCTTCCAGCTGCCACTCTCTATGTAGTTGTCCTAGCTAATGTTCCCAATTTACCTGCCGGTTCAGCAGAATACATTCAGGCATGGCTTAAACAGTAAAGAAGATTGGGAAAAATTAATCTAAGTACTAGTCTTTATGCTATTCGTTAGCACCTGTTTGCCGACAGTCTCTAATATAAGAGGAAAGATGCTGCTCTTGCTGAATAGGTGAAAGTTTTACATTTTTTTGTTTTTGAGACTCCAAGATGGCGTATAAGATTATACAATTAGTTAATCATAGGGTGTACATTTGTATACAGCGTCTTACATGGCTCCATGTTGATCATAATAAACTTACAATAAACAGAGAAAACTTAATATTTATTAAATTTCAACGCTTCATCTCACTAGCGGTTTGTTTGTTTAAGTTGATATCCTAAGTTGATATCCTTAGTCCCCACTTCAAGATGGCCGCCGGGTTTCTGTAAATGATGCTTGATCTCAAATATGCGGTCTGTTAGTACGTATTAGTTTTCCCGTATCCATAAATATACAGTATCATAATATTTTACTGTGACATTTGCCGCGGTGATATTTTAAAACTGGGTATACGGTCGTTAATAGACCTTAATATTCACGTTTTTCATTGCAAAACGTGGCACGGAAGAAACGTACTTAAATACACCTCCGGGTCAGGAGATTCTAGTATCCTGACCCGGAAGTCGTTCGTTGGTAGCAGGGAGGCCGCAGAATTTTAAACAGGTAAGCCCATGGTCCTGCGCAATATGTATATCGGGCATGTTGACTAACGTTGTCTCGCCCCTATAATCTTTTAATGAAACGTTTATAATCTGGGGACCCCGCAGATATAAGGGTGGTAGTTAGGCACCTAACGCTATTCGTTTCCCGTTTCTCTTTATATTCGAGTCACCCACAATGTATGGCTAAGTGACAACATTTAGAAAGTATATGTCGGGTGTATTCCTTTCATAAGAAAACATAAGGAGTGGGTCTCAGTTAGTGATCTCATCATCATTTTACCTAGTTGAGCACAATGACACCAGCGTGATGTTACGCTACGAAACCCATGACTCATATTAATAGGTCGAGTTGGAGTGGTGATCTAAAATATGTTGATCCTGCTTTCAGTGCTATTTGCTATTTTGTTTAAATCTGAATACATAAAAGTTTCCCGGTTTAAGATGGGAAACATGGTTTTCGTGTATTCACAGTGCGCTCATGTGAGTACAATAGGGTGAGTGATACGATACACAGCGATCTAGCCTTTAAGCATGTAGGACGTATAGAATCCCAAAAACCGCCTGTGTTTAAAGAGCCGTGGACAGCATACAGCACCAAATTTAAGATCCCCGACCCATGATTTGGTCACAATAAATGAGGCGTGGCAAAATAGATAGAGATTGGTTCCTATGTAGAAAGGTTCTAGGTGTTGGTATGATGTAGATGTGACACATGGAGAATGTCAGTACAATCCTGAAATGTACTTTGGCAATAATTTTTCATAATATGTGAGCCGGTATTAAGGCATGGAATCCTGTCCCTTCAGCTGCATGTATGTAGATATGACACACGGAGAGTGACAGTGCTATGGCATTGACGAGACTGAAACATATATTGTAGTAAGTTATTTCTAACCTCACAAAATATGTGAGCTTAGATTTAGTAATGGAAACCTACCCCTCCAGTTTTTTTACGGCATATTAACGTCCCTTAATTGGCAGTCATACAAACATTATTAACTTGTTATACTAGCCCATCCTGGACAAATGATCTGTTTAGGTAAATCACTTTTCTTTGATGTTACAGATTTTATCCCCATTGTTGCATTATCGTCAAAGCAACTTCTACAGGTAACCATTAGGTTGATAAATATTAACTGTATTTTAGGTATTAACTCAGTCAGTCTAACACTTAAAAGCACTCGTTCTTTCTGTCTAGCATAACACTGTCAACCATTGAAAAACAGCGAATTCTTTATAAGCATAACCTAAGTCACGGCTCACTGTTTGCCTTATGAACTGACCAGTTTTTAAATGGTAAGCGTTTTTCCTAAATAATTGTCTCCTTCGATGGGCGGATTTGGTTACCATACTGGGGGTCTGATTCAATATTTCTCTTTGAATCCCTAAAGGTTCATACATTTTAAATTCCTCATTGAGTAAATCTTCATCGGTGGCTCCAACGAGCGCAAACCTTAAAGGATTAGTTACAAATATAAAGGTACGCCACCTGAGAAATTTACCCTTAATAGCAATTTTTCCTTAAAATTTTTTTAAAGAATTTTTAAACATATACCTTATTCCAACTTTGTTTTTCACCTTAGGCCATCATTTCTTAGCCTAAAGACAACGGAGGAGAGTTTTTCCCTCTGCTTTTTCGAGTGACACAAAAGCATCGTTATTGCAAAGTTCTCTTGCTTTTAATTAGGTAGGTTGTAGTATTTCTCTATGCCTTTGAATCATGTGTTGTGTAACTAGGTGTGTAGCTGTCTCAATCAAACTGTATTACCTGTATTAGGATATTGTATAGGAGTAGACAAGATGCCTGTTTCATCTATGGGTTCTATTGATGAAATGACTTTTTTTAAATTAAACAATTTTCTATGTTTATGTATGTTAATAAATTGTTTTTACCACTCAGATTGTTTTTAGAAAACTCTGTCCTGAAGAAGGTGAAGGATTTACATCTCACCGAAACGCTGCGTCGACTGTTGTAGTTTTCTCTGTCATGTATATCAACAACATTGTACTTCAAGCATGAGCTGTTTTTAAACCCACATGTCACTGTTATTATAATTTTTGTATTGTTTTATTTTAAATAAATGTGTGATATTGACATATTAGTTTGTATTTTGTTTTGACGCATTTCCTTGTCTTTTGTATCAAAATTATACCCATTGCAATCTGACCTTGTTGTAATTTCAATCATTGAGCACATTGGGTAACCTGTTGTTCAACACATGATCCATATATTCACATTTATTTTGATCAGGGACTTGTTTTGCTTTCCTGGTTCAGCAGAGTCAACATTGACGCTGAAAAATGAGGTGAAGATATTAACATGAGTGGTCGATGGGACATGTTTAATGAGATTATTTTTGTTCACTGTTGTCATACATTTTAGAAACCCATGGACAGTAGGGAAAGTTCTTGCAATGGCCAAAGCTGGAATGGAAAAATCAAACCCTATACAAATTCTACCTTTGGGATTCTTTTACAGACGTTTAACCCCCCCCCCCCGTCCCCCATGATGGGGAAAAACTATGACCAAACCTGTGCTACTGTCGGTATTAGGGGGCTCCCGGGCTTCCAGGTCTTGGCAGAAAATATATTCATGGCCTTCGCTGGACTGGAAGAAAATGATTGACATTACACAGGGGAGCTCTTTACATTGTGACCTCAACCCCACTAAAAATGAAACACAGCATATTGTGAAACCAGAGACGGGCATGTAATTTCTACTCTTTGACCAACCTGGAGACACTCATATGCCAGAGACAGCCAGCTGGGCCACTTATGTCCATAGCCCTGGGAATCTAAACATAGTAATTAAACAACAGGAAAAAACAAAAGCGCATCCAAAAGGTTTGACTATGGCCACATGGAACATTGCGGGTGCTCATTTAAAGTTAACAAACACAGATTGGTTAAATTTTATCTAATTTGTTTTACATTTTGTGCCCAGGAGACTTGGATGACTACTCCTTCTCATATAGACATTTTCCCCCCTTTATTTTAACTAGCACTTGCTTCACCAGCAGGAAGGCCACTGGGGGGGTCTTGCTATTTTTGTATCAGTTAAAATTTCAAAGCTCAACTTTAGTGATCTCACAGATTTCACTAAGAGGGGAATATTATATTCTGCTGATAAACTTCTATAATATTTTTAATCAACAGGTGGTTAACATAAATAGTGACCTAGATGAATTTTTAGATAGTTTTTATCTTCATCTGAATAAGACAGCGCTATTGATATGGGTGGGGGATTTAACATTACACTATGTTCTCTGGGAGACAGTCAAATGTGTGGCTTGCCAGTGGATGAGGGTGTTGTTAGGGCACATTTGAAACACACGTTTTTACGAGAGGCATTGAACACTTATTTATACATATTAAAGTATGACCTAGAAATTTTAAGTGAGACCCTGCCAAGCTCCAGTGAGATCATCCCAAATTTCAATGGAGGGGCCTGTGGGAGCCCTATATTTTTTATATTAGTATCGGCAGACGATGTACCCCTTATCTCGAATCATAAAATAAACCCAAGCTGCCTCAGTGATCATAACCCTGTATGAATTACTCTAGAGTCAAATGCCAGGAAAAACCCTGTAGATAAAGGGAGTAAACAAACCAGTGTTTATAAAAAATAAAGGGATAAGGGTCAGGTGGGAAAAAAATGATCCTGCGAGTGTTAGACAAAAAACAGTTCAAGAAAATATGGGTTCCATTATGGCGTGTTTGGAAGAAAATCCCAACCATATAACTGTTTTAACGGAATATAAATGACTAAGTGAGTCGATAACAGAAGGTTTGACTGACCGTAGACAAATACAGGAGGCCCCCTTATACCGATGGTTTAACACCTAAAGTCCACACTTAAATCAACACCTTGTAGCCCTGCAGATGTTCAATATCAGGACATAGTGGAAGAAAGGAAAAGGGAAATAAGGAAAAAAGCTTGGGAAGATCTGTCAGCTGCTGCCTCATTAAGGGGCAGCACAAAGTTCTGGGAGGTAATTATTCATGCTTTGCTGATCACGAAACTCCCAAGTTGGAAGCCTTGATCCCTGAAGCTGAATGGGTGACTGATAGGAGTATTTCAATCTTTTGAGAGAGTGACGCAGTATAATGATGATTTAACTAGGACTGCCTAATTAGACTTAGTGCCAGTGCACACTATTGACTTAACTGAGCTATTAATCAGTCTTCCTCTGGGAAAGCTACTGGCCCTGTCTGGGTGCCAATCGACCTTTTTCAATCAAACATACACTTGTTGGGTCCAGTCCTAACAAATGTGTTAAGGAGAGTGGTGGGGGGCAACATCCCTGAGTCCTGGAGATCTGTTATTTGAATCCCTATCTTCAAAATGGGAGATAAATTAGCACCAGCCTGTTATAGACCAATCTCCTTAATTGATGCCACTGCAAACATTTTGGGGCGGGTAACTTTGGCTCGCTTAGAGGCCTGGGCCACAGAGAATAAGGTCTTGATGTCCGTTCAGTTTTGGTATAGACAACACTAAACCTGCTTCTTATCACTAGTAAATATGTGAAGGCAAAGGGGGGGGCATTCACATGGGATTCATTGATCTATTGAGTGCTTTTGATTTAGTTAACAAGGATAAACTATGGGAAGCAATGCAGAATTTGGGGGCTGAACCAGAACTCCTCAACCTAGTTACACATCTGCATCTTGATCTGAAAGTCTCGGTACGATATGGCCCTCAGGGGGAATTACATTACAAATTGAATCCCTAAGAGGACAGGGATGCATATTAGCCCCATTCCTGTTCTTGATCTACATAAATGGAATAAATTAACATTTATTACGGGCAGGTAGGGATATGCCCAAGATGGGAGAGCGATCATTACCCATAGTTTTATACGCAGATGATGCAGTACTGATCGCCCACATGCCAAATAGCCTCCAGAAGTTGTTAGATTATTTTATGGAGTACATGGAGGGCTTGGATTTAAAAGTGAATCAGTTAAAATCCTACACTATGATCAGTGGGCCTTTGCGCACGAAAACTAAGCACTTTAGAATGGGGGGACATCACTTAAAAGGACAAGCAATTTTAGTTATTTAGGAATACTTTTTAGCTCCTCCCTACGGTGAAAATCACATCTCTATGAAATTACAATAAATGGGAAGGAATATGGAAGCCATCTCTCACTTTACAAGGATCTTAGAATACAAACCTTTAGCGGAGATGATAGCCCTGTGTAAGTCAAAATGCACTTCAGCAGGGGTGTGAGGGTACCAAAATGCAGATGCAGTCCAACGTTCGGAAACTGGTTTAACACTTAGGCTGCTTGTTGTCCCTAAAGATATTGCATATTTTGTTTGCTATGAGGACTTAGGCCTATCTTTTATAGGGGAACAGATGATAGTTCCCCGACTTCTTTTATGGAATAATTGTTGGCAGAACCCAGAGGCGGATCTGGTGAGAGTGTGTATGTCAGACTGCTTATCTTTAGAAAAATGTAATAGAATACCATGGCTGATGTATGTAAAATCATGTTTTCTTAAAATTGGGCCTAATCAAAATGTATACACCCCCCAACACATTAGGGCAGATGCTAAGGCCATTGTAAAACATCACCACGCAGAGCACTGGAGGAGAGATTACGGAGTGTCCTGAAGATAAAACCTGTTGAGTTGTATCTTCAAGTATCAACGGTCAAAGATGTTAAACCATAATTGGTATGGATAGAGAACACAACTTATCAATCATATTTAATTCATTTTAGATTAAATTGAATTCACTTTAAAGTTTCATTCCCAATACAATGAATATGGCAGCATGAATTAGCAGGATAACTTACCCCATGTCATTGCAACAATGTTACAAAGCAGATCACATGCCACTTTACATTATTCTGACCTTTATACTCAGATCCAAAAGTTGTTTTTTTGGTATCTTTGCTGCATCAGGCTGATATTAAGCAACATCTAACAGCACTGGAGTTTTTATAAAAATTATCCTCAATAGATATATGCTATGCAGTTTTAAATTTTGTTAGGAGTGCGCTTCAAATCAGAAAACGCTACCAGCTTGTAATTTTCTAATGGACGTTCATGCAAAGCTTTGTATATTATGATGAACCTTTTTAAATCATTGTTAGGAATAGGTTTCAGAATGTTATCAAAGAAATAGTGTTATTGATGTAATAATCTGATAAGTATTTAAAAAAAAAAATTGTTTGTATTTGGATGTATTTAATATATTCTTTTATGGTATAAATGCTGAATAAAGATAGATTGACTGACTGAGTACCATTAATACCCACTCTATTAGTTAATGACCTGGTGCCTACCAATTGATCTTGCATGTATTTTGGATTTTAAGGAAAATACATTCATTAACCAATTTTGCCATAAACAAACATGTGTATCACTACCTATTTTTGCCTAATCCCCAAACAAGCTACCACAAGGGAAATGAATCAAATGTAGTGTTAAGACCACAACCAGAAATATGCCCATACTTAACCATAGCAGGATCAAATTTTATACACTTGTCTTAATGTCTCAATGCTTAAAGCTGTTCATGAGTTTAATTTAAACTAAATAAAGTCCTAATGTGCTTTCAAGATTATTCTGAGTATCCAAGGTTCCCAACTGTGCCTGCCAATCCATAGCAATATTCTTTAACAAATATTGTTTATCAGATTTTCCATGATATACAATATGTTAGAGGAGTATGATCAACTTTAGAAAATACAGGTGCAGTATCTCCTCTTCAAACAGAATGAGAACACTTTCCACAACATAAAATCCTGAACTTCCCTTAAATCTTCTCCTCCCGACTCCTTCCTGCCAAATTTCTCAGATGAACATTCACAGAGGTAAGTAAGTATGAAACTGAGCATTTCTTTTTTGTGTTTTACACTCTGCTCTCTCTGTGCACTAGGAAAGTCCTCTACTGGGTCTGTGAATCTTTGGGCTAAATATCTTCTACTCTGTATTGAAACCTATAGAAGTACATTTTCTGGTGAAGCTTTGTGATTAGAGGAACGTGCCACATGTCTGTGGCGTACAGTAATGGGGGATGGCACACTCTCTGCTGGTTCATATTTAGTTTTTGAGGAAGGCATCCCATTCTTTATCAAAGGCAGGTAGGTGATCATTTAATTCATATATAACTTGTTCATAGGGTACCATTAGAAACAAATCCCTACCATTGAGACTGTGTCGGATCTCCTAAAACAAAGATGGTATATTTCCGTTGTCGTGTGTGCTGTCTCAAACCACCTTCCTAGTTGTGGGGTGATTACAGGGTAGGGTGACATGTCAATTAGGAGGGCTGTGGTGATTACCAAGTCCTCCATCACTAGGATTTTGGATTTCATTAATATCCTGCTTGCAGTCCAATAGGGTATCAATCTCTGGCATTTACAGCCTATGTGGACTTTGTCATTGTTTGCTTGGTGTCATTTCCACTCCAACACTCTGAAGAGGTGGATATTTTAGCATGAAGCAGTCTGTTAAGAGAGCAATGCCACCAATGAAGGATTTTGAAGTAACCCAGTTTTAGTCTGGCTTCCCTCAGATATTTGTCATGGTGCGTCATCAGAGTACGCTGGGTGTAGGCGTTGTGACCACTGTTTTTATAGTTAGGTTCTAGCCTGGAGAAAGTCTATGCCTGCAGCTAAGGTGTTATACTTGCCAGAGACTACACCTTTAACCCCTTGTGTGCTCAGGACGGCCCCCGGCCATCCTACGTCACAGTGGGCGTGTGCTCAGGACGGCCGGGGGCCGTCCGAACGCCGCCGATTCCCCAGCGCGGCGCAAATTCCCCGCCTGTGTGGAAGAATTAATTAGTGGGCGGAGTTTGGACGGCCCCCGGCGGTCCTCCGCACACACCTACCGTGACGTAGGACGGCTGGGGGCCGTCCTGAGCACTCAAGGGGTTACGCCTCCTAATTAAATCCCCACACCGGAACTCGCGCCGCAGGGAAGGGGTTAATGGTTGCCCAAGTAGAACCTCAGGGCAAATGTCAACAGGGAGATGGGCTGAGGTCCCAGTAGAATATATGATGTTACTACGCATATTAGTACCACGCGTGCCATTACAACGCGGGTAGTACTATGCTAGTACCTTTACAACGACCTACCATTACAATGCAAACTTTTACCACGCATATACCTTTACCATGCATGCCATTACAACACAACGGCATGCGTGGTAAAGGCATGCACTTGGTAAAAGTGGTTAAGGTAAGTAATTGTCTATATTTATATATCTATATCTATATATATCTATATATATATAACGTAACGGTCGAAACGCGTCGCCAATAACACTTTGTTTAATCACGATCCCTGGAGTGCGAGTCTTCTTTTTGCGCGCTGATCAGCTGGCGAAATTTCAACTATATATATATATATTACCTACTGGCGGTCGCCAGTAGGTAGTTATAATTAGAACCTAGTTTCCATAGGAAAAGCATTTTTTGATTTGCTAATAACTTTGGCGTCGTTTGACGAATCTTCCTGAAATTCTCCCAAAAAAAAGTCTATCTAGGTCAGCTCCTATCCTGAAAGTTTGGGGGTGATTTGTCAAGCGGGGGCTGAGAAAAAAGGGGTGTCCCAAAACTCATTTTCTCCATGTTAATTTCCATAGGAAATTTTGCGACGAGCTACAGCCCGAACTGCTGAACGGAATTACCCCAAATTTGGCAAAAAGGTAGAGCTTGGTTCAGAAAGCGACCTTTTTTTAAATGGTGTAAATCCGTTCAGTAGTTTTTGAGAAATTCAAAAAATAAGAGTCAAAAAATCAATTTCCCATAGGAAACTTTGTGCAAGGCTACAGCCGAAACTACTGAACGGAATTACTCCAAATTTGGCAGAAAGGTAGTGCTTGGGTCAGACCTTTTTAAAAATGGTGTAAATCCGTTCAGTAGTTGCTGAGAAATTAGAAAAATAAAAGTTTCTATATCTGGGCGGAGCCTAAGTCGCGTGCGCGAGCTTCACTGTGATTGGCTGCTAGTAGTCCAAACCAGGAAGTGTTGGCAGCCATCTTGTGGCTCGGTAGAAGCGAGTCACCCGAAAATGGAGAAACAAAGGTATAAAACAAGAGAAGGGGTTAGGGTAGAAAAACCCTGACCCCCTAGGCCTGCTCAGGGGGTCCCAGAAGGACCCCCAGGGCCCAAAAAATCATTTAAAAGAAATTCGGCAAAAATTTGCGCTGGGGTCGCGGGTTCTCGCGTTTCATTTTAATGAGGCCCTTGGGTGGGCTAGGTTCCGGGGGTATTTCTTAAAAAGTAATAGCAGGGGCTCGCAGGGGTTGTGGGGGTGCGCTGGGGTCCACGCAGCCCTGGGGCTTCACTCATGTTGGGAGGGGGGTTGCGCGGCCCCCCCTTCTGGAGCCTTCTATGTGCTTGTAACTTTGGCGTCGTTTGACGAATCTTTATGAAATTATCCAAAAAGTTTCTCTTTTTTTGATTAGCTCTTATATTGAAAGTTTGGGGGTGAATGGTGTAGGAGGGGCTGAGAAAAAAGAGGGTCCTAAAACATGTTTTCTCCATGCAATTTCCATACGAAACTTTACAGAAGACTACAGGTGAAACTGCTGAACGGAATTACGCCAAATTTGGCAGGGAGAAAGGTGATGGTCCTGAAAGCACGCTTTTGTTTAAATGGTGTAAATCCGTTCAGTAGTTTTTGAGAAATATAAAATTTTACAGATATCGATATTTGAGAATTCTGACGTGATTGGCTGAGGGGTTACAAGCACCAGCTTGCGGCTTATTGGCTGTGAATGGTTGAAACCAGGAAGTGTTGGCAGCCATTTTGTGATTTACTCCGTCAGCTCGCATCTCTCCGTGTAGAAGCCATCGGGTTCGTAGTTTTACCTCTGCGAGGCAACACTGGCATCTGTGTCTGTGTGAGATATGCCTTTCACGCTGCCTCTCTTCATATCACCAGGTCGCGGCTATGCCTTTAGAAGCCCGTCCGTCGGCTCGGAGCTCTGTGAGTCAGTCTGTCGGTACGATCCCCTACACTACCCAAAGACTACCCAAACACCACTGCACTGTCGTAAACTCTAAAACACTACCCCCAGCACGATCCCCTACACTACCCAAACACCACTGCACTACCCTAAACCCTAAATCTACCCCCAGCACGACCCCCTACCCAAACACCACTGCACTACCCTAAACCCTAAAACTCTACCCCCAGCACAACCCCCTACACTACCCAAACACCACTGCATTGTCGTAAACCCTAAAACACTACCCCTAGCAGGACCCGCCTACACTACGCAAACACCACTGCAGTACCCTAAATCCTAAAACACTATCCCCAGCACGACCCCCTACACTACCCAAACACCACTAGACTACCCTAAACCCTAAAACACTACTCCCAACATGACCCCCTACACTACACAAACACCACTGCACTACCCTAAACCCTAAAACACTACCCCCAGCATGACCCCCTACACTACCCAAACACCACTGTTCTACCCTAAACCCTAAAAGACTACCCCAGCACAACCCCCTACAGTACACAAACACCACTGCAGTACCGTAAACACTAAAACACTACTCCGAGGACAACCCCCTACACTACACAAACACCACTGCACTACCCTAAACCCTAAAACACTATTCCCAGCATGACCCCTTACACTACCCAAACACCACTGCATTTTCGTAAACTCTAAAACACTACCTCCAGCACGATTCTTACACTACCCAAACACCACTGCACTACCTTAAACCCCAAAACGCTACCCCCAGCATGAACCCCCAAACAGTACACAAACACCACTGCACTACTCTAAATCCTAAAACAGTACTCGCTGCATGACTTCCCACACTACACAAATACCACTGCACTACCCTAAACCCCAAAACAGTACTCCCAGCATGACCCCTTACACTACCCAAACATTACTGCATTGTCGTAAACTCTAAAACACTACCTCCAGCACGATTCTTACACTAGGTGCATGCCACTTTACAACATCGACTGCTGCGGCCCTTGTGGCGGCCACACCAGAACACAGAGACACACTTACCGCACTTCTTGCACACGGACATGTCCGAGACACCCCGTTCCCCTTGCCGGATAGGCACACCCCTGCGCTGACCTGTGTAAGCCAGACCAGCACACGCCGCTTGTGCATGCAGGAGGATGCGTGCGTAGCTACGTGTCCAGGCTCACTGCCAACGCTGAGGTGACATGGTAACGTCCGCTGAAGACAGCACACTGTGATGTTGCAGGGCCCGTGCCCATTATGCTAACACAATGACCACACGGACACACTTGCTCAGATGCGGGTTCGGGGGGCGTTGGCGGTCCTGGGGTTGTTGCGATGAGTGTTGTGGCCCTCATGGGTATCCGTGTATCATGCTCATTGACTCTATGGCACCTGTGGGTGTTCCGGTGTGGCTCTTGGCTTTTTTCCCTTTCATGCTGCAGGTAGTCGTCCTGCTTAACACCAGCAGAAAGCAGGTGTAAAATCCCTGGTGCTAACGCGGCTTATCGTCGGAATTTGTTTCGCATCGCAGTTTTTGCCTTTTGTTGTGAAAGTTGTGATGTGGTTTTTTCATGTACAGAAAAATAAACGAACTGGGCAGTGTATCCCGTCAAGATTCAGCACCTGACCCACTATTCCCAATCAATATAAATACAATGAGATTTCTTCATTGATTTTGTGTGTACACTGTAAATGCACCCACTACCACAGTGCAATTCAATACAGGATTTTAGTATTTAGAATAAATCGCAAAGGTGCACCTCGTGTTTTTTAGCACGGGAACGCCTACACTGCATCTCATTATCAGCACTTTAATGCAACTAAAGTTGAGATAAATCTACACACTATTCAGAAGCTGGTGCAAACTGCAGACATCACCAGTATTCCTGCGATAACTGCCCCAAAATGTAACACCATGGTGGACACCACCAAATAAGAGTAATAAGAACGAGAAAGAGTCACACAGCACTTAAGTAACAACCAAAAACGTTATTGAATTTTTTTTTTTTCTTTTCCAAACTTTATTTTTCCGTTTACGTACATATAGAGGATAAACTAAATTTAACAAACTTAACACAAAACAACAAGGCGGAAGACTCCTGTCGGGTCCATCAATGTCGACGACACAGCCTGGAAAATAAAGCACAAAATAAGGACGTGTGTAATGCGCATATCAAAGGAGTGAGACACAGAGAAAGAGAGAAGGAAAAAAAAGCCAGAGAGAAAAAGAGAGGGAAGGAAAGAAAGGGAGTGAGAAAGGGAGAAGGGAGAGAGAGTGAGAGAGATAGAAGGAAAGGAAGGAAGAGAGTTAGAGAGAGAGTGAAGAGAGGGAAGTGAGAGAGAGAGAGAGACACTGCCGCCCCTGCGCATCCATTACCAAATAATTACCTGCTGCCATCGGAGTGTCTACCAGTGGGCACTCCACGTGCCCATGAAAGCTCCAGGCCCTGGTCCCGCCACCATGGCTTGGTGCACATTATGTGGACCCGCTCCGCGGCCCAGCAGATCCCACACATGTCGCTGAGTCATCAATGGCGGAGACCACATCAGCTTTTGGTGCCGCTAACCCTGTGCAACGCAAGTCAGCGCCACGTGGTGGTAGGCCGCTGACGGCCATACAACTTAGGGTGCGACTAACCCTGTGCAACTCAAGTCCACGCCACGTGGTGGTAGGTCCCTGACGGCCACATCAGCTTCGGGTAGCACTAACCCTGTGCAACTCAAGTCCTCGCCACGTGGTAGTAGGCCCCTGATGGCCACATCATCTTCGGGTGGCACTAACCCTGTGCAACTCAAGTCCGCGCCACGTGGTGGTAGGCCCCTGACGGCCACATCAGCTTCGGGTGGCACTAACCCTGTGCAAATCAAGTCCGGCCACGTGGTAGTAGGCCCCTGACGGCCATACAGCTCAGGGTGCGACTAACCCTCTGCGCAACTTTTCATGGACTCTTTATGATTGAGACCCGTGGAGCGTCCGCCATCCAGTCACCACCGGCAATAAAGGATGTGACGTTGTTGATCCATTATATTTGCGTGGTCACATGGGCTGTGACGCATGTGCCGGATGGGTGTGGTGTGTGTGCAAACCTGCCCTCAGGGAGTGGCCGTGACATCTTGACAACTAGACCACTGACCTGCACACCAACAGCGAGTACGCCTGCGACAGGTAGCTATGTGGGGGGTGTGAAAACGTGTTTTCTCAATGGATTTTCCATAGGAAACTTTAGACAAGGCTACAGGTCAAACTGCTGAACGGAATTACGCAAAATTTGGTAGGGAGAAAGGTCTTGGTCCAGAAAGCGCGCTTTCTGGCATCGAGTGAAAATATAAAAGAAAGGTCCCGGGGGCAATTTAATATACTGGAGCTCTGTCTGTGCGAGATAACCCTTTCACGCTCCCTCTGCCCAACATCACCACTTCGCAGCTATGCCGTTAGAAGCCAGTCCGTCGGCTCGCAGCTCTCTACCTTTGCGAGCTAGTACGCTGCTGTGCCTGTACCTCTGCGAGCTACTACGCTGCTGTTCCTTTGGGAGCGGACGGCTCGTTGTACTGCATCTGTGAGTCGAGAGGACGGGCCGCAGTTGTCCCTCTGCGAGCCTGGGTGCGAACTGTTCATAAGTCACACTACATAAGCATTGAAAAGTCATTTTGTGATTCAGTCCGTCAGCTGGCATCTGTCCAAGGCATTTCTGAAAACATACCGGAGTTCTTTCTGTGAGAGATACCCCTTTCACGCTGCCTCTCCCCACATCAGCAGGTAACGCACCCTCTTCCCACATTACCAACATACCCCCAACAACCTTCTTGGGCCCGGAATTGTCCCTGTGCGGTTGGACAAACAAGAATCTTAGTCATGTATAGATTTACATATAAAACATTTTATTTAAACAAAACAACAACAAATAAAACTGAAGGGAGTCTGGTGCTGTGGTCGCTGCCACGAAGTTGGGGTCACTGCCATTCAGGACTCAGGACACAGTTCCACATGTGGGATCGGCTTGTATTGAACAGGGTTAGTGGCACCACGTGTCGCGACTTGTGTTGTACAGGGTTAGTGGCACCACGTGTCGCCGGCCTTGCATATGGAAATATGCCTCATTGATCGAAGGGAGTCTGGTGCTGTGGTCGCTGCCACGGACTTGGGGTCACTGCCGTTCAGGACTCAGGACACAGTTCCACATGTGGGATCGGCTTGTGTTGAACAGGGTTAGTGGCACCACGTGTCGCCGGCTTGTGTTGAACAGGGTTAGTGGCACCACGTGTCGCGACTTGTGTTGAACAGGGTTAGTGGCACCACGTGTCCAAAATTCGAATTGCGAGCTCTACTGCCCGCAGTGTAGACTGCTAATGAGTGTTCGTTTGCACTTGAAGATGAATTTGGTGATTGTACTAAAGCTATAACTGATATAAAAAAGTACTTGAAGCAAGGATACTAAAAGGATATTATGTAGGTTTTAGGCCTGTGATAGTTACTTGCCTACTGGACTCTGTAATTAATGAATCAAGACTTAATTTTCATTGTGAGCCCTGATGACCGCAGTGTAGGCCAGAGGTAGCGGTCAGCAAGGGCCCATAGCCACGTGGCATTGAGTTGAGGTGCACAGTTAGTGGCACCAGAAGCATTGAGAATGTATGAGCCTGTGATGCTGTTTGGTGCGGACGGGCCGCACTGGGAGCAATGTCTCTTGCCTACTGGACTGCGTCATCTGCAATCGCGACTGTATCTGAATTGTGAGCCCTGCTGACCGCAGTGAGGCCAGAGGTAGCGGTGAGCAAGGGCCCACAGCCACGTGCATAGGTTGGTGGCCCCACCGGCCTGCGTAGTTCAGGTTCAGTGGCACCACGTGTCGCCGGCCTTCCATATGCAAATACGCCTCACTAATCGAAGGGAGTCTGGTTCTGTGGTCGCTGCCACGAAGTTGGGGTCACTGCCATTCAGGAGTCAGGACACAGTTCCACATGTGGGATCGGCTTGTGTAGAACAGGGTTAGTGGCACCCCGTGTCGCCGGCCTTGCATATGGAAATATGCCTCACTGATCAAAGGGAGTCTGGTGCTGTGGTTGCTGCCACGGACTTGGGGTCACTGCCATTCAGGACTCAGGACACAGTTCCACATGTGGGATTGGCTTGTATTGGACAGGGTTAGTGGCACCACGTGTTGCGACTTGTGTTGTACAGGGTTAGTGGCACCACGTGTCGCCGGCCTTGCATATGGAAATATGCCTCATTGATCGAAGGGAGTCTGGTGCTGTGGTCGCTGCCACGGACTTGGGGTCACTGCCGTTCAGGACTCAGGACACAGTTCCACATGTGGGATCGGTTTGTGTTGAACAGGGTTAGTGGCACCACGTGTCGCCGGCTTGTGTTGAACAGGGTTAGTGGCACCACGTGTCGCGACTTGTGTTGAACAGGGTTAGTGGCACCACGTGTCCAAAATTCGAATTGCGAGCTCTACTGCCCGCAGTGTAGACTGCTAATGAGTGTTCGTTTGCACTTGAAGATGAATTTGGTGATTGTACTAAAGCTATAACTGATATAAAAAAGTACTTGAAGCAAGGATACTAAAAGGATATTATGTAGGTTTTAGGCCTGTGATAGTTACTTGCCTACTGGACTCTGTAATTAATGAATCAAGACTTAATTTTCATTGTGAGCCCTGATGACCGCAGTGTAGGCCAGAGGTAGCGGTCAGCAAGGGCCCATAGCCACGTGGCATTGAGTTGAGGTGCACAGTTAGTGGCACCAGAAGCATTGAGAATGTATGAGCCTGTGATGCTGTTTGGTGCGGACGGGCCGCACTGGGAGCAATGTCTCTTGCCTACTGGACTGCGTCATCTGCAATCGCGACTGTATCTGAATTGTGAGCCCTGCTGACCGCAGTGAGGCCAGAGGTAGCGGTGAGCAAGGGCCCACAGCCACGTGCATAGGTTGGTGGCCCCACCGGCCTGCGTAGTTCAGGTTCAGTGGCACCACTTGTCGCCGGCCTTCCATATGCAAATACGCCTCACTAATCGAAGGGAGTCTGGTTCTGTGGTCGCTGCCACGAAGTTGGGGTCACTGCCATTCAGGAGTCAGGACACAGTTCCACATGTGGGATCGGCTTGTGTAGAACAGGGTTAGTGGCACCCCGTGTCGCCGGCCTTGCATATGGAAATATGCCTCACTGATCAAAGGGAGTCTGGTGCTGTGGTTGCTGCCACGGACTTGGGGTCACTGCCATTCAGGACTCAGGACACAGTTCCACATGTGGGATCGGCTTGTATTGGACAGGGTTAGTGGCACCACGTGTTGCGACTTGTGTTGTACAGGGTTAGTGGCACCACGTGTCGCCGGCCTTGCATATGGAAATATGCCTCATTGATCGAAGGGAGTCTGGTGCTGTGGTCGCTGCCACGGACTTGGGGTCACTGCCGTTCAGGACTCAGGACACAGGTCCACATGTGGGATCGGCTTGTGTTGAACAGGGTTAGTGGCACCACGTGTCGCCGGCTTGTGTTGAACAGGGTTAGTGGCATCACGTGTCGCGGCTTGTGTTGAACAGGGTTAGTGGCACCACGTGTCCAAAATTCGAATTGCGAGCTCTGCTGCCCGCAGTGTAGACTGCTAATGAGTGTTCATTTGCACTTGAAGATGAATTTGGTGATTGTACTAAAGCTATAACTGATATAAAAAAAGTTCTTGAAGCAAGGATACTAAAAGGATATTATGTAGGTTTTAGGCCTGTGATAGTTACTTGCCTACAGGACTCTGTAATTAATGAATCAAGACTTAATTTTAATTGTGAGCCCTGATGACCGCAGTGTAGGCCAGAGGTAGCGGTCAGCAAGGGCCCATAGCCAAGTGGCGTTGAGTTGAGGTGCACAGTTAGTGGCACCAGAAGCATTGAGAATGTATGAGCCTGTGATGCTGCTTGGTGCGGACGGGCCGCACTGGGAGCAATGTCTCTTGCCTACTGCACTGCGTCATCTGCAATCGCAACTGTATCTGAATTGTGAGCCCTGCTGACCGCAGTGCAGGCCAGAGGTAGCGGTGAGCAAGGGCCCACAGCCACGTGCATAGGTTGGTGGCCCCACCAGCCTGCGTAGTTCAGGTTCAGTGGCACCACGTGTCGCCGTCCTTCCATATGCAAATACGCCTCACTAATCGAAGGGAGTCTGGTGCTGTGGTCGCTGCCACGAAGTTGGGGTCACTGCCATTCAGGAGTCAGGACACAGTTCCACATGTGGGATCGGCTTGTGTTGAACAGGGTTAGTGGCACCACGTGTCGCCGGCTTGTGTTGAACAGGGTTAGTGGCACCACGTGTCGCGGCTTGTGTTGAACAGGGTTAGTGGCACCACGTGTCGCCGGCTTGTGTTGAACAGGGTTAGTGGCACCACGTGTCGCGGCTTGTGTTGAACAGGGTTAGTGGCACCACGTGCCACCGGCTTGTGTTGAACAGGGTTAGTGGCACCACATGTCGCCGGTCTTCCACAGTGTAGGCCGGAGGCAGCGGTCAGCAAAGGCCCACAGCCATGTGACGTTGACTTGAGCTGCACAGATTGGGAGCATACAGTCTTCTTAACCGATTATACTCTCTTACACAATTTGCATCGGCACTAATCTTGAATTGTTAGCCCTGCTAACCGCATTGTAGGCCAGAGGCAGCGGTCATCAAGGGCACACAGCCACGTGGCGTTGACTTGAGCTGCACAGAGTTAGTGGTACTTGAAGCACTTAGCGTGTGCGCAGTCAGCGATGATGCGTGGTCCGCGCTGGCCGCACTGGTAGCAATGTCTGTTGCCTACTGGACTGCGTCATCTGCAATCGCGAGTCGCTCTGAATTGTGAGCCCTTCTCACCGCAGTGGAGTCAGGAGGCAGCGGTGAGGAAGGGCCCACAGGCACGTGTTGTTGACTTGAGCAATGTCTGTTACCTACTGGACTGCGTCATCTGCAATCTCGACTCCATCTGAATTGTGAGCCCTACTGACCGCAGCCCGGGACACTGCAGGAGCCGGGCCTGCGGGGTGGCAGTCCCCAGGGCCATCACAGGCTCCAGGAGGGGGGCCGCGTGGCCCCCCTCCCAACATCTACAAAGCCCCGGGGAGGTGGTGGTCCCGGGGCTTCGGGAGTCCGAAACGGACCCCCACATTTGTTTAATTAGTGTCCCGGGAGGTGGCGGTCCTCGGGAGCTTGTGGGAGGCTCGAGCCCCCCCACAAAGGTTATTTTGAAAAGAAAAAAAAGAAGCCCCGGGGGGTGGCGGTCCCCGGGGCTTGGGGGGCCTTAGAGGCCCCCCATATTATTATTAAATTAAACCCTGCATGCCCCCGGGACTTGGCCCACCCGGGGGCCAATTAACCACGAGGCGCGGGAGGCCGCGCTTCCTTTTTTTTTTTTATCAGCAGGATCCGCGCACCCAGCATGTTTTTTGCCGATTTTTGTAGGACCCCCTGAGCAGGCTTAGGGGGTCAGGGTGTTTCTACCCTGCCCCCTTTTTGCGTTTTGCGCAGTTGTTTTACTGCTTTCTTGTTCCTCGGTTCTACCGAGGAACAAGATAACTGCCAACACTTCCTGGTTTGGAGTGTTGACAGCCAATTACCATACAGCTCGTGATCGGGAGGGTACGCGGACCCTACGCGGCCATAGATATATATGTGCTTTTACTTTTGATTCTCTCAGGAACTACTGAACGGATTTACACCATTTAAGCAAAAGGCACGACACTGAACCAAGGGCTACCTATTTGCCAAATTTGGTGTAATTCCGTTCAGCAGTTCGGGCTTTAGCCGCGATGAACGGTTCCTATGGAAAAATGAATGGGGAAAACACGTTTTGGGACCCCCCTTTTTTCTCAGCCCCCGCTTGACGAATCACCCCGAGACTTTCAGGATAGGAGCGGACCAGAGCGCCCCAACAAGTTGGAAAATTTCGCGAAGATTCGTCAACCGGCGCCAAAGTTATTTCAAATGGAATGTTGCGGATTTCCTATGGAAAATAGGTCCTAACTATAACTATCTACTGGCGACTGCCAGTAGATAATATATATATATATATATAATCTTCGCGAATTTTTCAAACTTTATGGCCCGCTCCGGTCCGCTCCTACCCTGAAAGTCTCAGGGTGATTCGTCAAGCGGGGGCCGAGAAAAAAGGGGGGTCCCAAAACGTGTTTTCCCCATTCATTTTCCCATAGGAAACTTTAGACACGGCTACAGCCCGAACTGCTGAACGGAATTACACCAAATTTGGCAAAGAGGTAGTTCTTGGTTCAGAAAGAACCCTTTTTGTTAAATGGTGTAAATCCGTTCAGTAGTTCCTGAGAAAATCAAAAGTTAAGTCACATATATATCTATGGCCGAGTAGGGTCCGCGTACCCTCCCGACCACGAGCTACATGCTAATTGGCTGTCAAGTGGCTGTCAACAGTCCAAATCAGGAAGTGTTGGCAGCCATTTTGTCCCTCGGTAGAACCGAGGGACAGAAACAAGTGCGCAAAGCGCAAAAAGGGGGCAGGGTAGAAACACCCTGACCCCTTAGGTCTGCTCAGGGGGTCCCACAAGGACCCCCTGGGCAGAAAAAAGCATAAAAAAAAAAAAAATCGGCGGGATGCGCTCAGGGTGCACGAATCCCGCCGAGAAAAAAAAAAATCGAAGCGCGGTCTCCCGCGCTTCGATGCAAATTTGCCCCCGGGTGGCCCAAGTCCTGGGGGCATGCGGGGGGTGGGTTTATTGTTTATATGGGGGGCCTCTAAGGCCCCCAAGCCCCGGGGACCGCCACCCCCGGAGCTTAATAAAAAATGGTGCGGGAGGGCTCTCCTGCCCTCCCGCAGCCCCGGGGACCGCCACCCCCGGGGCTTCTTTTAAATTTTAAATAATGTGTGGGGGCTCCAGCCCCCACACGCCCGGGGACCACCACCTCCCCGGGGCACATAGAAAATAAGTGTGGGGGTCCGTTACGGACCCCAGAGCCCCGGGGACCACCACCTCCCCGGGGCTGTGCAATTCAAGGGAGGGGGCCGCGTGGCCCCCTCCTGGAGCCTGTGGTGGCCCTGGGGACCGCCACCCCCAGAGGCCGGCTCCTGCAGTGTCCCGGGGTGCCTACTCCCGGGACACTGTAGTTTGCTATGACAGGACGGGAGCCTCGCGGCTCCCGTCCTGTCATAGCAAACTTGGTTTGCATTTTAAAAGAGAGAGCAGGAAACCTGCTCTCTCTTTCAAAATGCAGACCCAATTGCTTTTCCACATGGGGAGCAGCATGTTAGCTGCTCCCCATGTGGAAAAGCAATGCCGGCTCCCGTAGGACAGGGGGAGCCGGCTGGGACTGTGGGGGGATTGGGGACCCCCCCACAGTCCCCAACTAGAGGCCAGGCCCCGGGGGATGGGGTCCCCGGGGCCATAAGTGGCCAGGGAGGGGGTCACGCAGCCCCCCTCCTCAAATAAAAAAAATTTTTTTTAAAAAGGGCAAGGCCGGCCCCGGGGGATGGGGTCCCCGGGGCATTAAATGGCCTGAGGAGGGGGGCCACGCAGCCCCCCTCCAAAATAATAAAAAAAAAATCGAGGGCAGGCCCCGGGGGATGGGGTCCCCGGGGCCAATACAGGCCCAGGGAAGGGGGGCCACGCGGCCCCCTTCCCGTTTTTTTTTTTTTATTTAAAAAAATAAATAAAAATGCACAGGCCCCAGGGGATGGGGTCCCCGGGGCCAAAAGTGGCCAAGGAAAGGGGGGCCACGCAGCCCCCCTCCCATTAAAAAAAATTGGAAAAAACGACCGGCATCGTGCCGGAGGCCCGACCCCCTCCCTGCAGCAGTCTGCAAACGCGCCCCCTGGCGCGTTTTAAGAAGGGGAAGTAATTCCCCTTGAATACTGGGGGTCCCTGGGGGCCAACTAGCCCACCAGGAACCTCCAGTATGCGCCAGGGGGCTGCGTTGCAGAGAGGTGTACAGAGGCCATGCCCCTTTTTACACCTCTCTGCAACGCAGCTCTGTGGCGCTTTTTAGAAGTACATGGTGGGCTAGTTGGACTCCAGGGACCCTCAGGATTCAAGGGGACTTAATCCCCCAACTTAAAACGCGCCACGGGGCGCGTTTGCACAGTGGTGAAGGGAGGGGGCGGGGCTTCAGGTGACATGTGTGCAAACAGGCCCGTGGCGCGTTTTAAGATGGGGAATTAAATCCCCTTCAATCCTGAGGGTCCCTGGGGGCCAACTAGCCCAACAGGTACGTCCAGAAAGCGCCACAGAGCTGCATTGCAGAGAGGTGGAAAAAGGGCGTGGCCTCTGAACACCTCTCTGCAACGCAGCTCCCTGGCGCATACTGGAGGTACAGGGTGGGCTAGTTGGACCCCAGGGACCCTCATGATTCAAGGGGACTTAATCCCCCAACTTAAAACGCGCCACGGGGCGCGTTTGCACAGATGTCACCTCAGGCCCCGCCCCCTCCCTTCACCATTGTGCAAATATTCCTCTAAAATCAGCCGAACTACGAATTCCTATTTACTCAGCTGTTATCAGGAGAGACCTCAGTGCTGCATCTTTCAGCCCAGTACTGATCCTGAAAAGTAATTTTGACCGTACTTACCAGTAACTTGAATTTCCTTCCATAGGATATTATTGACTGGTTTCACTTGGAAATTCTTCTAAGTGTGGAGTTTTGGAACTTTATAATATTCCCCTAAAATCAGCCGAAATACGAATTCCGATTTACTCACCTGTTATCAGGAGAGACCTCAGTGCTGCATCTTTCAGCCCAGTACTGATCCTGAAAAGTAATTTTAACCGTACTTACCAGTAACTTGAATTTCCTTCCATAGGATATCATTGTCTGCTTTTTGCTGAAAAAGTTTCTAAGTGTCGATTTTTGAAACATACAAATATTCCTCTAAAATCAACCAAACTACGAATTCCGATTTACTCACCTGTTATCAGGAGAGACCTCAGTGCTGCATCTTTCAGCCCAGTACTGATCCTGAAAAGTAATTTTAACCGTACTTACCAGTAACTTGAATTTCCTTCCATAGGATATTATTGACTGGTTTCACTTGGAAATTCTTCTAAGTGTGAAATTTTGGAACTTTATAATATTCCTCTAAAATCAGCCGAAATACGAATTCCGATTTACTCACCTGTTATCAGGAGAGACCTCAGTGCTGCATCTTTCAGCCCAGTACTGATCCTGAAAAGTAATTTTAACCGTACTTACCAGTAACTTGAATTTCCTTCCATAGGATATCATTGCCTGCTTTTTGCTGAAAAAGTTTCTGTCGATTTTTGAAACATACAAATATTCCTCTAAAATCAGCCAAAATACGAATTCCGATTTAATCACCTGTTATCAGGAGAGACCTCAGTGCTGCATCTTTCAGCCCAGTACTGATCCTGAAAAGTAATTTTAACCGTACTTACCAGGAACTTGAATTTCCTTCCATAGGCTAACATTGACTGGTTTCACTTGGAAATTCTTCTAAGTGTGGAGTTTTGGAACTTTATAATATTCCTCTAAAATCAGCCGAACTACGAATTCCGATTTACTCACCTGTTATCAGGAGAGAACCCAGTGCTGCATCTTTTAGCCCAGCACTGACCCTGAAAAGTAATTCTAACTGTACTTACCAGTAACTTGTATTTCCTTCCATAGGAATCCATTGTCTGGTTTCACTTGGAAATTCTTCTAAGTGTGGAGTTTTGGAACTTTATAATATTCCTCTAAAATCAGCCGAACTACGAATTCCGATTTACTCACCTGTTATCAGGAGAGAACCCAGTGCTGCATCTTTTAGCCCAGCACTGACCCTGAAAAGTAATTCTAACCGTACTTACCAGTAACTTGTATTTCCTTCCATAGGAATCCATTGTCTGGTTTTCAGCAGAAAAGTTTCAAAGTGTCGATTTTCACAAACTACAAATATTCCTTAAAAATCGCCTGTATAACTTAAACGCATTCTTTCAACTGTTTACAGGAGATGCACCAGTGCTGGATCCAGGATCCACCACTGAGTAAGAAAAAGTAACGATAACACTACTTACCTGCTAAGTGAATTTCCTGCCATAGGATAACATTGGTGATTCTATGCACTGTAAAAACCATAGGTTTCAGGCACGTTATAGTTAGAAATTAGCATTTAAAAAACCTTTGAAATTCACTGAAAAAACCATAGGTTTCAGACACGTTATAGTTAGAAATTAGCATTTAAAAAACCTTTGAAATTCACTGAAAAAACCATAGGTTTCAGGCACGTTATAGTTAGAAATTAGCATTTAAAAAACCTTTGAAATTCACTGAAAAAACCATAGGTTTCAGACACGTTATAGTTAGAAATTTGCATTTAAAAAACCTTTGAAATTCACTGAAAAAACCATAGGTTTTAGGGACAGTTATAGTTAGTTGGACATTGCACTCGTACAAAACCCGTGAAAATCCCCCGTTATAGTTAGTTCAGCTAACTATAACTCGCGCCCCCGCAATGCACTGCTGATGACGTCACATATTACATCACTCATAACATGGTCAGTGACATCACTGATGACATCACTGATGACATCTCAAATGACATCACTGATGATATCATCCATGTGATAATTTCATTCATCTTCTCACACCCTAATATAACTTTTGATACACCCACTGTAAATTACAGACTGCCATTCTCAAAACCATAGACACTCCAACACCAATAACTACATACCCACTCACTGATTCTTAGGTCTACACACACATCCACTCACTCACCCGTACAGTCACTCATACTTATGGTCACTCAGTACAGGACTATCATATGCACTCATACACCTACATAGACACTCACACACCGCCACTCATCCATAGAGGTACTCACACACCTAGTCAGTCATGCAAATAATTAATCACACTGCCATTTACTCACCTATACAGTTATACACACACCAGCTCACTTACTCATACAAACACTAGCACATTCTTACGCTCTTATACAATCACTGATACAAGCACACACTCATCCATACAGTCACTCTCACAATCACAATCACACACTCTCGCTTATAGCTATTTATATACTCCAATACACATATATACTGCCTTTCACATATGTAGTTACTCACACATGTACCACTGAGATATACATTCACTCACTAACACACCCATACACACACTCACCCACCCATACAGTCCATCACAGATGCACTCTTGAAACCATGCACCCAGTGAATCACCCACTGATACATCTATGTGCAGCCACACACACCCCATCCACACAAACACTCAGGCACCCATACAGATACTCAGACAACCAATCAATAACACATAGACACTCATGTAGCTATTTACAAACCCATGCAGCCACTTACACACCAACAGACAGACGGATAAAGACATTCACACAGTTTAGTCACTAACCCATGCATTTAGTAAGATACGTTTAATCACTCACTTATAGAGTCAGTCACGCACCTACTAAATCATCCATCCAGACACTTATACACCCACTCATTATTCAATACACCTTGGCATATATATTAAACATATTTAAACTTTATAGAAACACACAGTCACTGCATGATGTCATCAGTGATGTCATTTGAGATGTCATCAGTGATGTCATCAGTGATGTCACTGACCATGTCATGAGTGATGTAATATGTGACGTCATCAGCAGTGCATTGCGGGGCGCGAGTTATAGTTAGCTGAACTAACTATAACGGGGGAATTTCACGGGTTTTGTACGAGTGCAATGTCCAACTAACTATAACTGTCCCTAAAACCTATGGTTTTTTCAGTGAATATATATATATATATATATATATATATATATATATATATATATATATATATAAATAATATATATTTTTTAACCCCCTTAAACCCTAAAATTACCCTTGCCACCCCAAAACCCATACCCACCATGAACCCTAAAATTACCCTTGCCACCCAAAAACCCACACCCACCCTAAACCCTAAAGTTACCCTTGCCACCTCAAAACCCTTACCCACCCTAAAATATCTATACTTACCTTATGCTTACATGTAAAACACATATACCTTTTCCATTCATGCCTTTACAATGAAATTCATTGTAAAGGCATGCATGGTAAAGGTATATGTTTTGTTAGGGTGGGCGGCAAATTCCGGTCCGCTCGCGGAACTTGCGAAATTTTGGAATTTCCGCGTGGAACGCGGAAATGTCGAAACTTCCGCGATCCGCGGCGGAACGGAATTCGGGTGCATGAAGCACTTACAGATTTAAATAAAGCAGGTGCCCGAGTTGAAGCTCAAATTCTGTAACGCATTAATCAAGGTCGAGGCTAAGCAGGAGTGCTTTCTGCCCAGATCTACCGCCAAACATTAGCTGTAATCCCTGATGGAGGTCTTTGCATCCTTCATTTTCTCGAGCGCAATCCCCGTATAGGTCCAGTGGCCAGGAGGTTCTTTCTCCTCATCTGCTGCTCAGATCGTGCTCTGACCCTTTATAAACAAGATGCATGTGAACTCGCATGGATGCCCCGCCCGTTTTGCCCCGCCCCACATACACTAGCGGTATGCAACATCTTCCCGCCCTTTCCCCACTATGATGGACAGCTTACTCAAAGGACCCCGGCGCCTTTCCGGCGTGGTGGCAAAGTTACAGACACACAGGTCACTGGCGACAATTCTTCTGGTCCTTTACGCTGCTGTAGTGTAGGAAAGGCACTATACATTTACCCAACGAGGTAGCACTTACTGATTAGCCAGTAGAAATTACTCCAGTTGAGTAGAGATATTGCACAAAACGGTGGCATCTTCGTGGATAAATATGCAGGGCAGGTGTGTAGAATTCGTGAGAGTGGTTAAGCAGATGTGCCTTCTCTCCATTTCCAATGCGAAAAGTTAGCTGTAATCCTTGGAGGTCTTTGCATCCTTGATTTTCTCGAGCGCAATCCCCGTGTAGGTCCAGTGGCCAGGAGGTTCTTTCTCCTCATCTGCTGCTCAGATCGTGCTCTGACCCTTTGTAAACAAGATGCATGTGAACTCGCATGGATGCCCCGCCCGTTTTGCCCCGCCCCACATACACTAGCGGTATGCAACGTCTTCCCGCCCTTTCCCCACTATGATGGACAGCTTACTAAAAGGACCCCGGCGCCTTTCCGGCGCGGTGGCAATGTTACAGACACACAGGTCACTGGGGACAATTCTTCTGGTCCTTTACGCTGCTGTAGTGTAGGAAAGGCACTATACATTTACCCAACGAGGTAGCACTTACTGATTAGCCAGTAGAAAGTACTCCAGTTGAGTAGAGGTATTGCACAAAACGGTGGCATCTTCGTGGATAAATATGCAGGGCAGGTGTGCAGAATTCGTGAGCGTGGTTAAGCAGATGTGCCTTCTCTCCATTTCCAACGTGAAAAGTTAGCTGTAATCCTTGATGGAGGTCTTTGCATCCTTGATTTTCTCGAGCGCAATCCTCGTGTAGAATTCATGAGCGTGGTTAAGCAGATGTGCCTTCTCTCCATTTCCAACGTGAAAAGTTAGCTGTAATCCTTGATGGAGGTCTTTGCATCCTTGATTTTCTCGAGCGCAATCCTCGTGTAGAATTCGTGAGCGTGGTTAAGCAGACGTGCCTTCTCTCCATTTCCAACGTGAAAAGTTAGCTGTAATCCTTGATGGAGGTCTTTGCATCCTTGATTTTCTCGAGCGCAATCCTCGTGTAGAATTTGTGAGCGTGGTTAAGCAGATGTGCCTTCTCTCCACTTCCAACGTGAAAAGTTAGCTGTAATCCTTGATGGAGGTCTTTGCATCCTTGATTTTCTCGAGCGCAATCCTCGTGTAGAATTTGTGAGCGTGGTTAAGCAGATGTGCCTTCTCTCCACTTCCAACGTGAAAAGTTAGCTGTAATCCTTGATGGAGGTCTTTGCATCCTTGATTTTCTCGAGCGCAATCCTCGTGTAGTTCCTGTGACCAGGAGGTTCCTTCTCCTCGTCTGCTGCTGAGATACTGCTCTGACCCTTTATAAACAAGAGGCATATGAACTGGCCTAGAAGCCCCGCCCGTTTGGCTTGGCCCCGCCCCACATACACTAGCGGTATTCAACGTCTTACCGCCCTTTCCCCAGAATGATGGACAGCTTAATCAAAGGACCCCGGTGCTTTCGGCGCGGTGGCAAAGTTACAGACACACAGGTCACTGGGGACAATTCTTCTGGTCCTTTACGCTGCTGTAGTGTAGGAAAGGCACTATACATTTACCCAACGAGGTACCACTTACTGATTAGCCAGTAGAAAGTACTCCAGTTGAGTAGAGGTATTGCACAAAACGGTGGCATCTTCGTGGACAAATATGCAGGGCAGGATTCATTCTGGGACGATGCTCGTCTGCCCCTGAGAGTGACCCTGCATAGATTACAACGGGCGCAGCGAAATCTCCGCGAGCACGTGAAATTCCGCGTGCTCGCGGAGATTTCTTGCCGTTTCGCGGAATTTTGCGGAACGCAACTCCGCAAATTCCGCCCACCCCTAATGTTTTGTAATGGCATGCGTTCTGATGGCAGTGCGTTGTAATGGCACTTGAGTTGCAATGGAATGCCATGTAATAGGATGCGTTGTGATAGATTCGTTGTAATGGATGTTTCCTATCCCAGTACCACCATAAGGCAATGTAACAATTGTCAGGATCTCAAGAATTGCTTGGTGATGAGTGTAAATTTAGAGCGTGCTTACGCAAAGGTCAGTATTTTGACATCCAAATGCATCTCCTCCATCCTGGACATGCCGGTTTTGCTTATATCTGACCATATGAATTTGGAAGTGCCTATATGTATTTTCCCATTGCCCCACAGTGGCGCTCCTTCATGTAATGAACTCTCTATGCGATTACATTTTCACAACAATTTTTCCCCCTAGTGCGAGACTTAAGGCAGACCAATGTTCCAAGTCATTACGCAGTGAACAGATCAGAGGTAGGTACAGTCCCGGGCACACGTAACGAGGATATAATATCAGGAGAAATGTCTCATACTGCAGAAATGTAGAGGGTCTACACCAGAATGATAATCATAGGTGTTTAATATAGTAACAGAGCATAAGCAACCAGCCAAAACAAAAGCAACCAGCCGACACGTGTTTCGTCACAAAGGGTAGTAACCCGTGACTCTTCAGGAGCTGAAAGGCGGTGCCAACAAGGTGGATTCAAGTGACCGTTCAAGAATCCAAAACGGCAATGAGGAGCAGTGCGAACCACGGTGGGTGGACTACTGCCAAATGTAAGGAAAGGAAGACGGATATCGCCGGGCGGCGGATAAGCCAATGAGGATTATTGACCTTCAGAAAAGTCGATGCAGTCTGTGGCGACGAGATTAACCAAGTGCTAAGTAGCACAGGGGGGAATATAGAATTAGGCGTGCCAGGTCAGTAGTCCAGGACGACAACGGTGGATGCGCCGGAGTACAGGAAACTGGGAGAAGTGTTGTTCAGGAAGGAAAATGGTTCCGGAAGATGGCCACTCCTAGTATAACATAAACTCAGCGCGAATTAGCTTGAGCGCCATTATTCCTGTCAATACTAAAAACCCCACACTGATACAAACAGATCAGAGGTGTCTCTCCTCCTTTGTCCCTAGTCGTCTCTCCGCAGCCAGAACCAGGACACACACAGGCTCCCTCCCCTAAGCCAATCACAATGCTGTAAGGCAGTGTTGTGATTTGTGTGAGCGCCATGGTTTGCCGCTCAGATGGGGAATGGGAGCCTAGGCATGTTCCTCACCAGGCTGTGCAGTACAGCCTGGTGGGGAACATGCAGAGTGCGCATGACTGTTTGGCTGGCCAAACAGTCATGCACACTTGAAGTGTACAAACCACTCCTCCCCCTGTGCCACCAGCCCACCCCACCCTAACCCAGCCCCGACTCTATGAAAAATAAAATGATAATAACAACGTCATTATCATTTTATTTTTTCCTGCTCTGAGAGCAGTGGGGCGACGCTCCTCCGCCTTAGCAGAGGGGCTATCCCTGCATGTGATTCCGTAAGGGGAGTGAGGGGAAACCACGTATTCTGCAAACTCGGTTCTTTGCATATACTGGGCTTGGATCAGTTACCCCAAAGGCACCTGTGCTCTGCTTAGGACAGGATCAGGTGCAGGCCCTTCTGGAAAAGAGGTGGATGTTTCCCACGCATGGCGTTGACCTCTTTCTATGGCCATGTCACTGCCAGGCCTGGGTGCTCTTGTTTGACCTGTTGTTGGAGAAACTACTCATACTCCAGAGCAGTCAGACTTTGAAACAGTGAGTGACCTGGAGGTTGTTTGCCGCCCCTCATGCCTCGTAAGTTATGGGCACCACACTTTCGATACTGTTCAGATTGGTCTCACCATGCCGCAGAATAGCGTGGCCACTGGTAGATTGTAATTAGGTTGGCACAGACGTTGGTGGAATCTGATTGCTGGCGCTATGTTCCCCTGGGTGGGGTGTTATGGGTCCTCTCACACAAGCCCCACTTGCCTGCCTTCTGGGAGTCACCTGCAGGCATCTAGGGTCCCCCGTGAGTATTGAAAGTTGCAACATGGTACAACCAAGCTCTTCACAAGTGCAGTCATCATCATCGGCGGGTAGCTCCACTCGCCCAAAACAATCTTTTTTTTTCAAATGACTTTATTGATTTTCAAATAAAGCAAACAAGTTCAACAATTACAGGCTGTCGAGAATCACATCACCAGAGCCATTAATGAATGTACAATATCAGAGAGAAGAAGACATCATAATAAATAGGTAAGAATATTGTGAATCAGCATAAACAATGCATGTTGAAATGAAGTGAGTAGGTGCAGAATATCTGAGGAAACGTCTTCTTTTGCGGAGAAGGGGATTTGATTTCAATCTGTGGAGTTGTACTCCAGGGTGCAGAGATATTCACGCACTGGCTGCCAGATGTCTCTAGGGCAGGAGGTGGGGGGCTGGAGAATGGTGTAATCTGCACTAAAATTATCACAATACATCATACTTTTTAGCCAATCTGAGGAGATAGGGGCTTTGTTACTGCCTCAATGAAGTGCAAGCTCTCGCTTGGCTAGCAAGAAGGCCATCAAGATAAATCGGCGTAGGGGACATGATATGTCCCTGCTGTTCCCTAAGAGTGCCAGAAGGGGATCAGTAGTAAGTGTTATATCTGTCATGGCCTAGACGTAAGTGAAGACAGAAGGCCAATATGTGGATATCACTGGGCATGTGTAATAACCAGCTTGTTATGTTTTACTTTGAAACCATGACCAGCATGTCTTCATTACATTGTGTGTGCCAAGATTCCTTATTCTAGAGTGTTCATACTGTTTGAGCTGTCATAGAACTCCTACATGTCAGTTGCTGCTTGCGCTGCGTGGATAGGACGTTTCTTCCTGTAGATGTTAACTTCAAATAAAGATCTCCTGCTGTCAACCTTCACTGCGTACTACGACCAGCTTTATTACACTGGCGACGATCTGGCGAAAAGAAAAGGACCCTATATCCCTCAATCATCTACTGCTCGTGAAAGGAAACGTCCTAACACAGCCGTTTTTACGGACCAACACTGCCCTGCCCGGAGTCATCTCTCAAGTACAAGGTACTGTTTTCGCTCTTTGCGCTAGCCCTGCGCTTACTTTATTTTCAAAAAAGCGCTTTATTCATCCCGTTCAATTTGAGGCCTACCGTTTCTGCTCGCGTCTGCCTCGCGCTTACTACACCTCGCGCAAACCTTCAGCTTCGCCCGGGCAACAGCGCCGCTACATTCTCAGCATGACGTCAAGACAGCTGCGCGCCTTTGCGCGGTACCTAGGTGACCAAGGTTGCTTCCCCGCCATTCCTGCCCTCACAGCGCATCATGCGACACTGCAAGGTCTCCATGACAACAAACAACAATGAGTTGCTGCCATTCAGGTCACGTCTTTCATAACGTGGAGTTTCTTTGTTACTAAGATACCTTATTTCTCTGCTCAACGCGCTTATACACAGTTCTATTCGCGTTTCTTAAACAGAGAGATAAACATATTGAAAGTGGCAACGGTAGTTTAACCTCAAAGTGGGAAACTCTTCTTTTCAGTGACAGGCACCTATTTTTCCCTGCTTGTCACAGTTGGTTTTCTTGTAACTTCGAGGTCATTGGCAAGCAGCGTCGAAGGGAAGTCCAGTAGCGGTGACAGTGACATTATACTACAGCAACTGTTCCTGCTGCTCACTTTATAGTGCTCTCCTCGCTGACAGGCACAACTTTATTCTTGGTCATCGAAAAAGCCTGCGGCGCATCTTCATACATACGTGGGAAGACACACTGCTTTTCAAAGTGCTTTCACCATTTTGCAACTTTATTGTTCTAATGTGATAGGCACACCTTTCCAGTTCTATTACAGTGATAAGCACACTACTTTTCAAAGTGCTTTCACCACTTTTTTTTTTTTTTGGTTTGTTCAACGGTGATAGGCACACCTTTTCACACCTTTTCAGCTCTACCACAGTGATAAGCACACTGCGTGCTTTCACCACTTTGCTACTTTATTTTACTACGGTGATAGACACACCTTCAGTTCTACTACAGTGATAAGCACACTACTTTTCAAAGTGCTTTCACCTTCTTGTTATTTTAACTGTTCTTCAGTGATAGGCACACTTTTCTTCTTCACAAGTGCCTCCAGCACGTTATCTCCTGAACTCATTTCAGAGTTTTTTATCCATTCTAGCAATGCAGAACGTCACTTCGCCTCCTTTCTTTCTCTCCAATCCAGGTGAACCTTCAATTCGCTGGTCAATAGGGAAGAAGGTTTTTCTCAATTACGCAAGAGTATGTGGAGTTTCATTGAGTGCCGAGAGGAAGTCTGCTTTGCTCTTACACTGTCTGGGCTCGGAGGGGCAAGACATTTTTGAACACCTACCAGAACTGCCTGATGATAAATCTAATAGCCTCAATGAGTTTGAGATCTGTTTAAAGAAACTAGACAAACATTACCTTCCTAAAGTGAGTACCGTTTTGGAGAGGTATCACTTTGGGAAACGTGTACAATTGACACAAGAGTCTGTTGAGGTTTATGTTACACACTTACGAAAACTGGCTTTGACCTGTAAATTTGAGGGTACACTTGAAAAACGCATCCGTGACCAATTTATGTTGGGTTGCAACATAGAAAAAGTCAAAGATGAATTGTGGCAGAAAGATGACCCCAAATTAGACGAGGTCATTTCGATTGCAAAACGCCTTGAGCATTCTCTTGCTTGTGTTGAGGTTATAAAGAAGGAGAACGGTACTAGTGGTGAAAAAGTACATAGTGTGACCAAGTCTAAAGTTCCCAAACCAAGTGAAAGCTTACCTGTAAAATCTAAGAATGCCTTTACTGTAAAGTGTTATCGCTGTGACATGATTGGCCACTTGGGTAACGATAAGTCTTGTCCTGCTTTAACCTCTAAGTGCCATAATTGCAGGAAAGTAGGTCATGTGGCAAAAGCTTGTAGAGCAAAGAAATACAAGAAAAAGAAGCGGGTGAAAGAAGTCTGTATACAGAATTAATCTGATTCGGATCCTGACGAACTACACTGTGGTGAGGTTTTGGTTCAGAGTACTGGTAAGAGTTCTAAGAGTCCTGTTGACGGTGTTCAAGTGAATGGTCACACCGTTAAAATGCTCTTTGACTCTGGGGCGAAAATTACATTAATCCCGAAAAGTTTTTATGACTCTACTTTATTTAACAAAGTGAAGGTTCTCAAACCGGATATCAAACCATTTGCATATGGTGGACAACCCATAAAGTTATTTGGTTACTTTGTGGGTGATATTGAATACAAAGGTAGACTTACTGCCGGGAAGATCTATATCTCATCCAGGGGAGACAGTATCATGAGCTGGCTCCATCAAGCTGATCTAGGGGTGATGTTGATTCCTGGTGGTGATCCATGCATTGTTCTAAAAGGCAGTTTCCCTCCATCATTTCTAGCGGTGACAATAACCCTGGGCCCATAAAAATTGTTCAAGTGGATGATTTACGTAGTGAATTCGAACAAGTCTTCAGAGAAAAGTTGGGTTGTCTGTCAGACTATACTCACAGAATCACTCTTAGAGCCGATGCTACTCCCGTCTCTTGCAAAGTGCGCAGTGTTGCCTTGGTGCTAAGGGAGCCCATGCGCAGTGAGCTAGAGAAGTTGAAGAAAGAAGGCATCATAGTGGAGACCGAGGCTAGTGATTGGTTGGCTCCTGTTGTTCTCGCCCGTAAGGCTTCTGGTGAGGTGAGACTGTGTGTGGACCTTCGCGGTCTTAATCATGCTGTTATAGCTGACAAGTACCCTCTCCCCAATATTACAGAAATGCTGACCCAATTAGAGGGGGCTGAGGTTTTTTCTACTTTAGATCTAAGGGCCGCATACCATCAGATCAAGATTGATAGTGATTCAATGAATTTGACAGCCTTCATCACTCCGTTTGGGACATACAAATTTACACGCCTTCCCTTTGGTCTAAATTCTGCAGCCTCTGTCTTCCAGCGAGCTATGGAGGATGTCTTACATGGGCTGTCTGGTGTTAAGATATACCAAGACGATGTCCTGGTACATGGTTCCTCACAAAAAGTTCATGATGAGAGGCTTAGGTCAGTTTTAGAGAGGTTTAGGTCTCGCGGCCTAACCTTACGTGAAAATAAGTGCAGATTCAATCTCTCGGAAATTGATTACTTGGGACATAAGTTGACGAAGGAAGGTGTGAAACCGAGAGATCATCTGGTAAAAACTATTGAGAGTCTTCCTATACCTCAATCCAGGGATGAATTGGTGACCTTCCTTGGCATGGCCGAATACTATAATAAATTTGTCCCACAGTTTGCCTCACGCACATTTACCCTAAGGTCACTTTTAAAGAAAGGTGTTAAGTTTTTATGGTCGGCCCAGTGCCAAGTAGAATTTGATGATATTAAAAATGCCTTGAGTGGTGCCCCGTCACTCCAAAGTTTCGACACTACGGCTCATTCCATTTTGCTTGCCGATGCTAGTTCAAAGGGTCTGGGTGCCGTCCTCAAGCAAGTGAAAGATGGGAAGGAAATGACCATTATGTTTCTCTCAAGAGCACTAGTAGGACCGGAAGTACAGTACTCAGTCATAGAGAAAGAAACTTTGTGTATCTTTTGGGCTATTAGGAAGCTCAAAAAGTTTATTTGGGGAAGCTCATTTGTTGTACGCTCTGACCATAAACCATTGAAAGACTTGTTCACTAAGAAGAGTCTAGATGCTGTTTCCTCAAGAATTTGTAGGTGGATTGTCGCACTTCAAGACTATGATTTTGTTGTAAACTATATTCCTGGTGCTGAGAACAAAGTTTCAGACTGTCTTTCTCGCCTTGTTCAAACCAATTCAAATGTTACTCCTGATGATTTGGAAGACCAATGGGATGATGATGATTACAGGGTGTGTGAGGTCATAACAGATGTTTTGAGTGAGAAAGAATGGAAGGCTTCGATGGGAAGCGATACTGCTCTTCTTGACGTGTGTAAGTTGGTGACTGAAGGGTGGAAAGGTATAAAAAGCCTAAGTGAGGAAGCCCGTAAGTTCTGGAATGTACGTGATGAATTGTCCATTAGCTCTGGCTTACTGTGGAGGGGTACGAAATTGGTTCCTCCTTCTTCTGTCAGGTCAAGAATTGTCCACCAAGCTCATCAGGGACATCAGGGCATTTCAAAAACAAAGGAGAGGATTCGTTTACATTTCTGGTGGCCTGGCAGTGATCTTCTGGTTGAGCGTATGGTGAGGGATTGCACGGAATGTAATGTGTGTGACAAAATGTTTAAAACTAGAGTTCAACCTATGGTTGTACGTGATACTCCCACCCGCTGTTGGCAGGAAGTAGCTTTAGATCTCCTGGGAACAATTACATATAGTTCTGGTCAGTCCTATGTGTTGGTACTGATAGACATGTTTTCTAGATGGCCGCAGATCAAGGTTACATGAAGCACTGAAACTAAGGATGTGGTCAAGTTCCTTGACGATGTCTTTTCCAGAGAGGGACTCCCTGACTGTCTATTGATGGACAATGGGGTACAGCTGGTCTCGAGAGAGATGGAGGAGTATTTGTCGAAAAGAGGTATTAGGCACAAACGTTGTGCTCTCTATCATCCCGAAACCAACGGGATGGTGGAGAGGTTCAATCGAGTCCTTAAAGAGTCCATCCAACTGGCTATGGTCCAAGGCAAGGATTGGAAATCAGAAATTGTGGAGCGTGTGATGGTTTACCGCCTTACGCCTCACTCCCCCACGAATAAGGTTCTCTTTGAACTGTTTAGGGGACGTAGTCCAAACACCCACATGTTCCAATCTTGGATGAGGGACAAGTGTTCAAGTACAGATTCAGGTGTGATTTCTGGTATGATACTCTGGCAAGAATCACAAAAATTGAAGTCTTTCAAAAGGAAGGGTTACTTTGATGCCAGGCATGCTGTTTCACACACACACGTGCGGGTGGGTGACAAGGTGAGATTTCGCTTACCCCAGAAGTCTGGGGGTCTTTCCAAGTTTTCCTCACTGTTTGTGGTTAAAAAACGTTTTCAAAATGCTGTGAAATTGAACGATGGACGAATTTGGAACTTGAGTAGGATTGCTCCTTTGCGTACCAAGGGTCTTTCTGTGACTGTAGTTCCAGAAAGATCATTCAAGAGTGCTCCTGTGTTGCACAGAAGTCCTTGCACTAAGAAGATTCCAGTGTTGTTTCGTGACTATGTTTTACACTAGTGTTCCTGTTCTTATGTTTCTTATATTTGCTTAATGTAAAGGGGAAAGGTGTGTAATAACCAGCTTGTTATGTTTTACTTTGAAACCATGACCAGCATGTCTTCATTACATTGTGTGTGCCAAGATTCCTTATTCTAGAGTGTTCATACTGTTTGAGCTGTCATAGAACTCCTACATGTCAGTTGCTGCTTGCGCTGCGTGGATAGGACGTTTCTTCCTGTAGATGTAAACTTCAAATAAAGATCTCCTGCTGTCAACCTTCACTGCGTACTACGACCAGCTTTATTACAGTATGTCCATGTTACGTGTGCAAAATCTGCTCCTGGGCACTACATTTAATACAACAGTTAGATCTAGCAAGATCAAATTTGGCTATGTCTAAGGGGAAGAGATAGGTGCAGTGGAGAAATTTAGAGTGCAGTAATTTATGTCTGTGGTTAGTCGAAATGCATTGAGTCTGTGAGCAACAATATGACCACATCTTGTCTGTGAGGGGGGATTCCCAGTTCCTCTGCCCACACTCCATGCACTTGCATGGTTGCGTCAGACTTCAGGGTGATTCATAGATGGTACAGTCTCAAGGTCAGGTGGTCACCGTCCACATCAGACACCACAAGTGTCAATGAAGAGAAATCCTCTGGGGGCAGTGGATAAGAAGGGAGAAGAGATCGTAGAGCATCATGGAGTCTCCAAAAATTAAATATCCATAAAGGATGCGTCATGCAATTGGGGGTCCACAGATGGTTGTATAACATGCCCATCTGGAAAGATATACCCCATGATGAATAGGTTATAAAGGTGAAGCGTGTGCTGCACAAGCTCTCACGTGTGAGGGGGAGCCAAGGATTGTCATGAAGTGGGAGAGCGGTGGAGAAAAGGGGGCCTCTACCCGGTGTCCAGCGAAGCTTGAGCCATGCCCAATAAGTCGTGGAGATGCTTAAAATACGGCGCATATTTTTAAAACCCCTATTTTTGAAGATGAGGGTCAGATCGGCTTGCCAGGCCCTTATTTTATGTTTATCGGGCGAGTCGATTCCGCTGCTATGCCAATTGATAAAGCTTTTAGTTGCTGCCAAAAAATGTTTGGTATTGACTGTCCAAGATGTATTATAATGAAATTCCATGGTTTCAAGAGAAATCTTGAATGCATTTTTTCTGCTTATATGCACTGTACTGCCTCTTTTTTAATTTAGTGTCTTTGTTGCTAGGGTAATATTTAGAAATGTAAATAATGAAGTTATCTTGTTTGCAATAGAAACTATTGATGCACTTTTATAGCTTGTTTCCACAGTGGAACTACTGTTTACCGCATCCTTGCACTTTAATACGTAATGATCCAGCCCATGTCTGATAGATTTATAGTCCATTTATATAATGATCAATAAAGTTAACTGGTTTCTATTGCACAAATATGAATGTATTTGTAAACTGCCAAGAATATTTTTGTCATCGCTTTAAAAAAAATGCTCACAAATAGTTTTACCATTGGCTTGTAACTACATGTGATAACGTTTTTTATATTTTGTCCGATTATTAAGATGTTTTAATTGTAATGATTTTTGTTAATCAAGCAATAAAGACTTTATTCATTCATTCATGCATTCAAAAAAGTTGTGGAGATGGTTTGAAGGTCGTTGGCATTCAATAGAATGCCCTTCGGCAGGATCGAGGAGCGCAAAAGACCACCCAACTGCTCTCTCTCCAGCCTCAAATAGGGGATGCGGGCGTCTGGATGGTACCATCAATGTGTGTACTGACACTGGGCAGCAATGTAATAAAGATAACGGTTAGGGACCCTGAATCTCCCACAATCATAAGGGATGGTGAGTGTGTCTCAGCAAATCTTTGGTCTACCCCCAGCCCAAACAAGGCACAAAAGGAGACTGCGTAGAGAGTGAAAAAAAAGTCTGCAATAGAGGAATAGTGATGTTTAGGAAGAGGTATAGAAAACTGGGAAGTACAACCATTTTATTGATAGACACTAGTCCAGCCAAGGAAAGTAGAGTTTAATCCAACAATCTATCTGCGTGGCAAGGTCTGCCATTGCTGGCTTATAATTAACCTGCAGTATTTGGTGTTTGTCTCTGTGAAGCCGCATGCCCAAATATTTGGTGCTGTCCACAGCCCACTTGAAGGGGTAATCTGCAGGCGTGGGCTGAGCAGCATCTATCACAAGGAAAAGGCAATCTGGAGCCCGGGTAGGTTGCCAAATTGGACAGTCAGTCAGTCAAAAATCTTTATTCGGCTAAATATCAGCCATAAAAGAAAACATCATTAAAAAAAAACATTTACTATGTAAAATATGAACAACAAATAATAATTCTATATTGATCACAATTTCATTCTCAGGATATCAATATTCTAAATAGTAATTCCCACAGATAACATCTTGAAAATTTAAAACCGGGGTATAAGTAAATTCATAAAATAAAATCATTTACCAACAATGTCCCGTAACCGAACAGCCGAAGAAATATATCTGTAGATCATTAGACAAGTAAATTCATCATTTAAAAGCTGGAGGTGATGTAATGCTGCCCGACACGTTCTAATATTTAAAAATTTTAAAAGAGGAATAATAAAAGCACGCCTCGATGTAATGTAAAGTTTACAAAAAAACATGAAATGTAAAGTGTTCTGAACAGTCTTAGTCACAAGGGCACTGGTCCAGTTTGGCATCACAATAAACTTTACGTGGATAAGAAACCAAAAAATGTGTAATGCCAAACCTGAATCTTATAAGATAAAACAATTTGGCGTGACTAAAATGGAAAGAAAGATAGGGCTCAATACATGGAGTGCAGACTAACAATGAATGTTCTACAACACTCTTTTTGACCATCTCTATTCTTCCTCTGGTTGAATATAGATGCGTTAAAAGATCTCTTTTTAACTTCGCTTTTGGTATCTTAGCCATACTAGCTGGATTATAAAAACAATCCACCAACCCCATGTTCTCTAACTGATTCTTTATATAGCTAAACCAGGGTATTTTTGTCATGCACTCCAGTTTAACGCAATCTAAAATAATAGCACGATTTAGGGCTGGTTTTTCCTTCGCCCAAATAGTGTGCCACAGTAGCATCGGAGCTAGCTGGATACGAAAAGACAAAGGAACCAAGCCAAGTTCGCTGTGACAGATGGTGGCAGCAGTACTTTTAGGGACTGTCAACAAGCGTTTCATAAACATATTCTCGGCTCTTTGTAGGTCCCCTACATTACAGGAACCCCAGACTCCAGCACCATACAGGGTGACAGCACATGAGCGGGCTTTATAAATATTAATGATTGCGTTGATTGGTTTAGAGCCTAACTTTTTAGTAAATCTAAAAATCGCCTCCAGGTTTTGGTTAAAACTACTAGTCCTTGATTCTACTAAATGACGCCACGTGCTTTTCTGATCGAAAAGAATTCCCAAATAGGAGAAGGTGGGTACATAAGACAATTTCCCATTATTTATAAAACAAGATTTTAAAATGGTGGGGGTTTTGCCCACCCCCATGGTGTGAGATTTCCCTACATTAGTCTTCAAGCCAAGGCCATTCATAAAATCATTAAACCTGGTTAGGAGCCTCTGCAACCCCACCCCAGTTCTAGACATTAGGACGCAATCATCTGCATAAAGTAATGCGGGTGGCGACCTGCGGCCTATCGTGGGGGCGTCCACACGCCCCTGTTTGATATAATTTTCTAGATCATTTATATACAAACAGAATTTAAAAAGTGCGAGAATGCAACCTTGGCGAACCCCTCGATTCATTTTTATTGAGGCCGCAAGTTCGCCACCTACTCCATATCGGACTCTCCCCGTCACGTCTTTATGCATGGCTGCTAGGAAATAAACAATAGATGGTTCAATGCCCATATTCATCATCTTTTCTCACAGCCTTCCTCTCTGCACCCAGTCAAAAGCAGACGTCAGGTCCATAAAACCAAGGTAAAGGGATCCTGACTTGGCTAGTGTATATTTGCCTATGACCAGGTGCAGATTGAGGCATTGTTCTACCGTGCCCAGGCCTCTCCTAAAACCATATTGGATATCTGAGAACTTTCCACTGTCAGATACCCAGGTCTCCAACCACTAGTATTACCCTGCCCAACAATTTACAAGTACAATCGATTAAAGAGATGGACCGATAACATTTAGGATCAGACCTGTCCCCTTTTTTAAAAATAGGGACTATTGTCATGGTTCTCCATGAGTCGGGAGGACCCTGGGCCGCATAACAGCTTAAAATGTTTGTTAACAGTGGTAGCCATAGTGGTTGATTAGCTAAAAACAGGTTAGCTGGGATGCCATCGGGGCCTGAGGCCTTGTTCTTCACAGTATGATTTAAAGCCCTTTCTACCTCATCTAGTGTCGGTGTGCCAGAGCTGATGCCCCATGATTAAAATTACAATTGGAGTGTGGCTCACTATCAGTGTTATATAAACCAGAAAAATGTTCTACCCAGGTTTCAGGCATAATTGTAACATCAATGTTACTATTATTGGAGCTATTAAAGTAATCCTGATTAACAATTTGCCAGAATAGTCTAGAATCTCTGCTCTGGCAAGCTAAGTGGAGTTGTTCCCAAGCTTCTTGTCTTTTGTGTAATTTACGTCTCCCTAACACCTGTTTATATTCGAAGCGTGACTGTTTTACCTCCAATTTGTCTCGAGGTTTTTTCTTCAGTGTCTTAATTAATTTATTATGTGAGTATGTACAGTCACTATTAAACCACTTTTTTTCACTCCTAGGTCTTATTTTGTGGTTACCAGTTAGGGCGGCGTTGATAGTTTCAGTTATTGCCGCGAAAGATGTTAGCATGGATGATGGATTTATGCTGTCTTTCAGGCAATCTAGGACTTGCCTCATATTCGATGTTACGATCGGCTGTAAGACAAGATCAGGATCTATGGTAGACCATTTTCGCAATAGCCCCTTATTTTTGACATAAGTGATTGGACATGATTTGGTAGGTATAGTGTGGTCATCAGCTTGAATCTCCAATTCCAGTGATAATGGGTAGTGATCACTTAGACAAACCTTATGTATAGTAAAAATCACAGATTGGGGTTTAAAATAATCAGATAAAGCAATAAAATCAATTAAGGTCCCTTGGCCTCTCCCAACATATGAAATTAATTCCATACCCTCCGATTGGGTAAGATCAAGTGCAAGAAAAAGAGAACATTTCGACAATAATGAATTAAAAATGTTCCCACAGGGGTTATGTTGAAAATGACAACCGCCATCTCTACCCCCATCTACTATATGGCATGCAGACAATTTTGATAGGGGGCATAATTTACAGTTAAAGTCGCCCCCCCATAATACTATAATATCCATATTTACCTCCTGTATGTGTCTGCACAATGAATCTTCTAATTCTTGGGCAATGTTGGTATTCTTAACATTAAAATTGTTGTGGTAGAAATTAACAAGGATCACGGTCATAGTTTTACTAAAAAGAATATTGATAATCTGAAAGTGTGATGAATGGAGCTGGGACTTTCCTACTCTACCAGATAGAGTTGTTGATACCAAAGTTAATAATCCTCCTTTGGCATGACCACCTAAAGCTGCATTAGCTGGTGTATGAATAGAAACATAGCCATTAATGTGTGCAGGCTCTCTCAGCCAAGTTTCTTGTAGGCACACTATGCTATAATTTGGATAAAAGCAACCCATTGTTCAGATTTTAACTTATTGGACAGGCCGGCAATGTCCCAAAAAAGGCTACCATAAACAATTGTACCGCTATGACTACCAGTAGCTACCTCCATACGGTGGGCAGCTGACTCACAAACATCTTGAGGTGTCATAACCATATCAAATGATTCCACAGATTGGGCCACCTCTCCCAGTAGAGTGACATTAGGTACAAGTAACACTGGCTCTATTGGGCCAGGAGAATTGAAGCTAACTGCATGGGGCACAGCAGGAGATGTTAGATTTTCCAAATCACACATGTGGCCTTCAGACAATCTATATTTTGGGTCAAGCTTAATTTTTCTAGGGCGGCCAGTAACCAAATTGGACAATTTCCTATATCAGAGGAGAGAGGTTGTCCAGCGGATGGCAGATGAATAGCAGAATATCATCTACATACAGAGAGAGTAAAAGCGAGCCATGAGTAAGTTGAAGGCCTCGATCCAAATGGCAGGCTTGCATACTGTGGACAAGTGGGTTCATTGTAATGATGAAGAGGAGGGGAGAGAGGGGGCAGCCCTGTCTGGTCCCTCTCATAATTGTATATGAGCCACCAGGTTAGAATATAGAAGCATGATTAGGGAGAGAAATGAAGGAGGGATACCCAGCTTGCCTAGTACTGCTCTCAAGAATGGCCATTCAAGAAAATCAAATGCCTTTTCAGCATCTAAGAGGGCTACAACCACAGGTATGGGTGGGGATATCTTATTGAGGACAGCAAAGACAGTGTGCAAATTAAGAGAAGTAGAGCAGTGAGGAACAAATCATGGTACAGGGGAGATAATCTGCTCCATTAAGAGAGACAATTTGGTATTGAGGACCCTTGGCCAGGATTTTATTGTCAAGATTCAAGAGAGAGAGGGGCTGATAGGAGAAACATAGGCTGGAGTCCTTACCCAGTTGGAGCAATAATACTAGATCAGCGATGGAGGTAGTGTGCCGGTGAAAAGGGACTCATTGTATAGTGCTAGAAGAAAGAGAGTTAATTGTTGCTTGAATGCTTTATAGAAGGCCCCAGTTAGTCCATTGAGTACAGGTGCCTTCACCATCAGGAGAGTTGACAGCCTGGACAATCTCCTCTACAGTGATTGACTCAGCAAGAAACTAACACCTGCCATCCATCAAACAGACCATCGCAATCTCCTCGAGGTATGCAGAGATCTCAGATGGGAGGTCGGGCAAGCGGGAAGAGTATAGGCACTTATAATATTGTTGAAATTTGGCCAGTACATCCTCTCCAACCAATATTCGCAGCCCAGAGTCCGCCTGCAGCTCAGTTACATAGTTATGTAGGTGGTTGGGATGCAGTAGGCATGCACGAGTGCGACCTGGGCTCTATCGCTCTCCATAGCTGCTTGCTTTGTTTCCCCAGATATGTGACTTCCTTATCAGCGAAGTCACAAATCTCCGCCAGTAATACAGATCGCTGGTGTGGACGAGGCTCTCCGTCAGCAATGGCGGAGGAGTCTAATTCCCGCAGGTCTGTCTTAATGCATTGTAATTGGGTACGAATGTCTCTGAAGATTCCTGTGTCTTTGGAAAATGCATACTCTGCGAATGAAGGCTTTGAATGCCTCCCTTAGGGTGGCCTGTGTCGAGTCAATTCCAGTATTCAGTGTGAAATATTCAGGGATTAAAGGAGCAAGACCTTCACTCCAATAACTGGGTCATGTAGGGCTCCACCGTGGAACTGCCAAGTGCACTCTACGCCGCAGCCATATGGGACATGTAGCTTAAGGCGGACTGAACTGTGATCAGACAGTGTCCGTGGCAATACAGAGACTTCCGAGACCCAGAAGTGACCCAGAAGTGCACATTGGCTGAAAGAAACCAATAGTCTAGCCTTGTCCAGACGGAATAAGGGGCTGAATAAAAAGTAAACCCGGGCATTGTTGGGGAACGTGTGCACCAGGCATCACGGAGTCCATAAGTATCTGTGATATGTTGGAATAAGTCAGAGGAACAAGGCTTACCACTGGGTACCAAGCTAGTGCAGTCCATGTGAGGGCATAGTGGCATTTTGAGGTCCCTGCCCAGTATCACATGGTCAACATCCAGACCTCCCATATGGGCAAAAAGATCCTGAAAAAAATCAGGGTCATTCACATTGAGGGCATAGATATTTGATAATAAGACGTGTTTATTTACAAGGGTACCTGGAGGAGGACGTATGGGCCATTCGGGTCCGAATGATTTTTTGAAAGATAAATGGGACACTTTTGTGTTTGAGGATGCAAGTGCCACCAGGATATGTACTGTAGCAAGAGAAAAAGTGATGCTTTCCCCAGGATTTAGCATAAGTGAAATCAGTGCTAGGGGGAAGGTGCGGATCCTGGAGAAAGGCAATCTTGAGGCCGGGCCTATTCTAGTAGGATAATACCTGTTTCCCCTTCCGCGGATTGTTGATTCCACGTATATTCCATGTGAGAAGGGAGAATTCAAGTGTCATGTTCATGTCAGATTGTAAGTTATCCAGCGAATTCCAGAGAAAGAAACCAAAAAAACACAAGAATTCCATTAACAAGAAATTGGTATACACCATGAGGGCGTGTTGACAACTCGGCGGGTCAACTGCCTATTAACAAAAATAGCCATGCAAGTAAGTGGTTTTCAACCGCAATTATACAATAGTAACTTACACAGAGAACATGGCAGGATATCTGAAGAAGCTTAACATAAAGGACATACTAGGAATGATGTGGTGCTTCGATCCACAAACTAATATAGAACAGTCACTTCAGTCTGGTAGGATCAGATGTCGCGGACCCTGGAGACGTATTGGAGCCAGACCGCTCAGTCGTCGCTTGTTGGGAAGAAGGAGACCCAGGGAGCAGCCGTTTGCAAAAGGTGGTCACATCTGCCGGACTGTCAAAGATGCTGATTTTCCCCTTGTGTTTCACACGTAGACGGGCTGGGTCAAGCATTGCATATCGGGGGCCCAATTTCCGAAGAGAGTTCTTAACATCATTGAATTTCTGACGGGCCTCCCGCACTGTGTGGGTGAAGTTCGGATAAAAGGAGATGTTGGCACCCTGCTAACGGAGCTGACCCCTCTCTTGGGCCAAGCAGAGAGCCATGTCCCTGTAATAAGGAGACATGCTATGAGATAGCGGGTGGAGTACTCTCGGGAGGTCAGGGGCCAAGGGAAAGGTGGGCACGTTTCACAGTAAAGGTGGAGGAGAAACTGGAATGATCAAAGAGTTCAGTGAGGAGCTGTTCCACGAATACATCCGGCTTGCCCATGTTAATAGTTTCCACAATGCAGGAAGTGCAAATGTTTTTTCTGGCGTCTAGGTGTGCATTCTTAATTGCGACTTGTTTCAAGATACGCTCCATCTTATCAAGGAGTTTCTGCCTAGAGGAGGAGCCATCCTTTAGTCCTGATATTGTCTCCTCAGTGCCATTGATTCTCATTCCCTGATGGTCTAGACACTCCCCAATTCTATCTCTATGACCTGCAACGGTATCGAAATGCGTATCCATGGCACAGAAACCCACCTTGTTTTCCACCATGTCTTTGGTGGCAATGTCCGGCTCACGATCCGCAGTCTCATCTGTGTATGAATGAGCCCCATGACTCCTGACGGGCCTCTCTGTTCAAAAGTTAGCCTATGCTGTTTGGGATCTGTGCAATCCATTTATGCAGGAGGGTGAGCTGTGGAGGTCGGGAAAGACAGTACTGCATTATAGAGATGAGGATGGTGTGGAAGGTTGCCACCAGGGCATGTCCCTGGGTAGGGGAGCCTTAGTGACGAATAGGGGGGGGGGGGTAAATGAAGTGGCCCAATGGATACAGTGCAAGAAATGCCACAAAGGTGTTAATTTGGTGGAAACTCAAAAAGTCAAAGCAAGTGTTGAACAGACACTGGTGCAGCTATGCCCACCAACCATATCTAAGAATTTCAGTTTGATGCCAACTGACAGCTGCTTCACCATATAGAAGAGGATAGCGAGAAGTTAAGGGAACTTCACTCTGGTGAGTTTGAGTTCAGTTCACAAGTGCCAAGGAAAACAGGCAATGCGTCAGGCCAGCAAGGGTTCAGGTTCCAATGTGCAGTTGGCTGGGGGTTACAGGTGGGCGACTGCGGAGCAATAGTGATGGGCTCCCCCCAGGAGGAGGGGGAGCACTTACTGCACACGCTGAAGCGTGGAGCAGGCCCCCACCGGGCCCTCAACCAAGCCGGAAAGCGAGTCTGCCAAACACGGCATCTGCAGGAGGGGAAAGCTCAGACTGCCTCCCCACACCACCAACAAGCGCAGCTGTCTGCGGCACCAGGAGGTCCCACCAGGAAGGCCGATTTGCAGAGGCAGGCCCCTGTCACCGCAGCTCACCACAGGCAAGGCGGCACCCAGCAAGCGGCTGACTGGGATCGGACCCTGTGCTGCCAAGTCCACGACAACCAGGGGATCCAGGGCAGGCCACCTGTTCCACCCACACAAGGATGCAGCCAGGTCCAGAGGCAGTGCGTGGTGCAGGAGAGACTGAGTGGTCTCGGCCTCAGGCTTGCCTGCAACCTCTGTCGTCACGGGGCCTCCGAGGCTGTGCCAGGCCGAGCAGGCCACCAGTACGGAAAGCAGAGGTTAGCGGGCGCAAACTGTTACCCGAGTCGATCTCACAACAGCTTCTGGCATTAGGGGCAGCAACTGGGCATGACCTTTGTGCAGGGGGCAATGATGGCAATGATTTTGTAGATTTGAAGGCTGCCACCGCTGGAGCCTCACAAGATTGCTGCCATCTTGGCAGTGGTCATGGCCAAGCCCCCATAGCTATCGTAACTAGCTCAGCCATCACCAAAGACTGATGCAACCTTATAACAAAGCAGTTTGACGCTTAAGAAGTTACATCATAGATTGATACATTGATTAGATGCTACATACTTCTAATAATATAGATAATAAAAAGTCTCCAACCAATAAATTCCTACAGAAGTATGCCGCAAAACCTGAAATTCAAACTTAATATTCAAGAAGACTTAAGGGCTTATTACGAGTTTGGCGGTCCTGTGGACTGCCGTACTGAAGGTGGTGTTTTACGAGTTGTGCGGATTGGCTTTCAGCAGACTGCTGCCGAACCTCTGACACTGCCAGCCCACACCGAGCACAGCTGCCGTGGATCGGTCCTAGGAGGCTATGAGAGGCTTGGATCACCAGTGAAACCACCCACATAATTACGAGTTGCTTTACAGCAGGCGTGACATTAGCAGTTCAAGCACTACATCTGAGTTGGCAGAAAGGGAGGGATATAAGGGTGAAACTCACCTCTACTCACCTCTATCCGTCTTCTACCATCTTGGAGGCCACCATGCACGTTCTGCCGCTGCTCTACCTGCCCGACCACCTTCAAAACCCAGTCTGTCGCGGTCGAAATCTGCCGTAAGTCATACAAATACCTGTTGCCATAGACTCCTCTACAAAACAATGCACTGCCATGGACCAGGCAAGGGAGGTGGGGTCCTGAAGCAATTTACACATATACAGGGACCTTGTCTTGGATTGATTCTTATCAATCATCAAAATACATCTATAGGATGCCCTCCTAGGCCAAAATAGTGATGTGTGCATTATTTAGTGTTCCACAACACTACCTTCTCAACAATATCACACCTATTAATCTCTGTCACACATAACATTTGCCCTTTCTCACTTGTCTGCCATGGTACTACTGTTCTTCACTAGTCGTGCAGCTTACCATTTCTTAAGTGCTGCTAAGGTGACATTGAAGTAACTACAACTACCTTGAGGCCTTGGGACTGCAACTCTAACCAAGATGCTACACTCCTCTTGCCCCTTCTCACTTGTCTCCTATATTTCTACTGATCTTCACTAGTCATACAGCTTACCATTTCTTAGGTCATGCTAAAGTGACATTGAACTGACCACAACTACCATGAGGTCTTGTCACTCTAACTCTAACCGAAATGCTACACTCTTTTTGCCCTTTCTCACTTGTCTGCCATATTTCTTTATTAGACATACAGCTTACCATTTCTTAAGTGTTGCTAAAGTGACATTTAAGTGACTACAACTACCATGAGGCCTTGTCACTAAAACTCTAACTAAGATGCTAAACTCCTTTTGCCCCTTCTCATGTGTCTCCCATGTTACAACTGATGTCAAGTGATCATGCAGCTTACAATTTCTTAAGTGTTGCTAAAGTGACATTGAAGTGACTACAACTACCACGAGGCCTTTGCACTGCAACTCTAACCAAAATGCTACACTCCTTTTTCCCTTTCTTGCCATGTTTCAACTGATCTTCACTAGTCATGCACCTTGCCATTTCTTAAGTGTTGCTAAAATGACATTGAAGTGTCTACAACTACCATGAGACCTTGTCACTCCAACTCTAACCAAGATGCTATTCTCCTTTGCCCCTTCTCACTTGTCTCCCATGTCACTACTGATCTTAACTTATCATGCAGGTTACCATTTGTCAAGTATTGCTAAAGTGAGACTAAAGTGACTACACTTACCATGAGGCCCTGTGACTGGACCTCTAACCAAGATGCTATACTCCTTTTGCCCCTTCTCACTTGTCTCCCATGTTACAACTGATGTTAACTGATCAGGCAGGTTTCCGTTTGTCAAGTGTTGCTAAAGTGACATTGAAAAGCTACCGCTACTACCATGAGGCCCTGTGACTGGAACTCTAACCAAGATGCTACACTCCTGTTGCCCCTTCTCACTTGTCTCCCATGTCACTACTGATTTTCACTTCTGATGCAGGTTATCATTTGTCAAGTGTTGCTAAAGTGACATTGAACTGACTACAACTACCATGAGGCCTTGTCATTGTAACACTAACCAAGATGCTATAGTGAATATGACACACTCACATGATTGCACACATCCCAGATTCTGTTTTGATTTGAAAGAAACATCTGTATGGATGTGCCAGTAAAGTCACACACACCTTCTCTGCTACAACTCTGTATTAGACTCTCACACATCACCTACACAAAATGGCAATGCCAGTCAATGGGAGTACATAGAATCAGTGTCAGAACAATTTTAAGGGCACAATGGAAACACTCTCCTCAGATTAGCTATGCCTCTATCAGGGGGAACTCTGAAAGGTTGGGGCCCAGGGACACAGTATATGTTGCACATGCCTGACAAGCTCCATGTGCGCTAGACCTGAGAACTGAAGTATATCAGGGACAAGAAATAACAGAACCAAGTGCCATGCATGTGTAGGCAATGGGTAAGTGCAACTAAGGAAAGCAAACACAGCACTAACAGCATGTGACACACATCTAGGTAAAGTAGCTATAAAGTACACACTGCAAAATGGACACATGTCCATGCAGAACTCCACAAAGGTATGACAAGTTGACATCCTCCATGTGTGGATACACAAATATCTAAACTTCAACACATCAAACACCTGACCAACTTACATCATAGGGAGAAGTGCAACCTAAATGATGTTGACAACAGCCAGGCCAAGCTGAAATACGACATAACATGTCACCCAATGCAATGTCTGCCCCATTTGGATGTCATCCCACATATTCATCCATCCAACTTTTCCCCTTGTCATGTCTAACTCCAGCACTGGCTCTAAGGGCACATCATACTAACGACTTCAACTGGATCAGCAATCAGGGATCAACCAAACACATCTTTTCTAACACATCACTGACTATACAATAACATCAAATAGAAATGTAATGGCATGACCGATGTCTTCCAAAAGAAGATACGTTTTATTCAAACTTGAACGACCCATCAAGGGAAACAAAGTCCAATGGCCTGTCCATATTATCAAAATGTGCCACAGCACAAGGCTGTGAGACATAACTTGCCCTTACTGACATTGCCAAGAAACCTCCCCATATAGTGGCATCCATTGGAGACAGCAGTCACCTCAAAAATGGTACTTGGGAAGGAGGGGCCAGATGTTTAGGGAAGGGTGGGTTTCTCCTTGGGAAGGAACTTCTTTGGTTTGGTGCTTTTTGGGATGAGTTTAGGAGGGATTTCTTTCTTTTTGTTCTCTTTAGAGCTGGGTTTAGGGGGTGGGGAGGCTATTTTTCAGGGGTGGAGTGGGAAGTGAGTTTGGGTGTGGAAAAGGTTTTTTGGACTTTGGGAGGGGGTCAGGTTTCAGAGGGTTAAGGGCAAGGGCAAACATGAGAGATTCACAGGGAAAACAGGTAAGGTGTTTGGGATGAATTTCAGATTGGAAGGGAGAGGGAGTGGAAGTATACTGTGGGTCTGCTGTTTTCTCTGGGTGTTGTGATGGTAGCTGTTGAGTGGGTGACTGTGAGCGTATGTGCTTTTTTGGTGGGAGTGTTGTGGATTTGCTGGGTGTTGTGTCTGTGAAGGGGTCAGTGTGTGTTGCTGTGATGTCTGTAGGTATGGGTGTGTCTGTGGAGGGGGCTGTGGCTATTGCTGTGATGTTTGTGGGTATGGATGTGTCTATAGAGGGGTCTGTGGCTGTTGCTGTGATGTCTGTGGGTATGGTTGTATCTGTGAAGGGGTCTGTGGCTGTTGCTGTGATGGTTGTGGGTATGGGTGTGTCTTTGGAGGGGTCTGTGGCTGTAGCTGTGATGTTTGTGGGTATGGTTGTGTCTGTGGAGTGATCAGTGTGTGTTAGTGTGGTATCTGCAGGTATGGGTGTGTCAGTGGAGGTGTCAGTGTGTGTTGGTACGGTGCTTGGGGGTATGCTGGGGGTGGTGAGAGAGATGAGTGTCTGCTGTGTGCATACATGTTTCTTGGATGTCTTGGTTTTATGTGTGGTGCTTGGGTCTGTTGAAGTGTGTACATGCTTAGGTGTGCTTGGGATAGAATTGAGAAGAGGGAATGTGGATGGGGAAGGGGCAGAGGTTGGGATGGGTGGAGCACTGCCGTGAGGGATGATGCCAGAGCCTGAAAAGATTTCTGCAGGCCAGACATGGCAGTGTGAGTGTCTTCCAGGAAGTCAACCATCTGGGTTCTTAGCCCCTGGATGGCACTCAGCACTGCAGTCTGATCCACACAGATGCTCCTCAGGAGGTCAATAGCCTCCTCACTCAGGGCAACAGTGGGACTAACAGGGGCAAGGGCTGAGGTGCCTGCAGCGAAGGAGAGCCCTCCATTCTTAGGGGAGTGGGAACGTCCAACTTGTGGGGGGACAACAGGACGGGTGGCGATGAAACTGGGGGTGGCGGACAAGGATAAAGGTGGAACTGATCCTGTTGGGTCCACCACCACTGCGGAGTGCCCACTGAAGGATGACTCAGATGGCGATAAGATGTGGATGTTGTCCTCCTCACACCATCCTGGTCACTGGGTCCCTCTGTGTCTGACAGCTCACATCCGGAACCGCTGTGACCAGCTGTGTCCCCACTGACGTTGACCCCTTCTTCTCCGCTTGCCCTAGATGTATCTGAAATGACTTGTAGCATGGATTTATTGCAACTGCACTTCCACACCTCACCATCACAAATCACCAGAAAACATTGAAGAAGTCTACAAATCACACCTCCTTAATGGGTCACTCCATAGGCTTCCAAGTTAGCATGACCACATGCAAATGCACACTGGCCAACATGTAGGCACTAATGCAGATGGCACCAGTGATGTAAGCACTCTCATTCACTGTATAACCAGAACTTACCAATGGGAACTGTTGTACAGTCACTGTATGTACTGTGAACTCTATGTCAGGTCACATGCAATAGGGCCACCATCAAATGAGAGACAGTAGTGAAGGTACATCAGTCCTCAAACAAACAAGACCAGTTGCATGTGTGGTACAATTGGCACCAAGATTTACTAAGAACATGAGAGGATTGCTCACTTCACTCAGCCAGGTGTCTGCTCTGAAGGAGAGGATTGGATGTGGAAGGACTCCGCTGTCTTCTAGGTCAGAAAGGCAATAGCCACAGCACAGCAGCATGAATCTAAGATCACACTTACAGTAACAATGACTCAACTTGTGTGTGGCACATGGGCAACCACTAATCTTGGTTTGGACATGCCTGCCTATAACACACAAAGTTGGCAGAGTAACATGTATGACTCTGGCCAGGACTCACATCCTGGTCGCTGCTGTTGGACCCTCAACTGCCCATCAAGGTCCGGGTAGGCCACCACCATTACGTGGGCCATCAGGTGGTCAGGGTCCAGCATGCGCCCCTTCCATGTTGGGAGGACTTCCCCAGCTGGACCTCCATGATTTTCCAGGTCCAGTTCCGCAGGTCCTCCCACCTCTGCCTGCAGTGGGGACTATGCCGGTTGTAGACCCCCAGGGTCCGCACCTTCTGGGTGATGGATTTCCAAATGGCCTTCTTCTGATGAATGTTGACCCGCATGGATGCAATAGATGTAGAAAAAGATTGTAACTGGAAGTTTGAGGAGAACTGTCAGCTTGATACACATCACGTTGACATCTAGCACAAGCCTTCATCAAGAGTCAACATATTACGTGTTTTCATGTCACATGCTAAGCACAACTAAAACATAGATACACACTTTTGTGGTCATCTGATGACTAACCTCAACCATGGTCTTGACCTACACTGACTAAGCCACCCAGTCAATATCATGTAGGCCAGGCCCATCCTACATGGAATATGATGTGAGGTACTATGATACACAACACACTAGTTGGACCTTCTGAAGGATAAACTACCTGTGCATGAGTGCCCAGACACTTTTCCTGTCAGGCCCATTTCATTGATGCATATGGCTCTTAGTGGCAAGAAGCAAAGTATACACAACATCCTAAGACTAAGTTCACAAGGTAAGAGCTGGTATGTGTGATACTGAGAGCTACCTCTCCTGGGGGCTGTGTGGACATGTGGACTATTTATTTGTGTATCATAGTAAATCAACATAAGTTTGTGTGGTATGTACTGCCAGCACAGGACATCAATTTTGCCACATGAGGCACTGTAACAGTGATGACTATCATTTCTAAATCTCTTCAAAAGTAACCCCCTACCTACACTTTTTATTTTAGATGTACAATAGGGCTATACAGTGGAAGCAACACTGTTAGAAAAGTGTCAACAGACCTGTGTTAGTAAAGGGACAGTCATTGTTGACAGACACACATTGACACTGTGTTTCAATGGAAGCAAGTATCAGGTCAGGGATCACCTCAGTCACCATGCCTCATATTTTCCATATAACAGCTATCAAGGCTGCTAGTGTGACAGATCACTCTCTCTGGGTCAGCAGGTCTACTGGGACATTACTCTGTGCATCAGGTCTCCTGTCACAGTAACTCTGACAAAACACACAAGATGATGGACGGAATGTTGCACATTGGCAAACATTCACCCCCAGTCACAGATCTGGGCTTAATCCATCATTATTTTGCTTCACCACGCCACCCCAGTTCAGACATAGCCATATGCAAATCAGTCCTGACCCTGTGCCTCATGGGAACAGTCCAGACCGAACTGCCAAGCCATGTCTTCCCTGGACCGGAATCAGTGGGAAGGGTATGCCCAGACGTGGTCCTAGGATGCTTGATTCCGGTCCAGGGAAGACATGGCTTGGCAGTTCGGTCTGGACTGTTCCCATGAGGCACAGGGTCAAGACTGATTTGCATATGGCTATGTCTGAACTGGGGTGGCGTGGTGAAGCAAAATAACGATGGATTAAACCCAGATCTGTGACTGGGGGTGAATGTTTGCCAATGTGCAGCATTCCGTCCATCATCTTGTGTGTTTTGCGTTTCGCCCTAAGTGGGAAGGGTATGCCCAGACATGGGTCCCGTGCTCACTACGCCACTGGAGTCAAGCTATCCTGGCTGATGAAGGCTGATAGCCTGAAACCGGTCCTAGGATGCTTGATTCCGGTCCAGGGAAGACATGGCTTGGCAGTTCGGTCTGGATTGTTCCCATGAGGCACAGGGGCAAGACTGATTTGCATATGGCTATGTCTGAACTGGGGTGGCGTGGTGAAGCAAAATAACGATGGATTAAACCCAGATCTGGGGGTGAATGTTTGCCAATGTGCAGCATTCCGTCCATCATCTTGTGTGTTTTGCGTTTCGCCCTAAGTGGGAAGGGTATGCCCAGACGTGGGTCCCGTGCTCACTACGCCACTGGAGTCAAGCTATCCTGGCTGATGAAGGCTGATAGCCTGATAGCCTGATAGCCTGATAGCCTGAAACCGGTCCTAGGATGCTTGATTCCGGTCCAGGGAAGACATGGCTTGGCAGTTCGGTCTGGACTGTTCCCATGAGGCACAGGGTCAAGACTGATTTGCATATGGCTATGTCTGAACTGGGGTGGCGAGGTGAAGCAAAATAACGATGGATTAAACCCAGATCTGTGACTGGGGGTGAATGTTTGCCAATGTGCAGCATTCCGTCCATCATCTTGTGTGTTTTGCGTTTCGCCCTAAGTGGGAAGGGTATGCCCAGACGTGGGTCCCGTGCTCACTACGCCACTGGAGTCAAGCTATCCTGGCTGATGAAGGCTGATAGCCTGAAACCGGTCCTAGGATGCTTGATTCCGGTCCAGGGAAGACATGGCTTGGCAGTTCGGTCTGGACTGTTCCCATGAGGCACAGGGTCAAGACTGATTTGCATATGGCTATGTCTGAACTGGGGTGGCGTGGTGAAGCAAAATAACGATGGATTAAACCCAGATCTGTGACTGGGGGTGAATGTTTGCCAATGTGCAGCATTCCGTCCATCATCTTGTGTGTTTTACAGTAACTCTGACCCAGGCTGGGCCATGGCCTGGACTGCCCACATATCAATGTCAGGCCTTGCTCTCTGCAGGTTGAGGCTACTTATCCCACACGAACCTCACATTTCCATCCAATTCAATACAGAAAAGTCAAACTTCTGTCCATTTTATATGTGAAGATATGGCTGTTTGGGACTTTGAAGGGGTCTGTAAAGTATAGCTACCTCCCAGACAACAGTTTTACAAAGTCTGATATAGGCTGAGTGAGAAGTGGGACAGTACACTGGTGGAGAGGTGTGGTGCAGCAGCCAGGGCAGCTGACTTCGGAGCACAGGGTTCACGGTTCGATCCCCGGCCCCGGCGGCAGCTCAGCTCAGCACCGTGTGACTCTGGGCAATAGCTCACTTAATTTCCACGACGGCCCCCAGCGCCTTGAGACCCCTAAGGGTGAGTAGTTCGCGCTTTACAAATACGGATTTAGATTTTAGATTTTACACTTGGATAACATCATCCTCAAATGATTCTAACTGTATACAGACATGGCTCATGGTGTGAACCCATATATCACAATTCACATATACCACGATGGTACTTGAGAACTCATTGGAGCTACTGTACTCAGAGCCACCTTGTAGGCTAGGGGAACAGAGAGGAAGAACTTGAACAGAGTGAATAACTGCATTTGAAATAGTTACTTGTTCCTCTGGTGAGCCATAGAGCTGAGAATACAGGGGAAGGACCTCATCTATCAGGATCTCCAGCTCCTCTGGCATGAAGGGACTGGCCCTATCCCCTGTACAATGTGCCTTGAGTTCTCCCAGAGGTGGAAAACAGCAGTTAAAATGCAGGAGGTGTTGATCGCAGTAGTGTCAGGAGGCAAGTGAGCTATTTTCCAACAGGCAGGTACATGTACTCCACGTACGTGGTCATCACCATCGGCGTACACAGACCGCGACTGCCACTATTCCCAAAGTTAGCCAATGGCTGTGACTGCCGTGCATGTGACCGCGTGGATGACTTCTGCCAGCAGCCAATGTTCGACATGGACTATGAGCGAGGTCAGGCAGCTGCCATGTTAGCCGTTGGGAAACCAGTACATAGGCCAAATGTGTGCAGCGCACTGTACACCGCATTTGGGGGTATTTTCACATTACATGTTGTGCTAACCTGACTGTAGTGGAAATTTACAATTCTCTGATTTGATGATGTGCACTGTTCTGTTACAGACCTGTGAAGGCCATCTTGGGGATGACAGGTGGATGTTCAAGATTTGACAATGATAATGTAAAATGTGTACTGCTTCATGAAGCATTGATGTTGAGACACATGACTTTTGCCTTACTCTTCACATATGTTACTCTGTACAAATACATTTTTGTGCTACTCCTTACATAGGTACTCTTGGAGAGGGAGGAGATGCTAGCCACCTGTGTACAGCCCATTTACAGACCTACACACCATGGAAATATGGCACATCATCACAAAGTTTAGTTTAAATAGGCAAACAATCGTGGATCTATGTCATCAGTTGGAGCCTGACCTCATACCTCATCTAAATAATCCTACATAAATACCACCACTTGTGAAATTCATGTCGGTTTTGTATTTTTTGCCCACTGGCTCATTTCAATTCACTGTTGCTATTTCTGGTGTAATTTCACAACCGATGTTCAGTCGGGTCCTCACTGAGGTGCCTACAGCAATGTTGAGACACGTGGGCAGCTACATCCAGCTCCCGAGATGGGAGGATATAGCCACTGTAAAGATGGATTTGGACACATCCCAAATGTGATTGGACCTATCAACGGCACCCATAAGGGCTTAGTACCACCAAACTGCAGGGAGCAAGTCTACCAGAACAGGAAGCATTACCATCAACGTGCAAGTTGTCTGCCTAGCCAATTTTTACATCTCAAATGTCTTTGCCCAGTTCCCAAGAACTGCCCATGATGCCTACGTACTGTGGAACAGTACCATATACCAGCTGATGTCACAACTACTACCGGAGAGGGCTCGGGTTATAGGTAAGTTGATCTGTCCTAACTTTGTGTGGGTAATGTCAGGTAGTATGATCTGAAAGTGTGTAACTAAATATTGCTCTTCTGTCTATCTTCCATCCAGGAGACTCATCGTATTCCAACCAGCCATGGTTGCTGGCACTGCTGAGGAGTCCTACAAAGCCTGTCCCTGCATTGTTAAAAGTGTATAGGGAAAAATGTATCCCAATGTTTTCCTATGGCTGTGACGTGTGGGGATACAAGGGTGTGAAAGATCTGCAAGTGGTGGAAAATAGATTTTTGTGTAGGCTCCTGCTGTCCCCCACTGTATCCCTGCTTTTACGCTGCACGAAGAGCTCGGCATGGGATACATCTCTGATTAGACTGCATTTGCACCTTTAGTACAATGGATGCGAATTTGGTCCTCCCCAGTCCCCACTCTGAATCAACTTGTTATAGTGGACTGCATGTCACTGGAGGGGGCATTGCATATTCCTTGGCTATGGTACATAGCGGAGCAGATGAGAGGTCTGGGCTGTCCCGATCTGTACACAAACCCCAAATTGCTACGTTCTACTGACATCAGGAGGATTAAATCTCTGTTTGTGGTCAGGCAACAGGAGGACAGGGAGGGTGTGGAAACTATTCAGCCTACGGTGAGAGCTTACATCACACTTGGTCCATGCCCACAGGTGCACCCATACCTGTCTCTTGTCAATAACGTCCATCATTGTTTCCAGTTAACCAGATTCAGACTAAATCTTATCCATTGGCTACTAGCCTTTTCAATAGGCTTCTTGAAGCCCGTGGACTCGAGGCCATGTCCATGTCACAATTTTTCTGATCAGGACACTTTGCGCTTTACTCTTTTTTGTGAATTTTATGTCCCTCTGCGTAAAAAATATATTCTTCCGCTTTTGAGCCCATGCCAATTTGTCCAAGCAAGGCCAGCATTATTATACCTGCAGATGCTTTCCTCGCCCATGGTTTGTTTTGGAGTTGCTGGCTATTTTTCTAGTGCTATAAGAATTAGGAAAACGTTGCCTCCTGTCTAGATAAATTTGTACTCTCGCTGATTAAATGTGCATGACCCTTTTTTATTGATGAATTTTATATGTTGAATTTTTGTAGTCTGCGTTTTTAACAACAACCATCTGAGGCTAGCTCTGCCAATATAATGGAAGTTAATGCTGTAGACGCTAGGACTACTATTAACCTACCTCCAGAATGTGTCCCTTATGTAGCAGTCCTAGTTAATGTCCCCCCATTACGCCGAGATCAGCCGGAATCCTATGAGTCCCTAAAGAATAGGGTAACCCATTGGCTTAATAGAAACTGTAATTTTCCGGTAAGCGACGCTGAACAAATATTGTTCGGAAAGAGAGTATGCTGGATAGGACCCCTGAAGAAAAATTATAATGGAGATTGCATAATAATTAATTTCAGGGATGTCCGGTGTGCTAAGGGTATACTTATGGGAGGGGCATGTCACGCACAATCGGCACATAATATGTCACTCCAGCCATTGGGTTTCTTTTATAGGCACTTCCAGCCCACTCGATTTAATACAACCAGATTGGGTCCACTACTTAATCATTCTGTTAGAGTAAACCCCCACCCGACCCACTGGTAGTCACTAACAGATACCAGGCATTGAGTGACCTCCAGGACATTGATTGACTTGTGATGGGTAAATATATTAACTTATCAAAATCCAAAATGGATGTGCCTTCAAAGCATGAAGGGCGGGAAGACGATACCCATTTGGGTATTGGGGGCCTCTGTAATACTAGTATCCCATCTGTCACCTTACCGCCATCCTATGAGGATACGGTAATTCATAGTTATATATCAACTGTCTCACCTAAATTAGCACAACATAGTAATAATGATGAAGGATCGAGTAAAGGGTATAGAATTGCCACATGGAATGTTGGGGGTTTAGCAAAGAAAGCGGGAACTTTAGGATGGACAGAGTTTACAAATAACTTGGATATATTATGTATCCAAGAAACTTGGTGTTTGGAACCTGTCTATTTTGAGGGCTTTACGACACATTGGTTAGAGGCCGAACCATCGGCAGCAGGGAGAGCCAAAGGAGGGCTTATGATCCTAATATCAAATAAACTCCCTGTAAGTTTGAAGAGAAAAATATCAGTCGGTCCCCATTCACTAATCCTATGGCTGTCATTTAGGGGAGGACAGGATTTGATTTTGGTTAATTTCTATAATAATGTTTTTAATAATACTCGGGGTAGGGTAGTCTCGGCCCTCGAAGGAAGTCTGGAGGCCCTCACCAAGTCAATTACAAATAATTTTATATTATTATGGGTTGGAGATTTTAATATTTATACATGCCCCCATTCGGACATACGGGTATGTGGGATAATAGATGAGGTAGGATCAGAATATTGGCACTTCCCTCATAATGATTATGGTACCCAATTAAACACCTTGATTAATAAATTCGACCTCTTACTATTGGAAGGTGCTTTGGATAGTGAGGGGAACTATATCCATACCTTTATAGGGAGAAACTCAACCTCTGTCATCGATCATGTCCTAGTTTCAGCTAATGTACGTAAGTGGTGCGACCCATTACGGGTTGCTAGTCCGGGCATGAGCGACCACAACTGTATAATATTGTCAGTCTTTTTCTGGGACAGGGCTATTGCAACCACCTCTAGATTGGTTACTGATGTTACTCCAACCAGACCCAATGGGACCCGTATTAAATGGAATGGAGTGGATCAGACTCGATTTCTATTAGACATATGTACAAGGGGTTATAATTTTATAATGGGTTGCCTGGAGGATGTGGTCACCCCGGATCAGTTACTTTTTAATTATACTGGTATTGTCACTGTGGTCGATGAACTTCTGACCCGCCCCATTAGTACTGGTCGAACAAAATGTAAAGGCTGGTTCGACCACACCTGTACTACTGCTACTAGGGACCTAAAATGTGCTCTTTCCAAGCGACCGAGGGACAACTTATTGATTAAATCCCTCAGATTTAGGCATAAAGAGGTATTGCTTGCTAGAAAAAAAGAATTACAAAATGAAGCATGGTCAAAATTGTCCCAAGCGGCAGAAACGGGCAATTGTAAACTTTTCTGGGATACTGTTAATTCCCCGGTACTACAAGATGATTCTTTCCCAGAACTGTTGTCACACATTACATGTGAAGCATGGGTTTTACACTTCTCCAGCATTTTTAGTGCGGGCATGGTTCAAATGGACATTCCTCGAATCGAGGAACAATCAATATATGTAGAGGCACCTCTAAATATCAGACTACAAGAAATTGACATGGGCGCTGAAAGATAGTAAAGGAGGGAAAGCCCCGGGTCCGGACGGGGTCCCCGTAGATGTTTTTAAAAATTACCCCGAGTTATGGGGCCCAATTTTAACAAGGGTTTTCAATATGGCAGCTGAGACTAAGAGTCCACCGACATGGGGCATATCGACCATAGTCCCCATTTTTAAGAAGGGCAATAAATCGGACACAAAAAATTATAGGCCCATATCACTCCTAGATTCATCACTGAAAGTGATGAGTAGAGTCTTGTTAAAAAGACTAGAGGAATGGGCACAGGACAACTCAATACTTTCACCTGCCCAGTTTGGCTTCAGGAAAGGCCTGGGGACCATTGAACAATGTGTGAACCTTGATCTACTCGTAGGCAAGTACACTCGTGCTAAGGGTGGCAGACTTTACCTCTGCTTTGCAGACTTGAGCAGCGCCTTTGATCTAGTAGATCACGCTATTCTTTGGCGCACCTTGCTTGCTATGAGAGCGCCCAGGCCTATTATTTATTTCCTGGCCAGATTATACGAGGATTTAACAAGCAAAGTCCGCTATGGCCCTAGGGGAGAATGTACTCATACCTTTTCAGTCAAGAGAGGCATTCGGCAGGGCTGCGTACTAGCGCCACTGCTATTTTCGTTATCCATCAATGGAGTAGATGAGATCTTACAAGCAGTGCCTGCCGATGCCCCCCAAGTGGCCGGGTGCCCTATACCTGTACTTTTATATGCAGACGACGCCGTCCTGTTGGCCCGGACACCTATGGGACTGCAACGTCTAATGAATGCTTTTAACGTTTTTATTACTACCAGGAAACTGATCATTAACAAAAGCAAAACATACATTATGGTTTGCGGGGCACGGGACAAGCAAAATAGAACTTATTTTATGGATAAATCACCTGTGAACAGAGTTGACACCTTTTGCTATTTGGGTATTACCTTCTCAAGTAATGGGTTGTGGACACGTGAAATTATTAACGTTAGGAGTAAAATGGCTAGAAGTACCCACTGCATTTTTAAATTTTCTGCAAAACTGGGCTCTAGGCCAGTTAAGGAGATGACAACTATTTATAGGGCAAGGGTTTCATCGATTGCAACATATGGTGCAGGTATTTGGGGCCATTACAACTGTTCCACATTACAGATAGAGGAAAATAGTTACCTTAAACGCCTCCTTAGTTTACCCCCCCTGCATCATCTGAGATTATACACAATGAAGTGGGGCTTCAGTATCTTATAGATATAATTACATCCCGCCAACTATTGCTTTGGCATTCCATCTGGTCCAAGGAAGAAACAAGTTTTACAAAATCAATTATTTTAGATTGTTTAAGCCTGGACAATGTGATGAGTATTCCTTGGTTAAGATATATTAGTTTCTTGTATAGCAAGCTATTTGGGATGTCAATACAGACTGACCCTACCAAAGTAATCCAGCTTAGGAAGTTGGCTATTAAAGAAGCATTCATGAACCACAGGAGGGAAGCCCGGCTCGATTGCGAGTGTAGGAAATCTACTGTAAAATGTTATTTATCACTGACTTCCAGTGCGGGCTGTCAAGATTATTTAACGTTAATCCCTAATCTTAAGCACCGTTTTGTTTTAGTTAGATTTAGATTTGGAATTGTCCATCACCTAGTGGCCTTCCCTAATATGAAAACTTGCCCTCCGGACACGATCCCTTGCCCATGTGATGGGCAGAGTAGACAAAGTACGGTGCATTTTATGCTGTTTTGTGGTTTTTATACAGGTTTTAGAAACTGTTATTTAAAACCACTACTACGTGCGTATGGCAGTGGTTCACATCTTGCTGCAGTAAAATATTTGTCTGAACTTAATGACGCCAGGGTCTGTTTTAATGTAGCACATTTTATTATAAACGCTATCAATGCACGTAAGAGTATTGTTGTATTACTTTAGCTACGATCTCCTAACGCCTTTCAAGATTTTGTGTTGTTTTTAGGATACTATTTTAACTGTGATTAACCTTGGTCCCATGTTGCACCCCATGTCCCAGTTGTACTGATTTTTAATATCTAATTTAATTTTTAAAGTGATCAATTCTTGCCCCGTGTTGTAGTTTTTGTGTCATCTGCATTGTTTTTTTTTTTTTTAACACTTGAGTCCTTCTCTTTTCCTGTGATTATATACATAATGTCCTCAATTTTAAGGCATATTTGCTCTAGGTATGATCAATTTGACCCTATTTTGTGGACCGGATGTTAATGTTTTTATGGTTTATGTGTTATTCATGACTGTACACTTTTATGGTTGTTTTTATACACACCGAATAAAGTTTTGAACTGAACTGAACAACAAGTCATATACTTATTTTTATTCTCTATTTTTATATGTTTCTAGGGAAAATTACATGTGTAAACTGTATTAGATGTGTATTTATGGTGCTCCATTGTCTTGTCTCAATAACTGCTGCTGGTGTATTTATTTTGTGCTTTTATGGCTTTTATTAGCCGAATAAAGAATCTTTGACTGACCTACAACGCATGGGGAGTCCGCTTCAATGAGGCCCATGGAAGAACATGGCGGCCAATGGAATGAGCTTTTGGGCTCCTGAAAGCCAAATTCAGATGTCTGGACCAGACTGGGGAGCCCTCCTGTACTCACCCGGGAAGGTGTGTAAGATCACCGTGGCCTGCTGCATATTGCACAACATTGCCCTGCGACGAACATCCCTCACATCGTAGAGGATGTAGGCCATGAAGACCCTCTGGTTGGGGACCCCGGAATGCCAAATGAAGATGATGATGGTGTTGAAGAGGATGGAGCTGACTTGCGCCAGAATCTCATCCAGAGCTACGTCTCCTGAGTGTAAGTAGGGTGTGAAATGTGGTGACTTCGACTAATCTTGCAAATCTTGTAGTGATGTTGTGCGGAAGATGTTAATGCTACATGCTTGGAATATATGGGTCTGGCAATATCTTGGGAAAGGTGTTTCTTTTGTAGGTGTAGCTTTGTTCAGCTGTAATTGTAGTTTTGAACTGTGTTCTCTAGAAGTTGACAATGTGATGTGTGTCATATGTATGTTTTCTTAGCTAATCTCTCTGTGTTGGTCTGTTTTATGTACCTTCACCATGTCATCTTCATTTGGACATTTCAGGGTTGTGACATTAGACAGGTATATGATGCTGTTCAGATGTTCGTACTGGACATGGATTGGTTTTGGGAATGTCTGTCACGGAGTTTGGGTGTACAAAGCCGGTACCACGACAGCTTGCACAGCGATAGGATGGAACTTACCTGGCTTCCATTGGATTTGTTCCTTTTTGTACATTGGTCCTACTGCAATATGTGTGCCCCATCATGTGATCCAACACATGTGTTGTGCACAATTCATGCTATCCTTCCTTCACCTTGGTTAATTCCTCATTGTCTATGAACTGGATGCAGATGTTGATGTGTCTCCACATGATAGGTCAAAGTGATTGTAGAACATCACTGACCTTTGTTTGTGACATTCCACCAGATGCAAGCAACACTGGATTGAAATGTCCGTCTGGCCAGAAACTGTTGTACTTACATGTGCCTGTTTATATCTTTATTTGATGTAGGATGCCTTTTTGGCAATATGGCTCCAGCTGATGCTGTATACCTAATTGATTGTTGCCTATTGTGTAGGATATTGTCAGATGTATCCCCTTCTTCCATGTTGTGAAAGTCTGCAAGTGATGATGTGACCCCTGACCCATAATAGCTGAGCCATGTCTTATTTGCTATGTTTCTGACATCATGTCAGCCTATGAGTAGAACAATGGAATAAAGATGTTCTCAGCCCAAACACTCATATGTATGTGTTGTTTTGGCATTGTAGTGATCCTGAGTTGAACATTGTTTACATACAACATTTCGATGCTTCCAGAAGTCAATAGTTTTGACATTCCAAAGTTCACCTGGTAGTACATTTCTAATGTTACATGTGAGAATTACAACAGCAGACAATTCTTTGTTGATGTGTATTTTTAATGAAGCGAACAAGGTCAAAGAATCAAGATAAACTTCAACAGTGCAAACAATAAGTGAAGTCTTCAGTCATGGTGGATGAAACCAGTGTAGGAGAGTTCAAATGGTCATGAGTCCAAAGTCCAACATACTCCTCCCATCAGATATGGAAAAGTGGGCAGGAATAATCCAACAAAAGGAATGTGTAGCTCCCACAGGAGGACATAACGTTTGAGGTTTCTTACTGGCGGTGGAGGATGTCTTGCCATCCTGAGCTCCTTGGTTTTTGGATGGAAGTCCCCTCTTCTTTTTGCCAAAGGGGGGATCTGGAGCTGCTGAGACGGGGCGCTTGCAGGCGTGTCGTCTTCTGGCAGGGCCTCCCTTCCTCTGGATGCAGCAGATATTGAAGGTGGGGATGTACTAGGACCACAGAAAGGGGTAGATGCATGTGAAAAAGCCCTACAGCGGGTAGTGTTAATGTTCAGCAGCACCCCAACCAGGGGGCCCCCTCGGTGAGGATGCCAGCCACCTCGGTGTGGATGTTAGCAACCTCCCGGTATGTGTCTCTGTGCAGCTGCATCATTTCCCGGGTTTTGGCCAAAACTTGGCCCATGACACTTTGGGACTTGGGTGATGGCAGCCTGGTTGACCATGTCCTCAGTGGGCTCACTCTGTGGGCCCATGGTTACTATCCCATTACAGCTACTCCCACGGCCCTGTGCCCTTGGAGCAGACTGCACCCTCCCACAGGGTCCTGGTTCCTCCGTGACTGTGGTGGTGTTAGCCATCGAAAAATCCAAGACTGGGGTGCACAGGATGGTACTAACTGTGCCAGGTGCACAGGTTGGGGGACAGTGGTTGGCTGTGATATTTCAGCAATAGTTGGAGGTGTCGTATTGGGCACAGTGAGCCCCCTTGTTGGCCTCTGCCCAGGCCGACCAGATGGGTCAGGACAGTCATCCACGTCCATCTCTTCAAGAGAGCTGTCATCACTGAGGGCGTCATCCTGTGGGGGAAAGAAACTCTGTTCGATTTCTAGCCTCTGTGCAGGTGCAGTGGTGGATTGACCTGTTGATAGATAGAGAACATTGGTAATGTTGGAAGTGAGGAATCTACATCCAATTAGTTTGTGTCAAGGTAAATGGGGACCTAAAATGGAACAAAAAAGATAGAGATTAGTATTGTCATCCATTTGCTTGGAGTTGAAGTTGGTTACTAGACATTTCTAAACATTTAATAGATGTAGTAGATTTCATCAGCTCATTAGCTCAGCAGATATGTGGCATTTTGGCTTTAGGGATAGACATAACATCTCAAAAACCATGCTACAAACACATAAACACAATGTGGTCCTCACATGTGTATTTGTCCATTCCAAGGCCTAGTTGTGTCTAATACAGGAAAACACCCAACTTGGTTATATCTTTAGCATTGTTCATCATGTGAGAAGTGCAGACTCAGGGGTCACCTGGCACTGCTAATCAGCTGAGTTTCCTTCATGGCTCACATATATGAGGGGTACACCATTGTTATGGTGTCACTGATTCCATCATTAGTTTGAGTTGATGGGTCCAGGACACCTTCAAGCAAAGTATTTATACGTATATCTGAGTGGAGCATTGTCTGTACATTACTCAGTCCACAATGAGAGAATATCAGTTGTAACATGGGAGCAAGTGAGAAGGGGTAAAAGGAGTGTAGCAGCTTGGTTAGAGTTGGAATGACAAGACCTCATGGTAGTTGTAGTCACTTCAGTCTCACTTTAGCAACACTTGACAAATGGTAACCTGCATGATCAGTTAACATCAGTTGTAACTTGGGAGACAAGTGAGAAGGGCAAGAGTAGTGTAGCATCTTGGTTAGAGATGGAGTGACAAGGCCTCATGGAAGTTGTAGTCACTTCAGTCTCACTTTAGCAACAATTGACAAATGGTAACCTGCATGATCAGTTAACATCAGTTGTAAAATGAGAGACAAGTGAGAAGGGGCAAAAGGAGCGTAGCAGCTTGGTTATAGTTCCAGTCACAGGCCCTCTTGGAGTTGTGGTAGCTTTTCAATGTCACTTTAGCACACTAGACAAATGGTAACCTGCATAATAAGTTAACGTCAGTAGTGACATGGGAGACAATTGAGAAGGGGCAAAAGAAGTGTAGCATTTTGGTTAGAGTTGGAGCGACAAGGTCTCATGGTAGTTATAGTAACTTCATTCTCACTTCAGCAACACTTGACAAACAATCAGTATACCATAGCTGTTGGCAACATGCATTTGGGATGGACCATGCATTTACATTTTACCACACATCATGGATAGATATTTTAATGGAAATGTAATACCAGACCACATTGTAACATGTGGCATGTCCTGGAGTTGGATACATGTGCTCTTGTATGCACCAATACACATTGCCACAGTCAAACCAACATCTCAAATACTTTGAGTATTGCATGTTAGGAATGTAGATAGAGAACAGAATAGGAAAAGCAGAGTTGAGAGCAAACAGGACATTGTGATATTGTGGTAGTTATTGAAGTGTAACTTATCAGAGTCCACTCCCCCCTCTATTCTTGATAAGCCCTCGGTGCGGAAGATGGCCAAGACCTTCTCCTCCCAGGGTAAAAGTTGTAATGGTGTGGTGGGAGAGCCACGCCAGTCATCTGAACCTCCAGGTAATGGCTGTTGTACTTAGTATGTACCCTCAGCCTAAGGTCGTTCAACCTCTTCCTAATGTCTCCCTGTGTGTGCAGGGTGTTACCAACAGCATTCACTCTGTTGGCTATCCTGTCCCTCATTTCTGTTTTTGTACTGAGAGAAATATGCTGGACTTGGGACCCAAAAATGTGTGGCTTTCATCCACCATGACTGCGAACTCTTGCTCAGTGAAGCTAAGTTTTTTTTATACAGGCATGGTGAAAAAAACAAAAATGTGAGTCAGTGTATGAATGGAGACCAAATAAAAATTACAGGTGGTGGAAAGTGCTAAATGGGAAGATGAAAAAATAGTGGCTTATCTAAAAATGTAGTAAATGGCTGTTTTATTGTGCTGCACTTTGGAAGCAAAAGATGCTGGTCAGGGATGAGGAGTGTTTTATAGTGCAATTTGCAAGTGTGTTCACTTGCCAATGGACATCAGGTGTGTAGTTTTTAAATCCATCCAATGGTCACTGTTTTTCTTTTTTTGCGTACCATAGCAGTCGACCGCCGTTTGTTGAGCACCGCTGTGAGACCGTGAGTACAACTGTGGACCTGGCGACGACATTGGATGTTCAGCTGACATTTCAGACTGCCACTGTCCCACTGGGTAGACTTCCGTGGCTGTGGTTGGTGTTTCAGACAGCACAACTCATGATACAGTTGGCGGTAGACCGCCGGCGCAGCGGTGGCGTGAACGACGCGGGCACGGTTCTAGGGCAGTCAGACCGACAAACTCATGATAGGGCCCTTGATGTCAACTTCATGGAACAGTTGGAATAGGTATTTCTCTGATCACTGTTAGCTGAAATGTTATGATATTTATATCATTTACACATGTGGAATAGTCCACTCCAGACACATCAGTAACTCATTTGTGACTTGAGAAGACATTCTGAAAATTCATTAGTCTTCCTAATTACACAGCAATCTTGACTGAGACATAGCTCGTGGAGAAAACCCAATCACAAGCTTCCTACATGTTGACTAAAATATTCTTGGAAAAGTCCTTTTAAGTAGATTGCAAGGTTGGGTGGACAGTCAGAATATTCTAACAAAGGCCCAAGCTAGCTTTAAAGCACGAGTCGGAACCATCGATCAAGCGGTACGGCTATATATGATGTTGTACAAATATACAATCAAAAGGAAATCCTCACTATATTTAATCTTTGTTGATCTAAAGGCAGCTGCTGATCTTGTGGACCGGGAGAAGCTATAGAGATCGCTGGTAGATCTAGGGGCTGATAGCACACTGCTGCATGAAATAATGGCACTCAACGCTGCCAATACAGCTAGGGCTAGCTGCGGATCGTGAGGTGAGTTCACTGAAACCTTCCCAGTATATAAAGGTGTATGGCAGGGGTGTGTGCTAACTCCTTTACTCTTCAGTCTTTTTAGAAATGTTGTAGTGGTATATCTGCCTGAAGATCAGATTGGCATTCCTACCATAGCAGGAAAATAGGTCCCAGTACTACTATTTGCTGATGATGCAGCCCTGTTGGTACAGACAGAAATGCAATCCATGGTTTATTAGCAAGGTTTGCAGATTATTGCTAAAGAAGTCTTTGACGATCAACTATAATAAGACAAAGAGTATGGTGCTGAGTCTGTCCCCTAGTTTTAAGAGAAAGTTAAAGATATTTGGTGAGCACATTGAGTCTGTTAAGCAGCATGACTATCTTGGTATACGGTTTACTGAGCCAGTTTTAAAATGTAGATACAAGGCAGGAGCCAAGAGTATCAGCACAATCCTCCAAATTTATATACAGAAGGCGGTAGCAGCAGCAATTTACAGGGCCGAGCTTTGGGGGTATGGGAATTTATATCCACTGCATGAGGCAGACAATAATGTTATTAGATCCCTTTTAAGACTGGGCTTCTGGCATGGCCTTGATAGCACTTTACACATAACTCAGTCTCATGCCAGTAGCGGAAGTAGCAGCCCTAAAACCAGTGTTATACTGGATTAGAGTTGTGAATAATCGAAAAGTAACAATTTACCTAAAATATTTGGAATACACTGACTATGCTAGTGTTCATGGCAAAAATACAGGGCTGGCTCATGTAAAGCGTATGCTAGCTGAATTGTAGCTGGAGTTCCTTTGGTCTGACCCAAGCAATGTAAGACGGGACACTGTGGAGCTTGCTAAGGAGCATTACTTTGGGGCAAGGTGGGAGAAGAAACTCTCCGTGATCAGGCTTGGAAGTATACTGGGGCACAATTTCAGTAGCGGACATGGTCCTGCCAGTATGCTATGTTTAGATTCAATCCACCACGAACAAAAATGTACGCTATATATCAAGTTTTAGATTAGGTAGCTTACCGACCAGATAACACCTAGTTAGATGTTCAAGACTCCCAACATATGGCACATATTGTGACTGTAAGTTCGGAGGGAGGGACAACGTATTGCACGTTCTGCTGTTTTGCACAAAACATGACCTAGCATGCAAAAGGTGGCTTCTGCTCCTTTTTAGAGCTTACAAGATTAAATGAGTTGAAATGGTACTGACGTTCAGATGCCTTGGGACGGACGATGAATGTATTTTTAATTCAATAGCTTCATACTTATGGGCAGATTGACCACAAATGAGGGAACTGCCAGCCGCTTTAGGAATCTGATTAGGTCTTAGCAGGAATGTACACTGTTGGAGAAATTATTGTGCTTGTAGTTCCTATTATTTTTTATGCATTTGTTAGGATGGTACTGGTAGCTGCTGGTCATAGAGGCGCTTTTGTATGCACTTTAAAGGCCGACGCGACTCATATGAGATTGCTGTATTATGTGATTTTATGTATTTATTTTGTTTTATTAATCATTGTTTGGCTGAAAGAAGTGGGAGTTTCTGGAGACCTTAAGTAAAACTAAACGTATGGAGGAATTGAATCATGTGAAGAACTTACATAAAAAGAAAGTTTAATGAAAGTTAAAAGTTTCAAAGTTTTGAGAGAATTTTGGAAGGAGGACAAATGTAAGTAGATTATAGTGACTCACAAATGAACGAGCAAGTATATACTTATCCACAAATAAAACAGGACGTTTGAGCCCTTTTTTATTAGCTTAGCACACTGTTTTAGCGGACTTTTATTATTACTCATTGGTATTCTTGGAAAGTTCCTTAATAACCTTGCCAGCAAATGATTACCATTCTTTCCTTGTAAAGTGTATATGGGGTTCCCCAGTTCACTGAAACCCCCAAAGCTCACCCAAACATTTTGCCCTCACCTGATATACAGCATACATTGCCCTGAATCATCTGTATCTACTTCTACGTCATTTGCAAATACTATGAAAAAAGGGAAATTGTAGATATTGATTGATTTGCCTCAAGGGCCATGATAAACGGTTTAATATAAAGTAAACATATGACAGAGGAAAAGAAATAAACATTGGTGTGTCTACCGTTTGATCTTAAAATCAACCGACTGAGCGTCATTCAAGCAGATCATTCCAACGAGAGACATATTTAGAGCCTCTACCCACAATATTAGAAGCAATCCCATTCCCAACTTCCCCAGATTTCTCTATACACTGCATCATACGATCAAAGGATTTGTCTCCTTTGAGCATAGTCACAGCAATAGGATTTTACAGTGACTCTAATCAGTCAAGTAATCTCAAAGCTGTCCTCACATGTAATGTGGTTTTCCATCAAGATACAAAGTCAAGCTGCAAGAATGAGATATAATAGATACATTTATTGAGTTGAAAGAAAGTCCAAAATCTTTGCATGAATATTAACTTATGAATTCTGAACAAAAGCACGGTATATTGTTTTGTTAAAAACAGTGATGCTAACCTTTTGTCAATATCTGAGGAGGCTCCATCTGTATTTCTGAACATATTCTACACAATACATATCGAAGTTTGATAGAAAATGGAAAATAATTGATAAAATTCAGAGGAAAAAGCTTACCGCCCTCTAGTTTATTTAAGAGAATTGGCTAACTCTTGCAGAATCAATAAATGTTCCAAAGAAGGAGGATTAAAGCCAAGAAAATATTGATCACTAAAATGATTTACATAATGGAAGATACTGCTACTATAAGCTAGACTGAAAAAAAGTTCCTAAAGGCTTTAAGTATCCTAGCAACATAGTCTAATTTATTTATGATAACCCAAAATCTGTGAGACAGATTTGAATTTGCATTTTCACAGGATTTCAAAGCTACATCATTCACTAAACACCTTTGATTGCTAGTCCCATAACCTTAAAGGACTTTAGAAAGGTGTTGTTCTTGTTCGTGCTTGATCTTGAGTTCCCACAATTTTACAGGAATGCACTACAGCTCCCTAATAAAAGTTTTTAGCAGGTGCTAGACCTTCAAGATATATGATGACGTGAAATTTACCTTAAGTAATGTGCCAATCTTCCTAATGATATGTTTCACAAAATTCTCCTTATGGTATATAGATATAACTATGGTTGTATTTGCCACAATATTGTATATAGTAATATCGTCTGACATACATGTCATTTTCAAAATAATATTTACGAAAATATTCTCTCAATGGGTGTAGATTTCATAATTGGTATCTAGGGCACAATGGGTCTGATTCACAAATGTAAACTTACACTTCTATGTAAGTTTGTGTTTTCCCTATTCACAAACGTATTGTACAAGTAGTATCATTGGGACTGCAGAGTCTCCGCACTCAGGGCGAGGACTTTGCATATAAAAAGATAGGTCTTTCCTTTCTTGTTATGTACAGAGACTCCACCATGAGGACGGAGACTCTGCAGTCGTAAAGACACTACTCATAAAATACCTTTGTGAATAGGGAAAAAACATAAACTTACACAGAAGTGTGAATTGACCTTATTGTCCCGCACTCTGCGACCATTCCAGTCTTTTTTTTTTTTTTTTTTTTCTCTCTCTCTATCTACCGGATGTTGATATTGCATTTATGTTCTTCCTCCCATCATATTGTGAAGCGCTCTGATATCCTTCGGGATCTTGTTTGCGCTATATAAAACTTTATAAATAAATTGTGAATACAGCCCAATATGTATGTCAGACACCTTTCCACCACCCATCAACTAAATCAGATTCTTCAAATTTTTTATGCTAAGTGCCCTCTCTTGGAGTCCAACGGCATGTGCGTCAGCTTGGTGTGCCCCACCCCGAGGAACTTTGGTATTACAGAAGGGGCCACAAATACTTTGTGCACCCCCTTCTGTAACACTGATAGCACTGGTGTGGCCCTATGCAAATGAGGGAGACACTGCCTTTACGCCTGCGCCCTATTATGTACATGGGCAGAGAAGCAAACTTGTCCTTGGGAGACGTGCTGACAGTGTGCCATGAAAAGGTGGTGCACTGTTAGTGCGCCCCCTGAGCGCAGTCCTCTGGAGGGGGAAAGGGTTTAATGGAACCCTCAGACATCCCCTGCAGTCAGGTGCATTCACTCACTATACCTGCCTGCAGGGGGATCTCTGTTCCCTTTGCAGACGGACTCCTACACATACTGCTTGGAAGCAGGCACTCTGTATTTCTCTGAATGCACTGCTCTCAGGACAATGGGAGTTTGCGGCTGTCCTTGGTGCAGCGTATTCATCATTATAGGGTACACTCTCCCAGTCTGCACCAGGTGCACCATTTGAAAGGTGTGCAATGCACAAACTGCGACAGCGCACCCAATGTATATTACAGGCACAGGTGAGAAACCATTTTTATCACATAAACATTTTGCATTAGTCTTAACTTAACTTACTTAGCATTCATCAATAAGTTCACATTTTCACAAGTAATCTCACCCTTAAGCAAGCTCCAACTGGATTTCTGTATAATACATGAAGATCTTCTGCATTGGGCTAACAAAGAGCATATTGATTAGGTATATGTTAATTGGTTTAAGTAGTCAACTACTCAACGAGTAATTTGCAGACAGAAAATCTCACACTGGGCTTTGTTAGTTGAATGCCCTAATACTGCTTTCTGGCAAGTTTCAGACTATTCCCATTTCAGGACAGATTGTTCACTTTGTTAGGATTGTTACATTGTATGGAAAATGTTACATGGTGCACCAATGTTTTACCTTCACACACCTTCAAAGTCATCCACCTCCACTGCCCAATAACCCATTTTCCAAAAACCTCAACTCCAACATATTTTACACACCAAGAAATAATCACTCTCTATAGTGCTTTCTCAAATAGCCAAAGGAGCAACCTGTGATCACGCTGTTCAACCTGATGTGAGTTCTTCAAGGGGAGGACAAAAAGAGAAAAAATGATATTAAATGAAAAATAATTTAAAGTGCAAAGATATGCTCAGGAAAAAACTTCTAGGCACTATTACCTGATTACAAATCGACCCTAAGAAAAGGCACTATTATCTGATAGAAACAGACCCTACAAACGGAAACTGCACAGACATGTCATTAAAAGTTTGAGTAAAAAGCCAGGTTTTAAGAGGTACAAGAGGTACAATGCAGTGCAAGCAACAGACTGTGTCCTTACAAAACAATGTTATCAGTGAAATATTCCAGAGCAATTCAGTTAATTAATACTCTAATAATACCACACTGCCTAAAATCAAAACATTTCAGTTAATTAATTTGCCCATCCTCATATCCATCTGAATTAATATAAGGGGAGAGGATGTGATGTTACAGCCAAAGTTGCTCAGAAGACTCGCAATCCTCATTTGCTCTCCAGGTAGCGCATGGTTGCCTCATTTATTTGTTAAATGAATTTAAGACTGCTCTCAGCACTTGGGGGCAATTTGTTTAAACTTCTGGCGCTCGCGGCTCTCGCTGCTTTTTTATCTTAGCTTTTTTATCTTTTTATCTACCCCCACTTTTAGATTAGTGAACACACTCCTCACCTCGCTGTGGGACCTGCTGTCTCCGCTCCCCCGGTCCGCCACGGCACTGCCGATTGAGCGGAGGGAAGCGGATACGCCTGACTTGCCTGACTTCCGGTGGAAGCAGGTCACAGGTCACCTCAAGCCGGCTATTAAAACACATGCCGGGCCGGGTGCGCAGCGGACAGTTGCTCAGAAGACTCCCAATCCTCAATTGCTCTCCAGGTAGCGCATGGTTGCCTCATTTATTTGTTAATTGAATTTTAGGCTGCTCTCAGCACTTGGGGGCAATTTGTTTTAACTTCTGGCGCTCGCGGCTCTCACTGCTTTTTTATCTACCCCCACTTTTAGATTAGTGAACAAACTCCTCACCTCGCTGTGGGACCTGCTGTCTCCGCTCCCCCGGTCCGCCACAGCACTGCCGATTGAGCGGAGGGAAGCGGATACGCCTGACTTGCCTGACTTCCGGTGGAAGCAGGTCACAGGTCACCTCGCGCCGGCTATTAAAACACATGCCGGGCCGGGTGCGCGCAGCGGACGCGCCCAGCGGGCGTGCCGCCGGCAAGCCCATCTGCGCCCGTCCGCGTCCGGCCGGGGCCAGGGTCCACAACCCCTGCCCCTTTTTCAAAAAATACCTTTCAGTATAATGCCGCACAGTTGAAACGACTAAACACAGTTCCTATGCCTCACTGTGCCCATTCCATGACCCCGGGCAGCCTGGTCTCACGCTGCTTGCACTGCTCCTTCAGACTATCTCCCATCACTCAAACCTCACAGGCCCGTCCAAAGCCATACAAAATGTTCTTGTTGAACTGCAGATCGCTACCCAAGCATGCAATGGGAATTTCTACCCTGCTAAGGAAAGAATGCCCAGAAATTGTGTTCCTGACTGAAACCTGGCTCAATCCAGGATCGGACCCTGATATTGTCCAAGCTCTTCCCCCCGGCTACTTAATTCAAAGGTTAGATCGAAGCTCTGGCAAAGGTGGCGGGATTGCCATTATTTACAAAAACCACCTCAGCTGCCGTACATCTGAGGGTCCTCTAACAGACTGCGAGAACCTCCTATTTCCAATAGGTTTTACCCCTACGCTCTCGTTGACAGGCATCCAAATCTACCACCCCCCTGGGGCATTAAGTCAATTCTGTAAAACATTACCAGAGATGGCCGCAAGCCTCGCCAGCACCCGTGCTAATTTCACCTTGCTAGGTGACCTCAATCTGCACTTTGATGACCTATCGCACGTGGCCACAGCAGAGATTACTAAAGACCTTGCCTCATATCAACTTAAACAAAAGATCACTGATGCGACCCATGCGAGAGGCCACCTTTTAGACCCCATTTTTTCCAACTTAGAGGAATTAATGGTAATGCCTCCTATTCCTGTACCCTGGTCAGATCATTTTTTGATTCCTTTTTTTTGGACCCCCACCTTTGTCACCCCCTCATCCAGGCCAATAGGAATTCGGTCACGCCCTTGGCCCAAACTCCCCACGGAACAATGGGTACGGGAGCTAGAAAACACTAAGCCATGCACCAATAGTGATCCAATTGGGGCCAATGACCAATTCAATAATTGGATCGAGAGGACCTTAGACCAGGTTCTCCCGAAAAAACTCACTCAAATTAAAGTGGGACCCAACAGGACACCTTGGTATTCTCCAAAGCTGCGGTCACTAAAGCAGTCGTGCAAGAAATCTGAAAGAGCCTGGAGAAAGGAATTCTCGCCAAACAAAAAAATAGAATATAGGGAAGCCATAAGAGCATACAAAGCCGAAATCAAACTTGCCCAGGCCGCATATTATGACGACAGAATCTCCCGGTCAGCTAATTCCCTCCGCGAAATCTTTCGCATAGCTAAAACATTACTCAAAGCCCCCTTACCCCCGGATAAACCTGATACAACCGGCATACGTTGTAATGAGCTGGCAAACTATTTTCATAATAAGATCCAAACAATCTATGCATCATTATCCTCGGGGGACAGTCTAAACTATTTCCACTCAGAGGATAAGGATCTATACAAAAGAGACCACCTCCTTGAGGCTTTCCCCCTGATGGACTGTGATTCCCTGCATACCATCTGGGCACTTGTAAAGAGTGGGTCGCCTACAGACCCAGCTCCACCCAATATATTGTGTCAAGTGTCCGAAATAATCTCCCCGGTCATTCTTGACCTTATCAATGCCTCTCTCTCCTCGGGAGTGGTCCCATCCCTTTGGAAAAGAGCGATGGTAAAGCCTCTCCTGAAAAAGCCTAGCCTTGATCCAGATCTACTGGGTAACTTTCGCCCTATCTCTCTCCTCCTAGGGATTAGTAAATTAGCTGAGAAATATGTCAACGCAGAACTCTCGACATTTCTTGAGTTCCACAATCTCCTTCATCCCTCTCAAACAGGCTTCCGCCCTCATAAAGGAACTGAAACGGCGTTGTTGGCAGTTGTCGAAGAATCCAAAAAGATTCTCGACGCTGGAGGGTCAACAGCAATTATCCTCTTGGACCTTACGGTCAACCACCAAATTCTGATTCATCGACTCAGAGGTTTGGGGGTGACTGGGGTAGCGCTAACATGGTTGCAATCATTCCTGGACGAGGGATCCTTCCAGGTCTTTGAGGGTGATGTCTCCTCAAAACCTCTGCCTCTCCAATGCGGAGTCCCGCAGGGGTCGTCCTTGAGTCCATCTCATTTTAATGTCTATATGACTCCACTTGCAGAGATCGTGCTCCCATTTGGGGTTCATATAGGGACTTACGCTGACGACACCCAATTGGTCGTAGCACTAAACCACGCTGACAATGCCTCTATCGGCCTTTGTCACTGCCTTGAAGAGGTAGTCAAATGAATGTATCAATCATACCTAAAGCTAAATGGTGACAAGACCGAGTTGCTGCTCCTTGCAACCCATCCCTCTTCAGGGTAGATGCTCTTTGGCCAACCTGTATGGGCCCCGTCCCTGTCCCTAAGACCCAGATGAAGAGTCTAGGCTTCTGGCTGGGTCAGGATCTCAGCTTCATGGTCCAAGCACGGAAGGTTGCGGCTTCCTGTTTCGGCATCCTAAGGATGCTCCGTAAAGTGCTCCCTCTTCTCCCTTTTCGGGCAAGAAGGCATATGGTAGAGGCACTTATTCTTTCCCGCCTGGACTACGGGAATGCCCTTTACCTCGGAGCTCCGGTTTCGACCCGCACAAAGCTCCAAACGGTGCAAAACTGCACTGCAAGGATGCTCATGAGGATCTCGAACCGGCAATCCGCAAAACCCGCCTTGAAGTCCCTCCACTGGCTTCCTGTTCGGGAGAGAGTTAGCTTTAAAGCCATGTGCATTGCCCATAAGATGCTAACCGGGAATGGCCCTACAATCAACCACTCCATGGTCCAGCCTTATGTGGCAAATAGACGGCTGCATTCTGATGATTTACATCTGGCGGCTGTTCCGAGGATTAAGAGGGCCAGAAGTGGCGACCGCCTATTCGCCTACAACGCTGCTAAGTTGTGGAATATCCTGCCCCTCTGCCTACGGAGGGAAACTAGCCATTCAGCCTTCCGGAAATCATTGAAGACCTGGCTCTTCCCTTAAGTGTGCTGCGCTGTCCTTCTCTGCTACTGTCTTAGCGCTGGGATGCCACAGGGTAGCCATGCGCTCAATAAATGTTGCTTCATTCATTCATTCATTCAAAGCTGCTGACTTTGGAACTGAGGAACCATGTGTATGTACATACCACCTGAACATGAGAATAATGCCCTCCTAAAATAATTTTTCCATTAAATTAAATCTATTGCTGACCACGAACAGACTAGGAATGTAATAGTTGTAGGAGACCTTAATGCCACTATTTCCAACCATTTTATGACTGTTTTATAATAGTGAAAGGGAGGAGGCCTTGAATATTCTGATGCCAAATTTCCCAGAAGGCTCCAGATTAAATAAAAGAGGTTCCCTTTCACTAGAAACTTGTAGGGAATTTGAGGCCATCATTGTAAATGGTAGAGTAGATTATTATATTCCGTCCTTCTCGACTCACAGTATGCCTCATGGTACCTCGATAATTGATTATATCATAGGCTCCTATTCGGTCTTTTCCCTTTTAAAGGATTTTATGGTGATTAATAATACTTGGAGTGACCATAATATCTTAGCATTTATAATTGATGTTAAAGCTTAGACTATATCTAATTGGCAGATTGGTGAGGAGGAGGTGGTACACCTAAAGGTCGGTAATGCCAGGGTATCTTGGAATTCGCTGAATAAATTGTCTATATCTAGTGAGTTAAGATGAGCCATAGAGAAAATTCCTGTACTTGGCTAAAGATATGCAAAAATTCATATGGGCTAATTTGATCTTACCAGCAAATATATGTAATAAAACTAAGAAGGGGGAAAATCCAAACAGGGTTTTTATTTTTGACAGGTTGATTAACAAACTCCAAAGGCAACAATTCATCTACTATTCAAATCGATGCAGTAAAATTAAACATTGTTTTAGGAGGAGAACTAGGTGGGTGCTGGTACAAAAAATGAAACAAGCAGATAGGAGGTGGGTAGAAATCATGGAAGTTGTTAAACAAAAATTATAGATCTTTCTAGAAGATTATTGGAGAATGCAGCTGTAGTACCTGTAAGCCTAAAATTAATAACATCCCTAGTGTGGAATGGTGTAAACTACATGTCCTCGTTGTATGCTCCAAATAACTCAGAGAACAATTTGATGGGCTGCGGCTTGTCAAATTTGGAGCTTAGTGATATGGAAGGTGCTACTCTCCCTTATCCATCTAGGTCACGATTTCAGGAGATTCTCCTTGGTGCTAAGTGTACGGGGACAAGAAGTCCTAACCAACTGGCTATTACAGTTAATTATGTTAGAGGCTGATCTATGGGCTATTTATTTGGCTGCGCTGTTTCGATTCTGCTCGCTAACCCACGAGATACTCGATTCATGAAGGGATAGCATTGTACTTCCACTACAAAAAAATAGCCCTACTAACTTCCCTAGTAGAAGTGGGGGGATTCTCTATACTACCCCTACATCGTTCTGGAAAGTTCTTCCCTTTCCCTGTCAAGGCTGCAAGAAATCTTGGGTGACAAAATACTGGTGAGTGTCAGGTTTCTTTGTGTGTGTTGGAGACAAGCCCTTTGAAATGTAAGTGAGGCTGTGTACACCTTCGCCCACAACCATCCTGGCAGGATGGCCCAACCGGTTCACAACTAATACTTTTTGTGTCACTGTCTGGGAGGAATACATAAGCCCCTACAGCAGAGCCATTCACAGTTATTTGACCCAGGACACTGGCAGAAGGCACAAGTGGTTAGGAAGAGAAAATGCCAACTTTCCAAAAGTGGTATTTTCTGATTTGTGACTGAAAATCTGACTTTACCTTTAAAGAGGATATTAAATTTCATTTGACTGTAAACACCATGTTTCTATCTGCTCGCAGTCAAACATTATCACTTATTAAATGTAATGAGGTAACCCAGTGTTAGTCAATTGGAGAAATAGGACTCACAACAGTGAAAAACAACTTTAGGATTTTTACACTATCAGGATATGTAAAACATAAACCTACATGTCCTACTTTTTAAATATAAATCACCCTGCCCTCTGAGCCTTTAGGGCCTACCTTAAGGCTATCTTATAAATATTAAAAAGGAAGGGTTAGTCCTAGCAAAAGCTTTATTTTGCCAGGTTGAAATGGCAGTTTAAAACTGCACTACAGGCTGCAGTGGCAGGCTTGAGACAGGTTTTAAACGCTACATTAGTGGTGGCTGTTAGACCTGGCACCATTGGCGTGGGTCTCCCTTCCATTTTTCGCTGTTGCCTCCTCTGTTTTACTGGTGTTAGATGCTCTGGGCGCTGTGCCACTGCCATTCAGTGTCACAGCGCGAATGCTCCCTGTATAAATATGTCTATGTGAATTGGTATATCCCTGATTGGCTTATTTGGTTTACCTGTTAGTCCCTAGTAGTGTGGCCTATGTGTGCCCAGGGCTGGTAAACCAAATGCTGCTGGTGGGCCTGCAGCACTGATGTGTGCCACCCACAGAAGCAGCTTGTAAAGTGTGTCTCAGACCTGCCACTGCAGTGTCTGTGTGCAGTCCAGAACTGCCATCTTGGCTGTGAAGTGCACTCACTTCCCAGCCCCTGAACCTTCCCTTAGCATCCTGTAAGTCACCCCTATGGTAGGGTGCCTTGTATGTGTAAGGCAGGACATGCCTTGGTGTGTGTAGCAGGTCCTGGTAGTGAATTATGCACCATTTCGTTTTTCACTACTGTAAGGCTACCTGTTCCTCATAGGCTAGAATGGGCAGTTTGACTATTACATGCTATAGTCCTAACTGACCCCAGGAACATGGTAGAAAAACGAATTTAGTATGCCTGAGCTCAGAATTTTAAAATACACCTTTTAGTGAAGTTTATTTTTATATTCTGTGTTTGAAAATACCACTTTTAGAAAGTAGGTATTTTCTTGCCTAAGCCTTCCAGTGTGCTCTGCCGTTATGTGTATTGGCTGTCTGGTTTTAGAGGGGCAGGACAGGCTGAGTCAGACCTGGGTGGAATAGAGAGATCTGCATTTAGAGTGTGGGGAGGGGTGGCTCTTTGATCTGAATAGGGCTGTGCCTGGCAAGGTGAATGCTGGCTCCACCTCCCACTGTGTGTCTGCTAGCAGACCCCCTCTTTCTGAAAGGAAGGATGCAGCCTGGTAAACAAAGTGCTCCAGGCCTGAGCAGAACTGGTTCTGGCTAGGTTCAGGGACTGGTAGCTTCAAGGATCAAAGGTTTTTGGGGTATAAATATCTGTGCTCAAACCCCTACTTTTGTATTGCTTTTGGATCTGGAGAAGAAACTCTGTCCGTGCCACTGGAGGAATCTGCAGGAAGTGACTGTCCCTGTGCTTGTGTGTTGTTTCTTGCACTGGCCTGCAGCAGTGACCACTGGACCTTGAAGGAGAGGAAAAGGAACTCTTGAGAGAACTTTTATTTTTGTACAGCAATCACCCAAGGTCTAGGAAAAGAGCTAGCCTCCTGCTGGAGTCTCAGGCCCAACAGACTCCACCACCAACCTCCTGCTTCCTCCCTGCGAGGACTGCTATCTGCTGAGGAGGCTCCTGTGAGTTCCAGGGCCTCTAGTTTGCATCAGAGAAAAGAGGGTAAGAAATCGACGCTAACGCATCTTTGCGGGCCGCTGCAGTCGAGAGCGCTGGGAAAATCATCGCGCTACTGCCGCCGAGGGCCCGCAACCCGAAACCATCGCTGACGCCCCTTTGCGAGCCGCTGCAGCCGAGACGCGCTGGAAAGATCATCGCGCTGCTGTCGCCGCGCACTCGCAACCCTTAAAGAAATCATCGCTCGAGACATCGCAGTGCGGACGCCGTGCGTTCGCCACTTTGATCGCATCGCACCGAATTTCGTCGCTCCCTCGCGGAGCGTCTTGTCTTCGCATCGCAACACGATCGGACAGCGCAACAGGATCACCGCATCGACTTCTCCCACGCGGCAAGAAAGTCATCGCATCGGCGGTCCAGCGTGCAGAAGTTTGTCGCATCGTCTCCGCACGCATCCCGCAGATCGGCGCATCATCCTCCCCTTGCGGCAAGGATTTCAACGCATCGCCGGCCTCGCGTGCCGAGAATCATCGCTACAGCTTATTTGCGACACTTTGTTGGTTTTGCTACTAAACCCAGGTACTTTGTGAAAGAAAGGGTCGCAGAGACCACTGCTTTGAACTTGAACCTTATTTTTGCAACCTTTGAACTATTTTTGACAGCCTTTCAACAGCTATCCTATTTTTGATAGTATTGTGGCTTTTACAGTTATTGGTCTTGTGATAAATCTGCCTTTATATAAAGATACTTATTTTTTATAATAACTACTTGTGTGGTGTCCCTTTGTAGTGTTCCTCACTGTGTTACTGTGTATGATCATAAATGCTTCACACCCTGCCTCTGAGATAAGCCTACCTGCTCGTGCTACGTTACCACAGGGTTGAGCAGGGGTATTAAAGAGGGTAGCCCTCTCACTCTGACTTAGGAAGAAGGGTCCCTACTTGGACAGTGGCCAGCCATTGCCAACTAGAGACCCCCATTTCTAACATTGGTGGTCAGCGGTGAGGATCTGGACTTGCATTTATGATCGCATACAGTAATTATAGTGTACACTACTAGTGAGTGCAGACCATAACGTACCGCATACATTTTTGAGAATTTTTTTGCTCCTATATTGTGATTGATATTGCCGGTGATTTTTCACCCGCGCACATTTTCTGAGAGTTTTTGGGATCCTATATTGTGATTGATATTGCCGGTGATTCTTCACCCGCGCCCATTTATTGAAAGTTTTTGATCCCCTATTGTAATTGATATTGCCGGTGATTTTTCACCCGCGCACATTTCTGAGAGTTCTTGGGATCCTATATTGTGATTGATATTGCCGGTGATTTTTCACCCGTGCCCATTTATTGAAAGTTTTTTTTGATCCCCTATTGTGATTGATATTGCTGGTGATTTTTCACCCACGCACATTTCTGAGAGTTTTTAGGATCCTATATTGTGAATGATATTGCCGGTGATTTTTCACCCGCTTACATTTCTTGAGAAGTTTTCTTCTATCCTTTATTGATATTGCCAGTTATTTCTACAATGGGCAAGTCCAGATCCAATGCCTCAGAGGATCTCTCCTGGGAAGAAGAGAAAATAGAAACCTACAATGCCAAGCAGCTCAAATATTTTTGCAAGCAGTTCACAGTCCCTATCACAGGTCTCACTAGAAGGGAAGAGTATTACAAGGCGCTGAAGGCCTGGCTAGAAGCCAGGGAGGCCCCTAAGGATCTAGGAGAGCTTGTGGTGGAGGAGAGCAGCAGGGCGATGTAGTAGACTTAGTAGGAGATCCAGCCCTTTCCAACCCGGGCTCTAGTGTGTCCGCTAAGGGTCTGTCCCCAGAAGAGCTGGAGGACAGGGAGAGAGATAGGCGGCATAATATGGAGCTGGCTAAGCTTAAAATGGATGGTCACCGGGACCTAGAGAACAAGAAGTTAGAAATTGAGATTATGAGGATGAAGCTGGAGCATGAGAGAGTATTGAGGGAGTTGGAGATTAAAGCTAAGAGCATGGAAATCTCCCCCTCTGGTGGCAGCGTACCTGTAGTGCACCCTGAGAGTAGGGTGTATATACCCAAGGAGGTTATTAAAGATTTCCACAAAAGTGAAGATATTGGGCAATGGTTTGCCGCTTATGAATTAGCCATGGTGTCCCACCAGGTCCCTGAGAAGGATTGGGGAGCGGGGTTGGGGGACGCTTTGTGAGTGAGGGGAGGGATACCTTGTTGGACCTGCCCCCAGAAAGTAGGATGGTTTATGCCCACATGAAGGAAGCGTTGATGACCCGCTATGGTTTGACCCCTGAAATGTATAGGCAGAGGTTTAGGGTCTGTAAGAAGCTAGAGGGTACCACGTGGGTTGAATATGTGTCCTTTTTTGCAGAGCCATGGAACGCTGGGTAAAGGTAGCAAAGTAGAAACTTTTGCACAGTTGTATGATTTGATTGCATGGGAGCATTTATCTAGTAATTGTTTTCCTGAGCTACGCCAGCACCTAATTGATTGCAAGCTGACTAACCCTAGGAAGCTTGCTGAGGAAGCGGACCGCTGGGTGAGCACCCGGGTCCGCAAGGGTCCAGTGGGAGACGTCGCCAAAGGTGGGCAGGGTCCCCAGCAGAGGAGTGGGGGGGACAAGGGTCAACAGAGGGAGTTCCACCGAGGGCCCCAAAGTAATCTCCCAGGGAACCAAGCAGTGGTGTCCCAGCCCCCACAAGAAAGGAGGACCGGGCCCCCAACAGGTAGGCCTGTTCCCAGGGGGCCCCCACGTGTTACAACTGTGGTCAAGTGGGCCACAGATATTTTGATCCCCAGTGCCCCCAAAGGGGGCCAGTGCACCCCCGTGCACCACCCCGCCAGATTGCTAGTGTAGCCCTGGGAGAGGAGGAGATGGGTGCCCAAGAGGGGTGGGATCCCGTAGAGTTGACCCTTGTCTCATTAGGGGACTTTGAGATGGTCCCCAAGCCTGCACTGCCTGCTAACACTAAGAAATACAGGCAGTGGGTGACCATCAATGGCCATAGGGTGGAGGCTCTAAGAGACACAGGGGCCAGTGTAACTGCTGTCAGCTCCCGGTTGGTGTCCAGAGAGCAGGTTGTCCCTCATGCATTCTACCCAGTAGTGTCCGCCGACAACTCAGAGAGCCAATGTGAGGTGGCTCAGGTTTCCTTTGAGTGGGGGGGGTCTCAGGAACTCTTCAGGTAGCTGTGAGGCCCGCCATGCCTGTAGACTGTCTGCTGGGCAATGATTTAGAGGGCTCCCCATGGGCTATGGTGGAGAGGAAGGCTCACTTAGAGATGTTGGGTCTGCCTGAGTGGGCGTGTGCTACCACTCGGTCCATGGCAGCCAAGGAGGGTGTTGAAAAGGATCTGGAGCCTGAGAGTAGGGCCCAGATCCCTGCCTTAGAGAGAAGGGGCAGGGGGCGCGGGAAGCCGGCCCCCTTGGTTCCCACGGCCCAGGAAGGAGCAGACCCTGAGGGGATGCCCTGGAGCCTACCGGGGAGCAGATCACCGAACTGGGGGACCTGCCTGAGCTGACCCATTGGCAGCAGGAAGGGGGACCCACCAGGGAGGAATTTTGTGAGCAGCAGAGAGTTTGCCCCTCTCTTGAGGGTATGCGGCGACAGGCTGCAGCCCAGGCAGAAGGTGACATGTCTGGTTCACATCTGATTTATTGGGAGAACAGTCTCCTGTATAGTGAGCCTAAGGTTGCTGAGCCAGGGTCAGCCCGTGTGCTGGTGGTACCCGAGTGCTTCAGAACCTTCCTACTGGGGTTGGCTCATGACATTCCATTGGCAGGACATCTGGGGCAGACCAAGACCTTTGAGAGGCTGGCCGCCCACTTTTATTGGCCCCAGATGCACAAGAGTTCAGACACTCATTGCAGGACCTGTGAGACTTGCCAGGCAAGTGGGAAGAGTGGGGGGAAGATCAAGGCCCCACTCCAGCCCTTTCCAGTTGTGAGTACCCCATTCGAGCGAGTGGGCATTGACATTGTGGGGCCTCTGGACCCCAAGACAGCCATGGGCAACAGGTTCATCCTGGTCTTGGTGGACCATGCCACCCGGTACCCTGAAGCCATCCCGCTCAGGACAGTGACGGCCCCCGTGGTGGGACGTGCACTGATGGGGATTTTCTCCCATGTGGGATTCCCCAGAGAGGTGGTGTCTGACAGGGGGACCAACTTCATCTCCCAGTACATGAAGTCTCTGTGGAAGGAGTGTGGGGTAACGTATAAGTTCACCACTCCTTACCACCCCCAAGGTAATGGTCTGGTTGAAAGGTTCAACCGGACCTTGAAGGAGCATGATCATGGGCCTAGAAGAGCCCCTGAGGCGTAAGTGGGACGTCCTCTTGCCATGCCTGTTGTTTGCCTACCGTGAGGTGCCCCAGAAGTCCTTAGGGTTCAGTCCCTTTGAACTCCTTTATGGCCACCCGGTTAGAGGACCTCTGGGCCTGGTCAAGGAAGGCTGGGAGCAATCTCCCAGGAAACCTCCCCAAGATGTATTTAGCTACATGTTGGCCTTCAGGAACCAGACTCGGCGTTTCAGAAAAATTGCTGAGGCAAATCTGGAAGCCAGCCAGGAAGAAATGAAACGTTGGCACGACCAGAATGCCACTCTGGTCGAATTTCAACCTGGTCAGAAGGTTTGGGTACTGGCCCCAGTGGAGCCTTGTGCGCTCCAAGATAAGTGGACCGGTCCATTTGAGGTGGTGGAGCGCAAAGTCCGGTTACCTACTTGGTGGACTTTCAGTCTCCCAGGAACCCCTTGCGGGTCCTGCATGTGAACCGCCTAAAGCCCCACTTTGAGAGGTCTGAAGTGGGCATGCTTCTTGCCACAGATGATGGGGTTGAGGAGGAGAGTGAGCCTCTCCCTGACCTCCTGTGTGCAGAAGAGAAGGATGGGTCAGTGGAGGGTGTGATCCTCTCCACCACACTGACCCCTGAGCAACAGAGAGATTGTCACCACCTGTTGGGGCAATTTTCTGATTTGTTCTCCCTGGTACCTGGTGTCACTGATTGGTGCGTCCATGAAGTGGATACCGAGGACAGTTCTCCTGTCAAGCACAAGGCTTACAGGGTAACTGACAGGGTCAGGGCTTGCATTAAGGAGGAGGTCTCCAAAATGTTCGCCCTAGGGGTGGTTGAGTCCTCTAGCAGCCCGTGGTCCAGCCCCGTGGTCTTGGTACCAAAAGCTGCGATGCCTGGTGCCACTCCTGAACTTAGGTTCTGTGTGGACTACCGAGGTCTCAATTCGGTCACCAAGACCGACGCGCACCCCATCCCCAGAGCTGATGAGCTCATAGACCGGTTAGGGGCTGCCCGGTACCTCAGCACGTTTGATCTGACGTCTGGGTACTGGCAGATCGCCTTAACTGATGGGGCAAAGGAGAGGTCAGCATTCTCCACACCAGATGGGCACTACCAGTTCCGTGTGATGCCCTTTGGGATGAAGAATGCCCCTGCCACCTTCCAGAGATTGGTCAACCAGGTGTTGGTTGGGCTGGAGGCTTTCAGTGCCGCCTACCTGGATGACATTGCAGTGTTTAGTTCCTCCTGGGAGGACCACTTGCGCCACCTCTGGGAAGTGTTGATGGCGCTGCGCAGAGCAGGCCTCACAATCAAGGCCAGTAAGTGCCAGATTGGGCAGGGTTCGGTGGTGTACTTGGGACACCAGGTGGGGAGCGGCCTGGTGGCGCCCCTGCAGCCCAAGATTGAAACCATCCTGGCTTGGGAGCCCCCAAGGACCCAGACCCAGGTGAGGGCCTTCTTAGGACTCACGGGTTATTACAGGAGGTTTATCAAGGGGTATGGCAACCTTGTTGCCCCCTTGACTGAGCTGACTTCCAAGAAGCGGCCAAAGATTGTGAACTGGACTGACACCTGTCAGAAAGCCTTTGATGCCCTCAAAACTGCTATGAGTACACCTCCCGTACTCCAGGCACCCAATTTTGCTAAGGAATTTGTTGTCCAGACAGACGCTTCAGAGCATGGGGTGGGGGCCGTTCTGTCACAGATAAATGAGGAGGGACTAGACCAACCTGTAGCCTTCATCAGTAGGAGGTTACTTCCCGGGAACAGAGGTGAAGTGCAATTGAGCGTGAGGCATTTGCTGTGGTCTGGGCACTGAAGAAGCTAAGACCCTACCTATTTGGGACTCACTTCCGGGTTCAGACAGACCACAGGCCCCTCAGATGGTTGATGCAGATGAGGGGTGAGAATCCCAAGTTGTTGAGGTGGTCCATTTCCCTACAGGGTATGGACTTCACGGTGGAACACCGCCCTGGTACAGAACACGCCAATGCTGATGGTCTGTCCAGATTTTTCCGCCTTAGCGATGAGAACTTCCAAGGGATGGGTAGTTCTCCCCACATTTCAGCTGGAGGGGACGTGTGTTAGACCTGGCACCATTGGCGTGGGTCTCCCTTCCATTTTTCGCTGTTGTCTCCTTTGTTTTACTGGTGTTAGATGCTCTGGGCGCTGTGCCACTGCCATTCAGTGTCACAGCGCGAATGCTCCCTGTATAAATATGTCTATGTGAATTGGTATATCCCTGATTGGCTTATTTGGTTTACCTGTTAGTCCCTAGTAGTGTGGCCTATGTGTGCCCAGGGCTGGTAAACCAAATGCTGCTGGTGGGCCTGCAGCACTGATGTGTGCCACCCACAGAAGCAGCTTGTAAAGTGTGTCTCAGACCTGCCACTGCAGTGTCTGTGTGGAGTCCAGAACTGCCATCTTGGCTGTGAAGTGCACTCACTTCCCAGCCCCTGAACCTTCCCTTAGCATCCTGTAAGTCACCCCTATGGTAGGGTGCCTTGTATGTGTAAGGCAGGACATGCCTTGGTGTGTGTAGCATGTCCTGGTAGTGAATTATGCACCATTTCGTTTTTCACTACTGTAAGGCTACCTGTTCCTCATAGGCTAGAATGGGCAGTTTGACTATTACATGCTATAGTCCTAACTGACCCCAGGAACATGGTAGAAAAACGAATTTAGTATGCCTGAGCTCAGAATTTTAAAATACACCTTTTAGTGAAGTTTATTTTTATATTCTGTGTTTGAAAATACCACTTTTAGAAAGTAGGTATTTTCTTGCCTAAGCCTTCCAGTGTGCTCTGCCGTTATGTGTATTGGCTGTCTGGTTTTAGAGGGGCAGGACAGGCTGAGTCAGACCTGGGTGGAATAGAGAGATCTGCATTTAGAGTGTGGGGAGGGGTGGCTCTTTGATCTGAATAGGGCTGTGCCTGGCAAGGTGAATGCTGGCTCCACCTCCCACTGTGTGTCTGCTAGCAGACCCCCTCTTTCTGAAAGGAAGGATGCAGCCTGGTAAACAAAGTGCTCCAGGCCTGAGCAGAACTGGTTCTGGCTAGGTTCAGGGACTGGTAGCTTCAAGGATCAAAGGTTTTTGGGGTATAAATATCTGTGCTCAAACCCCCTACTTTTGTATTGCTTTTGGATCTGGAGAAGAAACTCTGTCCGTGCCACTGGAGGAATCTGCAGGAAGTGACTGTCCCTGTGCTTGTGTGTTGTTTCTTGCACTGGCCTGCAGCAGTGACCACTGGACCTTGAAGGAGAGGAAAAGGAACTCTTGAGAGAACTTTTATTTTTGTACAGCAATCACCCAAGGGCTAGGAAAAGAGCTAGCCTCCTGCTGGAGTCTCAGGCCCAACAGACTCCACCACCAACCTCCTGCTTCCTCCCTGCAAGGACTGCTATCTGCTGAGGAGGCTCCTGTGAGTTCCAGGGCCTCTAGTTTGCATCAGAGAAAGAGGGTAAGAAATCGACGCTAACGCATCTTTGCGGGCCGCTGCAGTCGAGAGCGCTGGGAAAATCATCGCGCTACTGCCGCCGAGGGCCCGCAACTCGAAACCATCGCTGACGCCCCTTTGCAAGCCGCTGCAGCCGAGACGCGCTGGAAAGATCATCGCGCTGCTGTCGCCGCGCACTCGCAACCCTTAAAGAAATCATTGCTTCGAGACATCGCAGTGCGGACGCCGTGCGTTCGCCACTTTGATCGCATCGCACCGAATTTCGTCGCTCCCTCGCGGAGCGTCTTGTCTTCGCATCGCAACACGATCGCACAGCGCAACAGGATCACCGCATCGACTTCTCCCACGCGGCAAGAAAGTCAACGCATCGCCGGCCTCGCGTGCCGAGAATCATTGCTACAGCTTATTTGCGACACTTTGTTGGTTTTGCTACTAAACCCAGGTACTTTGTGAAAGAAAGTGTCGCAGAGACCACTGCTTTGAACTTGAACCTTATTTTTGCAACCTTTGAACTATTTTTGACAGCCTTTCAACAGCTATCCTATTTTTGACAGTATTGTGGCTTTTACAGTTATTGGTCTTGTGATAAATCTGCCTTTATATAAAGATACTTATTTTTTATAATAACTACTTGTGTGGTGTCCCTTTGTAGTGTTCCTCACTGTGTTACTGTGTATGATCATAAATTCTTCACACCCTGCCTCTGAGATAAGCCTACCTGCTCGTGCTACGTTACCACAGGGTTGAGCAGGGGTATTAAAGAGGGTAGCCCTCTCACTCTGACTTAGGAAGAAGGGTCCCTACTTGGACAGTGGCCAGCCATTGCCAACTAGAGACCCCCATTTCTAACAGTGGCACAAAGAGTACTGCGGCCCACTAGTAGCATTTCATTGACAGGCCCTTGGTGTATGTAGTGCCATTTACTGGGGACTTAGAAGTAAATTTAATGTGCAAATTCCGTGTGTGCCAGTTTTACCATGTTTAAGGGAGAGAGCACTAGCACTTTATCACTGCTTAGCAGGGTAAAAGTGTACAGAGTCCTAATGGAACAGATGGCAAAAATCTGGGGGACAGCCTGCAAAAATAGTCAGGTCCAAAAGCCCGCTTTTGAATTGCATTTACCTTTTGATTACAATCTCCAATCCCATGCAGTGGAGTTACTCCAATATCACCTTGTTGGTTTTGAACACCTTTAGGCACATTAGAAATATATTTGTTCTGCATCATTCGGGGTACAGTACTTTTCTCCAAGTCCTATTCTCAATGTCTCCTGCCTATCCCCAAATCAGCTCCCCCTGGGTCAATGAACTCAATCAGAGTACATTTCTTTCAGCTCCATTAATTCATCTTCCAATGCAATGCCTGTACGTACCCAATGCTAACAGAGGTTCTTCCCACATCCCACCTGGAACACAAGCAGTGGGGGTGGCACTCATTCTGCTTATTCCTCAGGCATTTATATGATTTAAACATCGGAAGCCCACTAATCACCTGTGAATCTTCAGTTTCATTGTGGGTGCGATAGCCAAAGGGTTAATGTTTGGTACCTGTCTTACTTGTAGCCATGTCACATCTCCCTATTCCATGTATTTGAGGCTGGCTTTCAGTAGTGCTGCACTTGCCTGTCCTTGAAGTGTGGTTACACTACTGCTATCTATGTATGAACTTAAGAACACTCACACTAACTTATTGAACTCATCAATCCAAACTCTGATTAAACTTTTTATCTATGCACTTGCTCACCTATTAGTTATTAATACAATCAGTAACTCATCCATCCACTCACATTCACCGACATCCACTCACATAATCACACACACACACACACACACGCACATATATATATATATGATGACCACAGTCCTGTGGTAGGTTCTATCCTCCAGCAACCAAACAGGTACGGACCACAAAGTGGATATTCTAAATCTTCTTTATTTGCAGTTACATGTACATGGAATAAATCAAGCAAGTGCCCAGCCTGACGCGTTTCGACCGCGTTTCCACGGTCTTGTTCACATGACGCACTGGACCCAATAGACCACATATATAGAGACACACAAAACCACGTGATAAAAAATGCAAATAAATTATGCAAATAAATTAATTAATTAATGCCAGTAATCGAGATAAAAAAGATCTTAAAGTTGCAAACGAGGTAACGGTCATAACGTCAAGCATTGGCACAATGTTATATTAAAAAACGCAACTATTTGTCTAAATACATTTGTTTTCTTTATAAAAGGGACCGCACCAACAATTTCCTTATTCAAAGTTGCAACAGAGTATACAAATAACTCGAAATAAGATTGGTCATAAAAGCATAGTGCTCAAAAGACCTCGACCATGCAGTAAAAAACATCACCAATACTGAACATGTTGATGTCAATGATCTGGCATATAGATAAATTACATTTGCTATAATACATGTGCAAAAAGTGCAATAGAGAAAGTGCTAAGTGTCAAAAATAAATATCATAAATAATTAGCAGCAATACAGATACCCTCATTGAAATTTCGAAGTAAAGTGCAAGTGCATATAAAACATATAAGCTGAGCGCAGACGTTCGATCATTAATATATTAAATGTGTTTGAAAGTATTCAATTCATATAAACTTTTACACCAAGCTCAATAAAGTTCCAAAAAGTACAAAAATCAAAAAATTCAAAAAATTGTATAGTAACTCATCACTATAAATAGAGGCAGTATAAAAAGTGAAATCACTGTCTATTGTAACTATCTAAACACATGAAACAAAGGGCCAAAAACCGGTAAAATACTCCATAAAACCAAGTAAAACCAGGTAAAACCAGGTAAAACCAGGTAAAACCAAGTAAAACGAAGAACAAATCCCGGTGAAAGCCACCACGATGCATGTGCATAGTGACCTCAATTACAAAAAAATCAGACAGGAAAAGCCTCTATAAAAAATGAATGAATGAGGGATCATAGTACTATTAAGAAGGGAAACACATCATTAATGCCCAAACGGTATATATTGTATAAAATTGTAAACAAGGTTACAAGAACCAAAGAAACCAGAAAAAATCACCGCCAAAACCCGGTAAAACCAGGCGAACCTAGATTAAAACCGAGCATCAGCAGAAATAAAAACTAGTTAAATTGTATCTAAAAACCCACAATATATTACATAGCACGAATAATAAGAATACAAAGTTTATAAAAAATTGTGTAAATCGTCGCTATTATTAAGACCATTTGGCATCTTGGTGTCAAGCAGCATGATAAATTCAGATTCCAGCTGTCTTAATTGTTTTTCTCTATTGCCACCTCTAATACTTTTAGGTACTGAACCTATTACAAAATAACTTAGGTCTTTGAGATTGTTATTGTGGACTAACTTCAAATGACGTGCCACTGGATAGTTAGGATCTGAATTCACAACCGCTCTTAAATGTTGAAGAATTCTATTAAACACTTGCAATTTGGTGCTTCCAACATAAAGTAAATTACAGGTGCATTCCAAAACGTACACCGCAAAATCAGTCCTACAAGTGAAATGACCTTGTATTTTAATTGGTTGAGGACTGAAAGCAGTGACATACTCAGAAACATTTTTACCAAATTTGCAAGCGCGACACGAACTACATTTGAAAAATCCTGATCTTGCTGATAGCCAAGTCCTAGATGTAATTACTTCAGGACTTGTTTTCACTAGTGCGTCTCTCATTGATGGAGCTCTTCTAAACGTTAGTAATGGGAGCTCAGGTAGAATTTGTGATAATGTAATGTCAGACCGTATAATCGGCCAGTTTTTATACAAAATTTTGCGTACTTGTCTTTCCTGTTTACTATAGGTGGTTATCAGTCTAATATTGTTAACAGGTTCAACTTCCTTCAAGATGCGATCCCTGATGGTATTGATAGGCAGGGTACTAGAAATAGTTACTGCTGGACGACACTCGTCCCTAGTACTATTGTTGGCTTTATCAAGAGCTACCCTGAGATCCTTAGTCTTGTAGCCTCTAACTTTAAATCTATCAAAAGCTTCTGTCTGACATTTTTTAAGATCCTCTTCATGACTACAAATGCGTCTAATTCTTAAAAATTCACCATATGGAATGCTCCGAATAAGATGGTTAGGGTGGGAACTACTAGCATGAAGTACAGAGTTGCCTGCTGTTATCTTTCTATGTAGTTTGGTATGGATAGCATTATCCTTAATAAAAATTTCCACATCTAGAAATTGGACTTTTTCATTACTAATGTCAGCTGTAAATTTAAGATTAAGCAGATTGACATTGAGGCTGTCCACAAATTGTTCAGCTAATTTGGCAGATCCCTTCCAAATAAGACAGATATCATCAATAAACCTCCACCAATGGAGTATATGTTCATCAAAAACAGACTTATGTGTAGTATTGAGGACATGCTCCTCCCACCAGCCAACGTGTAAACACGCATAACTAGGGGAGAAGCATGCACCCATAGCCACCCCACGTAGTTGTTGAAAAACTTCCTTATTAAACATAAAGAAATTGTGGGTTAAACAGATTTCGATCATTCTTAAAATCATTTTGTTGTGATCATACATATGAATACTCCGCTTATCTAAGAAATAGCGTACTGCATTAATACCATCTGAGTGGGGAATGCTGGTATACAGAGAACAAATATCCATGACAATTAGAAGACAGTCTTCTTCCCAATCTACTTTTTCAAGTTTACTTAAAAAGTGCCCGGTATCTCTAATAAAGGAAGGTAGATTATCTACAAATTGATGTAAAAAATAATCAGCATATTTGGACATTGCTTCCAACAAACTTTTCTGTGCTGAAATTATCGGTCTACCTGGAACCGGTACCACATTTTTATGCACTTTTGGGATAAAGTATAGTATTGGAGTAATGGGATATTCATTCTTCAAAAATCGTATTCACATTTAGACAACAACCCCACACGTTTCCATTGGGCCAATTCGGCAAAAACAGTGTCTTTGATTTGTCTTAATTCTTGAAAGCTGGCTTTTCGGTAACATTCAGTATCATTAAGATGACGTGCAGCTTCTTCCATGTAGAGCGTCCTTGGCCACAACACGATATTTCCTCCCTTATCGGCCTTGTTAATGATAAGTTCTGTGTTTTCTTGTAATTTGTGAATGAGTTTAGAGTATTGAATCTCAGAATATTTACGGTGTCTAGTTTCTTGTAAGACTTTGCGATTTAGCTTCTTCAAATCATCAATCACACACTCACTGAAAACATCAATAGCATCCCTTGGCATCATTGGGATGAAAGTAGAGGGTGGTCGAAAAGGGCTAATCGCTGGTCTATTACATGTTATACCAAGTTCACGTAAGTCCTCCTGAGTAGAATTAGATACTGCATCATCATCAATGGCCAGTGATTGTACTACCCTGAGTGTACCAATATCTGATGCTTGTAAGTTGGAACTCAGTCCTGGCGATGGCCTGATATTCGATGCAGTTTCCACCGCCTTTTGAGTTGGAAGTGTTTCCGAGCTTGAGTTTTCGAATGAATTTAAAAACATCAACCCTTGTTTTAGTATACTTGAAACAATTAGTGGGACAATAGGATAAGCCAAGTGCTAACAACTGTTTTTCCGCAGTTGACAATACTGTTTCCGATAAATTGATTACTGTGTTGTCAAATTCGATTGTTGCTGAATCTAGTTTTTGAGTTTCTTGTTTCTGCCTTTGTAGCCTGAGTTTCCGCCTTTGTTTCCTGCGCTGGTTCCTCCTTCTCCTTGTTTCAGTACAGGATTGCGCGGTCTTAATGTCTGGCGGCGGTCCTCCACTAAAAAATTCAGCTCTTCTCCTGGTGCAAAATTAGTTGGTATTTGCAATGTTTTGCTACTAGTGCTGTCATCAGAATCAATGCTACTTTCGGCAGTACTAATTTCAGCATTCGAAGATTGTAGATCTACTGAAGCCGTTGATGAGGAGGCACTAATCATATTACCTTGATTGACAAGTGCTCGTCTTTTTATATTGTCAAATTTCTTTGAAAAGGTAAAAATGCGTCCTGTTTCATAGTCTTGCTTATCTCTAGCGAATTTGAAAATCTTTCTTGCTTTGATAGTTTCTTCATATTTTCTCAAACGTATTTCGATTTCCTCTCGTCCTTTCTTGACCTGATCTTTATGTTCACTAGCTTCCAGCAATGCATTTACTTCATCTATTTGTTTGACAATTTCGACTCTGTCGATTTCGGCATACTTTATCAGAATGACCACCATGTTCATTGAAGCATCCAAGTTGTTCGTCGCCCACTCCTTCAACATCAAAGGATTCGGATTTTCAAATGACGGGGCAATCATAACACGCAAACCGCGCGGAACCCTTCCCGCCTCTTTATATTTGTCCAAGGACTTTTTTTCCCACCATTTAGACATTTCGGTACGTAACAATTTTTCCAATTTTTTGAGCAAAGTTTTTACATCGTTGTTGGTGTTCACATTAGTAACATGACCTCTCTGCGCTACTTCTAGATCGGGTATGTTAAGAAAGAGGGCATCTGCTGCGGCTTCTCGGTCCCGCAGCGCGTCAGCTGTTGATATCATCTTGTGAGTATCCTGCAAAAATATCACTGCTATGCCAAACAAACCTTCAAGTCTGGCGCAATCTCGTTTTCCACTATCACTACCACCCGCAATGTTCTAGCAATAATCCGTCGAGTCGCTTACCCTTCGGAACACAGATTCGGTACCTTTAGCGTCCTCCGTCTCCTCGGGTCCCTGCGCTGTATCCCTCGGGAAAGTCAAACTCCGAAATCCAATACGTGAACTGCGGGGGGCTGACTCGGAAAATACCCCTTCCGGGTTGGCAAGTAATCACTTCCGCGATGTCAGCTGTTTGCCGTTATTTATTTAACTGGTTGTTTGTAGCCACCAATAAACTCCTTTTCAAGTGAGCCCGAGCGTGTTGGAGTCTGTTCATATACTGGAGCAGGCACGTTGAAGGAGATTTATATATATATACATATATATATATATATATATTCCACAGCAGGATCCCAGGGGTACCACCATCCAAAGAAAGGCGCAACACCAGGAAACAGACTCTAAAGGCAAAGTTAGAAAGTCAATGATGGTTTATTTGAGTATCAAATGTCCAAATGACGCGTTTCGGCCGCCAGACATTCGGCCTTGATCACATGATATATATTATCCACTGGCGGTCGCCAGTAGATAGTTATAGTTAGGACCTAGTTTCCATAGGAAAAGCGTTTTTTCTTTTCCCAATAACTTTGGCGCCGGATGATGAATCTTCGCGAAATTTTCAAAACTAGTGGGGCACTCCGGTCAGCTCCTGTCTTGAAAGTTTCGGGGTGATTCGCCAAGCGGGGGCCGAGAAAAAAGGGCGGTCCCAAAACGTGTTTTCTCCATGTTATTTTCCATAGGAAACTTTAGACACAGCTACAGCTCGAACTGCTGAACGGAATTACACCAAATTTGGCAAAAAGGTAGCCCTTGGTTCAGAAAGAGCCCTTGTTGTTAAATGGTGCAAATCCGTTCAGTAGTTCCTGAGAAATTAAAAAGAAAGAGGTCGGAAAATCAATTTCCCATAGGAAACTTTAGACACAGCTACAGCTCGAACTGCTGAACGGAAAAAGGTAGCCCTTGGTTCAGAAAGAGCCCTTTTTTTTAAATGGTGTAAATCCGTTCAGTAGTTGCTGAGAAAATCAAAAAATAAAAGTTTTGATATCTAGAGGCGCAGTGGATCCGCGGACCCTCCTGACCACGAGCTTTATTCTAATTGGCTGTCAACACTCCAAACCAGGAAGTGCTGGCAGCCATCTTGTGACTTGGTAGAACCGAGTCACAAGAAAACAGGGAAACAAACACGAAAAACAAGAAAAGGGGGCAGGGTAGAAACACCCTGACCCCCCAGGCCTGCTCAGGGGGTCCCACAAGGACCCCCAGAGCCAAAAAAAGCATTTTTTTAAAAATAAAATCGGCAAAATTTGCGCTGGGGTCGTGAATCCCGCCGAAATTTTTTAAAAAAATGAAGCGCGGGCTCTCGCACTTCATTTAATTGAGGCCCCCGGGTGGGCCAGGTCCCGGGGGCATTTCCAACAAATATATGCGGGGTCCCGCGGGGGCCCCCGCAGCCCCGGGGACCGCCACCTCCCGGGGCTTGGTTAACATTATGTGCGGGAGGGCACTCGGCCCTCCCGCAGCCCCGGGGACTGCCACCCCCCGGGGCTTGCTTAAAATTATCCCCGGGGCTTCGTTTTTAATGTGTGGGGGCCTCCAAGGCCCCCCCAAGCCCTGGGGACTGCCACCCCCCGGGGCTTTTAAAAAAAATTAAATAAACCTGTGGGCTTGAGCCCCGCCCACACGCCCCGGGGACCGCCACCTCCCCGGGGCACTAAAATGCAAATGCGGACCCGGGGACCACCACCTCCCCTGAGCTTCAATCACATAGGGAGGGGGGCCGCGCGGCCCCCCTCCTGGAGCCCGTGATGGCCCTGGGGACCGCCACCCCCCAGGGCCGGCTCCTGCAGTGTCCCGGGGTGCCCACCCCTGGGACACTGCTGTTTGCTATGGCAGGGTGGGAGCCGTGCGGCTCCCGCCCTGTCATAGCAAACTTGCTTTCGATTTTGGAAGCGAGAGCAGGGAAACCTGCTCTCGCTTCCAAAATCCAAAACTGATTGCTTTTCCACACGGGGAGCTGCATGTCAGCAGCTCCCCATGTGGAAAAGCAATGCCAACTCCTGCAGGATGCGGGGAGCCGGCGGGACCGTGGGGGCATTGGGGCTCCCCCCACGGTCCCCAACGGACAAGCCAGGCCCTGAGGGATGGGGTCCCCAGGGCTAGAAGTGGCCCGGGAGGGGGGCCACGCGGCCTCCCTCCCCTCCCAAAATAAAAATATATAAATAAAGGCCGGCCCCGGGGTATGGGGTCCCCGGGGCCAATACAGGCCTCATGAGTGGGGCCACGCAGCCCCCCTCCTTTTAAAAATAAATAAATGTGGCAATGCCCCGGGGGATGGGGTCCCCGGGGCCGGATTTGGCCACGGGAGGGGGGCCCACGCGGCCCTCTTCCCGTAATTTTTTTTTTTTTTTATTAAAAAAAGGGGTCAAGCCCTGGGGGATGGGGTCCCCAGGGCCCAAAAAAAGGAAAAAGAAGGGGGGCCACACAGCCCCCCTTCTAAAAAAAAAGAAATTAAAAAAAAGACCGTCATCGTGCCGAGGCCCGCCCCCTCCCAGCAACACTCTGCAAACGCGCCCTGTGGCACGTTTTAAGTTGGGGACTAACTATAACATCCCTGAAACCTATGGTTTTTTCAGTGAATTTCTAAGGTTTTTTAAATGCTAATTTCTAACTATAACGTGCCTGAAACCTATGGTTTTTTCAGTGAATATATATATATATATAAACCATAGGTTTCAGGCACGTTATAGTTAGAAATTAGCATTTAAAAACCTTAGAAATTCACTGAAAAAACCACAGGTTTCCGGGACGTTATAGTTAGTTGGACATTTCACTCGTACAAAACCAGAGAAATTCGCCATTATAGTTAGTTGAGCTAACTATAACTCGCGCCCCCGCAATACACTACTGATGATGTCACATATTACATCACTCATGACATGGTCAGTGACATCACTGATGACATCACTGATGACATCTCAAATGACATCACTCATGACATCACTCATGACATCATCCACATGATAATCTGATGCACCTCCTCACACCCTAATATAACCTTTGATACACCCACTCTAAAATACAGACTACCATTTTCGAAAGCAAAGACACACCAATACCAGTTACTACATACCCACTCACTGATTCCTAGGTCTAGACACACATCCGCTCATTCACCCATACAGTCACTCATACATGCAGTCACTCATCAATACAGCATTATCATATGCACTCATACAGCTATACAGACACACACACACCGCCAATCGCCCATAGAGTTACTCACACACATAGTCAGTCATGCAAAGAATCAATCACACTCCCATTTACTTACCTACACAATTATACACACACCACCTCACTTATTCATACAGATACTAACACATACTGACTCTCTTATACAATCACTGACACAAGCACACACTCATCCATACAGCAACTCTCGCAATGACTCACTTTCACATATAGTCATTCATATAGTCCAACTCTCACATATACTGCCTTTCACATATGTAGTTACTCACACATGTACCACTGAGACATGTAAACACTCACCAACACACCCATACACACACTCACCCACCCATACAGCCCTTCACAGACACACTCTTGAACCCATACACACAGTGAATCACCCACTCGCACATCTATGCACAAAAGTCACACATACCCCACCCACCCACACAGACACTCAGGCACCCATAGAGATACTCAGGCAACCAATCAATAACCCATATAGACACTCATGTAGCTACTCACCAACCCATGCATCCGCTTACACACCAACTGACAGACTGATACAGACATTCACACAGTTTAGTCACTAACCCATGCATTCAGTAAGACATGTTTAATCACTCACTTATACAGTCAGTCACGCATCTACAAAATCATCCATTCAGACACTCATACACCCACTCATTCTTCAATACACCTTGGCATATATATATATATATATAAAACATATTTAAACTTTACAGAAACACACAGTCACTGGATGATGTCATCAGTGATGTCACTGACCATGTAATGAGTGATGTAATATATGACATCATCAGCAGTGCATTGCGGGGGCACGAGTTATAGTTAGCTCAACTAACTATAATGGCCGAATTTCTCTGGTTTTGTACGAGTGAAATCTCCAACTAACTATAACGTCCCTGAAACCTGTGGTTTTTTCAGTGAATTTCTAAGGTTTTTTAAATGCTAATTTCTACCTATAACGTCCCTGAAACCTATGGTTTTTCAGTGAATTTCAAAGGTTTTTTAACCGTTTCTATGCTCATGATGGAGCGGTTCTGTCATGAGCAACGGTGGGCGTGTGCTCATGACGGAACCGCTCCGTCATGGTACCCACCCATGAGGGAAGCGCTGGCGCTCCCCCCATGGGCAACCCATCTAGCCCACACAAAGGGGGATGTCAGCGGAAGAGTGTCCGCTGCCACCCCCGACCCCCCCATGCAATCCCATGATGTAAGCACGCACAGCGCTCGCCGACGTCATCAGGAGCAGCAGGACGCACTGGAAGCCATTTGCTTCCAGAGCGTCCAGCAGGAAACAGGTAAGTTTCCTTGCTCCGGTGGGGCGGGGGGGGGGGAATTGCGATGCATTGAGGCATTGGGGGAGAGTAAAGAGTTTTTCCTCTCCCCTGATGTCTCAATGCAAGGCATTCCTGCTGCACGATCGCGCATGGCGTCACGATCGTGCAGCAGTAATGCCCCACTAGGCACCAGGGATTTCTCTTTTATTTAAAGGAAGCGACCCCTTGGGAAAGGGTCACTTCCTTAAGGGGCATAATATTTTTAAGACTTTTCTGCCCCCCCTGGGGACAGATTGGCTGAGTTTTCTGGCGTTTCTGGCCCCAGGGGGGGCAGAAAAGCCCACTAGACCCAGGGATCTAAAAAAAAAAATGGAAGTGACCCCTTGGCAAAGGGTCGCTTCCAGGGGTCATATTTTTTTATATGTGTATTCTGCCCCCCCTGGGGGCAGATCGGCCTGTTTTTTGGCCTTTCTGCCCCCAGGGGGGGGGGGGAGAAAATCCCACTAGACACCAGGGATTTCTTTTAAATTAAAATGGAAGCAACCTCTTGGGCAAGGGTCGCTTCCAGGGGGCAGATTTTGTATATATGTGTATTCTGCCAGATCGGCCTGTAAAACCCCACTAGACACCAGGGACTTTATTTTAATTGAAATGGAAGCGGCCCCTTGGGCAAGGGTCGCTTCCAGGGGGCTGATATTTTGTGTATATTTTTTCTGCCTGGGGGTGGATCGGCCCGTTTTTTTGGCCTTTCTGCCCCCGGGGGGGGGGGGGGGCAGAAAACCCCACTAGGCACCAGGGATTTTGTTTTGTGTGCAATGGAAGCGACATGGTTGCTTTCAAGGGGGTAAAATTTGGTTAATGTTTTTTCTGCCCCTCCTGGGGACAGATCTGCCCCTTTTTTGGCCTTTCTGCCGTAGGCGGGAGGGGGGAGGCAGAAAACCCTACTAGGCACCAGGGATTTATTTCTTTTTCAAGGGGGGCACATTTCTGTCTGCTGTTTTCTGCCCCACCTGGGGGACAGATCGGCCTGGCAGACAACCTCACCCGATCCCTTGGGCAAGATCACCCCCCATTTTTCTCAGCCCTATTTGAAGGCCAATCTGGCAGATTGACCATTTGGGTACTGACATAGCGTGTTATAATGTTAATTGTTTTATTTCTTGTGAATTGCAATGGTAATGCTTTATTTCTACCTTTTTGTTCTAGTCCAAGGCTCTTGCACTTTAGACTGTTCCAGGTTGCGGTTTCGTTACTGGTGGTTCTGCTGTTTGTGTAGTTGCATGTGTTTGGTAAGAGACTTTTTTTTGTACAATGTAAATGAGTTTCATTTCCCTTGCATGAATGTGTTTTTTGCAAATGGTGTAATAATAGCAGTATGTTTGGCTTCTGTTTTTTGTGTGTCTAAAACTTTTTGCATTTGTGCTCAATGTGTATTTTGCTGTCTTGTGAGTAATTGGTTTTGTTTTTTTCTTCCTAGTGGGATATCGTTGGTTTTTGCAGTGTCTCTGCAGAGTAGGTGCTGGTGAGTGTAGCTGTCACTTGCAAGTGAATCGTATAGTTTTTGAGTATATAGATCTTTGTGATAAAGGCACACATTCTTTTTACTTATTTTGCACAGTGTTGGTTCTTGTTGACTTGTTTCTGCAGTCTCCTTTCTTAGTAAGGATAATGGCTAGCCGCAAGATTACTGCTCAGCAGGTTGTTGGTATGCTTTTTGAATCTTCCTCTGGCCATGGTTCAGAGACTGACTCTGCATCTGAGACAGAGGAGGGAGTGGAAGATTCAGGCAGTGAGTTTTCTGTCCACGAGGAATCATCGGATGATGAAGCTACTCTCAGTGCGGATGAAGCTACTCTTAGTGCGGATGAAGTCCCTGTTTTAGAGGAGGTCATTGATGTGCCGATAGTGCAGCAAAAGGCATCTGGGCTGCAGCCTGGGGCTGCAAGGCTTCCCGTTGGAAGTGCTGACCTCTGGGTTGCCCCAGACATGGTGCAGTCAGCATTGCCAGACTTTACTGGCGTTCCAGGGTGTAGAGTGAATACTGAAAACTTTTTGCCGATACATTTTTTTCAGTTGTTTATGGACGATGTATTTTTGGCAGAGATTGTTGAGCAGACTAGTTTGTATGCCGAACAGTTTTTGAGGGACAACAGTGCTAGCCTTAGGCCCCACTCAAGAGCTACCCGGTGGACTCCCACAAATCTGGAAGAGTTGAAGAAGTTCTTGGGTTTAACCTTTTTGATGGGCTTGCTAAGGAAGCCATCAATGTCTTCATTTTGGTCTACTAGTCCCTTGATGGCAACAGCTATATTTCCGGCAGTCATGAGTCGTGATAGGTATTTGCTTCTGCTTTGGATGCTGCATTTTGTCGATAATGGTTTAGCGTTGCCACGAGATCACCCTGATTGTGACCGTCTTTTTAAGATTTGGCCTGTCATTGATCACTTTGTAGATCGATTTTCTGAAATCTATGCTCCAGGGAAAGAAATAGCAGTGGATGAGTCTTTGGTCTTGTTCAAGGGCCGCTTGGCTTTTAGGCAATACATCCCTAGTAAGAGGGCACACTATGGAATTAAGATGTATATGCTGTGTGACAGTAGGACTGGATATGTCTCTAATTTCAGGGTGTACACCGGTAAGGATTCCAGGATTAACCTCCCTGGTTGTACGTCCACTTTTGGAGTGACTGAGAAAATTGTGTGGGAACTTGGTAGAGGACTTTTTAACAAAGGTCACCATTTATATGTAGATAACTTCTACACTGGTGTGCAGTTGTTCAGGGAATTGGCCAAAGTGGACACTGTTGCTTGTGGCACAATCCGCTCTAACCGTAAAGGTTTCCCAAAAGAACTTGTTTGTCAAAAGCTTGTGCGGGGACAGTGCAGTGCGTTGCGTATGCTAGCAGGAACTTCTAGCTGTGAAGTTTTCAGACAGGAGAGATGTCTACATGCTGACTACCATCCATGATGAAAGCACTTCACCTGTGACTGTTTGGGGTCAGGTTGCTGAAGCGCGCAAACCTGTGTGCATTTTAGACTATATTAGGCACATGGGTGGTGTTGATAGAGTAGATCAGAGGTTGGAACCTTACACTGCTCTTCGTAAGGCTTACATTTGGTATAAGAAGTTGGCTATCCATCTTTTCCACTTGGCAACCTTTAATGCTTTTGTTGTATTCAAGGATTGTTGTCCTGAGTCAAAGATGACTTTTGCTAAGTTTCAGGAGTCTGTAATAGCCAGCCTTGTTGTAGTGGAACAGGCAAGTGTTCCTAGAGTTGGAGTGGTGGAGGATGTGGCTAGATTGAAAGATCACCACTTTCCTGTTCACATTCCTCCCACACCCTCAAAAGACTTTCCCAGTAGGAGATGTAGAGTCTGTTGGCGAAGAGGTATGCGGAAGGAGACTCGTATGTACTGCCCCAAGTGTCCTTCTAACCCTGCGCTGTGTGTGCTTGTTTTAGAATGTACCACACGCAAAATAATTTTTAGGAGCATCCATGAGTGATAAAGTGAACTGCCTGGTCTCGATTGTTTTATATTTTTTGTTCAGTTTCAAGGTTGCAATTTGTGCAATGTATTTAGTTTCAGATTTTGTCTTAGTAGATCTGTATCTATTTGCAATTTGTTTGTGTTTTCTTTTTTGTATAAAAAATCCTAAATGTGATGGTGGTGTGTGTAGGCTGGCGCTTGGCTGGTGGTGTGCGTGGACTGGCGCTTGGCTGGCGGTGTGCGTGGACTGGCGCTTGGCTGGCTGTGTGCATGGACTGGCGCTTGGCTGGCGGTGTGCGTGGACTGGCGCTTGGCTGGCAGTGTGCGGGACTGGCGCTTGGCTGGCGGTGTGCGTGGACTGGTGCTCGGCTGGCGGTGTGCGTGGACTGGCACTCGGCTGGTGGTGTGCGGGGACTGGCGCTTGGCTGGCGGTGTGTGAGTAGTGACTTGCTGCTGGTCACTACAGACACTGATAGCCAAACGCCACTCCACGCAATCCGTCAGCTGGTGTGGTTGCTGTGTCAGGAATGTGGGCGTGTTAAAGTGATGGGCCCTTGAATGGCCCTGTCTGCTGGTGTGAGTGTTGTAATGTGCTGATCCTGCGGCTGGCGGTGTGAATGGTTTTGTATGTGTCACATGTATGAAAGGTGTATGAATGGCCTGTAAAGAGGTTGGTCCCTTGTCGTGGCTTTACAGCTCACGAGCTGTGAGTCAATGGTTCAGTTTCTCGTCCTTTCAATTATTAACAGTGCATTTCATTTTTGTGAAATCTCTTGTTAATACAACTGTATATACTGAACCATCACTCACCCTCGTGCCAAATCCAACCGGTATGTATGTGTGCATGAGGAATAGGTGGTTGTGCAGAAATATTTGTCTTTTCTGTCTTTCTCAAGCAGGGTGTACCTTGTCCCTTTTTGTGAATGTTATAATGTGTTGGTTTCGTGCCTGGTGGTGTGAATGGTCTTGTGTGTATCACGTATGAAAGGTGTGTGTATTGCCTGTAAAGCGGTTGGGGCCTTGACGCGGCTTTACAGCTCACGAGCTGTGAGTCACTGGTTCAGTTTTTTGTCCTTTCAATTATTGACAGTGCATTTCATTTTTGTGAACTCTCTTGTTAATAAAATTTTATATACTGAACCATCACTCACCCTCGTGCCAAATCCAACCGGTATGTGTGTGTGCTTGAGGATTAGATGGCTGTGCAGTAATAATTGTCTTTTTTGTCTCTCTGCCAAGGTGTACATTCCATGTAAGAAAAACCTACCAACTGTAGATTTTGTCCTAAACTAAACACCCATGGGAGTACATGGTGATGTCTCTCTTGTGGATCCCAACAAGTTATCTTACCCACAATGTCCTGCAAACCTCAAAATGTGACTGTCACATTTTCTTTGCATTATTCTGCCAAGATTTTCACGCTTCAGAAAGAAACAACAAATTTCCTACCACCCAGCATTTCTCCAAGTATCCCAATAGAAATGGTACCTCACTTGTGTGGGTGGGCCAAGTACCCGTGGCAGGGATGGACCCAAAACGTATTGTGGAGACATCAAAATTACCTATTTTGAAAGGACCTGGTTTTGCAAGGGGGGGGTCACCTGAGTTTTTGTCCCCGGGCTTGGCGGCAATCTAGGGAAACCCACCAAACCCACACATTTCTGAAAACTAGACACCCTGGGGAGTCCAGCGAGGTATGGCTTGCGTGGGTCCCCCAACATTTTCCTACCCAGAATCCCCTGCAAACCTCAAATTTAGCTGAAAAAATCACTTTTTTCTCAAATTTCTGTGTGGGAAAGTTCTGGAATCTGCGTGGATTCACAAATTTTTTCCTACCCAGCGTTCCCCTAGGTCTCCCAATAAAAATGGTACCTCACTCGCGTGGGTGGGTCAAGTACCCGCGACAGGCAAGGGCCCAAAACCTATTGAGGCGACATCAAAATTACCTATCACAAAACAACCTTGTTTTGCAAGGGGGGTCCCATGAGTTTTTGGCCCCGGGCTCGGCGGCCATCTAGGGAAACCTACCAAACCCACACATTTCTGAAAACTAGACACCCGGGGGAGTCCAGCGAGGTATGGCTTGCGTGGTTACCCCAACATTTTCCTACCCAGGATCCCCTGCAAACCTCAAATTTAGCTGAAAAAATCACTTTTTTCTAAAATTTCTGTGTGGGAAAGTTCTCGAATCTACTTGGATCCACAAATTTCCTCCCAACCAGCGTTCCCCCAGGTCTCCCGATAAAAATGGTACCTCATTCGCGTGGGTGGGTCAAATACCCGCGACAGGCAAGGGCCCAAAACCTATTGAGGCGACATCAAAATTACCTATCACAAACCAACCTGGTTTTGCAAGGGGGGTCCCATGAGTTTTTGGCCCCGGGCTCGGCAGCCATCTAGGGAAACCTACCAAACCCACACATTTCTCAAAACTAGACACCCGGGGGAGTCCAGTGAGGTATGGCTTGCTTGGGTCCCCCAATGTTTTCCTACCCAGAATCCCCTGCAAACCTCAAATTTAGCTGAAAAAATCACTTGTTTCTCAAATTTCTATGTGGGAAAGTTCTGGAATCTGCGTGGATCCACAAATTTCCTCCTACCCAGCGTTCCCCCAGGTCTCCCGATAAAAATGGTACCTCACTTGTGTGGGTAGGCATAGTGGCTGCAACAGGAAATGGCCCAAATCGTACTGTGGAGACTTCAAAATTACCTATAACAAAACTACCTCTTTTTGGGGGGGCACCTGGGGTTTTGGCCCCGGGCTCGGCGGCCATCTTGGGATTTTTTCAGCTAAATTTGAGGTTTGCAGGGGATTCTGGGTAAGAAAATGTTGGGGGACCCACGCAAGCCATACCTCTGCCAAGCCCGGGGCCAAAAACTCATGGGACCCCCCTTGCAAAACCAGGTTGTTTTGTGATAGGTAATTTTGATGTCGCCTCAATAGGTTTTGGGCCCTTGCCTGTCGCGGGTACTTGACCAACCCACATGAGTGAGGTACCATTTTTATCGGGAGACCTGGGGAAACGCTGGGCGGGAGGAAATTTGTGCATCCACGCAGATTCCAGAACTTTCCCACACAGAAATTTGAGAAAAAAGTGATTTTTTTCAGCTAAATTTGAGGTTTGCAGGGTATTCTGGGTAGGAACATGTTGGGGGACCCACGCAAGCCATACCTCACTGGACTCCCCCGAGTGTCTAGTTTTCAGAAATGTGTGGGTTTGGTAGGTTTACCTAGATGGCCGCCGAGCCCGGGGCCAAAAACTCATGGGACCCCCCTTGCAAAACCAGGTTGTTTCGTGATAGGTAATTTTGATGTCGCCTCAATAGGTTTTGGGCCCTTGCCTGTTGCGGGTACTTGACCCACCCACGCGAGTGAGGTACCATTTTTATTGGGAGACCTGGGGGAACGCTGGGTGGGAGGAAATTTGTGGATCCACGCAGATTCCAGAACTGTCCCACACAGAAATTTGAGAAAAAAGTGATTTTTTCAGCTAAATTTGAGGTTTACAGGGGATTCTGGGTAGGAAAATGTTGGGGGACCCACGCAAGCCATACCTTGATGGACTCCCCCGGGTGTCTAGTTTTCAGAAATGTGTGGGTTTGGTAGGTTTCCCTAGATGGCCACCGAGCCCGGGGCCAAAAACTCATGGGACCCCCCTTGCAAAACCAGGTTGGTTTGTGATAGGTAATTTTGATGTCTCCTCAATAGGTTTTGGGCCCTTGCCTGTCGCGGGTACTTGACCCACCCACACAAGTGAGGTACAATTTTTTTCAGAAGACTTTGGGGAACGCGGGGTGGGTGGAATTTTGTGGATCCACGCAGATTCCAGCACTTTCCACCACAGAAATGTGAGGAAATGTGTTTTTTTTACACATTTTGAAGTTTCAAGGGATTCTGGGTAACAGAACCTGGTGAGAGCCAGGTCACCCCATCCTGGATTCCCCTGGGAGTCTAGTTTTAAAAAATGTATAGGTTTGCTAGGTTTCCCTAGGTTCCGGCAGAGCTAGGGTTCAAAACCTACAGCTAGGCACTTTGCAAAAAAAGGGTCCGTTTTCACTGTGAAAATGTGGTGTGTCCACATTGCGTTTTGGGCCGTTTCCTGTCACGGGCACTCGGCCTACCCACACAAGTGAGGTACCATTTGTCTCGGAAGACTTTGGGGAATACAGGGTGGGTGGAATTTTGTGGATCCACACAGATTCCAGAACTTTCCACCACAGAAATGTGAGGCAAATGTGTTTTTTTTTTTAACAAATGTTAAGGTTTGCAAGTGATTCTGGGTAACAGAACCTGGTGAGAGCCAGTCAAGTCACCCCATCCTGCATTCCCCTGGGTGTCTAGTTCTCAAAAATGTATAGGTTTGCTAGGTTTCCCTAGGTTCCGGCAGAGCTAGGTTTCAAAACCTACAGCTAGGCACTTTCCAAAAAAAGGGTCCGTTTTCACTGTGAAAATATGGTGTGTCCACGTTGCCTTTTGGGCCGTTTCCTGTCGCGGGCACTAGGCCTACCCACACAAGTAAGGTACCATTTTTCTCGGAAGACTTTGGGAAACACGGGGTTGGTGGAATTTTGTGGATCCACGCAGGTTCCAGAACTTTCCACCACAGAAATGTGAGGAAAATGTGTTTTTTTTTTACATATTTTGAGGTTTGCAAGGGATTCTGGGTAACAGAACCTGGTGAGAGCCAGTCAAGTCACCCCATCCTGGATTTCCCTGAGTGTCTAGTTTTGAAAAATGTATAGGTTTGCTAAGTTCCCCTAGGTGCCGGCAGAGCTAGGGTTCAAAATCTACAGCTAGGCACTTTGCAAAAAAAGGGTCTGTTTTCACTGTGAAAATGTGGTCTGTCCAAGTTGCGTTTTGGGCTGATTCCTGTTGCGGGCACTAGGCCTACCCACACAAGTGAGGTACCATTTGTCTCGGAAGACTTTGGGGAACACAGGGTAGGTGAAATTTTGTGGATCCACGCTGATTTCAGAACTTTCCACCACAGAAATGTGAGGAAAATGTGTTTTTTTTTTACACATTTTTAGGTTTGCAAGGGATTCTGGGTAACAGAACCTGGTGAGAGCCAGTCAAGTCACCCCATCCTGGATTCCCCTGGGTGTCTAGTTTTCAAAAATGTATAGGTTTGCTAGGTTTCCCCAAGGTGCCGGCAGAGCTAGGGTTCAAAATCTACAGCTAGGCACTTTGCAAAAAAAGGGTCCATTTTCACTGTGAAAATGTGGTGTGTCCACATTGTGTTTTGGGTCGTTTCCTGTCAAGGGCACTAGGCCTACCCACACAAGTGAGGTACCATTTTTCTTGGAAGCCTTTGGGGAACGCGGGGTGGGTGGATTTTGTGGATCCATGCAGATTCCAGAACTATCCACCACAGAAATGTGAGGAAAATGTGTTTTTGTTTACAAATATTTAGGTTTGCAAGGGATTCTGGGTAACAGAACCTGGTGAGAGCCAGTCAAGTCACCCCATCCTGGATTCCCCTGTGTGTCTAGTTTTCAAAAATGTATAGGTTTGATAGGTTTCCCTAGGTGCCGGCAGAGCTAGGGTTCAAAATCTACAGCTAGGCACTTTGCAAAAAATGGGTCAGTTTTCCCTGTAAAAATAAAGTGTTCCACGTTGCGTTTTGAGCCGTTTCCTGTCGCAGGCACTAGGCCTACCCACACAAGTGAGGTACCATTTTTATCGGGAGGCTTAGGATAACACAGAATTGTAGAGTAACTGTTATTACCTATTGACTTTCGATGCATTTCTGCCTTCCAAATGAAAGACAATGTGTAAAAAAAAGTCATTTTGAAAAATGACCTATAATTCTCATGCTAGTATGGGTACTCCCAATTTCAGAAATGTGCAAATATCTACTGTTTTTAAACTCTATATTTTGTTCCAATTTCAGAAATACATAGGTGTCTTTCATACCGATTTTTCCATGTATATATTTTCCCAAATTAATTGCTATATACCCGGTACATAATAAAAAACCATTGCAAGACGCTGCTCAGTTATTGGCTCTGGGTTCGTCGAGTTCTTGGTGAACCTACAAGTACTATATTTCCCCACAATCAGAGAGGTCCAGCGGATGTAACGGTATATTGCTTTCAAACAGCTGTCACAATCAGAAGAAGTTACAGGTGAAAACGTTGGCACAAATGACTGTTTTTTTCAACTAATTTTCAATGTTTCCTATATTCAACTGTTAGTTTCTATAAAGAAACCTTGAAGGATCTACATAAATGACACCTTGCTGAATTCAGAATTTTGTCTACTTTTCTAAAATGTATAGCTTTTCAGGATCCATCATTGCTTTCATACCCATTTCTACCATTAACTGGAAGAAGGTTGAATGCACAAAAAATAGCAAAAATAGGCTGTATCCCAGTAAAATGCCGAAACTGTGTGAAAAATGTTGGTTTTCTGACAAAAGTCTGTCAGTCTCTAAAAGCTGGGGAAATGGTGATTTCAGCCCCACAAACCCTTTGTTAATACCATTTTCAGGGAAAAAACCAGACACTTTCATTTGCAGCACTTTTTTCCCATTTTTCACAAAAAACCCAAAAGGTAGCTGTATTTTGGCTAATTTCTGGGTCCCCTCTAGGGGAATCCACAAACCCTCGGTACCTTTAGAATCCCCGTGATGTTGGAAGAACAGGACGCAAATTTGGCGTGGATACCTTATGTGGTCAAAAGGTTACGGGGGCCTAAGCGCAAACTACCCTAAATAGCCAAAAAAAGGCTTAGCACAGGGGGGGAAAAGGCCTAGCAGCGAAGGGGTTAAATGCTAATTTCTAACTATAACGTCCCTGAAACCTATGGTTTTTTCAGTGAATATATATATATATATATGTATATGTATATATATATTCACTGAAAAAACCATAGGTTTTAGGGACAGTTATAGTTAGTTGGACATTGCACTCGTACAAAACCCGTGAAATTCCCCCGTTATAGTTAGTTCAGCTAACTATAACTCGCGCCCCCGCAATGCACTGATGATGACGTCACATATTACATCACTCATGACATGGTCAGTGACATCACTGATGACATCACTGATGACATCTCAAATGACATCACTGATGAAATCACTGATGACATCATCCATGTGATAATTTCATGCATCTTCTCACACCCTAATATAACCTTTGATACACCCACTCTAAATTACAGACTGCCATTCTCAAAACCATACACACTCCAATACCAATAACTACATACCCACTCACTGATTCTTAGGTCTACACACACACATCTACTCACTCACCCGTACAGTCACTCATACTTACGGTCACTCAGTACGGGACTATCATATGCACTCATACACCTATATAGACACTCACACACCGCCACTCATCCATAGAGGTACTCACACACCTAGTCAGTCATGCAAATAATTAATCACACTGCCATTTACTCACCTATACAGTTATACACACATCAGCTCACTTACTCATACAAATACTAGCACATTCTTACGCTCTTATACAATCACTGATACAAGTACACACTCATCCATACAGCCACTCTCACAATCACACAATCTCACTTATAGCCATTTATATACTCCAAAACACATCTATACTGCCTTTCACATATGTAGTTACTCACACATGTACCACTGAGATATACATTCACTCACTAACACACCCATACACACACTCACCCACCCAAGCAGTCCATCACAGATGCACTCTTGAAATCATGCACCCAGTGATTCACCCACTCACACATCTATGTACAGAGTCACACACACCCCACCCACACAAACACTCAGGCACCCATACAGATACTTAGACAACCAATCAATAACCCATATAGACACTCATGTAGCTATTCACAAACCCATGCAGCCGCTTACACACCAACAGACAGACGGATACAGACATTCACACAGTTTAGTAACTAACCCATGCATTCAGTAAGATACGTTTAATCACTCACTTATAGAGTCAGTCACGCACCTACTAAATCATCCATTCAGACACTTATACACCCACTCATTCTTCAATACGCCTTTCCCTATATATATTAAACATATTTAAACTTTACAGAAACACACAGTCACTGGATGATGTCATCAGTGATGTCATTTGAGATGTCATCAGTGATGTCATCAGTGATGTCACTGACCATGTCATGAGTGATGTAATATGTGACGTCATCAGCAGTGCATTATGGGGCGCGAGTTATAGTTAGCTGAACTAACTATAACGGGGAATTTCACAGGTTTTGTACGAGTGCAATGTCCAACTAACTATAACTGTCCTTAAAACCTATGGTTTTTTCAGTGAATTTCAAAGGTTTTTAAATGCTAATTTCTAACTATAACGTGCCTGAAACCTATGGTTTTTTAAGTGAATTTCAAAGGTTTTTTAAATGCTAATTTCTAACTATAACGTGCCCCGCCCCTCCCTTCACCACTGTGCAAACGCGCCCGTGGCGCGTTTTAAGTTGGGGGATTAAGTCCCCTTGAATCATGAGGGTCCCTGGGGTCCAACTAGCCCACCCTGTACCTCCAGTATGCGCCAGGGAGCTGCGTTGCAGAGCGGTATTCAGAGCCCACGCCCCTTTTTACACCTCTCTGCAACGCAGCTCTGTGGCGCTTTCTGGACGTACCTGGTGGGCTAGTTGGACCCCAGGGACCCTCAGGATTGAAGGGGATTGAATTCCCCATCTTAAAACGCACCACGGGGCCTGTTTGCACACATGTCACCTGAAGCTCCGCCCCCTCCCTTCACCACTGTGCAAACGCGCCCCGTGGCGCGTTTTAAGTTGGGGGATTAAGTCCCCTTGAATCCTGAGGGTCCCTGGAGTCCAACTAGCCCACCATGTACCTCCAAAAAGCGCCACAGAGCTGCGTTTCAGAGAGGTGTAAAAAGGGGCGTGGCCTCTGAACACCTGTCTGCAACGCAGCTCCCTGGCGCATACTGGAGGTTCCTGGTGGGCTAGTTGGCCCCCAGGGACCCCCAGTATTCATGGGGAATTACTTCCCCTTCTTACAACGCGCCAGGGGGTGCGTTTGCAGACTGCTGCAGGGAGGGGGCGGGGCCTCCGGCACGATGCCGGTCTTTTTTTTTTTTGTTTGCTTTTTTTTTTATAGGAGGGGGCTGCGTGGCCCCCCTTCCCTGGGCCTCTTTTTGCCCCGGGGACCCCATCCCCCGGGGCATGCCCTCTTTTAGCAAAAATAAATATTTGGAGGGGCTGCGTGGCCCCCTCCTCAGGCCATTTAAGGCCCCGGGGACCCCATCCCCCGGGGCCGGCCTTTATGTATATATATATATTTTTTTTTAATTTCTTCTTGGGGAGGGGGGCTGCGTGGCCCCCCTCCCGGGCCACTAATGGCCCCGGGGACCCCATCCCCTGGGGCCTGGCCACTCGTTGGGGACCATGGGGGGTCCCCAATCCCCGCACGGTCCCGCCGGCTCCCCGCATCCTGCGGGAGCCGGCATTGCTTTTCCATAAGGGGAGCTGCTGACATGCAGCTCCCTTATGGAAAAGCAGTCTGCTTTGCTTCATTGAAGCGAGATCAGGTTTCCTGCTCTCGCTTCAATGAAGCAAGCAGTTTGCAATGACAGGGCGGGAGCCGCGAGGCTCCCGTCCTGCCATTCAAACAGCAGTGTCCCGGGGTAGGCACCCGGGACACTGCAGGAACCGGCCCTGGGGGTGGCGGTCCCCAGGGCCACCACAGGCTTCAGGAGGGGGCCGCGTGGCCCCCTCTCCACATCTGCAAAGCCCCGGGAGGTGGTGGTCCCTGGGCTTCTGGGTCCGAAACGGACCCCCATTTATAATTCTTAGTGCCCCGGGGAGGTGGCGGTCCCCGGGGCGTGTGGGGGGGCTCGAGCCCCCTCACACAGGTCATTAAATTTAAAAAAAAGAAGCCCCGGGGGATGGCGGTCCCCGGGGCTGCGGGAGGGCAGAGTGCCCTCCCGCACCATTTTTATTTGAAAGCCCCGGGTGGTGGTGGTCCCCGGGGCTTGTGGGGGCTTGTGGGACCCCCTAAGCAGGCCTAGGGGGTCAAGGTGTTTCTACCCTGCCCCCTTTTTGCGTTTTGCGCACTTGTTTCTTGTGCCTCGGTGATCGGGAAGGTGCGCTCAGGGTGCGCGGACCCTCCGTGGCCATAGACATATATGTGGTTTTACTTTTGATTTTCTCAGCAACTACTGAACGGATTTACACCATTTAAAAAAAAGGTCGCTTTCTGAACCAAGCGCTACCTTTTTGCCAAATTTGGTGTAATTCCGTTCAGCAGTTCGGGCTGTAGCCGTGTCTAAAATTTCCTATGGGAATTAACATGGAGAAAACATGTTTTGGGACCCCCCTTTTTTCTCGTTCCCCGCTTGCCGAATCACCCCAAAACTTTCAGGATAGGAGCGGACCGGAGCGCCCCACGAGTTTTGAGAATTTCGCAAAGATTCGTCAATCGGCGCCAAAGTTATTTCAAATAGAATGTTGTGAATTTCCTATGGAAAATAGGTCCTAACTATAACTATCTACTGGCGACTGCCAGTAGATAATATAATATATATATATATATATATATATATATATATATATATATATATATATACACCCATATCCCTATACATGCACTCACTAGTTTAGCATGGCTGCCAGCATTTACATTCACTTTGGTTTGCTAATAGAATTAAATTCTGCCAAATTACATCCTACAAAGCTAGGCAGAAAGTAATGGAAAGGCTCAGTGAACCTTGCTGCAATTTTTCTTATGACATTTTAGCAACCATATATTTGCCTTTCGTTAACTTCTACCGATGGCACGATCCTCTGCTGCCAACAAAAACAGCAACTGGACCCCGGGCAGCTGACTCTGCGAACAGCCTGTACCTGTAACAGGAGCATGCCTTTGCATCTGAAGTTTGCCGTTTTACTTTGCACAGTGCAGTCTCACAGCTCTGAGTGGTGAAAATGCAGCACGCGAAAAGTAACTGGAGCCCATTGAGGGAACACATTTGCGGTTGTGTAGACGACAGTGGCTGGGCACAGACCTTTCCACGCTCTCCCTTGGCGCAGCATTACAACTGCTTGGTTCTTGGGACTGCATTCACTGTATCTGCTCCTTGTGCTTTATGGCTAGACAAGGCGCTTCAAAGCACTAGAGGCCTGATTTATTCCCCAATAGCAGGTCGCTCTCTCTGAAAGGACCCTGGCACTCCGTTCAGCACAAATATGACCTTCTCCCCAGGTTTATCTACCAGTGCATCCCGCTGAACCCCCTCTTCACATCTCTTTTCTACTATAATGCATGGAGCCCTCGGCGGAGCAGTAACTGGGTCCTGAAGACTGTTTATTTATTTGGTGTTTTATATAGCACAAACATGACCCTAAATAGGGTATCAGAGCGCTTTACATTTACATAGCTTTAAACTTAGAACAGCATGTTTGATGTGCAATTTTAGTAAGACTAATCAGTGTACAGCAATTTGCTAGAAACAGTTGTGCTACAAGATCCTAAGTAATTATACATTGATTTGGGAGAGAAACATTTGTGCTTTCACACTCATATATACAAGTACAAAACGATAGTTAGGGGTCGATTTGTGTTAGCATGTGTGTGAACAAGAAGGTAATCTGACAGTGTCTAGTCTGCTGGAATTATGGAAGGAATTTGCTCATAAAAAAGGACTTGGCTTCATTTTTTAAAGCAGAAATGGACGATATTCTTCTAATGTTCGGGGGGAGAGCGTTCCAAATTCTTGGTGCTGCACCAGAGAAAGCTCGGTCACAAGTTCTTTTCTTTCGGAAGAGGGCCGGTTTCAGTAATAGATCTCCATGACTCCGGGAAACTCAGCATCCTCCTGATAGTGTGATTTTCTGGGCTAGGTACGGTGGTATTTTGTAGTGTATCGCTTTGTGAGTGTTACATGCCATCTTTAGTTGGATTCTTGCCTCGTAAGGCAGCCAGTTGAGCGCTTTCAAATGAGGGGTGATGTGGTCGAATTTTCTGGAGCCAGTTATAAGTCTTGTGGCCGCATTGAGGCAAGCTTTTAGTGGTGCTGTTGAAATCTTGGGTAGACCGGCTAGAGTTGTGCAACCGTACTCGATCCTCGATATGACTAATGCCTGGACTTCTGTTTTAAGGTGTGAGTTAGTTATGAAAGGTTTCAGTTTTCTGAGGTAGCTTAAATGGAAACAGGCGTTTTTTGGCATCGTGTTAATGTGTGTTAGCATGTTCAGGTTTTTGTCTAGCATAATTCCAAGGGATTTGGTTGAGTCTACAAGCCTCGGAGTACAGTTTAGTGCCGTGATCAGCTTGGTCGATTCCAAGATATTCGTAGCGCTTTTCTGGGGGGAAATCAGAAGGAATTCAGTTTTATGCGGGTTAAGCTTGAGGTGATAACTAGTTAGCCAATGGACGGTCCTCTTTAATGCCTGGTTCAAGATACCGATCTCTTCTATCGATGTGATCTTGATGTAAAGCTGTGTATCGTCTGCATACATGTGGAAGGAGATGTTTGCTTGTTGTAAGATTTCTGTCAGTGGCTCTAAGTAAAGATTGAATAGAGCAGGGGATAGTGTTGAGCCCTGTGGTACTCCAATAAGATTTCTGGATGATGCAGATAGTGTTTGGTTCACTATGAATTTTTGCGATCTGTTCTCTAAGAAGGAACTAAACCACTTTAGGACTGTACCCTCTAAGCCCATCCTTTCTTTCAGGCGTTCTAGTATTTTGGCATGGTTTACAGTGTCGAATGCTGATCAGAGGTAGAGCAGGATTAGGAGACAGGTTTTGTTGCAGTCAAGGGCAAGTAGAGCGATTTCCACAATGCGCAGAATTGCTATTTCAGTACTGTTGTTTGGTCTAAACCCTGATTGGTAGTCATTCAGCAGTTTGAATTTAGAGATGTGTTGGCTCAGTTGTTGTTGTACACATTCTTCCAACACTTTGGCTAGCATGAGAATGTTAGTTACTGGTCTAAAGTTGTTAAGGTCTGAGGGGTTCTCTGTCGGTTTTTTAAAGATTTTAATGACTTGCCCTGTTTTTAGGCAGTCAGGTAGTGAGCCTTGCGATAGCGAAGCATTAATAATCTTTGTCCATGAGGGAATGAGCAGATGGTTTATTGTAGACCAACATTTTCAAGGTAGAGGATTGTTGAAGTGATTGTTTGGTTTTATGGTCGAAATAAATTTTGCAATATCTATGTCAACATAAGGCTTGAATTCTGACCATAAAGCATTATTTTTAGGCATTTCCAGAGTTGGTTGATATTGAGGCTTAGCTGGGGTACTCTTTTTGATCCAAGGGCTCTCCGCTGCCTTTTTGAGCTCCACCTCCATGGATTTGGCTTTGGCTGTAAAGAAGGAGGAGAATTCTTCGCTGCTTATGTTCGATTTTTTAGCTATTGGTGCGGATTTGGCCGTTTTGTTGGATTGATCTTTTAGCAGTTTGAAGAGTTTCCTCGGTCTGTTTTTTGCATTATCCAGTTCTTTCCTAAAGAAGTATTTTTTTGAATTTAGAATACTTTTATTGTAGGCATTTCTGGCCTGTCTTAGTTGGATTAAATGGGGTGAGGATGGGTGTTGTCTCCATTTCCGCTCTGGGAGTCTGAGTGATTGTCTTTCTTCATTGAGGGATCCGTTAAACCAGGGTTTTTTATCTTTCTCAGGGACCCTTTGAGTTTTAAAGGGGCTATGTCCTCAAATATGCTCGTCATCGTATTGTTGTAGTATTCTTTGAGGTCACTGACGTCTACCAGGTTATTAGGAGGTTGCAGTTCTTTCTCACTGGTGCTGCAAGGTTTTCCATATTGAGCCCTCTGGTGTCACAAACCCATTTTCTGGGTTTTATTGATTGTGAGGAGGTTTTCGTTTTTATGTGGGGTATTTGGAAAGTAATGATGTGATGATCAGACCAGTCGCAAGGGATGATCTCGATTGTATCAACAGCTTTTTCATGGGGGGGCTCGCTGGAGGTTTGGCGGGCCTGGATGCAGTGTCACATATGGCTTTTATCTTGGCTGGAAGGAGAGTGGCCGGGCTTGGCCACGGGTTCCCTTCGTTACACTGATGGAGCCTCTATTTATGTAATGTGTAACGTCTCTGCAATGGTTTGAGTCCAATGGGGAATGTGGACCGCTTGCATACATTTGCATATAAATATCTGACTGCTTTCTCTTTTAGCTTATGGGAAAGCTGCTCAAAGAACGACTGTCCTGCTCTGTGTGTTATACTAGATTAAAGCACAATGTTTGATTACTCTGATTTTTAAAATGTGAAATTATGCCAATTTTTTTTTCTTTGTGGTGTATGAGTAAAAAAGAGCTACAGCCATCTTGTAGACCCAACGTGAGTTAAGTGTTGTTATTTTTTTTTTGTGGGAAGTTTGGGTTGGTTACCCAAATACGCTTACAATAACTTCTGACTTATACTGTCTCATATCTCCTTCGTCAAACATTGTGAAGAATTTTAGGGAACGCCAGGGCCGCAGCTGAGACTTCACTTACAGTACTTGCCTGTTTGAAAAAATGCCAAATTTGTTATTTTGCTCATAGCTTCCCCCGAAATAATTGTGAGATCACCAACGTGATGAGTGAGTTATTACCCGGTCAGTCCTCACTTCCAAAGGTTATGCAAGCCCAAATGAGTTGGCACGTGAACTTTATTGTTCTAAGAAATATGATTTAGTGCTCCCGTTTGGGAAACTTGCATTGTCCAACATTCTCTTTCCTGAGATGTGTCCCCCCTCCTTAAAAACTGCATTGACTTTTATTTCTAAATGGGTTTTTCCAATAAAGGTCCCAGGACCACCCGATAAATTCTATATTTTAAAGATTACAATACACTGTGAATTAGTTCTGTTTGATTGAACTTATGTAAATGTATCTTCTTATGTGAATATCTTGAGAATGTGACATAGTTCAAACCCTACTGGGGCCATGCTGGACACCTCAGTGCTACATCTAGATATTGTGCCATTTCTTGCCTCGTCTTCCAATCTAAAACCCTGGAAGACTCCGTTATTCCGTACATGTCTTATTCTCTCGTTGTAGTGTGGGATCCATTCTTCCCACTCCGCCATGCTTGCAGCTTCTCTACTTCAGCTCAGCACAAAGAGCATGCCTGAAATGATGTATTTCCCATGTCCTATTGACTCCTCCCACCTCTGAGCCTTTATCTATATTCTTCCCTCACTGTACTGTAGTCTTTTTCTCTGCTCACATTTCTACCCTCCCCTTTTCCTGCAGATTCAAACTTCTGAACCTAAGCACTCTCTGTGCTTTTCTTTCCATTGACCCCACATTTTTATCACACTTGCTTTAATGTCCTGAATGCCCACAGCCCACTGCTTTGTCCTCTGTTATACTCGCTTCAACCTTTCGGCTAGGTTTATGTTATGTAAATACCACATACATACATCCTCAAATATGTGTGCTGCTCCTTTCAAATATGCTTATTTAAGAGATGCAAGTTTTCAATCCCCCCCCTCGCAACTAGCCAACCTGTCCCTCTTGCCCTGTTGCCTCTACCTCTCAACCTGTACTCTTTCCTTCTGTGCCTCATCTTGGTTCTGCTCTTTCGATGTGCTTGCTTCTCTCCTCTAGAATCCTTGCCCTCTCGACAGTCATCTTTCTTCCATCTCAGTATTCCTCGGTAAGCATATCTCTTTATGCTTCCTCCTGTTGTATTTCGTGACTCTGCTTTTGTAGTTTCTGTTGTGCTCTGCTCTGTGTTTCCTTTTTAGTATTAAAGTACCTTAAAAATGAAAAGATCAAGTAAATATTCCTGCTTATGGAGTCACAGGGCTCCGTCGCAGGTTAGCCTCTGTAATGAAGCATGGGGCATGTAATGACCACAGCAATACCAAATTGCACAGATTTTTGAGAAATCAAAAAAAAATGGAATAAGGGATAAGAACTGCACAAAAAAGAGTCGAGAGAGCAGGAGTTATGGGGAGGACTGACGCCAGTGTATAGGTAGAAGTACTTGTGTATAGAAGGGGGTTGATCTACTAGACTATAGGTAGGGGGTAGATGTATTAGGATATAGGGAGGACATACAGGGAAAAACATAGTTCATGGAGAAGGGGATGGGGAACCGGGCTGAGTATAGAAAGACAGTTTATGAGAGTAAGAAAGAAAAGAAGGGAGGCATAGACAGGACCATTGGAAGTATGTGGTGGAGAGGAACAAATTATGCAGCAGTTTACGAAATTATGCAGCAAGGAAATAAATTTTATGGCATAATGCGGCACATTATGTAATTGTTTTATCTCATAATGTTGTCATTTTTACAAGTTAACATTATACGGTGAAAGGTTTAACCTCATTAATACCAGTTTGATACCCAAATACAGCAATAAGCAAAAGAAAGGTGTGACCAGTAAACATTTGCGAAGGGTTTTCCACTGCACATCAACGTGTATCGCTGCGTTTTTCGTAGCTTAAACTCATTTGAGCTAGAAACAAAAATTGAAATACAAGTGGCGGAAGCAGGATGTGACGTAAAGGTCAGAGCTGCCGACTTTGGACATGGGGAACCTGGTTCCAGTATAGGCGTCGGCTTAACATCCTGTGATTTTGGGCAAATCACTTAATCTCCCCGTGCCTACCAAAAAATGAATGTATCCTTGTGTAACATAACTGTTGCACATGTATAGCACTTCAATACCTTCCAGTCGAGTTCGTGCTATATAAAACTGCAAAAAAATAGCATGCTAACACTGTCAGAATACCTCAACCCCATTGATGGCAGAATGTTACTATTACAACAGGTAGAGATGGAGGAGAAAGCGTCGCTGTTTGGAGTAGGGGGCCTGCCTTCATCTGTTTTCTGCTCCCTGTTTGCAGTGGAGGGCCCATCGTCCAATCTTCTAATGTTTCATCACTTCCGCCCTGTAGTCTTCAGCCAGATGAAAGTGCCCCGTCGCTTTAAGTGTTTTGTGTGCTGGACCTTGGGGCTGGAAGCCGGTCTCCTCCCACTGTTGACACAGCGCTATTTAAAACACAGCTGTTGGAGGGCGCAGTGCCCCATCGCCTGTGGAGAGTAAAGCAGGCAAGAGGTCGTTGCTTTGAAGTGAGTTCCATATGAGTGCAAACAGTTGTTTAATTGGCTAACAGAACAGAGGAAGAAGCAGAAAGCTCGCAGGTAAATGCTGACAGGCAGCTGAGGGTGCAGGCAGCCCTTCCGAGTGACACCCAGCTGCGGGCTGCGAGTGACGTCTTTGACCGGAAGCTGCTGAGCATCTTGTGATAAAAATAGTAGGGAGTAATACTGATGCCGTGGTCATAATTGGCAGAGTGAGGAAGAGGCTGTGAGCGGCTCCAGATAATGAAGAGGATTTTAAGAGGAAGCGGAGGAGAGTAAAATGTCTTACTTTAGTCGATAAACAGGGTGTATAGATTCAAAAGTAAAAATCGTTCGTTTTTTAGATAGAGCCTGTTGCTGCAGTGCCACAGGGTGTTACCACTGTAACCTATAAGTGTTCCCGTTGCCATTCCTGAACTCTGCTTTTTAACTTTATCTGAAGGGTGAAAGGCTGCCGCACCCAGATCTTTGCTGCAGGTGCATTCACCTCTCCGCTATCCTTGCGATGCAATACGACAAGAATCTAGGAAGGAGGCAGCCTAAAATAAAGAAATAAGTACCCACATTACCTCCTCGTATGATTTTCACCCCTAATTAATGACAAAGTGAGGTCGCCGTGCCTCACGGACGCACCCAGTTATTTCCCAAAAAGTAGAAAAAGACCCTCCCACCTCGCGACCTCCTGTTTTAGTTTTTTTTTTCTGCGGTTTTTATATAGCGCAAACTTGACCCAAAGGTATTGAAGCAGTTTACATGAGCACCAGTTATGTTACACAAGGACACATTCATTTTTGGTAGGCATGGGGAGATTAAGTGATTTGCCCAGAATCACAGTATAGCGGACCGCAGGCTCGAACCTGGTTCCCCAGCTCCAAGGTCGGCACCTTTGGCCCTTAGGCATAGTATACAGTTGACCTGTCTCTAGCAGGATGGGAGGGAGGGGTTTAATTAATTATGTTGAAAACGTGCTGGGAGTAATGCAATTACCGGTAAGTAATTGAAGCATTGGTAGATGCAGCCGAATACTGAATGGATACAGGTGAGATGTAAGGGGAAGCGGCAGGAATTTACCTTTGCATATAATGCAGTGCCACTGAATGGCAGAGTACCAGTGTCCGATTGGTTGTTATTGACTGGTTTACGCCTGGTGAACTGATCAGCATGTACTTGTAAAAGGTAAGAATGAAAAAAGGTGAACAGGGGAGTGCACAGCATGCAACTTATGAAAACGAGACTATGCACAAAGGCAGAAAAAACAGGACTGGAAGCAAACTTGAGCGCAAGCTGTAGATATAGTACTGAATATTATTTAATATGTCGAAAAAATGAGTGTATAGGCCCAAAGGTTTTCTCAGGAGCTGGCCACCGGTGCTGACAGACACCATAGTGCCAATATCGGCAATACACCCGACCCGCAAACACAGCAATACCATAATAAAGAACACACAAGACACATTGGTTGTTGGAGAAAACATTGCTGCAGGTTTATTTTGCCTAAGAAATATGCCAACATGGTGGGTCAACTTACGGGCGATCCAAGGGCAGGCAGCCCCTATGCTGCCCCGCCCACCTGAAGAGCCAAATTGCACCGTCGCATAACCAATCGGTGCTAACCATTTTGGGGGATTATCCCTTACATCCTGTGGACCACCAGTCCACCCATTTACTCACGCCCCTTGCGGGGGCAGAGTATATCCAGGCAAGCCCCCGGTTGCTCAGGTTTACAACCGCCTGAAGGACTAACGGGTGCCGTCATTCCTGAAGGGTCCTGCCGTAAGGACTTCCTGGGGTTGTTTGGCATTTGCACACTTCTTCTGCTCCTGAAGAGGGTACCCCTATGTACCATTCAGCCTCTTGATCACCCTGTCTCTCCGCCACAGCTCTGGGTGTGGCATCCGTCATACCCAGGGCCCCCCAGCAAGGAAGGCATTCTTACTTACAACCTGCTGATTCTAGGGCATCACCCAGGTCCAACAGAAACAGGTCCATGCCCATTCTAGAAAAATGGACCCCCATCCACATCAAAACCTCCCGTGCTCTTGGCAGGCAAGAGCCGAGTCTGATAAAGCCAGAAACCCCTCTGTTCGTAGAATTTTGCGCATGGCGCTGTTTACCCCCCTGTGAAAAATTTCAACGGCCTCTCCAGACCCGGACAATTCACATTTACCTTTAACATGGATACCAGTTCTTCTGGCTGGACAGTTCACATCTACCTCTGCAGGTGTTTCCCGGCCCTATCAGGGAAACCTTGCTATGTAGCACTAAAGAGACCATGCCTAATTCACCGAGCCCTTCAGATTTTATATGATTTTGAATTAGAGTTGAACCAAGCCCTCATGCTTGGTGTGCTTGTGCATGGCTTATTTACCCTTCCGTAGGCAGGTTCGATGGCCTCCACTTAACTTGGGAACTACTAATCTCTGTTTTAACCACAGCTTTATTTACCCCCATGGGCATGTTCAATGGCCTCCTGGGGTTGCAGCAACTGATCTCTACTTTAACCACTTTTCAGGAAGAAATCCCTATGGTGCCCTTTGCGCCACTAAGGGCCTTCTTGGTAGATGTTGCCGCATCATGTGTTTACCCATTACCGCCCAGTCCCTGGTATAAGGCTTCGCTGGTAATCATGGTGGATTTCGCCTCCAAGGCCATCGGTATAATTGTTAACAGTTATTAATTGTGGCCGCACAATACGCTTCTCTCTACCCGCTGACCTCCGTTGTATGGGAGTACAGCGCTGGCCAGAAATATTACCATCAAATTAAAACTACTGCTCTCCTCTTGACCAGGCTTCTGCGTGGTATACTCCCTTGTTCGCTGTGTACCATTATGTGCAGTTCCATATGGGGGTTGACTAAGCCCTTGGTTACCCCCCTTGCTTGGCAGGTCTACATTTGGAGTTTCACTGATGACCATGTACAGCACAAAGAGAAATATGGACCCCCTGGAGAGGGTCATCAGGCGGGGACAGGGTGGAGTCTTGTGACAGATGCTGTGTCGCCATGCTGGTGTCCCCACCCGAGTAGTAGCCCATAGACCGCTTAAGCCAACGGTACATCAGAGTGCCAAAAAGGTTTGCCAATGCTTTTGGATTTGAGGACCTGGGGTAAAACATATGAGCAGATGTACCAGCACCTTCTTAAATATGAATGCAAGTCGTGCACTGGTAGTTGTCCGAATTTGTGCTCCAACCCAACTTTTTCAACACTATTGAGGTAACCGCACCCTTTTAGGAATGAAAAACTCACGCCCCACCTGACTTAATAGCGCTTTTTCGTGTGTGGCCCATAACCCTACTTTTGCTAAAGGTATACCAGTGTGCCAAACAGATGCCATTGCTTTAGGATCGTGATAGCCTGTAGTGAGTCATACAAATCAATTTACCTGCACCTTCACTGAAAATGCAAATGTGTTCTGGTGCTTGTCAGCATATGTGCTCCAAACCCATCTGTCTCAACACTATTGAGGCCACCGCACACTTTTTAGATGACAACTAACGCAGCCCACCTGGCTGAAGGGCAACAGGTTGTCTTGGCTTAATTGCTGGGACTCTTAGCCCACACTCATCCTTACAGTATTCTGCTTCATGTCAGCCTTGCCTGGAAGCCCGTCACACCTGACTGCGATTTTTTGCTCCTGAGTCGCCCTGCTGATGTTCCCACCCAAGCGTGAGTAGCCCAGTGCAAAACCTCTGCTCTTGTATACCAGGATGCAGACCAGCGATAGAAAAGCTTCTGGATGGTGAGAACAGGAAGACAATATGTACAACATCCAATCCCATTCTAACTGCGGGCTCTAGTTGGATGCTGCATTGCCGTATTGATACTCCCACCCTACTACGATGTGTAAAGGCTCAACTATCCGATGAGCCTAGAAATATGTGACCTTAAGCAAGGGAGTCCTTGTGTACTTGCCGTGAATCACTCCTTTCCTACAGGAATTTTGCCTGTTCAGTTTATCCGTGGTGTTTTTCCCCCAGACTTCCCAGGCTGTTTACTGCTAACCATGTGAGCAGCTGCTGGCGTTAATGATGGAAATCTCCCAGTTGCCACTTGAACTTATACACGTCGCCTTAATGTTCTACTTTGTAAGCGATGAAGTACCTAACGTATGTCTCTTCACCTTGGAAGATACAAAAAAAACTACATTGGTCATGAGAACCTTCATAAGCACAAAACTTTAAAATGGACATACCTCTAAGTGAGAATAGCTCTACCCAGCCATAAGCCCAGAGATACACATGTATTAAACCCACAGATACACCTTTGAGGTATGTTAACCTGCCCCAGAATCTGCTTCTCCCTGCTCCTGAAGTAGGAGCCTGTTGCCTGGAGATACAACCCCTCCGCCCCTGAAACTCTCAATGATATCAGCTGGCTGAAGCTGCGACTCAATGCGTTACATTTGTTTGCCCAGGCCTGTTGAAAGTAAATTGTACTCCTTTCATTCGGAGTCTGGGTGAACTTGAGGTGGGTGGGGGGAGTAACTGCCTTTGCAGTACCAGACTTATTGTTTTGACCAATTTATGGTACACATGCTGCTGAAACTGGCCCTTCAGATCTCTGACTATCCCATTGAAGCATGAACCTGTGGCTTTTGCCTAAGCAACCTGTATGTATGTGCCAAACATGACGCGTAATTGAGTGCGCCGTCAACTTGAAAGGTATGTCGGCTCTGAATAATAGATGTCTGTTGATACTTGACTTAATGGTAGTCATATTATCGACCTCAGGGATTGGAAAGGCTAGGTGAACCTGCTGGGAGCTGCACCTGTGACCATGTGTAAAAGCAGTCCCCTACTGGGGGTGCAATAGTCCTAACGCTTCCATCTTTCTAAAGCAAGGACTGCCCCACACTAGCAGTGCTCAAACCCTCCTGAATCATAATTGTTTGCACTGTCAAGGTTAGCCTAGGTGATTGTTCCCTTGAAGTCCTGTATGGGGCCTACTTCACACTTAAAGAAAGGCCTACTCTCTTGAAGGAAAATGATGCACAATTGAACTGGCGGCTACTAATGTTACTCACGCCTGCATATACTAGGCTCAGAAAGGGAACACTTGCTCTATAATCCCCTAGATTCTTGCCTGGCATTCCTTTATGCCCAGATATACAAAGCGATAATGGCTCTACTCGGTCATAATGACCCGAAAGACACATCAAACCCGCAGAGACAAGATGAGGTATGCTAACCTGCCCCAAACTCTGTGGAAACAACATGTGCGAGCTTGCCACAAACATCTGGAAAAGCATGGCAACCAACAAACGATCTCCAGCATCCGGGGGTCATGCAGCCACTCCTTGACCTGAATACTAACCAGGTTAAGATTATGGATGGTATCGAAGGACCCATCTCTTGTCGCATGCTTGCAACACTTACCACTGCATCACCCTAGTCAGAAAAAACCAATGCAGGGTAGCATGCAAAGCTAAGCCCACGCAGAAATCGCCTGCCTGTGCGAGCAGACCAAGCATTCATCGCTCCCCAAGCCATCCGAACTGTTGATGATAACCCTCGGCTGTTGTGCCCATTTGCCACACCCAGCTTAGAACAGCTGGACATGACCCGGTTTCAAGATTAAGGATAATAGTCAAGGGCATGACAGAGGTAAGGCATGTCAGAGGTAGGCCAATCCTCCGTTCAGATTGAAACAAAGAATTGATTAACAAGCATGCTCATCTATTGCAGACGTCATCCCCATTTTCTTGCCCAAGGTGTACCTTATGTGGTAATTATCTTGCACCGAGATCCCATGTGCCATTTGCACGCTTAAAAGTACTTATTAAAGCCACCCGCTGGGCTACTGGTTCTGGCCCGAACCTAGACGCTCTCTTGGCATTGTATTAAAACATATAAGCTGACGTCTGAGCTTAGTATTGCGTGCCACATAGTCCTGCCTCCTCTGCTATTGTACCAGTCAATTAACTCATCCCGTAACATTGGACATATAGCCAGCCGGGACTATTGATTTTCCACTGGTTGGTAATTGCGGAAGGTACATGAGCAACATTCTGGCTAACTCGTAAGACTATTGATAATGCTTTCGTTCTGAACTGATGAGACTGTGCAAGCTCTATCCTGAGTTTCTTTGACATACATCACAGTCCCCAAAACCCCCAAATTACAACTTTATCGAAGTTTTACTCCAGTGCACGCATGCTGCACAAGCTATCAGCGCGCTTCACTTGAGCACCAGTTGCGTTACAGATAGACCCGTTCATTCGTTATGCACAGGGAGATTGAGTGATTTGCCCAGAATCACAGGATGTTGGGCGTTCCTGCTGCGACTCGAACCTGGTTCCCCAGCGAGGCACTAACCCAGCCCAGCCCTGCTTGGCTTCTGCCCAGCCAATACATGTGCATACCAATCCAGGTGACGCGCCCCCCCCAAGAGACAAGACTCGCCGTCCGGGTGGGCACCCTGATATAGCCCAACACCTAAACAGGCTGCTCCTGTCACTCCACCCTTGCTGGCACCAGGCACCACTGCCACTGCTCCGTCGATGCTGCCAGAGGGCTCCCTCTCCGGACCACCGGCACCAGTAAGAGCCTGTGGGCAAACCCCTTTTAGGCAGGGCCACCCGCACGCAGGCGGTTTCCTGGTGCCCTGCCGCACAAAGGCACACTTGCCTCGCCAACACCCTATGGTGGCCTGCAGTACAAATTCGAATCAAAGCTAGCATAGATCACCCCCATGTCAACAGATTGCCTCGCCCCACACAAGCCACCACGTCGGGCACACCATCAAACTGCAACGCGACATGGGAACAGTCTCCCTACAACGGAATGCAGAGCAAACCTCTGCCCTGGACACCTGGTCCCCCTCCCCTCATAGCCAGACAATCAACCCCTGCTTAATCAAAATTAGCTCCTAGAGCGGGGCGAGCCAATGAAGCGACGGTATCTACCTACCATCCACAATGTTCACATTACTTTGTGCGTATCTTTGTGCCCACAGGTATAGAATATACATCCACAATCATATACAAGGCCGCAACAACAATAAATGCCCCTTTGGGCCCAGCTGCACCGCAAATTACATACTGCAGCGGGTGCGGCTGCCCACAGGGCCGATTCTAGTGAGCTCACGACCCTCCACGCCGCCTTTGCCTCATGCTTGACCCTGTTTGCTGCCCCCAGCCTTGCGGCCAAACCATGGCTGAAACGGATTACCCGAACCCTCAGCAGCGGGTGCCAGCTGATGGGCCACGTTGAGCCAGCACTGGACCGTTTGCGGCCACACCCCCACAGACGGAAAACAGGCCGAGAGGAGGAAACGAGCCCCGGTTGAAGAAACCAACCCCTGGTGCCCCTACAACGACCCAGAGGAGAAGCCGGGCCCGGCCAAAGGTCACGGGAGGCCCCATCCCTGCATTACCGGCCAGAATTGTTGGCAGAGGGAGACCGGGGTCAGGAATGGACGTGACCCACCCACAGTGCTCTCCAAGCCGCACCAGCCTTACCCTCCAGTGTGCCCTCAGAATGCCAGCCTGCCCTCCCAGGAAAAAAATCAGAGCCCTCCCCTCTGAGAAGGCAGCTGTTGCCACAAGGCTGTGTGTAGCCTTTCATGTTCCTTCTCCATCGTGAGCACAAAACATAGCGCTATGAAGAGAGCGCCTTAAGAGCCGGGGCCGGAGTCCCCTGAACACCCCCAGGCATCTCGAGCACTGCGGAACCTGGGGAGGTCTCTGGAGAGAGCCCACTGCACACCGCACCCAGCCTGCCCACCCTGGGGTCTGCCATGCACCGCAAACAGTCCCGGGAGTCAGAGACAAGACAAGAAACACTCCATCCCTCCTCTATCACAGGTCTGTGGACCAAGGTACGCGAAGCACTCACCGAGGAACCGGCGACCCCTCCTGGACTTGTGCACCCCCTCTCCTCCCAGCAAAGGAGGGCAACTCCGCACACACCCGACTCCCCGCACACCCGGAGCACTCCAGTGCCCGCCCGGCATCTTCACTGAAGTTTTCATGTTATGTAATACTTTACGAACATCAACTATTACTAGAAATGTAACAAGGTGCTCCTCTCTGTTTATCTCTTTTTTATTTTTATGTGGAATTGCACCCACTTAGCCTCCAACCCGCCGCGCAACCAGGCCTCAAACTTCTGTGAATGGTGGTATTTACTTACCACACAAACCTGTTGCACAATTGCGGACGTTGGGGCCCCACACCGAAATTATGCCCAAAGCAAACAGTTGCCCGCAACGCTCCCCGCCATGAGCCACACGAAAATGTCCTCACCATCCCGGCCACCTACAAGGAACACGCCTGCATCGCATACTCCCCGCGCACGATCCGTAGGGCCCACCGGCCACTGAGACCGTTCTCTTAATGGTCCCTCTGCCTCCAGCAAAACGCGGACAGCGAGGAAGTAGGGGGCCGACTCCCCGCAACCAAAGAGGCCGACCCCGATCGTGAGACAGGCTGCATAAAAGTAATTGCATGTTGCCCGGTCCCTTTAGTTTCTAACATGACCGCTTTGGCAAAGTGCTATCCTGATAACGCCGACGCAGGCCCATAAATGCTCGGCATGCCACATCCCGCCCGATGCGAGGCCTCCCCAAGGGACAAAACGCCATACAAACACACCGTAGAACAAAAGAGAGCGAATCCGAGCAACCAAGCATTCATCCAATCACTCCATGGACCGTGAACATGTGGACATCACGGGGTGCAGGGCAGGGGCTTTGTGCACCCAAACCCTGTTACCCTACGCTCACCTCCTAACACGCGATTCACGCGACCCGCGGCTTGGCCTCTGCACCCCCGATGTCCACCTCATAACGCCGGTCATGATGGCGTGTCCAGAGCCAAAGAGACGGCGTGATTCCTTGGCGCGAAAAGGATAGCCAGCTGGGCGGGGAGGTAGATATGCCTGCCCCCCCGCCCACTGGCACACCGGAAATGACGCAGTAGCGCTGGACCCCCAGGGGGTCCAAACACTAGCCCTGTCAGGTTTGTGCCCTCATGTGGCACTAAGGTGGCCGCCCTCCTATGGGGTTCCCCTGCGTGGGTGTGGGGCACGGGCAGCCTCAAAGCAGCCAAATATCAGAGCTGCCTCGTGTTTATGCCACCTCTTGACTCTCCCTTCCACCACTCAACGCTTCCTGTGTATCTGCTGTTGCCGGTTCTTACTTTATCCCAGCTTTTTCCCTTTGTCACTGTTCTCCTATCTTGAAGTCTGGTAATGGTGATCGGCCCTATAGTGCTCACACTTCCGAAAGGCCACTCTAAAGCACCATAGGGAAATGAGGTGACATAAAAAGAAAGGAGCTGCAGACAAAGGGTGAAGAGATACGAAAGAGCCAGTGGAGATGGGGGAAAAAGAAGGACCAGGGGGAGAGGCACTTTTGGTTGAAGAAGAGGGAGAGCCCCCTTCAAAAAGCAGAAATGGCAAATATGCCCAGAGAGTATCCGCTTCTCCTGTCCTCCATGCACTTCCAAGTTCGCAACCCCTCCTTAAAAAGGTCACCACTAAAGTTGCCAAGTGGAGTTTTATGCCGTCCTTAATTTGTGTCGATGGTTGCAGGTGATTAGCGCCAGCACTCATTGGGTACCACATCTCATTTTTCATCCCCTAACATAAAGACATATGAAAGCAGTCTTCTGTAATACAGTGAAAGATTGTGATTTTATGGAACAGGCGAATGTTAGCTTTTTTTCTTAAGATTGGATAGTCGGTGGCCTTCAGCAAGTCTGTTCTAGGTGTCTTAGGGAATTCTCCACTGTAGAGGATTTGCACAAGCAGTCCAAAAGAGGCCGTCCTGAAGGAGGCAGGTTGTCAGTGCTGCACCGTGGGTTGATTTTGGACATGTGGAGGTTAATTGTATGTTGTCTCGGTAGTCAGGTTTGTGTGAGGCAAAAGATGGAGAGCGCTTGTGGTGTCTTAGAGGCTAGCCAGAATGATGTTGGTTCTTCTCTTGATTTGGTGGTGGGTGATGGCCTGAAAGAGTTTTTTGACATTTTTGCAGTCATGTATCGGTGTCTTTGGGTATGCTGTTGATCATCTCATGACTTAGTCCAATTTGCACCAAATATAGTTCATTTGATGAAAGCTAAGCAGAGATAATATGTTAAATCATAGCTTGTTGTGCAGGCAAGGGTACCACGGCTCCATTCAGGTGAGGTAAAAGCTACAGATATCAGTGAGACGAGTTACTGTTCCTGTTGGTAACTCCTCTAGAACTGCTGGTAGCTGTGAAGTTAAATGGCAGGAAATCAGTGCCAGGAGTTTGTTACTTGACCTGGAAGGCCCGTCTCGAGGAAGACATTGGGATGTGGAAGTCGCTGTCACACAAGGCCAGGCAGGGTGGAGGCATAGTTTCCAAGAGGATTGATATTTTGGAACTGTATGGAGGAAATACTGTTTGCACGAGCCCAGGGGACATACATAAAGCATTGCGCATTCTCACCTACAGTTCTGGAGTACCTGCAATGCAAAGACCGAGTAATTGAACCATGCTCATAATGCTGGTGCTGTGGGGAAGGGCAGATAGGTGCCTTTGGAAGTGTGACCGCATTCCTTACTGCTCATGGTAGGCATTCTGTTAGGGGCACGCCAGAGTTACTGTTGTAATCTTCCTGCATGTGCTAAAGATAGAATGTAGAATGTGATTAGCTCACAGATTGTGGTGATTGATTCGAGCTTGGAAGGCGTTGCTGTTGAGACCTGATCTGTCGGTGGTTGCACTGAATAAAGCCTAAATTGGATTTCCACTTTGCGAACTGGCTTTTATTACTGGCGACGAGTTGCTCCTTACTGGGGACAAAAGTGAGCAACCACCGATTCCCCTGTGAACCCATGCAGTGAAGATGCGGTGAAGATGCCTGAGTGGAAATTGGCCTTAAACATCAAGCAACGGGACACAACCGCAACTACTGGATTTCCCACGCGTGTGTATGTATTGGAGGATAAATTGTCTGGTTTCTTTGGAATTCAACAAAAGTAAGCAGACATGGATAAGTGTCAGTTGCGAGCTTACTTTTGAATCCTCGCCATCGCGTGCTTCCTGCCTCCTGCATTCCAGCGCAGCTGACGTCTTCTTCGTTCCGCTCATCTTGGATTGTTCTTCGATTCTTCCTGCACTCCGTACTCACGTCGCGTTGACACTGACGCTGCCGTCGGGTCACGCAACGTGCAACGTGGCGGCCATCTTGGTTAGGTTGTAAAGTCTTTAATACCGATCTCTTATGCAAACGATCGGTTCAACACAACGCGACGCGTACTTGACATCGCTGACCCCAACGAAGGTGGTAATCTTGTGTACCACAGACTTTATTGACGGTGAGAATTTATTTTATTTACTGTTAGGTTGTGATTTCAGATTTTCGTTCTACTCGAAAAGTTTTAAAAAAAAGGAAAAATATGGCAACATCCACCAGCATGTCTCAACCTCCCGCATTTTTATCTGAGAAAGGAGATCCAATTCTCCCCTGGAAGAGGTGGAGGAACCTATTTGATTCCTACATAGTGGCAATTGGGGAGAAAAATGTTCTGCCTTCAGAAAACAAGCAATATTACTACATAACTTAGGTGTTGAAGGCAGAAATATCTATGACAGCATGGATCTCATAACAATAGGCAATGGGGATGGCGAACCTACAGACGTTTATGAAATGTCTATGACTATGTTGGAACGATACTTTGGACCACGAATCAATGTAGTTTTGGAGCGTCATAGATTTTTCACAAGAGTCCAAGGCCCAACTGAACGTGTGGGGACTTATGTTGCTTCTCTCAAAACCCTGGCACGCTCATGTGAATTTGGTGAACTTTCAGATTTCCTTGTTAGGAATTAACTGGTAAGGTGTACCAACAGCTCAAGGGTACAAGAAAAGCTTTTATCAAAAAATCCCACATTGTCTGAAGCAGTTGCAATTGTGGAAGGTGTGGAGAATACTTCCTCTTGGGTAAAAGAAATAAGGAAAAATCGTGAAGATGGTAATCTGGCTCAAAGTGAAAATGCAAGGAAAGGTCAAGATGGTGTACCTACCCTGTCTGAATGTGACATTAGTGATGAACCTTCTGACAGCATTGCGAAGGTGTCTTTGAACACGAGGAATAAAAATGTCTCAAAGAATGTCCAACCTCACACAATCTCTGGCAAAGATACCCAAGCACGTAATGAACGAGACCCACATCAACAGCGCTCCTTTGATCGAGAAAGGAACAGTAATGACAACCAAAGGGTGCGATGTTATAGATGTGGCAGTTTTTCCCACTCTTCTAATTTTCCCAATTGTTATGCTAGGGAGTCTGTATGTAATAACTGTGGGATCAAGGGACATTATGCTCGTGTTTGCAAGTCTTCTAAGAGGGGTCGCGCAACTGAAAGTACTTCTGATGCTATCCGCACTCTTGATATTTCAAGCATTTCTGAGAGGTGTGGTAATGTTGATTCTGAAAAGATTGTTATGCCGTTTTGTAACATTTCTGTGGCTGGGAGTGAATTCAGGGTAATGGCTGATTCAGGTTCCCCGTTTACCTTAATAGGGAACAAAATATGGGATGAGGTTGTGGGACTTGAGAAAGTGGCGCTTCTGCCTCCAGACATCTCTCCACTTAGTTATGGCGGATCTCGCGTGGACATTGTTGGGTATGTTGTGGGAAGAATTGTGTTCAAAAGCAGAGAGATTGTGGGAAAAGTTTATGTGGCTGTGAGAGGAGACAATCTTCTAGGTTGGAGACATCAACGTGACTTGGGGATAATTCTTAATCCAAATGCTAAGAACCCACAAGACCAAGTTATGCTGATGGATGATATAGTTGAGAATCCACATGAACAAGTTATGTTGGTGGATACGGTGGATAAAGGGGACAAATATTTTAAAGATTTTCCTGAGGTATTTTCAAATGATCTTGGTTGTCTCAAAGGTTTTGAGCATCGGAGTATTCTTAAAAATACAGCTAAACCCTGTGTACATAAAGTATGGAGGGTGCCGAATTTGATGGTTGAACCATTGAGACTTGAGCTTGAAAGGCTGCTGAAGTTGGGTGTAATTGAGGAGATTGAAGCCTTTGAGTGGCTAGCTCTGGTGGTTTTAGCACCTAAGGATGGGGGGTTCTGCTGTAAGGATGTGTGTGGACTTGCGCGGATTGAACGAGTGGATCTGGGTAGACCGCCAGCCTCTCCCGAATATATCAGAGTCTATCAGTTTGCTGAAGGGAGCCAAAATCTTTAGTGTATTGGACCTTTCTTCCGCGTATCATCAGATCATGCTTCATAAAGATTCCAGACATTTGACATCCTTCGTTACTCCCTTGGGAGCGTATCAATTCCTGAGAATGCCCTTTGGGTTAGCCTCAGCGGCAGCCTGCTTTCAGAGAATAATGAAGATGGTTCTGGGAGGTCTACCTAATGTCTTGTTTTTTCAAGATGATATTTTGGCTTATGGTGAAGATGAGTGTGAACACGAGGTTGTTTTGAGATCTGTGTTAAGCAAATTGAAAGAGAAGGGGCTTACTGTCAAGAAGGATAAGTGCCGCATTGGGCTGAAGTCGGTTACTTACCTTGGTCACGTCATTTCTGGTGATGGAATACAACCCAAGCTGCAGCTTGCGGAGAGTATTGTCAAAGCTCCAGCACCTGAAGACAAAGAGCAAGTTAGGTCCTTTTGGGAATGGCGGAGTTCTACTCTAAGTTTGTGAAAAATGTTGCTAGTATTGTAGAACCCATTAGAGTTTTGTTAAAGAAGGGGGCGTGTTTTGTCTGGTCACCTGAATGTGAGGAAGCATTTAAATCAGTCAAGTCTGAGATTGGGAGGATGCCAACATTAGGGCACTTTGATACCAAATTGAAAACTATCCTAACAACTGATGCCAGTCTCAAGGGACTTGGGGCTGTCCTTTCTCAAGTTCTGAATGGCGAAGAAAAAGTAGTGACTTTTGCTTCCAGAGCTCTAAGAGAGGCTGAAGCCAACTATTCTTGTATTGAAAGGGAGGCTCTGAGTGTGTTTTGGGCGATACGACATTTCAAGTTTTATCTTTGGGGTATTCCATTTACTGTAAAATCTGACCATCGCCCCCTTGTTCAAATTTTTTCGTGCTATCACAGTGACCACATGACTCCCAGGCTTAAGAGGTGGAGTGAGGGTCTGCAGGAGTTAAATTTTCATGTACAGTACATCTCAGGTCAGAGTAATAAATCTGCTGACTGTTTGTCACGGTTGCCTTTGGATGTTGAACACAAAGGGGAGGAGTTTGAATATGTGAATTGGTTGACTGAGCCCTCGTTGTCGAAGGATGAGTGGTTGTCCTGTGCTAGCAGTGATGAGGTGTTTTCCTCCCTTAGGTTGTGATTTCTAAGGGTTGGCCAGGCTACAAAGATCTTGATTCTGATCTGAAGTCCTTCTGGGCTGTGAGAAATGATCTCACCTTTTGCCAAGGAAATCTCATGAGAGGAGACAGAGTGGTTCCGCCTGGTGAGCTTAGGAATAGGGTAGTCAATATAGCTCATGAGGGACATTTGGGAGGGAGCCTCACCAAGGCACGTGTCAGGGAAAGATGGTGGCCTGGGATGGATCGAATGATAGAGAGTGTTGTCAAAGACTGTCATTTGTGTGCCATTAACGATAAGTCTCATGTGACTTGTCATGCCCCTCTTTTCCCTGTGGAAGTACCTGATGCCGTTTGGACCAAATTAGGGTTGGATATAATTGGTCCCTTTGAGTTAATGCCCTCTCATGAGAGGTTTGTTGTTCTTTTAGTGGACTATACCTCAAAATGGGTGGTTTCCAAGTGCATGAGTACTGTTAATTCAAGGTCAGTGATTGAGTTCTTGAAGGATGTGTTTATTGCGGAAGGTATTCCCAAATATTTGGTCACTGACAATGGGGTGCAGTTCACCTCCCATGAGATGTTTGATTTTCTTGGGAATCTTGGAATTATTCATCAGAAGACTGCCCTATATTCTCCACAGGCTAATGGTCTCACAGAAAGGATGAATAGGGTTGTCAAAAGTTGTGCTCAGCGGGCACAAGATTCTAGAGTCTCTTTCAGTAATGTGTTGAGAGAAACTTGGTGGGCGCACCGCACTGTTCCCAATGCTATTTCCCAAAAATCGCCTTTTGAAGCCCTGAGGGGTGGCGAATTCTAAACTAAATCCTGTATGGCTCCCTGCCTGGAAGAGCAGTGGTGTAACTGATGAATTGAGAAAGACTAGGCTCGCTGGTTACCAACAGAATTACAAACTGCGGTATGATGACAAGATGTCAGTCAGGGAGAGGAAGTGGAATTTGGGTGACTGTGTCTTGGTGAAAAAGGCTAAGCATGGTCACAAGGGTTCATCTAATTTTCTTGGCCCTTTTGTCATCACCGCAATTAAGAAAAACGTTGTAACTTTGGACAATGGATGTACCTGGAGTATGTCCAGACTGGTTAAATTCTCTGAGATAACTCACCAAGCTACTGGTAACCATGGTTGTGTTTCTGTAGATAGGGACACAAGCACTGGTTATCCAGACAGACACAGGCATGTACCTGTGAAGTTCAAAGATTATGTTTTGTGTTAAAGTAACCATCACATGTTATTTCTATTTTTGCTAGTCTTAAAAACTATCTTCCTTTTTGCTTATTCTTTTAGTTTTTCTTAGGTAGTTAGTCATTACATTTTGACATCCTCTATTCTGTTGTTTTATATAATTTTGTAAGGGGGATGTGTTGTAATCTTCCTGCATGTGCTAAAGATAGAATGTAGAATGTGATTAGCTCACAGATTGTGGTGATTGATTCGAGCTTGGAAGGCGTTGCTGTTGAGACCTGATCTGTCGGTGGTTGCACTGAATAAAGCCTAAATTGGATTTCCACTTTGCAAACTGGCTTTTATTACTTACCCAGACTAGAATCCCGAAATTCACACTAGGTAACTAATTACAGGGTTAGTAGAATGGAATGTATTTTGAATAGAGCATAAAAAATACCCAGTAAATTTGAGGAAGGCAGAGAAACCCGTTAAAGAATATGTGCGCAGAGCTCTTACTTCACGAAGCGAATTTCCTATGACGTGGGTGAAAGCAAAGAAAGACTTGAAAGGTGAAGGGGCGGGGAGGCCGCCTTTTCCATCGCCACTGGTGGTGTGCATGCAGCCTTTCACGCGCGCACCACACACAGATTTGCTTTTAATTATATCCCAAACCCCAAACGACCCCCTAACAAAGCCCGTCATATTAGACCCGATGCATGAAAAAGCCTCAAACCGGGCTTGCGCAAAACTCGCTTGTGTTGCATGAAATAAATCCCCACTCGCAACGTTTTTAAAAAATTATTACGCACTACCCAGTAAGGTAGAGCTTAGGAGAATTTACTGGAACTGGGTTGATAGTAAAGCGCTGTCTAACCCAGAATTGGGCAGCTTGACAGAAGAGTTCTTTCGCCATAAACAATCCAGAGGTTTAGAGCCTTACATGGATATCATCCAGATTCCACGTGACAGGCAGTTATACATCCAATTCAGGCTGGGTACACTACCAATCCATGCAACCACCTCAAAATGGCATTCTCATAAATATCAAAGCGAGGCATGTCCCTGCTGCAGAGCCCCGCTGGAAAGCATGTCCCACTTTCTGTTCGCTTGCCCGGCTTATTCCACTGTTAGGTCTAGCTGGTTAAAACCGATTTGTAAAATTATGGGTACACGCGACTACAGGACTGCTTTGCGTATTCTAAAACGGATCCAGGTGTGCTTTACTCGTGTGGGGTGGCGAAATTCTTGAGCAGAGCCTGGATTATCAGAATTAAAGCACTGAAGCACTTTAATACGTTTGCAGAGCGATAAAAGTTCCTTTATGGCAGCTAGTTTTTTATTATCTTTTACCATTTTACCGTAACAACATCTAGAGTTTTTTTATTCATGTGTACTGTGGAGAAGCTCGTGTTCTGTGGAATGTCTTGCTCTGAGTCATACTTCCCTATTTGTGGTGGATTTTGTACATTTCCGGAGTCATCTTTGTACAACTGTTGTAATCTTTCATGCCTTGTATTTTAATTTTCGGTTTTGTGCCTAATGTTTATTCTCTTACTCATTATCTCACAAGGACTTATAATAGAAAAAAGTGAATGAAGTTTTTAACTTTCAACCTTTTAAAAAATTTTAGAAACTTTTAGGTCATAAATTCATTATCAGTGTTTTTTACTTGTCCTGACAATTCCGCCAACTCATGTATCAACAGTGTGGTGACATATTGTATATATTACTTTTTTTTTCCTTTATTCTTTTTCTGTTTCTTGTTTGTTGCTTTTATGATTCTAGTAATCGAAATAAAGCATTTGATTGATTGATTGAAAAAATTATTATTATTAATAGAGAGCCTTGTGTAGAGCGTTTATATTGTCAGATGTTTCCAGGATCTGCCAGCTGTTTTCATAGAAAAGCTACTGTAACCCAATTCTATAATGCTGTGTCTTCCTCCCCCAGAAGGCTGGTGGACGCGGTGGTGGTGGGCAAAGACAAGGTTGTGTGCTGCTTCATGAAAGAAAACATGGATTTGGGAGTTGAAACGGAGTTGAAACGGGCCTATCAGGGTCTGTAATCACATCCTTACCTTTGCAGACAAAAACACATTGACCGATTTCTGAACAGTGAATGCCCGCGCTTCATTTTTTAAAAAGAATTTCAGCCGGATTCACGCACCCAGCGTGAATTCGGCCGATTTTTAAAAAAGAAATGCTTTTTTGGGCCCTGAGCTGGCCTAGGGGGTCAGGGTGTTTCTACCCTGCCCCCTTTTCTTGTTTTTTTTAACTGATTTCTTGTGACTCGGTTTTACCGAGTCACGAGATGGCTGCCAACACTTCCTGGTTTTGAGTGTTGGCAGCCAATCAGAATCAAGCTGGTGCTCTGGAGGGTTCACGAATCCTCCTCGGTGCTCAGATTTATAAATTTAAATTTTTTGAATTTCTCAGCAACTACTGAACGGATTTACACCATTTAAAAAAAAGCATGCCTTCTGGACCAAGACATACCTTTTTACCAAATTTGGTGTAATTCCGTTCAGCAGTTCGGGCTGTAGCTTTGTCTAAAGTTCCTATGGAAATTAACATGGGGAAAATGCGTTTTGGGACCCCCCTTTTTTCTTGGCCCCCACATGATGAATCACCCCGAAACTTTCAACACAGGAGCTGACCTGAGCGAACCATTCGTTTTAAAAATTTCACGAAGATTCGTCAAACGGCGCCAAAGATATTGGCAAAAGAAAAAACTCTTTTTGAATAGAAACAAGGTCCTAACTATAACTACCTACTGGCGACCGCCAGTAGGTAATATATATTTATATATATAGGTAGGGCTGTGATAGCAATTTATTTTCCATCAACAATTCGGATTTCATTGTTTATTTGAGTGCAAGTCCCAGGACAGCGTGTGTGCATAGGACACAAATTTTTATTGGGTCAGTTTCACAGCAAGTGGGGTGAAAACCCAGGAGACAACGTATTTTGTTATGCTGACATTTGTGCAACAAACTCGAGTCGGGAAAGTCTCATCCCGCTGTGCTGTGCTTTAACTATAGAGATTTCTGACATAAAATTACTGGCACATGAGTAATTGATCACAATCATGTTGGTGGTATGGTCCCGAGTTATCAACGAAGAAAAAGTAAAAAAGTTAAAAGGCTAAGTGCATTGTGAACAATGAGCTGCTACTGCATTTGTTCAAGGCAGTCTTTTTAATGCTCCAAATGTTACAGCACCACTACAACTATATGGTTATTGTGAGATGGTTCTTGTTGTTTTGCAAACACAGTAATGATATGTTTTTTAAAAATATATAATGACAGATGTTACAATTATGTGCACAATATGAACACAAAAAATTATTTTGTTGGGCCTTTTTGATATTATCAAATTGAATGTTTTAGTGCATTATGCTTCTATTACAATTCATTTGTGAATCACAGTCAGCCCACCATATTGCTGTGATACGTAATGTGTATTTTGTATTTCACTTTTTATAATCGTCTTTATATTCGTCTTTTTAACATATGCTGTATTTTGTCTGTGTCTATGATTCAGACAGTATAAATGCATTGACTAAAATGGCGCAAACTAGATTGACAAAGGCGGCTGCGGCAGCTGAAACGCGTCTCTCTTGGTTTTCCGGGTCGAGGAAGGCCTGATTAAATAAAAAGCCTTAAACCTTCAGCCCTCGTGTGCGTGCTCTCTTCCGTCAGGAGTGGGAGTTGTTGGGATATATATATATATATATATATATATATATATATATATTTATATATATATATTCACTGAAAAAACAATAGGTTTCAGGGACGTAATAGTTAGAAATTAGCATTTAAAAAACCGTAGAAATTCACTGAAAAACCATAGGTTTCAGGGACGTTATAGTTAGAAATTAGCATTTAAAAAACCATAGAAATTTACTGAAAAAAACATAGGTTTCAGGGACGTTATAGTTAGTTGGACATTTCACTCGTACAAAACCAGAGAAATTCGGCCGTTATAGTTAGTTGAGCTAACTATAACTCGCGCCCCCGCAATGCACTGCTGATGACGTCCCATATTACATCACTCATGACATGGTCAGTGATATCACTCATGACATCACTGATGACATCTCAAATGACATCACTGATGACATCATCCACATGATAATCTGATGCACCTCCTCACACCCTAATATAACCTTTGATACACCCACTCTAAAATACAGACAATATGAGGCAATAAATGTTCTTTGCATCTCTACTTTGTTGTTCACTGAGAGCGCGTTTTACCTAAACTCTTAGTGTGTGCAATACGCCGGAAGCGCGGCCGGCATAAGCGCCACCCCCCTATGGGTCTCCTGGCTCCCGGAAGGAGTAATTGCTGCTTTGGATATATATATATATATATATTCCTTCAACAGTAAATAAAACAATCACTCCGAGGTATTTATCGCCACCAGATGTTTAATTTTCAGTAGTAACGCGTTTCGCCTGTCACAGCAGGCTTGCTCACATACTGAGTAGTGGGACGGACATACATATATACTGTGTACTACAGAGGAAATCGAAACCAAAAACGGACTTAATGCAGGCAGTCCAGTATTTTGTAAATGCAAGGCGGCCATATTGGACTGGTGCTGTATCTTATGTCGTATATATACATTGAGTGATATACCATGATGTAGTGATTATATACTGTCTAACTACCCATCCCTATGAGTATACCACATTATAATATAGAACTATTATTGCCATAGTGCCATATCTCTGCAGCTCTATATCTATTACCTAAATCTCTTTACTTTCTGTGCTATAGGCAAATATCAATAGGGATATATCATTTTCCTCGGGCACTATGCCGCTCAAAATGTATTAATACTATAGTGGAAGCAATGTACCACATTTTATGAATGGTTAAACAATGGGTTACATATAGGAGGTATTGTAACTTTGTATCCTGCGTACACAACCTAAAACATTATTTTTTTTAAGGCTGCCTTAGAATGTACATACACTGGACTGCATACCCAAGTTCGATCTGATTTACACCTGGTGCTTTGAGTAGATTAAATTAGAATCATGGCACTATGGCAATAATAGTTCTATATTATAATGTGGTATACTCATAGTGATGGGTAGATAGACAGTATATAATCACTACATCACTTCGCTATCTGCGTCTTTGTTTTCTTGCCTGGTATCGAGTATTCCTTTACTTTACTGCTGTTTTTGCAGGCCTTACATCTAGTACATGGGAAAAATCCCTTTATGGGATCCTGCTTCTGGGTTTGGCTTTATAATGACTCCTGACTAAATGGACTTTTAAAGATGTTCCTCTTATGTAGGTCACTAATGGTCTGTCTGATATTAGTTTGCCTATTGTACTATCAGATTTTAATATGCGCCAGTTCTTTCTTAGGATTTGGAACACTTCTGGTGATTTATCAGTGTAATCTGTGATCAATCTGATTTTATTTTCTTCTTGTGTCTCACTGCTTCCCTCTTTATCAATAAGGAGATGCCCCGCTGTTTTTCATCACTCCTAGATTCAGCCTTGTCCAAAATATATATAACTCACGCCCCCGCAATGCACTGCTGATGACGTCACATATTACATCACTCATGACATGGTCAGTGACATCACTGATGACATCACTCATGACATCTCAAATGACATCACTCATGACATCACTGATGGCATCATCCACTTAATCTCTGATGCACCTACTCATACCCTAAAATAACCTTTCATACACCCACTCTAAAATACAGACTAACATTCTTGAAACCATAGACACACCAATACCAGTTAGTACATACCCACTCACTGATTCATAGGTCTACACACACATCCACTCACTCACCAATACAGTCACTCATACATGCAGTCACTCATCAATACAGCCACTATTATATGCACTCATACACGCATACAGATACTCACACATCACCACTCACCCATAGAGTTACTCACACACCTAGTCAGTCATCCAAAGAGTCAATCACAATGCCATTTACTCACCTATACAGTTATACACACACCACCTCACTTATTCACAGATACTAACACATACTTACCCTCTTATACAATCACTGACACAAGCACACACTCATCCATACATCCACTCTCACAATCACTCACTTTCATATACAGTCACTTATATACTCCAACACTCACATATACTGCCATTCACATATGCAGTTACTCACACATATACTACTGAGACATCCATTCACTCACCAACACAGCCATATACACACTCACTCACCCATACAGCCCCTCGCAGATGCACTCATTAACCCATGCACCCAGTGAATCACCCACTCACACATCCATGCAGGTAGTCACACAACACACAGACACTCAGGCACCCATACAGGTACTCAGACAACCAATCAATAACCCATATAGACACTCATGTACCTATTCACCAACCCATGCAGCCACTTACACACCAACTGACAGACTGATACAGACATTCACACAGATTAGTCACTCACCCATACATTCACCCAGACAAGTATAATCACTCACTTATACAGTCACACACTGACTGAATCATCATATATATATATATATCACATTCTTAAACTTTTTAGAAACACTCACAGTCACTGGATGATGTCATCAGTGATATCATCAGTGATGTCATTTGAGATGTCATCAGTGATGTCACTGACCATGTCATGAGTGATGTAATATGTGACGTCATCAGCAGTGCATTGCGGGGGCACGAGTTATAGTTAGCTCAGCTAACTATAATGGCTGAATTTCTCTGGTTTGTACCAGTGAAATGTCAGACTAACTATAACGTCCCTGAAACCTGTGGTTTTTTCAGTGAATATCTAAGGTTTTTTAAATGCTAATTTCAAACTATAACGTCCCTGAAACCTGTGGTTTTTTCAGTGAATTTTATATATATGTATTCAATCTCCTCTCACTCTTACAAGGAAGGAATCAGCACTCAGGTTGTAGTTTGGAAGTATTTAATCTGCAAAGGACTCGATCCACGCGTTTCGGCTCGTCCGAACCTTGATAACAATACAAGACGTCATTGTAGCTTCCTTATTTAAATGTACAAATGCCTCCAGTTGCCAACATTAACAAAGGACTACATATTACTTTAATCCAAAAAGCTGGCGACCATATTGGCCTGGTCACGATGTGAAAATTCAGGAATTGATACAATAAAGAAAAGAAAACAAGTGTTAATATGCACACAATGTCATTTCAGCATATCTTGCACCGTGACCGCCGTACCTGTATCTTCGTCAACGTGACTTGTTCATAATAAACATACTTAGGATTGCAAACATCAACATAAACAATGGACTACACATTACTTTAAAGTGAAAGGCTATCGGCCATATTGATCTGGGCACGTTGCGTATTATAATGGTTCTTACACGAAAGAAAAGAAAAAAAAGGGGTGTTAATATACACACACTATCCCTAAATAAAGTTCTAGCGATTATAGTTCCATTCCATTCACAGCTCATTTGAGATGTCATGAGTGATGTCACTGACCATGTCATGAATGATGTAATGTCTGAGGTCATAAGCAGTGCATTGTGGGGGCATAAGTTATAGTTAGCTCAGGTAACTATAACTGCTGGATTTCACTGGTTTTGTACGAGTGAAATCTGAGTCTAACTATAACGTCCCTGTAATCTTTGTTTTTTTCAGCGAATTTCTAGTTTTTTTTTAATGTTAAGTAAGATGCCTATCACTATGGATGGAGGGGGGTTGGAAGCAGGGCCTGACCTGGCATTGTGCTGCCCCCACCCAAGCTTGCTGCTCCTGCCTCCCCTCCTCCTTGCCATCCATTGTCCAAGTCCATGCCCCTGCTCCCTCATTACAGCCCTGTGTGGCCGTTGTTCTGCTACTGGCCTTCCTGCCTTCTCTGAACAATTAGCTTGCTGCCCCATCCACCTCCTCCCTATCCTCTGTTGGCTGAATCCATTCACTAGCCTCCTCCCTCCTGCCATGCATGGTCTGATGTGCTGCCACTGCCCTCCATTTAGCATGATGTCCCAGTCCACTCCTCCTGCCCTCCATTGCCCAATTCTATGCCCTATCATTGACCTCCTGCCTCTGTGCTTAGCTTGCTGCCCCTACTCTCCTTCCCCTGCCCTCCGATGTCTTTGTGCATGCCCCTGCTCCATCCTTTTTGCCCACCATGTTCCATGGACCTGCCCCTCCTATCTACTCTGAGTGTTCTGTTGAGCTGCCACTCCCCTCCCACCTGCCTAGCATTGTCAGATGACTGTAACCTGTCCCTGCAACCTCCACCCTGCCTGTCCACGTTCCATGCCCCTATCCCCTTCCTCCTGTCCTCCATGGTCCATTTTACTGCCACACCCTTCTGCCCTCCCTGGTCTGTTGTGCTGCAACTGCTCCTCCTGTCTGCCCCGCGTGGTCTGTTGTGAGGCCCCTTCCCCTGAACTTTCTTGTCTGTGCTCAGCTCCTACCCCTCCCTTCTATCCTCCATGGTCCTTTGTGCATGCCCCTGCCCCCTCCTTCTTGCCCATCATGGCCATTGTGCTGCCACTAACCCTCCCGCTTGCCATGCATGGTCTTCTGTGCTGCCACGGCCCCTCCCACCTTCCCTGTGTGGTCAGCTAGGTGCCCCTGACCCTCTCCCACCTTCCCTCCATGGTCTGTGTGTAAGCCATTATAGTCTCACTGTTGCTCTCCATGGTGTGTCTTGCTTCTAGTGCCCATCCTGCCTGACCTCCATTGTCAGCTTGCTGCTCCTGCCCTGCCCTCTTGCCCCCTGCCCTCTGTTTTCCATGTTCAGACCCCTATTCCCTCCCTCCTGGCTTGACGGTTCCATTGTAATGCCCCTGATCCCTACCTCCTGCCCTTTATGGTCCGTTATGCTGCGGCTTTCTCTCCTGTCTGTCCATTATGGTCAGCTAGCTGTTGTCCATGTGCATGGTCCTGTCCCCTCCCTATTGCTTTTCATGGATTGTTGTGCTGCACTCCCATCCTGCATGCCCTGTGTGGTGTATTGTGCTGCTGCAAACCCTGATGCCTGCCCTATAAGGTCAGTTTGGTGCACCTGTCCATATCCCTCCTGTCCTCTGTTATCCGAGTCCATGTCCCTACCCCAATTCCTCCTGCCTTCCATGATCCAATGTATCATACTTGCTAACATTTTGAACTTGGTAAGAGGGAGATTTTAGAAAAAAACTGGGGTATTGATTTTCCCCACTGACTTACATTGAAAAAGAGGAGATTGTAGACAGGAGACAGATCAAATAAAGCCCATTTGGGCTTAAGAACATTGGGTGTTTCCTGGCTGAATCGGGTCTGTTGGCATGTATGGTTGTACTACCACTGCCTCTTCCTTCTGCCCACAATGGTCTATTATATTGCCACAGCCTCTCTTGCCTGTCCTGCATTGTTGGTTTGTTGCCTCTGCCCCCCTTTCCACTGCCCTCCATAGTCTGTTGTGCTGCCACTGCCCTTCCTGCCTGCCCAGTGTGGTCAAATTGTTGCCTCTGCACCCTCCTACCTGCCTTCAATTTTCTGAGTCCGTGCCCCTAGCCTCTGCCTCTCAACAGTATCCTAATGACCAACTAGATTGCTAACATTCTATATTTATTACAAAAGTGTGGCACGCCTGACGTCATCTTGATGTAATCAAAACTGTAATACCTAGAGCATTTCCTTTAGAAATTACAGAAATGAGAGGGTCTTATTTGCATCGAAATTATGGTTAGTGCTCTAAAAAACTAAAATGAGTACATATTTTCTAAGTTTTCAAATAGCGACAAAGCACTTTTAAATTATTTATTATCATTATGTTTTTTATCCAGTTGACCACTTGATTAAATATTGCCCTTAGGGGAGAAGATGTTGTGTTACTTCCAGAGCTGCAGACTTTGCAACTGGGGAACCAGGTTGGAGTTTCAGCTTCAGCTCGACATTCTGTGATTCTGGTCAAATCACTTAATCTCCCCATGTCTACAACCAAAATGAATTTGTCCTTGTGTGATGTAACCAATGCTCATGTAAAGCACTCCAATACCTGACCAGTCTGCTCTATATAAAACTGCAAAAAAACAAAAAATAAAAAGTTTTTGCACACTTCTGTTATTGGGCTATACGTGGGCTACATCTGGGTGATATTTGTGCTACATTTGGGCTCTTTTGTCTCTGGTGGCCATCTGGGGAGACTTATTTGTTATGAAGTTTCCTAATTTCCTCATTTACTGCAGTCTCCTCAGTAGGAAATACTTTCAGTTTTTTACTTTGATTCCATCAAGAAGGCATTCAGATGTGTCACACATTTGCCATAAATTCAGAATGTTAGCACTGTAGTTGCTCATTAGATCACTGTAGTAAAGCTACTGCTCACCAGGGAAGTCTGCTGCTGGTATTGAAAGTGCATGTTTCAGTCTGCATGTCAGAATTTTTTAATGAAATAGAAGAGGATTTGAGAAGTTACTCAAAATGTGCCCTAATTTTTCTTTCTGCAGCACTAATCATAATTTCTATGGCAAAATGAACCCCCTCATTTTGTTCCTTTTTTAATTAAATGTTTAAGTGTTACCACTTCATTCCAATCAAGATGGCTTCAGGTGTGCCATACTTTTGTCATATGTAAGACTGTTAGCGCTCTAGTTGTTCTTTAGAACACTCTGGGAAGCTGCAGTAGAACACAAATGAATCAACTGACAGTCTCTGCCCTTGTTGGATGTACATGTTTTACTGAGAATGTCAGACTTCATTCTCACATGACTGAGAAAGATAATGTGAATTTACAGAAAATATGCTCTCATTTTAGCTTCTTGATCACCTTCCAAACCTCTATGGGAAAAGTATGAGAAAATAGTTTTCTCTCAAACATGATTCATGATATCCCCGCAGAAGGCTTTTTCACAGGGTAAAATCACCTTAGAACACACCGCAATTCCTAAAATTAGTATGGTACCATCAACAAATGATTTATAATGTAACTAAAGTCTTATCACCCTTTATACGTTCTCCTTTAAATGGGGTGCTATTGGTCCCAAGATGGCTGCCAACACTTCTTGGATGAAATGCTGACAGCCAATCAGATCTCACGATGAGATGTGTGGTAAGGCTCCGCCCAGATATATAAATGTCTTTTTCCTTTAATATTTAAAAAACTACTGAACAGATTTACACCATTTAAAAAAAGGGCGCTTTCTGAACCAAGAGCTACCTTTTTGCCAAATTTGGTGTAATTCCGTTCAGCAGTTCGGACTGTAGCCTTATCTAAAGTTTCCTATGGAAATTAACATGGGGAAAACGCGTTTTGGGACCCCCATTTTTTCTCGGCCCCCGCTTGACGAATCACCCCGAAACTTTCAAGACAGGAGCTAACCTGAGCAGGCCATTAATTTTGAAAAGTTCGCGAAGATTCATCAAACGGCGCCAAAGATATTGGCAAAAGAAAAAACGCTTTTTGAATAGAAACAAGGTCCTAACTATAACTACCTACTGGCGACCGCCAGTAGGTAATATATATATATATATATATATATATATATATATATATATATATATATATATATATATACACTGAAAAAACCATAGGTTTCAGGGACGTTATAGTTAGCTGGACATTTCACTCGTACAAAACCATAGAAATTCCACTGTTATAGTGCGTTCAGCTAACTATAACTCGCGCCCCCGCAATGCACTGCTGATGACATCACATATTACATCATTCATGACATGGTCAGTGACATCACTGATGACATCACTGATGACATCTCTAATGACATCACTGATGACATCACTGATGACATCATCCATGTGACAATCTGATGCACCTTCTCACACCCTAATATAACCTTTGATACACCCACTCCAAAAAACAGAATACCATTTTTGAAACCATCGACACACCAATACCACTTACTACATATCTAATCACTGGTTCTTAGGTCTACACACTCATCCACTCATTCACCCATACAATCACTCATACATGCAGTCACTCATCAATACAACACTATCATATGCACTCATACACCTACACAGACACTCACACACCAGCACTCATCCAGAGTTACTCACACACCTAGTCAGTCATGCAAATAATCAATCACACTTCCATTTACTGACCTATACATTATACACAAAACACATCACTTATTCAAACAGAAAGAAACACATAATTATTCTCTTATACAATCACTGATACAAGTGCACACTCATCCATACAGCCACTCTCACAATCACTAACTCTCACGTATAGTCATTTATATACTCCAACTCTCACATACACTGTCTTTTACATATGTAGTTAGTTGGACATGTACCACTGAGACATCCATTCACTCACTAACACACCCATACACACACTCACCAACGCATACAGCTGTTTCCACATGCACTCTTGAACCCATACACCCAGTGAATCAACCACTCAAACATGTATGCACAGAGTCACACACCTCCCACGCACCCACACACACACTCAGGCACCCATACAAATACTCTGGCAACCAATTAATAACCCATATAGACACTCATGTAGCTACTGACCAACCCATGCAGCAGCTTATACAACAGCAAACAGACTGATTTAGACATTCACACAGTTTAGTCACTAACCCATGCATTCAGTAAGACACATGTAATAACTCAGTTAAACAGTCAGTAACACACCTACTAAATCCTCCATCCAGACACTTATACACCCACTCATTCTTCAATACACCTTGGTATATATATAATACATATTTAAACTTTAAAGAAAAACACATTCACTGGATGATGTCATCAGTGATGTCATCAGTGATGTCACTGACCATGTCATGAATGATGTAATATGTGATGTCATCAGCAGTGCATTATGGGGCGTGAGTTATAGTTAGCTGAACTAACTATAACAGTGGAATTTCTATGGTTTTGTACAAGTGAAATGTCCAGCTAACTATAACGTCCCTGAAACCTATGGTTTTTTTCAGTGAATTTCAAAGGTTTTTTAAATGCTAATTTCTAACTATAACATCCCTGAAACCTATGGTTTTTTCAGTGAATTTCAAAGGTTTTTTAAATGCTAATTTCTAACTATAACGTCCCTGAAACCTATGGTTTTTTCAGTGAATTTGTAAGGTTTTTTAAATGCTAATTCCTAACTATAACGTGCCTGAAACCTATGGTTTTCTCAGTGAATTTCAAACGTTTTTTAAATGCTAATTTCTAATTATAATGTTCATTAAACCTATGGTTTTTTCAGTGATTTTAAATTATCATTCCATTCTCAACCTAGTGAAAACAGCCGATATCGCCAGTTTTCCAACAATAGCTTCCGCAAAAAAATTCGCCACAAATGAGAGCGACAACTAACGCTAATAATATGCTGAGTAGGCGTTCCCGTGCAAAAATAACACGAAAACACCACTTCCCGATATTTTCAACGAGCAGCCAAATCTGGGGTGCGATTCAAAAATAGGCGATAAGCTGCGTTAAACAGTAGGAATTTAACATCTGCCTTTTACTGGTGTAAAGCAGGACGACTACCTACAGTGTGAAAGGGAGCCCAGCCCAGAACCACATCTGAAGACCAACACATGTCATAGAGCTACTGATCATGCAGCTCCGACACCCAAGAAGGCCACAACACCCACTGCCATCATCCTCAGGACCTCCCCCCGGACCACCCCCCTCCCTACTACCACTGAGGCAGCGCAGAACAGGACAGCGGACCTTCCAAAAATGGCATGGTCCCTCAGCCACACAATAGCTGAATCTTGGGAGATGTGGCAACCAAGTATGTGTGAAGGACGCAAGTCACCCATCAATAAAAATGCACACAATACCAAGTGTAGCGGTGATGTGGTGGACAGACCTCACTATGCAGAGCACAAACCTCTCCATGTGGACATATACTGCTGGTGCTTGTAGTGTTGTGGACAATAGACGCAACCATGTTACCTCAGGCAGTGGGGAAGATCTCGGTCATGTAGCTGTGCTGTCCCCCCCTGGAAGCGGAAGCAGAGTGGGCTGGTCCAACGTACGCCACTCCAGCGTAGGAGTATGAATAAGTAGGCTGGGGCTCTGGGCGTGGTTCACTTGTGGGAAGGCCAAAGCGTCTGCCAGGGCGGCAGCCCTCACCCTGCCACGAGGCCTCCGCCATGACCGCCGGCCTCCTTGACACAGGCCCCCTGTGAACCCAGCAGCAGAGCACCACAGACTTTATTTCTGTACAGACTACTGCCTTCGATCTACACTGCGGACAGCAGGGCTCACAATTCAGATCGAGTCGCGATTGCAGATGACACAGTCCAGTAGGCAAGAGACATTGATCCCAGTGCGGCCCGCCCGGACCACGCATCATCGCAGGCTCCACACACGCTGGTTGCTTCAGGTGACACTAACTGTACAGCTCAACTCAACGCCACGTGGCTGTGGGCCCTTGCTGACCGCTGCCTCCGGCCTACACTGCGGTCATCAGGGCTCACATTTAAAATTGACTCTTGATTCATTAATTGCAGAGTCCAGTAGGCAACTAAGTATTACGTCCCTAAAACCTACATAATATCCTTTTAGTATCCTTGCTTCAAGAACTTGTTTTATATCAGTTATAGCTTTAGTACAATGACCAAATTCATCTTGCAAGTCCAAAGGAACACTGAATGGCAGTCTACTCTGCGGACAGCAGAGCTCACAATTCGAATTGAGTCTTGATTTATTAATTGCAGACAGAATTGTACTCTATGTCCTCGAATTTTGTCAAGAGGAAGTGACAAAAAGCATTCCTTGATGTCTGTGCTGACTACTGCCTTCGATCTACACTGCGGTCAGCAGGGCTCACAATTCAGATCGAGTCGCGATTGCAGATGACGCAGTCCAGTAGGCAAGAGACATTGCATCATCGCTGGCTGCGACATGCTGAGCGCCACACCTACCACTAACTCTATGCAGCTCAAGTCAACACCACGTGGCTGTGGACTCTTCCTGACCACTGCCTCCGGCCTACACTGCGGTCAGCAGGGCTCACAATTCAGATCGAGTCGCGATTGCAGATGACGCAGTCCAGTAGGCAACAGACATTGCATGATCGCTGGCTGCGCACACGCTGAGAGCCACACCTACCACTAACTCTATGCAGCTCAAGTCAACGCCACGTGGCTCTGTGCTCTTCCTGACCACTGCCTCTGGCCTACACTGCGGTCAGTAGGGCTCACAATTCAGATCGAGTCACGATTGCAGATGACGCAGTCCAGTAGGCAAGAGACATTGCATCATCGCTGGCTGCGCACACGCTGAGCGCCACACGTACCACTAACTGTATGCAGCTCAAGTCAACGCCACATGGCTGTAGGCCCTTCCTGACCGCTGCCTCCTGCCTACACTGTGCTCAGCAGGGCTCACAATTCAAATTCAGTCTTCATTCATTAATTTCAGAGTCCAGTAGGCAACTAACTATAACGTCCCTGAAACCTACATATTTCGACAGTGTATTCCATAAATGTTTCATCTTTTGTTCCATACACCTACACTGCGGTTAGCAGAGCTCACAATTTAAATTGAGACATGGTTTATTTATTGCAGAGAGAATTGTACTCTATCTCCTCGAATTTTGTAAACAGGAAGTGACTAAAAGCATTCTTCGATGTCTGTGCTGACTACTGCCTTCGATCTACACTGTGGATAGCAGGGCTCACAATTCACATTGAGTCGCGATTGCAGATGACTCAGTCCAGTAGGCAACAGACATTGCTCCCAGTGCGGCTCGCCCGCACCACGCATCATCGCTGGCTGCGCACACGCTGAATGCTTCTGATGCCCCTATCTCAGTGCAGCACAACTCATGGACCCTTTATGATACAATGTTTTGTGTATAATTTCACATCTGCTGCCCCTACCTCAGTGTACCACAAGTCATGGACCCTTTACGATACAATCTTGTGTGTATTATTTCACATCTGTTGCCCCTACCTTAGTGCAGCACAAATCATTGACCCTTTATGATTGAATCTGTGTGTCTGATCCAATGATTACTGTTGTACTTGTTGCCAGCACCAACCATTCCCGGAGGGCTGGCTTACAATCACCCCACACGCATCCAGCACAGACGTCACTGGACATGTGACCCTGGTAATAAAAATGAGTCGAGCGCACGTGCCCGTACCCAGTTCCACTATCTATCTGTGTCCGTGTGTTCATTATGTATGCAAGATGTCGCCCCTGGGCCCTACCACATTACATTGTGCTGTGGACAGCGTATGCAACCATGTTACCTCTGGCAGTGGGGAAAACTTCGGTTATGTAACTTTCTCTCGGTCATTGTACAAGTACGTAGGTAGAGACTGGCTCATTAGAGTACTGCAAGGAGAGTGTATAGTGAATTTATAAGTTCTTGGGGATTGGCGGAGTAATTGTATAAGTACATATGTTGGCGCAGCCTAACCCCGAACACAAGCTTGGCTCTAATTGGCTGCCCTCCATGTGCCAAAAACTGAAACTTGAACTTTACATGGCCCTGTATTGCTACAGCTGCAACACTCCACTGAATGTGCAATAAACATTCATATCCACACAGATGTGTCATGTCCACCATCTTTCATGTGTGGAACTATGGATGAATGTAGGGTCAGTGATTCCCCGTACCGTCCATGTTCGCCATGTTGTGGGACTTGGCTCACAGAGTGACACATTGGCGCTTGCGACCCGGGTGACATCAGCACTACAACAGGGACACCCGCATCAGTTGATTCCTCATACAGCCCAGGACAGAGCCACGCCCATAGCTCCGGAGTCATTCTTCACAGCCTCACGCAGGACTGCCATACGCCAGGCCAGCCCACTCCGCTTACAGGGAAGGACAACAACGCTACATGGCCCAGATTTTCATTCAGTGATCTGCTGGTCACACCCTAGTTGTCAGTATGCCACAGCCACTCCATCACGGCTAGTATACACCCACACCACACCCATCCAGCACAGACGTCAGAGGACACGTGACCCTGCCAATAAAAAAGACCGGGCGCACGTGTTCGACGCCATTTCAGAGTTGCCCGCACTGGATACACTGCGGCCGGCACAGGCACACCGGCACGGAACGGTGACTTTCGGTCCACTGAGGTACGGGTACCGTAACTGCTGAGCCGGTGTGCAGCCTGCGGTGATGGCCCATCCCGGCGGTCTGGACAGCTCAGGTTTTGTGTGCCCTGCTGGACCGCAGTGTAGGCCTGAGCCATCAGACAGCGCAGGCCTACCGCCACGTGGTGTCGCCTCGCTGGTCACAGAGTTGGTGGCACTGCAAGGGCTGAGTGGGTGTGCAGCCTGCGATGAAAAGCCCGGTGCACTGGTATGTCCTCTGCCATGGCGAAATCAAGACCCAGCACCAAATGTGAGACCTGGTGGCCTGCGGAGCAGGGCTGCATGATATGCACGGTGCTGTGTCTGCGGGCCCCGGGCTTGGGGCTTGCAGCGGCACGTGGTAGGCCCTCTTTTCTACATGCAGGTTGCGAAAGGTGAGCAGAGAGGCTTGTTAGCGCAGCGGCGGGCAGTCACCTCCGGCCAGTGGGAGTGGATGGGGTGCAGCAGCCTGGGTGCGCAGCAGCGGGCAGACACCTCTGGGCAGTGGAAGTGGATGGGGTGCAGCAGCCTGGGTGCGCAGCGGCGAGCAGACACCTCTGGGCAGTGGAAGTGGATGGGGTGCAGCAGCCTGGATGCACAAAGGCGGGACAGAGAATTAGGCGGGTGCAGTTGTATGTACTCTGCCATTACTAATTCCATACTATGTTTCAGATGAGTAAGCTTGAGGGCTCCACTATGTCCCGGCACGTGGTTGGAGACACACCGGTGACGGAAAGGTGAGCTGTGAGGGTTTTGTCCACAGTGTGGGCACTCACTGTCCCTCTCCATCTCTTCCTTTCTCTCCCTCACACTCTTTCTCTCTCTCTTCCTCTCTCTCTCACTCTATCTCTTCCTCTCTCTCACACTGTTTTTTTCTTTCTCTCTCTACCTCTCTCTCTCTTTCTCTTCCTCTGTTTCTCTCTTCCTCTTTCTCACACTGTTTCTCTCTTTCTCTCTCTCTACCTCTCTCCCACTGTTTCTCTCTCTCTTCCTCTCTCTCTCACTCTTTCTCTCTTTCTCTCTTTCTCTCTGTCTACCTCTCACTCTTTCTTTCTTTCTTTCTCTCTCTCTTCCTCTCTCTCACTCTTTCTCTCTCTCTCTCCTTTGATGGACGCATGACGCACAATCTTATCTTGCAGCGGCGAGCAGACACCTCTGGGCAGTGGAAGTGGATGGGGTGCAGCAGCCTGGATGCACAAAGGCGGGACAGAGAATTAGGCGTGTGCAGTTGTATGTACTCTGCCATTACTGATTTCACACTACGTTTCAGATGAGTAAGCTTGAGGGCTCCACTATGTCCCGGCACGTGGTTGGAGACACACCGGTGACAGAAAAGTGAGCTGTGAGGGTTTTGTCCACAGTGTGGGAACTCACTGTCCCTCTCCATCTCTTCCTTTCTCTCCGGCACGTGGTTGGAGACACACCGGTGGCAGAAAGGTGAGCTGTGAGGATTTTCTCCACAGTGTCAACACTCACTTTCCCTCTCCATCTCTTCCTTTCTGTCACTCACACTCTTTCTCTCTCTCTTCCTCTCTCTCTCACTCTATCTCTTCCTCTCTCTCACACAGTTTTTTTCTTTCTCTCTCTACCTCTCTCTCTCTTTCTCTCTCTCTCACTCTTCCTCTGTTTCTCTCTTCCTCTTTCTCACTCTGTTTCTCTCTTTCTCTCTCTCTTCCTCTCTCTCACTGTTTCTCTCTCTCTCACTGTTTCTCTCTTTCTCTCTGTCTACCTCTCACTCTTTCTTTCTTTCTCTCTCTCTTCCTCTCTCTCACTCTTTCTCTCTCTCTCTCCTTTTATGGATGCATGACACACAATCTTATCTTGCTTTTTGTCTAGCAGGCTGTGATTCACAGATTGACGCCCCCCCGACACTGACCTCCCGCCACGAGGCGATGACTTCAGTTCCACTGAGTTAGTGTCACCAGAGCTGAGCAAGTGTGCAGCCTGCGATGATGCGTGGCCATCCTGCAATCAACACCCACTTTGAATTGTGAGCTCGGCTTGACCGCGTGTACGCAACGCCTGAGGAGGTTGCTTCGGCACGTGGTGGACCCTCTTAGACACACGGCGGTGGCGGTAGGTGAGCAGAGAGGCTTGTTTCCGCAGCAGCGACCAGTCACCTCTGGGCGGTGGGAGTGGATAGTGTGCAGCACCCTGGGTGCACAAGAGCAGGCAGACACCTCCGAGCAGTGGGAGTGGATGGGGTGCAGCAGCCTGGGTGCACAGGAGCGGGGGGTGTCGGAGCAGTGTTGGGTGTCCGAGCTGCATGATCGTTGGCTCCATTGCGTCTGTTGTCATTCACGTGTGGCTCTGGGCTGGGCTCCCTTTCATATTGCAGGTGTAAACTTTCTGCTACTAACGCACCTTATCGCCTGTTTTGTACTCTCTTCGACGATCTTACTGGTAGTTGAGACACTTGCGAAGTGATGTGTTCGCTGCTTTTTGCACGGGAACGCCTACTCTACATCTCATTAGCAATATTTGCCGGAGTCATCCGTGACGATGCTTCTTGAGGCTGCTATTGCTGGTAAACTGGTGATATGGTCTGTTTGCTCCAGCTTGTGAATGGTGCGTTAAATTTATCACCATTTTGGTTGCGATAAAGTGCTGTTAACTCGGCGATATGTCCTTGAGAATATACCCCTCGGAGTTTGAAAGACTTAAGAAGTACTCGAGTGCCGCGCTGAGAGCCACGCACCCATCGCTTTCACAAGTTTGCTATGACAGGGCGGGAGAGAGCGAGGGAGAGAGACAGAGTGAGATAGCACAAGCAGCGCAAGGCCGCATGGGCACCTGGCTCCACATGCCAACATGTGTGTGTGCATCGCCATCCGTGCACAGGCAATTCCCCCACAATGCAGCCCACACACATAGCAATCACAGAACATCAGCAATGAAGGCAATGTGGTACAAAACTCCCCTCATACGGGTTCTGTGTCTGGTGTGTGTGGCGGGATGATGGCTGCATGGCTGTGTGCCCCTGACACATCAGACTGCGTAGGTGATGGGGCTGCATCAGATGTCATCCAGCACCTATGCAAAAACAATGTCTGGCTCACAGAGGCGGAGCTTGCCAAAGGGATACACCCCTGTTGCACATGCGACAGTCAGTTCTTCCCTGTGTTGGGAGGAGGCTCATTGTGGCACACGAGTGGACAATCTTTACAACACACCTCACAGTTAGACACCAGTGGAGTGGCATAAGCTTTATTGGCATGTGCGTGTCAGTACGGATGAGGCAACAGCCACAACAGGCACAAACATGCTTAAGACACTTACACGCAGCATGGGTACATGTCCAGGGGCAGATGGTGTTGGGGCTGAAATGGACAAGATTTATCAAATATGGCAACGCTCACAGCCCACCTTGCCTTGCTCCCCAACAACTTAGATTTCCTAAGAACACCCAAATGCAAAGCCTCGCAGTACCACACCAGCCTTGACTGACATTGAAATCTTCCTCTCAGTGTAAAAAAGGAGACCACATAGTGTGCACATAACATTTCTTCTTTTTTGTGTGGAGGATATGCCACAGCTCTGAGCAATGATTTGAATGTGTGTACAATGTTGTGGGACATGGGTTGCTGTTTTCGTGGGTGTCAAGGCCATCCCATGCGGGGGTACCACAGGCAGGGGCTTCTATGTGTGGGCTGTGGTTAAGTCAGATGGTTTATTTGGCGTCTGCACAGTGCCCCGTGTGAGGGGGCACGACTCACTGTACGTGGGGTCTGCATGGTGCTCTGCCTCTGGGGTGCAGCAATTGTCTGCTCTGCCGACAGTGATCAGGTGTGAGGGTCCCACAGGTTCACATGTCATGCTACATCGCCATGTGTGTGCTCTCACCGAGCAGTGTGTCCGAATTGGCAAAGTTCCCAAACAACGCTGTGTTGCTCGGACCATGGACCTGCGTCGCCTTGGAGAGGTGTGTAAGCACACGCGTTATTCCACGCACATGCATCCAGAGCTCAACCGAAGGGAGACGTGTCCTCTGTTTTGGTGGGATATGTGAGCAATCCCCACTGTGCAACAAGTTGTTGGGCCATGTGCTGTGGATGGCAATAGGATGTGGCTGCAGGTACGTAGTTACTCGTCCATGAATGCTCGTGTAGCTTCATGTTCAATGTGTTCCAATAGTACGTCGTTGTCGTGTTCAAGGAACACCAGGGTGAGCCAATCCATTAGGTGGTCCGGGCAGGTGTGCTCAGCCCACGCCGTCTCACCGATCCGCAACACAGCCCAATAGGGGAGCGCCTCGATGTGGTCACTACACATGAGAAGTTGTGCCATCTCCCATGCACAACTACCAATACATACGCAGTATGTCAAGGCATCCCATGCATGGCTGTCTCGGTTACACTCCTGTTCGTTATCCAACAGGGGGCACAAACACAAGTCATAGTCCAATTCATCAACAGTTGTGTTGGATAGGCAGACATCCATGGGACACTCGAATGTGCATGTTCGGTAGTGGAACCAGGGCTGGACGCAGGTGACGTAGGCAATGCGGAAGCTGAGCCTCTAACTGATCCACATTCCATCTCTGTTAAATTAATAACACATGAATTTTCTACTGTCACCCCTTCCCCACTATTTCCAGAATGAGCATAATTTCCAAACGTCCCACATTCTGTTTATCTCGCCGTAATAGATATACAAATTGAAATTAACATTACATCGAATTTTCAAAATCATACAGGGCCATATTCACAAGAATGGCGATAATGTAATCGCTGGTCTTGAGAATATGGCCCACAGTCTTTTACAGATGACAACTTAGACTTTTTCTTTGTGAAAAACTCCTAAACATATATAAAGTACTTGTTTAACAACTAGTTACACATTATGCATATTTTAGAACCAATAAAACACCAGACTTTACTATCACTATGTTATTTAAAAATAAAAAATACTTTCAAAGTTAAAAATATCATCTCAAATACTTAACCACTACTACAAAACACATAACACACCTTCTTAATTTCTAATTTACCTTCCTAGTTGGTATACAGATTTCAAATGTCACAAACGCATGCAATTGTTTTCTTGTCTCACAGTACATGTAATGCACCGCTTTCATCAAGAATGGAACCTGTAATGGCACAATTTCCCTGTTGCTCCACACATAAATCCATGTAAAGAACAAATCAGAATAGTTCCTTATTTTTTTTAAATTGCAAAACCTCTCTTTATTGGTTATTTTTGAACTTTCCATATAAACAGTTTTTTTAAGGACACATACAGGTGAAAAGTTCAAGGTATTGTATCAACACTTTCTAGAACATTCTACGACACGTGCAGGTTAAAAGTTCATCATTTTTATAAACCTACCGATATTTTTTTTTGCAACATTTTCTCCAACATTTAACGGCACATGGAGGTCAAAAGTTCACCATTCTTTCAAGTTTGAACTGCACCTTCCAAATACAATTAGCAGGTGTGGTTGAGCTGAGCAAATTTCATCCTATAATATATACTCCACGTATAAACTGCTTTTTTATTTACCAATCACAAAGAGGCTTTTCATCAAAACTAATATACACCCTACTTTTTAGGACACAATACATTTCATCTCCCAATTGGTTAACGTTTTGTATGTAAAAAAAAAAGTAGTTCCCCATGTTTAAACATATCTCTTATTCTACGAACGGACTGCATGAGCTACAGACATTTATCCATATCTTCTAGCCATACCTTCAAAATGCTAGTGTGGATTGAAGGACATAGCTATGTTTTCTGGTGCAAGAGGTATGCAGAACAGAGACGTTTTGACTTAGACCTAGGTTTACAAAATGTGCTCATTAAATGGTTTGCACAGAGAGGATTGAAGTGGCACCAATTGCTCCCTTTGGTTAAAACCTGTTTGCATCTCCAACACCCTGATCTCATGATTGTGCACTGTGGTGGTAACGACCTAGGCACATTGACTGGGGTAGGTTTGGAAATGCTTATGAAGGACACCTTTGGACAATTGATGTTACTTTTGCCTCAAACTGTCTTTGTATATTCCAATCTATGCCAAAGACAGAAGTGGAAATGGTCAAACCAATTTTGTCATAAGATTGAAAAATCTAGGAAGAATGTCAACAAAGCTGTGTCTGCATACCTCAGAGACCATAGAATGGGGTCGATTTACAACAACAACATACGTTTTGATATGGCTGATATCTACAGAAGTGATGGAGTACACTTCACAGATGAGGGAAACCGAGTTTTCCTGATTAACCTGAAGCTGTGCATTCGCACTTACATGTAGCTCCAACTAATAAACACAAGGGCTCTTTTTAGAGCTGCCTTATATTCCCAATTTCGGCTCGCAGAGTGTCAGCAGCGGTTCGGCTAGCAGAGGGACACCTGCGGGCCATCGGGCAGGCTCGCAGAGAAAGAGCTGCGGCCCGCGGGCTCAGCTCGCAGAGGGAGACCTACGAGCCGTTGGCTCGCAAAAGCACAGCACCGTACTGGCTCGCAGAGGGAGAGCTGTGGCCTGACTCGCAGAGGGAGAGTAACGGGCTGATGGGCCTGCTAGCACAGACACAAGTACGAGCTAACGAGGTGGCTCACAGAGGTAGAGCTGCGGGCCCGACGGCTCGCAGACACAGAGCTTACGGATCCGATGCCTTTTAGAGGGAGAGATGCGAGCTGACGGACTAAGTCACAAAATGGCTCACAGCTCGCAGTCGCAGAGCTGCGAGCCGACGGACTGGCTTCTAAAGGCATAGCCGCGAGCTGGTGATGTGGGGAGAGGAACCGTGAAAGGGGTATCTAGCACAGACAGAGCTGCAGTATATTTTTAGTGTTGCCTCGCAGAGGTAGAACTACGGACCTGATGCCTTGTAGAGGGAGAGATGCGAGCCGACGGACTAGCTTCTAAAGGCATAGCCGTGAGCTGATGATGTGGGGAGAGGGAGCGTAAAAGAGTATCTCGCATAGACAGACCTGCAGGATATTTTCAGTATTGCCTCGCAGAGGTAGAATTACGGATCCAATGCCTTTTAGAGGGAGAAATGTGAGCTGACGGACTGAGTCACAAAATGGCTCACAGCTCGAAAGTCGCAGAGCTGCGAGCCGACAGACTGGCTTCTAAAGGCATAGCCGCGAGCTGGTGATGTGGGAGAGGAACCGTGAAAGGGGTATCTCGCACAGACAGAGCTGCAGTATATTTTTAGTGTTGCCTCGCAGAGGTAGAACTACGGACCTGATGCCTTGTAGAGGGAGAGTTGTGAGCTGACGGACTGAATCACAAAATGGCTGCCAACACTTCCTAGTTTCAACAGTTCGCAGCCAATGAGCCGCAAGCTCGTGCTCGTAACGCTTCAGCCAATCAGATGTCAGAATTCTTAAATATCGATATCTGGAAAAATTAAGATATTTCTCTAAAACTACTGAACGGATTTACCCGATTTAAACCAAAGCGTGCTTTCTGGACCAAGACCTGTCTCTCTGCCAAATGTGGCATAATTCCGTTCAGCAGTTTGACCTGTAGCCTTGTCTAAAGTTTCCTATGGAAATTGCATGGAGAAAACACGTTTTGGGACCCCCCTTTTTTCTTAGCCACCCCCCCCTTGACGAATACCCCCCAAACTTTTAGGATAGGAGCTGACCTGAAAAGAGGAACTTTTTGGAAAATTTCGTAAAGATTCGTCAAACGACGCCAAAGTTATAAGCACATCAAAAAATGCTTTTCCTATGGAAACGTGGTCCTAACTATAACTACCTACTGGTGACCGCCAGTAGGTAATATGTACATGTATATGTGTTGGTCGCCGCTGTTTTTATTTGTTTGATAACAACTTTGGTGCCATTTGACAAATCTTCACAAAACTTTTAAAAAAATAAGCAAATTCACCTTAACTTCTTCTTTTAAAGTTTTGGGGCTGATCTGTCAAGTGAGGGTCAAAAAAGCAAATTTCCTCATGCATTTCCCATAGACTTCTTCAGGCAGGGCTACAGCAAAAACTGCTGAACAGAATTACACCAAATTTACCATGAAGCTAGATTTTGACCCACAGATTGTGCTTTTTGTGGTTTGGTGTAAATCTGTTTAGTAGTTTAAAAAAAAATAAAGGTTTTAATATTTGTATATCTGGACCCTTGGGTTTAAGAGAGGCTTGCAGGACCGCCAATTTAAAAATTGATCGTTCTGATTGGCCCAGGGAGTGTTTTTCCCTTGGGCCACTTCACTGTCCCAGGAGTTAGACTCCTGTGGGAGAGAGTGCTCTGTTTGGCTGCCAGCAACATGAGAAAAATGTAGCTTGCAGCCATTACAGGACTCGGGGACTTAGTACCCTGTCCTGAAGTTTAAAAAATGTATTAAAAAAGGGACAGGAACACCCTGCCCCCCTAGGCCCTGTAGGACAAAAATTAAAAAAGAAATCAGTGATTTTTACCAGAAAGATTCCGTGGCCCACCTCTCCGAGCCTTGATAAGGTTCGGGACCCTACGCCTACAAATGCCTCCACAACACCGAACCCCAATACCTCAATGAAAGAATATCCTTCCACGTACCCAAGTGAAACCTCCGATCCACCGACCTCACCCTCACCGAAACCCCAGGCATCCACAGAGCCAGAATGGGTGGAAGAGCCTTCTCCTACATCACAGCCAAGACCTGCAACGAGCTCCTGGTTGACATCAGACGCGACCCCTCTCTGCACATCTTCAGGAAGACCCTCAAGACCTGGCTCTTCGACTCACCGGAGCTGCTTACCCTCCCCCACATCCCTCTACAGCGCCTTGAGACCCTCACGGGTGAGTAGCCCGCCTAACAATTCCCTGATTGATTAATTGATATTCACTTTAGCATGATTATCCTCTTAAAGGCTTCACATGACCCACAATTGTAAGTCAAGAGGATCACAGGTACGCAGTTTCCCCTGAAAAGGCACCTTGAATCACTTAAGAATTTCAATCAAGGATTTACATCGTGATGCTTATCACCCGGTGCGGTATCCAGGTGCTTGCAGGTCCCAATGGGCTTATTCGAACAGCTAGGTCTTGAGGGCCGTTCGGATTTCCGATAGTGAGGTGATGGTCCGGAGATGCAGGGGAAGGGTGTTCCAAGTATTTTTTGCAATGTAGGAGGAGTGTCCTCTGTTTCTGCTTGGGGGATGTGGAGTGTGTGGTTGAGCAATTAAGAAGCGGAGTTCAGGCTTCTGGATGGTTGGTGGAAGTTGAGGTGGTGGTTTATGTAGGCGGGTCCTTGGTCGTGTAGTGCTTTGTAAGCAAGGGCTGTAAACTCCACTCCGCTCACGGAGTTTGCGGTGTTTTCTGCACTCCGCATTACGCGGAGCTCGTGGAGTTCCGAAAAACTCGCAAGCGCTTATCAACGTCATGTGGGCGAGGGCAAGCGAGAAAAATCCACCTCCCGGTGAGATTTTTCCTCGTTCACGGTCACCAATGTCAAGTTGGCGAGCACGAGCGTGGAAAATCAACCTCCTGGCGAGATTTCTAAAAGCGGGCGGTCAGATTTCTCATTGCGAGTGGTCGCTATGCTTGCGACTGCTCTCGTTGAGAAACCGTCCGTTCGCGTTGAGAAAGCTGCTGCTCGAGTAAAAAATCTACTCGAGCAGCAGAAAGAAAGCAGAAACCGCTTGTGCTGTGCATGGTGCCGTTGGCGATGATTGCACAGTGTGGACAAACACCCGGTGCTGAAAATCACCATGAACAGCAATTATCTAATGCACTCCGCCCCTTGTGGAGCTCCGAGTAGCGCGCTGATTTTTTTTTGCACTTCGTGGAGTTCTGCGAAACTCCGCTCAGGCTTAGTGCTATATGTGTGTGTGGGGGTCAGCAGCTTGAATTGACGTCTTCTATGTATTGGGAGCCAGTAGAGCTGTCTGAGGTGAGGTGTGATGTAGGTTCATCAAGGGAGGTCGAGGACGAGTCTAGCTTCAGCATTTTGTATGGTTTGAAGTCTTTGTAGGAGGTGTGTGGTGATCCCTATGTAGGGAGCATTGCCATAGTCCAGTCAGCTGGTGATCAGGGCCTGTGTCACGGTGCATCTCGTGTGCAGGGGGAGCCATTTGAAGATTCTCCATAGCATTCCCAGTTTATAAAAGCAGGTGGAGAAGACTGCGTTGATCTGCGATTTCATGCTTATCTTGCTGTTGGGGATGATTCTGAGGTTTCTGGTGTAGTCAGTGGAGATAGATGTGGGTCCTAGGTCCAAGGGCCACCAGGAGTCATTCCAGGGGTTGGTGTTGTTGCCGAAGATCAGTACTTCCATCTTGCGCGTGTTTAACTTCTGGTAATTCTTCTTCATCCAGTAAGTGACACTTGCCAGTCATCTGTGAAAGTTGGTCCTGCTGGTGGTCGAGTCATCGGAGAGGGAAAGGATGAATTGGGTGTTGTCTGCTCTGACAATGTTGGCCAGCGGCATCATGTAGGTGATGAAGAGAGTAGAGCTGAGGGAAGAGTCCTGGGGACGCCACAGATGATATCCTGGGATCAGAAGTGAAGGTAGTAGGGGGACCCTCTGTTTCCTTCTGGTGAGGAAAGAGGCTTCTCATCTGAGCACATCCCATTGGATGCAAATGTGGTGGAGTCTTTCAATCAGTGAATGGTGGGATACAGTTTTGAAAGCTGCCAAGAGATACAGGAGGATCAGAGTCGCCATTTCTCCCCGGTCGAGGAGGGCTTGGATGTCATTGGTGGCTGTGATCAGTGTGTTCTCAGTATCTGTGATTGCTGCGGAATCTGGACTGGGAGGCGTTGAGTAGCTGGTTCTGATCAAGGTGTTTCATGAGTTGTCTGTTGATAGTCTTTTCCAGAACCTTGGCCAAGAATAGGAGCAATGAGATGGGCTGGTAGTTTTTGAATTTTCAAGGGTTGGCTGAGAGCTTTTTAAGAAGTAGTTTGACTTCGGCTTGTTTACCAACTTCAGGGAAAAGTGGTGGTGGTGATTAAGGTATTGAGCAGGGTGGAGAGTTCCTGGCTGATTCTGTGACTTCGGAGGTTCAAGATGTGGTGGAGGCATGGGTATGTGGGAGCTCCTTAGTGGATGGAATTCATGATGAAGGTAGTGTCCTGGGTGAAGAGCTGGTTCCAAGTGGTCAGTAGGTGGTCTGTGTTGTTTGTGGTGAGGGTGTGTTGGTTGAGGAAGTCCATAAGTGTGGGTTGAGGGTTTGCAGTTTCTGTATATGGTTATGATCTTGTCATGGAAGAAGTCAGAGAGGTTGTCGCAGAACCTTTGTGAGGGGATGGTGTTGTTTTCGGTGGCTGCGGGGTTGAAGAGTACTTTGGTTGGAGTTGATTTCAATGCTTGTGAGTAGGGCATTCTTCTTTGTTACTCTCAGAAGGTGGAGGTTGAGGGAGGTCTTGAAGGCTGCCCTCTCAAAGGTATCCATGCTGGCGCACCATTTCCTCTCCAGTTGCTTGCTGTCGTGTTTTGCTGTTCTAAGTTCTTGAGTGTATCAGCTGGCCTGTTTGGAGCATCTTCTGCTTCTGTTGTTGTTGATAGGGGTGATGCTGTCAGCACAGTTGGTGATCCAGATGTTGAAGTTCTTGACCCCCCCCCAGGTCCAGGTTGATGGTGGCAGCTGGGTTTGAGATTTTGAGGGCATCTGTCCAACAGGTCTCTGACACTTTGCTCCAGTTTTGATGGGGGGCATTGGCCGTCTTGGGGGTGGTGGTGGGGTACCTTAAAATGCTGAAGTGGATGACAGAATAGGCGTCCATGCGAGTTGTGCAATGTGGCTGTCCTTGACGCAGTTGCTGGAGGTGAAGATTGGGTCCAAGGTGTGTCCTGAAGTGTGAGTAGAGTTGTGAATGAGTTGGGTAAGTCTGAGATTCTTCATGCTGTCGAGGGGTTTGGCGGTATCGTTGCCTTTGGGGTACTTGAGGGGGAAGTTGAGGTTGCTGAGGAAGATGTCATCGATGGAGTCCAGAGTGAGGGGTGCAACAAAGTTGGCAATGGTGTTGCAGAAGTTGGGGCGTGGTCCAGGTATGCGAGGGTTTCTTTGATGGTTGACCTGCCATCCATGTGGAGCTTTAAGTTGAGGTGTTCCTTAGTGGTGGTGATATTGTTGGTGGTGCTGGGTCACTAGATCATCTCTTTGTGGATAATGGCTATTCCTCCTCTGAGCTTGTTGAGATCATCCTGGTGGGTGATTTTGTTTCTGTCGGGTGTAGCTGTGGCAATGTCATGGGCGGATGACAGGTTGAGCCAGGTCTCCATGAGGAAGAAAATGTTTGGTGTGAGGGTGACAATGAGGTCCCACAACTCAGTGGAGTGCTTGCACATCAAGTGCGTTTTGAGCAGTAAGCAGTGAAGTTGGTGGTCTGCTGTGGTGTGGCATGGTGAGAGGTTAGCATGGCGCTCTGGGGGCATGATGGTGGGTGTGCTGGTGCAGGAGAAGGTACAGCCAGTGCAGGAAAATGATCCTACCTTTGAGTGTGATGTGGTGTGGCAGCAGTGCTAATTTAGGTGCCCGCTGTTCAGGGTGCAGAGGGCAGACGTGGTGTAGCTGCAGGGGGGTGGGAACCAGGGTTCCTGGCTCTGGGCACAGTTCAGGCACTGATGGGCGTAGATGGACTTGCCTTCAATAAGGAGATAGCAGAGGAAGGAGACACAAGAAGAGAGGAACAGGGACAGCAATAGAGGGCAGGAAGATCAAGGCAGAGGTAGGGCTGGCAGCACGAGGAAGAGATGGGTCTGGGACCTGCACATTCCGCCCGACCCTCTGGAAAATCCTCTGTATTTTGGTCAATTACATTACACACAATCTTGAGATGAGCACAATGTCCTACAACCTTAGACCCATGCTTACAAGGAGATAAACGACCTCCAAGTGAGACACCCCATATTCTTATTTATTCAACAATCTGCAATGCTTCAAAATCTTCAGCAAAATTCTGGAAATAAATGTCCACATCTTATAAATGTCCTCTTTACATGGAATTTGTCTATAGCACTGTATTGCAACTCTTTCACATGGGCACATGCCAGATATCCACTTATCAATAATCTATTGCCAACAGAAGCTTTGGTCTTACTCACAGCTTTTTGCAATATGCTTTGGCTTTAAGGCATAACCACATGTCTGCAACCCACATCAAGTGCACTTAGCCTTTATCTTGATTAACATGGAGTACTACTTTTGCCCGAATCTTTAGAGATTTGTGAACTGTGCACCATGCAACTTAAAACATACAGACCCACACTTGGCTCTAGAGCTTATGCTATTTCGATTCTATGCACCCACATATGTTCACACAGTAACTCTATGCTGCACATGACTGTGGTATTATCAGAGATGCCATTGGGATGTCATCAGTGATGTCATCAGTGAAGTCATTAATGTTGTAATTTAACATATCATGAGTCATGTAGTATGTGAGGACATAAGTGGTGCATAGTGGGGCGCAAGATATAGTTAGCTCTGTAAACTATAACTTGTGAATTTCAATGTGTTTTTGTTTTTTAAACATCAGGTTCTATCTTAATTCAAAACCTAACTATAATGCAACCTTAACCTTTGTTTTTTTCAGTGGAAAAACAATATATATATTTAAGTTGGGGGATTAAGTCCCCTTGAATCCTGAGGGTCCCCGGAGTCCAACTAGCCCACCATATACCTCCAAAAGCGCCACAGAGCTGCGTTGCAGAGAGGTGTAAAAGGGGTGTGGCCTCTCTACACGTCTCTGCAACGCAGCCCCTGGTGCATATTGGAGGTTCCTGGTGGGCTAGTTGGCCCCCAGGGACCCCCAGTATTCAAGGGAATTCGTTCCCCCTCTGCAAACGCGCCAGGGCGCGTTTGCAGAGTGGTGAAGGAAGGGGGCAGGGCCTGCGGGCCCGATCGTTTAAAAAAAAAAAAAATGTTGTCCCCTGAAGGGGGCTGTGTAGCCCCCTTCCTTTTTCCTGTTTTTATGCCCTGGGGACCCCATCCCCCAGGGCCTTACCCCTTTTTAAATTTTAATAAAAAAAAAAACGGGAAGAGGGCCGCGTGGCCCCCTTCCCTGGGCCTGTATTGGCCCCGGGAACCCCATCCCCCGGGGCATGGCCTTTTTATTTTTATTCTTTGGAGGGGGCTGCGTGGCCCCCTCCTCTGGCCATTTAAGGCCCCGGGGACCCCATCCCCGGGGCCGGCCTTTCCATTTTTTTAATTTTTTAATTTTTATTTTTTGGGGAGGGGGGCCACGTGGCCCCCTCCTAGGCCACTACTTGCCCCGGGGACCCCATCCCCCGGGCTGGCCCTCTCCGTTGGGGACTGTGGGGGTCCCCAATCCCCCACAGTCCCGCCGGCTCCCCACGTCCCTTGGGAGCCGGCATTGCTGTTCCACATGGGGAGCAGCTGACATGCTGCTCCCCATGTGGAAAAGCAATGTGCTTTGGATATTGGAAGAGAGAGCAGGTTTCCTGCTCTCTCTTCCAATATCCAAGCAGTTTGCTATGGCAGGACGGGAGCCGCGAGGCTCCGTCCTGCCATAGCAAGCTACAGTGTCCCGAGGGTAGGCACCCGGGACACTGCAGGAGCCGGCCCTGGGGGTGGCAGTCCCCAGGGCCATCAAGAGCTCCAGGAGGGGGCCGCGCGGCCCCCCTCCCTACATCAGCACAGCCCCGGGGAGGTGGTGGTCCCCGGGGCTTCGGGGTCCAAAACGGACCCCCATTTTAATTTGTTAGTGCCCCGGGGAGGTGGCGGTCCCGGGGGCATGTGGGGGCTAGAGCCCCCCACACAGGTTGTTAAATTAATTAAAAAAAGCCCCGGGGAGGTGGTGGTCCCCGGGGCTGCGGGAGGGCTCAGAGCTCTCCCGCACCATTTTTAAAAAGCCCCGGGGGGTGGCGGTCCCCGGGGCTTGGGGGGCCTTTGAGGCCCCCCACACATTAAATTATCCCCCCACCATGCCCCGGGACTTGGGCCACCCGGGGCCATTAACTATCGAGCGCGGGAGACCGCGCTTCGATTTTTTTTTGGCAGGATTCGCGCACCCTGAGCGCATCCTGCCGATTTTTTTTTTTTTGAAAAATGCTTTTTTTGCCCAGGGGTCCTTGTGGGACCCCTGAGCAGGCCTAGGGGGTTAGGGTGTTTCTACCCCTGCCCCCTTTGTGCGTTTTGCGCACTTGTTTCTTTTTTTTCTCGGCGGGATCCGCGCACCCTAAGCGCATCCCGCCGATTTAAAAAAATATATTTTTTTTCTGCCCAGGGGTCCTTGTGGGACCCCTGAGCAGACCTAGGGGGTCAGGGTGTTTCTACCCTGCTCCCCTTTTGCGCTTTGCGCACTTGTTTCTGTCCCTCGGTTCTACCAAGGGACAAAATGGCTGCCAACACTTCTTGATTTGGAGTGTTGACAGCCAATTAGCATGCAGCTCGTGATCGGGAGGGTACGCGGATCCGACGCGCCCATAGATATATATGTGATTTTAATTGTGAATTTCTCAGGAACTACTGAACGGATTTACACCATTTTAGCAAAAGGCACCAGTCTGAACCAAGGGCTACCTCTTTGCCAAATTTGGGGTAATTCCGTTCAGCAGTTCGAGCTGTAGCTGCGACTAAAGGTTCCTATGGAAAAATGAATGGGGAAAACGCGTTTTGGGACCCCCTTTTTCTCGGCCCCCGCTTGACGTATCACCCCGAGACTTTCAGGGTAGGAGCGGACCGGAGCGCCCCAACAAGTTGGAAGCTTTCGCGAAGATTCGTCAACCCGGCGCCAACGTTATTGCAAATAGAATGTCGCGGATTTCCTATGGATAATAGGTCCTAACTATAACTATCTACTGGCGACCGCCAGTAGATAATATATATATATATATATATATATATATATATATATATATATATATATATATATATATTACCTACTGGCAGTCGCCAGTAGGTAGTTATAGTTAGGACCTTGTTTCTATTCAAAAAGCGTTTTTTCTTTTGCCAATATAATTATTAATCTTAGCCTCGCACAAATGTATTTTACCATCAAATTACTATTAGTTTTAAAATAAGAAAAAATACCCCAGAAAAAGATTTTTTTAGATGTGATTCAATTTTCTTAATAGTTTATTATTTCAACTTTTTTAGTACTGTATTATTTGGATTGGCACTTGGCACTTTATTCTTGCACGGTTTGCACATGGCATATCTTTGCACAGGTTTAACAGTACTGTACTGCGCATTTGCACTATGTTGGTTATCATGAGGTTTTAGTCATGTCTTAGTTGTGTATATACATATTAATATGGTTCCATGGCAAACAGAATATAAAAAGCTACCTGTGTGATAGGAATTTCATTTTGTATAGAAGTGAGGGATACACAGCGGTTTTAGATATGTATGTTTTATAAATATATTTTTTAGCATTGCAGCAATTTATTAGTAATATATATAACAGTTGTTGTTAGGTGTGGCATTAATGCACAGAAGTGGGTCAAAGATGGAAATGACTTCATAATGACAACAACCTGTACAGTCTATTACTCTTATATCAGTTTTTTGAAACGCGATGCATATAATAGCTAAGAGCATATACCGCTGTAGCCCCAATACATTGTGATTATAAGTTCCTAAAAATTTAATCGTTTAGTATGGTATGCTTTTAAAACGTATTTGCACTAATTATAACTTTAGCTATGCTTTTTTATTGACTTTTTAATAGCCGGATGGCATTAAAAATGTTTCTTGATAATAAGTATAATCACTGCCCTGGATCCATATGCAACGCACACCAAAATAGACTGTGAGTCTTTTCTTTATGTCTCTTGGGGGTCATGTGACACTTGGAGGTGGTATATATTACGTCTATGTAACGCTGTTTCTACATGTGATCAAGGCCGTTTTTGCCGGTCGAAACGCGTAATGACTTTGTTTGTGAGCAAATAAATATAACTTACGCCAAGTACAAGTGGAGTTCGCGCCTTCTTCATCGCCGTCAGAAGGTTGAGGAAGGGAATCCTTCTTGAATATATATATATATATATATAGTTATATATAGTTATAAATGTATATATACATGCAGGAGCGGGAGAATATCGGTTCAGTTTCCCTTCTCGCAAGAGTGCTGGCAGGGAACAGAATGCAAGTCTGCTCCTAGCTGGCATCTTTTGCTATATATATTTATATATATGTATATGTATAGGTATATGTATATGAATATATATATATATATATATATATATATATATATATATATATATATTACCTACTGGCGGTCGCCAGTAAGTAGTTATAGTTAGAACCACATTTCCATAGGAAAGCATTTTTTGATGTGCTTATAACTTTGGCGTTGTTTGACGAATCTTTACGACATTTTCCAAAAAGTTCCTCTTTTCAGGTCAGCTCCTATCCTAAAAGTTTGGGGGGTATTCGTCAAGGGGGGGCTAAGAAAAAAGGGGGGTCCCAAAACGTGTTTTCTCCATGCAATTTCCAAAGGAAACTTTAGACAAGGCTACAGGTCAAACTGCTGAACGGAATTACGCCAAATTTGGCAGAGAGAAAGGTCTTGGTCCAGAAAGCACGCTTTTGTTTAAATCGGGTAAATCCGTTTGGTAGTTTTAGAGAAATATCAAATTTTCCAGATATTGATATTTAAGAATTCTGACATCTGATTGGCTGAGGCGTTACGAGCACGAGCTTGCGGCTCATTGGCTGCGAACTGTTGAAACTAGGAAGTGTTGGCAGCCATTTTGTGATTCAGTCCGTCAGCTCGCATCTCTCCCTCTAAAAGGCATCAGATCTGTAATTCTACCTCTGCGAGGCAATACTGAAAATATCCCGCAGGTCTGTCTGTGCGAGATACTCCTTTTACGCTCCCTCTCCCCACATCATCAGCTCGCGGCTATGCCTTTAGAAGCCAGTCCGTCGGCTCGCAGCTCTGTGTCTGCGAGCCATCGGCCCCGCAGCTCTACCTCTGTGAGCCACCTCGTTAGCTCGTAGCTGTGTCTGTGCTAGGAGGCCCGTCGGCCCGTTACTCTCCCTCTGCGAGTTAGCCCATCGGGTTGCAGCTCGGAGGGCTCGCAGCTGTATCTCTGCGAGCCAGCCCGTTAACTGATAGCTCTGTGTCTGCTAGCAGGCCTGTTGGTCTCCCTCTGCGAGTCAGACCACAGCTCTCCCTCTGCGAGCCGGTACGGTGCTGTGCTTTTGCGAGCCAACGGCTCGTAGGTCTCCCTCTGCAAGCTGAGCCCATGGGCCACAGCTCTTCCTCTGCGAGCCTGCCCGACGGCCCGCAGGTGACACTCTGCGAGCCGAAATTGGGAATATAAGGCGGCTCTAAAAAGAGCCCTTGTGTTTATTAGTTGGAGCTACATGTAAGTGTGAATGCACAGCCTCAGGTTAGTCAGGAAAACTCGGTTTCCCTCATCTGTGAAGTGTACGCCATCACTTCTGTAGATATCAGCCATATCAAAACGTATGTTGTTGTTGTAGATCAACCCCATTCTATGGTCTCTGAGGTATGCAGACACAGCTTTGTTGACATTCTGCCTAGATTTTTCAATCTTATGACAAAATTGGTTTGACCATTTCCACTTCTGTCTTTGGCATATATTGGAATATACAAAGACAGTTTGAGGCAAAAGTAACATCAATTGTCCAAAGGGTGTCCTTCATAAGCATTTCCAAACCTACCCCAGTCAATGTGCCTAGGTCGTTACCACCACAGTGCAAAATCATGAGATCAGGGTGTTGGAGATGCAAACAGGTTTTAACCAAAGGGAGCAATTGGTGCCACTTCAATCCTCTCTGTGCAAACCATTTAATGTGCACATTTTGTAAACCTAGGTCTAAGTCAATACGTCTCTGTTCTGCATACCTCTTGCACCAGAAAATATAGCTATGTCCTACAATCCACACTAGCATTTTGAAGGTATGGCTAGAAGATATGGATAAATGTCTGTAGCTCATGCAGTCTGTTCGTAGAATGAGAGATATGATTAAACATGGGGAACTACTTTTTTCTTACATACAAAACGTTAACCGATTGGGAGATGAAATGTATTGTGTCCTAAAAAGTAGGGTGTATATTAGTTTTGATGAAAAGCATCTTTGTGATTGGTTAATAAAAAAGCAGTTTATACGTGGAGTACATACTATAGGATGAAATTTGCTCAGCTCAACCACACCTGCTAATTGTATTTGGAAGGTGCAGTTCAAACTTGAAAGAATGGTGTACTTTTGACCTCGACGTGCCGTTAAATGTTGGAGAAAATGTTGCAAAAAAAAATATCGGTAGGTTTAAAAAAATGATGAACTTTTAACCTGCAGGTGTCGTAGAATGTTCTAGAAAGTGTTGATACAATACGCTGAACTTTTCACCTGTATGTGTCCTTACAAAAACTGTTTATATGGAAAGTTCAAAAATAACCAATAAAGAGAGGTTTTGCAATCTAAAAAAAATAAGGAACTATTCTGATTTGTTCTTTACATGTATTTATGTGTGGAGCAACAGGGAAATTGTGCCATTACTGGTTCCATTCTTGATGAAAGCGGTGCATTACATGTACTGTGTGACAAGAAAAGAATTGCATGCGTTTGTGACATTTGAGATCTGCATACCAACTACGAAGGTAAATTAGAAATTAAGAAGGTGTGTTATGTGTTTTGTAGTAGTGGTTAAGTATTTGAGACGATATTTTTAACTTTGAAAGTATTTTTTATTTCTAAATAACATAGTGTTAGTAAAGTCTGGTGTTTTATTGGTTCTAAAATATGCATAATGTGTAACTAGTTGTTAAACAAGTACTTTATATATGTTTAGGAGTTTTTCACAAAGAAAAGGTGTAAGTTGTCATATGTAAAAGACTGTGGGCCATATTCTCAAGACCAGCGATAACATTATCGCCATTCTTGTGAATATGGCCCTGTATGGTTTTGAAAATTCGATGTAGCGTTAATTTCGATTTGTATATCTATTCCGGCGAGATAAACAGAATGTCGCACGTTTGGAAATTATGCTCAGTCTGGAAATAGTGGAGAAGGGGTGACAGTAGAAAATTCATGTGTTATTAACTTAACAGAGATGGAAAAAAAAGAAGAAAGGTTATGTTCACAGTTTGTGGTCTCATTTTTTACACTGAGAGGTAGATTTCAATGTCAGTGAAGGCTGGTGTGGTACTGCAAGGCTTTGCATTTGGGTGTTCTTAGGAAATCTAAGTTGTTGGGGAGCGTTTTTTCAGAAGTCATTCTTTTACATATGTGAGAGATAAAAAATAAATGAAAAAGTTCTTTGCATATTTTCTGTACGATTTTGTTCACAGTGGTAAAGTAAATGTGATTATTAGTGATAGTAATTGTCACGGTGTGTTCCTCTGCTGAATATACGCAGGCGTATAAGTGGTCCGGGTGTTATCAGTAGTAGGCTCCGCCACCCCTTTAAGAGAGCCGCCAATTTTTTCATCCCAGTTAAAGCTGTTAATATACGTATAGTAAAGGGACGATACATAAAAAGTTTGGAATTACACCTTCATTTACTCTGTCTACCTTGCACCACCATTTTGTGCCCGCAGCAGTACTGTTTATAAAAATAATCTAATACAGCTTTTTGTATTATAAAAATAGCACTTATAGGTTTATTGGCATATTGGTAGAATTTGTACTATATAAAGAATGTTGCAATCAGTTTCAATGGTATAGAAATGCACTGTATTATGTTGGAAATATTACATATGCATAGGTTGTGATGTCATTTTTTTACTGTAAGGTACATTTGAGTATAAGTGAAAACAGGTGATATACTGCGAACCCGTTCAGAATGTGCACAGATTACATAGAGAGTAAATGGACAAAGTAAACGTGCACGTTGCTTTGTGTATGTATGCATGGTTTGAATCATTTGATGATACTTTAAGACATAATGTAAACACTATTTCTGCTTTACAATTGGGTAGAGTGCACAGTGTTAGTAGTTAGTGACTAGATGCTGGTAAAGGGATTATTTATTGCTCGTTCGTACGAAATAAAGGTGGAGAGGGGCGTTTCTTTACAAGAGATATTTTATAAATGTGTGAGAGATAAAAAACAATTAAAAATGTTCTTTGTAAATTTTCTGCACAATTTTTTCACACTAGTAAACTAACTGTGATTATAAGTGATGAAAATTGTTAGGGTGTGTCTCTGTGCTGAATATACGCAGGACTTTAAGTGGGCTGGGTCTTACCGATGCTGAACACTGCTACCCCTTTTAGACACCCGCATTTTTCTTCATCCCACTTAAAACCCTCAATATACGTATATTAAAGGAACGATACAATAAAAGTTTAGGGATTACACCTCCGTTTCCTCTCCTCATGTGTCACCCCCATTTTGTGCACCAAACAGTAGTGTTGATAAAAATTAAGTAAGAGAGCTTTATCTAGTATGAAAATAGCACTTATACTTTTATTAGCATGTTCATGGGATCTGTAGTGTAAAGAGAAGGTCGTAATCAGTTTCAATGGTACAAAAGTGACGTGACATATGTTTGAAAGATTAAATGGTTTTAGGAGTAAGGTATAGAGGTAACAAATAAGCAGTATAGTTTGTTATGTTTAAACGAGTATGTAGTTTTGTAAATCAGATACGGCGTTGATTTGTGCAGCACACAGTACACCCACAATGACCCTGGAACATGTCCCTGAATGCCTTGGCACACTGCAGCACACATCCAAACGCCAAGTAGGCCCCCATCCACAATGTGCACAGAGTGCCCCCCCCTATCACCAATATCACAACCTACTCTTGCACATATGCTGAATCCAGCAATCCAGCAGATCCGTGACCCACACTGACTATGCAAGTAACACTGCATGTCGGATAGCATAGCAGCTGCGCAAACAAAATTACATGGCCCACGAAGCGACATGGACGGAGCCAAGTGCGGATCACATCCTCAAAGGAACAGGTCACACTCCGACGTGTCCGCGTGCAACCACAACCCATGCCTTACAATACACGCAGCAGACCAACAATGCACCAGGCCACAAAATCAGTCCGCTAGCACACATCACCCAAGTCAAAAGCAAAACAGGCCCCGAAAAGCACACAATACAAAGGCACCCCGTCTCAAGGGGAGAAGGCTACACGAAATCAGAGCTGCAGGGGCAACTCCCCCACAATGCAGCCCACACACATAGCAATCACAGAACATCAGCAATGAAGGCAATGTGGTACAAAACTCCCCTCATACGGGTTCTGTGTCCGGTGTGTGTGGCGGGGTGATGGCTGCATGGCGGTGTGCCCCTGACACATCAGACTGCGTAGGTGATGGGGCTGCATCAGATGTCGTCCAGCACCTATGCAAAAACAATGCCTGGCTCACAGAGGCGGAGCTTGCCAAAGGGATACACCCCCATTGTACATGCAACAGTCAGTTCTTCCCTGTGTTGGGACGAGGCTCATTGTGGCACACGAATGGACAATCTTTACAACACACCTCACAGTTAGACACCAGTGGAGTGGCATAGGCTTTATTGGCATGTGCGTGTCAGTACGGACGAGGCAACGGCCACAACAGGCACGGATATGCTTAAGACACTTAGACGCAGCATGGGTACATGTCGAGGTTCAGATGATGTTGGGGCTGAAATGGACAAAATTCATCACATATGGCAACGCTCACAGCCCACCTTGCCTTGCTGGACGAGTCATGTGTTGTTTGGCATCTGCACAGTGACCCGTGTGAGGGGGTACAACTCACTGTACGTGGGGTCTGCATGGTGCTCTGCCTCCGGGGTGCGGCAATTGTCTGCTCTGCCGACAGTGATCAGGTGTGAGGGTCCGACAGGTTCACATGTCGTGCTACATCGCCATGTGTGTGCTCTCACCCAGCAGTGTGTCCAAATTGGCAACGTTGCCAAACGACGCTGTGTTGCTCGGACCATGGACCTGCGTCGCCTTGGACAGGTGTGTGTGCACACACGTTATTCCACGCACATGCATCCTGTTTTGGTGGGATATGTGAGCAATCCCCACTGTGCAACAAGTTGTTGGGCCGTGTGCTGTGGGTGGCAATAGGATGTGGCTGCAGGTACGTAGTTACTCGTCCATGAATGCCCGTGCAGCTTCATGTGCAATGTGTTCCAATAGTACGTTGTTGTCGTGTTCAAGGAACACCAGGGTGAGCCAATCCATTAGGTGGTCTGGGCAGGTGTGCTCAGCCCACGCTGTCTCACCGATCCGCAACACAGCCCAATAGGGGAGCGCCTCGATGTGGTCACTGCAGACGAGAAATTGTGCAATCTCCCATGCACAACTACCAATACATACGCAGTATGTCAAGGCATCCCCTGCAGGGTGGTCTCTGTTACACTCCTGTTCGTGATCCTACAGGGGGCGCAGACACAAGTCATAGTCCAATTCATCAACAGTTGTGTTGGATAGGCAGACATCCATGGGACACTCGAATGTGCATGTTCGGCAGTGGAACCAGGGCTGGACGCAGGTGATGTGGACAATGCGGAAGCTGAGCCTGTAACTGATCCGCAGCACTGCCAGTGGCAGTGCGTCCAGTAAATGCAGCATACGTGCACGGTACTGTTCCACGTGACGGGTGTTGTGCATGTGCCCGGTATGGCCTTCCATTGTGTTGGTGCGTCTTGTGAACAGGCACTCTTCTGGACTGCGGCTGTTGTGTGAAGGATATGCCACAGCTCTGAGCAATGATTTGAATGTGTGTGCAACGTTGTGGGACATGGGTTGCTGTTTCCGTGGGTGTCAAGGGCATCCAATGCGGGGGTACCACAGGCAGGGGCTTCTATGTGTGGGCTGTGGATAAGTCGGATGGTTTATTTGCGGAATGCGTGGTGTGGGAGTCGTCCTCATCTGCCATTGTATCTCTATCAGGGTGTTCCAGGCGCGTTCGGGACCAAGGTCAGAGGTGCAGGTGTCCTCCCGGCTTCTGCATTGGGACAATGGTGCTTTCATCCCTGATGTTTGTCTCACTACTACTTTCGTTTTGGGAATGTGATGTGGCTTTGGCGCTGATATTGGGACACGGCCTTGGGCTCATGGTGTACGGATGGCGATGCACACACATATGTTGGCATGTGGAGCCAGGTGCCCGTGCGGTTTTACGCTGCTTGTGCTATCTCACTCCATCTCTCTCCCTCGCTCTCTCCCTCTCTTTCCTTTGTTGCGCGCATGGCACACCTTCTTCTCTTGGATTTGGTCTACCGGGCTGTGTGCTACGGATTGTCCAGTGGGAGCAGCTAGGCCTCATCCTAGGGGTTGTTTCTGCTTTTGTTTGTCTGGGGTTTAGTGTTGGTGGTTGCATTGCTGTATGACTGATTCTCCATTTTCTGGTCACGCATGTATGTTTATTTTGCTGCTTGTGCGACATAAGGCAAGATGTTTGTTTTGCGATTCGTGGTGTTGGTGTGCAATTTCTTAGTCCGGGGTTGTGGGTGGTGCCGGGGGGGGGTGTTCCGGGTGTGGGATGGGGTCCTGGGGTGTTGGCGGTGGGTGTTGTGGCCCTGTTGGGTGTCCGGGACGCATGATGAGTTGCTCCATGGCATCTGTTGCCCTTCAGATGTGGCCCTCAGCTGTGCTCCCTTTTGTGGTGCTGGCTGCCGTCCAACTTTACACCAGGTCAGAGCAGGTGTAAATTTCCTGGTGCTAACGCGCCTTATCGCTGGTTTTGTGTTTTTATCGTGGATGTGGCTGGTCGTTGTGAATGTTGAGGTGTGCTGTTGTCTCGGCTTTTGTCACGGGAATGCCTACTCTGCATCTCATTAGTGATATTTGCGAGGGTCCTCTGTGGTGATGTTTTTTGAGGCTGCTATCGCGGGTATACTGGTGCTGTGGGCTGTTAGCACTGGCTTGTGAATGGGGGGGTAAATTTATCACAAGTTTGGCTGCGATATTGTGCGGTTAATTCGGCGATGGCTCCTTGTGAATATGTCCCTTAATCTTTCCCCCATCTCCATCTCCATGTCGGTGGTTTTTGTTGCTGTCTAACAGTTGATCTGTACTTGTTTATGTACATCCACAATGAAATATAAGCCTGTACCATATTTTTGCTAATATGGTGCAGTGTTATGCTTGCTAAGTTGCCGATAGAAGTGTTAAACTAATAAGGGTAACGTTTACATGTGCCATTTAGTTGAGAATATCACTCTAAGTATACAGATAACAATTATACAAAATAGTATCTACAAAGTTATGTGTAGTGAGTTGCAGAGGAAGTGGCGTGGGACGGTGGGGTGCATGGGACGGGGGGTGGGGCGGGGGGGCGAGGGGAAAAGTAGGAGGTAGTGGAGTCACATATAAAATGGGAAGGTGAATCTAAATAATTCAATAAATACGTGCTGTATGTCGGATGACACTACCTGCCACCCTACTGTTCCCTTGTTCTGCTCCAGTACCATGCAGCATTTCCTCTGCAAGCCGCCACTGGAACTTACTTATATAATTGTATGTGATTATTTTGACATATTGAACAGATATAACAAATAATTGAAACTTTTTTTTCATTCGCAGAAAATTATTTTGTTTGGATTAAAAATTGAAAATGCCTAGAAGAACTGAAAAAAAAGGAAAAACAAAAAGGCAATCTACTTAAAGAAAAGTCAAAAATATGGATTAGAAGAAAATGAAAGTACTACAAAAATAGTTTCTTCTGGTAAAAACACTAGACAATTTCTCAAAAAAGTACTACGAACATTTAATGAAAATAACATCACACAAACGAAAAATAAAAAAATTTCAAGTAAGGAGAAGCAGACTTCGACTTCAAATTGCAAGAAAAAAAAACATGATAAGGAAAGAGTATTTGTTACCCGTAGACAAAAACAATTTCAAGAAATTCGTCAAAGAGTTTTTCGAAATAGAGTAATTCAGAATTTAATAAAAGGATGCCGCAAATATAAAAAGAAAGTGCTGCAATTGAAACAGAAACAGCGTGTTGAAAGCATAGTGGATACTGCTTTTAAGTTAAAACAAAAAATATTTATTTTCATTTTGAAGAGGATGAAAGTGTTGGATAAAACAATGAAGATTCTGAAAGACAAAAGTAAAAAAAAAGACGTGTGAACAGAAGCAACTTTTGTAAAATCTTCAGTGGAAAATGGAAACATACATCTAATAGTGAACCTTTTTTTAATGAAGAGAGTTACTTCCAAGAAAATAGTTTACCATTTGCAGTTGATACTGGAGGTCGTTGCTACGAAGTTCAGAATGGTTGTCCTGTTGCAAAAGAGGAAATGGTTACTATTAGTGCAGAACAGTTAATAGCTGAAGAAGTGCAAGGGAAACGCACACAAGCTCCTGTGTATAAGTGGGGTTGTAGCAGTATTTGTAGTATTCGACAGGAATCTATTGATATAATGCGAAATTTGTTACGAGAATATACACAGAAAAGTGTAAAACAGAAGATTAGGTTGTTACAAACACTAGATCCTTGTAATGTAAGAAAATATACTGAGAAACATGGGCATTCTCTGGCTTGTCTTTCAAGAAAAGTGTGTAAAAGTGTTTTTCATCACTTAAGGATGTTAGCAGTACACCATTCAGAAATGCGGAAGTTTGTAAGGAAACTGTACTATGTAAAAAGTCCTGCATTATGTTTAGGTGAACTGAATACAGCTCTTTTACACGGTTCTTTATCAGATGTACAAAAAAAGTGTGATGATATTCAGTTCCGATATTTTGGTTCAGAAGAGCAGTGTATAGAAAGTGAAAGTTTGACAATTACAGATGTTGAAGAAGATGGGAAAGTGATTATGATTGATCAGTTTGAAGAAGAAATTGGAAAGTTTAACATAGTGTGCTCTGAAATTCCAAACTATGTTTGTGTTTGTTGTCGACGTACTAATTATAAAACTCAAACTAGGAATGTTGATTTGTATTTGAAATCTGAAAAGAAGAATAATGATAAATGGAAAGAATTTGCAACTTACTTGTTAGTGGAAGGTCAATTTGAGTTAGGCAGTGATCAACGTATTTGTAAATATTGTTATAACAAATTAGAAGAGAACAAAATGCCCGCTAGAGCAGTACATAATAAGTTAGAATTAGTAGCTATTCCGGAGGAACTGGCAGATTTGAATACATATGAGTCAGTTCTAATTCAATCTGTTCATCCATTTCAAACTATAATTCGCATGGAGCCTAAAACAGGTAAACTGCCACCAACAGACTTACAAAGAGGGCTGAAAGGAAGAGTAGTGTACTTACCTTTGGATTTTAAGAAAAATATTGAAATTGTTGGTGGAGACAAAGATGAAAATGAAGCAGTAGTCATTCTAGTAAATGGAGTACCAACAAAGAGTCGGAAAATATGGCAAGAATTTGTGGATGTTAAAAAACTTCAAAAGGCTACGTTATATCTTGTGGAGAATAATATTTATTATAAAAGTGTAAATGTGGAAGAACAGGTAATAAGTTTGGAAGATGAATCTGAAATTTCAAGTGGTCAAATAGAGAAAGTGGACAAGTCAAGGAGTGAAGAGATTTATGAACATTACACAATATGTCCTCTACATTCAAAAGAAGTAATAGGAAACAGTATTGAGTTATTTCAAATGAAAAAAGCAAAGGGAACTCCAATGAGTGTATGGGAGAAAAGCTTAGAAGCTCGTTCTTTTCCACAGCTGTTTCCTACTGGAGAAGGTGGACGATATGATGACCGACCTGTACGTATTCCAGCTTCAGAATATCGCTCAACAAGATTATACTCTGAAGATCCTAGATTCCGGCAGTGTATACCATATATATTTCACCTTTTGTTTGAAAGTGATCTGTCTTCTCTGTCCTATGCAGTGAACCACATACTGAAAACTGGAGTTCATCAATCACTTCTTTCAGCGAAAGAATTTGTGGAGAAAGTTCAACAAACAGATGAAAATTTAGAAGCACAGTTAATTAATTTGATGGCATGTCAACGAGGAACAAATGAGTATTGGTATCGTCGTCATGGAGAACTGAAGTGTATGTTACGGAACTTAGGTACACCAACATGGTTTGTGACACTTAGCTGTGCAGAGTATGCATGGGAAGATTTGCTTGAATTTCTACGAGAAGCAAATTCCAATATAAAGAATGTTGAAATGAAGACACCTGGAGAACTGTGTTCTTTGGATCCTGTAAATGTGTGCAGATATTTTAATCATAGGTTTCAAGCTATGATGTCTTTCATCTGCAATAAAAAGAATCCACCTCTTGGAGAAGTTACCGATTTCTTTTGGAGAAAGGAGTACCAAGCGAGAGGTGCTCCTCATATACATATGCTATTGTGGATCAAGGATGCACCTAAATTTGGAACTGATTCAGATGAAATAGTATTGTCTTTCATTGAACAGTATGTGACATGTGAGATTCCAAGAGAAGGAGGAGATAGAAGCTTGAGACAGCAAGTTTTACGTTTCCAAAGTCACCGTTGTGGAAAGTACTGCCGACGAAAATACAAGTCTAAAGGAAAATTTTATACCAAGTGTCGGTTTGGATTTCCACGTCCAGTAATTTCTAAAGGAAGAGTAAATTCTTTTTTTCTTCTGTAAGGCACACAATAACTCGCAAATCTCCAAAGAATACCTACAACTTGAAAAGAACAGAACTGTCAAAGTATATTAATGACTACAATCCGGTTATTTTAAAAATGTGGAATGCAAATATGGACATCCAGTATGTTGCAGACAACTCAATTGCTGTTGCACGCTACGTTACATCATATATAACGAAATCAGAAAAAACCGAGATGAAACAAATGTGGGAAGAAATTGCACAAGAGAAAAGCCTTAGCAAAAAATTGTACAGCTTTACTTTGAAAATGCTTTCCCACAGAGAAATTGGATCGTATGAATGTTCAGACCGCTTGTCCTCTTCAAGTTTATATTCAAAATCACGAGGGATCATTTGGGTAAGTTTAGGTCTTGCCTGCTCACGAAATAGAGTGTTGAAATCATTAGAAGAAATTGAATACTTAGCAGCAAATGAACCAGACAGTACAGAAATTCTTAAAACTAATATGTTGGATACATACTATCCGAAAAGGAGTCGACATCTGGAACAGCTATGTCTGTATGAAGTACTTCAACATTACAGCTTCAAAAGAAATGTTAAACAGAATTTAAAACAAGGAAAATATGCAGTACTTGGATGTCATGGATGTTTAGTAAAACACACAAAAGGTAACCTTATCAACCACAAGAAACTCAGTTGTGAAACTCCAGACAAGCGAGAATTTTACTATTTAGCACTTCTCCAACTGTTCAAACCATGGCGTACCGAAAGTGAATTACTTGGAGATTTCGACTGCTACGAAGATTCTTTTAATGCATGTAAAGATAGCATTGCATGTTCAATTTTCCCTACATATTTAAAAATGTTGAATGATGAAGTTGAACAGGAAAAGACTATTACAGCTGAAGTTGCAAATGAAAGTTCTCAAGATAGTCAAAGTTCTGGTCCATGTAGTCAAGATCCACTTGGACAACCAATAGTGGAAAATGAAGCAGCGATTGCTATGTATGAAGTGGAAATTGCAATGCAACAAGCACAAGAGGAGAATATTACATTGGAAAAGTTAGAAGAACAAGTAAATATTGAACAGAAAGAAATATATGTACAAGTGAGAGAACAGATAGAACATGGTTTGTTGCATGAAAAAAAGAATGTGTATGTTCATCATTTAAACCTATTCTGATGTACATCAGTGGTCAAGCTGGAACGGGTAAAAGTTTTTTAATTAAAGTTTTGACCAGTTATCTTAAAAAAACTACTGGTTCACATTTATCTTGTGTAGTAACAGCTCCAACTGGATTAGCTGCGCACAATGTTAAAGGAATTACTTTGCATAGATTACTAATGTTACCAGTTGAGCATGATAATAAATTAGAATATCAGAAGTTGTCTGGAGAAGCTTCTTATGAAGTGTCAAGAGTGCTGAAGAAGATGAAACTTTTAATTATTGATGAGGTGAGCATGGTCTCAAACTTAATGCTTGCTTTCGTGCATTTAAGAATGCAACAGGTATTAAAAACAGATTACGACGTTCTCTTTGGAGGAAAACATTTAATTGTATTTGGAGATCTGCTACAACTAACTCCTGTAAAAGGAGAACCAGTCTTTAAAACTCTTCTACATGAAGACACTAGGAAATCTTTGGGAAGTATTGGAAATGTGAATCTCTGGGTAAATTTTGAATATAAAGAACTCACTCAGAATATGCGACAAGCAAGTGATGAAGATTATGGAAATATTCTGAAAGATGTAAGAATTGGTGTTCTAAGCAAACATGGTAAACAAGCTTTACAAAGTCGTCTACTAAAGAACTTGTTTACAACTGAAAACACACCAGCAGGAGTACTGTACAAGAACATTGCAGAAAAAAAGTCAATACTTTGCTTAATGCCTACACTGGAAGAGTGTTATACATTTAATCAAGAGCTTCTGAAATTGGAAAATCAAGAAATAGTTCACATTGAAGCTATTGATAAAATCGAGCATCAAGGAATAACAATTCTTCTTTCAAATAAACTACAGACTAAATTGGATTCTTTGGAAAAGTCTGTATCAAAAACTGCTGGCTTAGAATTTTTTTAGATGTATGTATAAACTGTCGGGTAATTTTGAGGCGTAATTTGAATATAGAACAAGGTTTAGTGAATGGAGCAATAGGGAAAGTTGTTGAATTTGTAAAATATCAAAACAGAAATGCAATTGAATTCTTGAAAATTAAATTTGATCAGATTGCAGAGGTGAAACAAATTGGGCGTTGTGCTGTACGTTTTTGCTGGTAAAAGACTTGTATGTTCGTAGAAAACAGTTTCCTTTCTGTTTAGCATATGCAATAACCATTCATAAATGTCAAGGTTTAAGTGTAGATAATGCTTTAGTAAATGTTGGAAGAACTGTGTTTAAAGAGGGAATGGCATACGTTGCATTATCTCGAGTTAGAACATTGTCTGGTTTGTATTTAATTGATTTCGATGAAAACAAGGTTAGTGCTGATGTAAATTGTGTAAGAGAATATAATCGTTTAAGAAGACTTTATGCACCAACTTTAGGTGAATATCCTATTTATGAAAAACGTGCTGTGTGTTCAAAACGCAAACATGTTGATGAATCAAGTGTGGTTGAAAAGCAGAAAAAAATTCAAGAGAAAAGAAAAGATGCAAAGAAACAGAAAATAGAAACAAGTGATGATGTTGTGGGATACCAATTAGAAAATGCTTCTGGTGTCAACTGCTATGGTAATGTTATTCTAAACGTTATATTTTATCTAGAAGATCTGTATGGTGAAATTATGGAAAGTCAGGAAAAAAGATTATGTTCTGCACTTTATACTTTATTTGAACAATTGAGAACTGACAGAAGTAAGATCCATACTGCTTCTGGTATTCGACAACTCTTGGATACATGTACTGGATGTTTAACGTTCAGTCCTAATATACAACAAGATGCACAAGAGTTTCTGATGGTTATGCTTGGAGTATTAGAAGATGAAGGAATCCAGATTGAGAGTTTATTTGGACTCAGTTACAAATGGGATCACAAATGTGAACAGTGTTCAATAACTTCTAGTACTATAGTTGACAGAGAACGATTTCTATATTTAACAATACCTGACTGCAAATCTGTACCTTTTCCGAAATTAGTAAAAGAAGCAAATCATGATATGAAATGTTCTCGTTGTCAATCAGAAATGTTATCTACATTATGCCTAGAAAGATATGGAAAATATGTAATTTTAATGCTACAACGCTGTAGACCAAATGGAAGAAAAGTGGAAACAAAAATAATTTTTTTGTTGCTAGTCAAGTATCTATTTCTGGAAGAACATTCGCAACACTGGCTATTGTTTTCCATGCTGGAGCTACTACCACATGTGGACATTATACTGTATATTTAAAATGTAATAATGGTTGGAGTCACTGCAACGATACACACTTGGAAATAAAATCGAGATTGCCTTATGAATTACCCAACTCATACTTGATATTTCTTAAGCAAAAATTTTAGATACATTATTCGGCCTAGAGGGAAAATGGGAAGATGCTTTAAGGAATTTATACTGGATGATTTCGGAAAAAAATTCTACACATTATTTGGCCTTGGGGAAAAATGTGAACAGAAACTACAGAGTAAAGGTAAGATTTAAAAATTGGAAATAGTATTGAATGTGTTATTTGTGTTGATTTCGTATTGTGGTTGCAAGAATTAGTCATTTGGTTTTTTTCAACAATCTAGTTGATTGTTTTTTTTCCCAGCTGTTTATGATGATACTCACTGACATCACTGTGAATAGTGAAGTTAAGTAGAATCTGAAAACAGCAGAAAAAGGGACAAAAATATGTTTTCAAAATGTTAAATTATGTTGTATTATTTGATAAGTAACACTGTAATTTCTGAAATATATTACATTACACAACAGTTTTACAGTTTATTTTCTTTTCTGTAGTGGAAAAGTTAGAAAAAACAGTACTAATGACAAATAGCAGAATAGTAGTTTAATATTTAAAAAACCTTAGAAATTCACTGAAAAAAACCATAGGTTTTACAGACGTTATAGTTAGAAATTAGCATTTAAAAAACCTTAGAAATTCACTGAAAAAACCATAGGTTTTACAGACGTTATAGTTAGAAATTAGCATTTAAAAAACCTTAGAAATTCACTGAAAAAACCATAGGTTTTACAGACGTTATAGTTAGAAATTAGCATTTAAAAAACCTTAGAAATTCACTGAAAAAACCATAGGTTTTACAGACGTTATAGTTAGAAATTAGCATTTAAAAAACCTTTGAAATTCACTGAAAAAACCATAGGTTTCAGGGACGTTATAGTTAGTTGGACATTTCACTCATACAAAACCATAGAAATTCCACCGTTATAGTTAGTTCAGCTAACTATAACTCGCGCCCCGCAATGCACTGCTGATGACGTCACATATTACATCATTCATGACATGGTCAGTGACATCACTGATGACATCACTCATCCAATGACATCACTGATGACATCATCCACGTGAAAATCTGATGCACCTCCTCACACCTGAATATAACCTTTGATACACCCACTCTAAAATACAGACTACCAATTTTGAAAAAATAGACACATCAATACCAGTTACTAAATACGCACTGACTGGTTCCTAGGTCTACACACACATCCACTCATTCACCCATACAGTCACTCATACATGTAGTCACACATCAATACAACACTATCATATGCACTCATACACCTATACAGACACTCACACACTGCCACATATCCAGAGTTACTCACACAGCTAGTCAGTCATGCAAAGAATCAATCATACTTCCATTTACTAACCTATACAGTTATACAGACACCAGCTCACTTATTCATACAGATACTAACACATAATTACTCTGTTATAGAATCACTGATACAAATACATACTCATCCATGCAGCCACTCTCACAATTACTGACTCTCACATAACGTTATTTATATACACCATCACTCACATATACTGCCTTTTACATATGTAGTTAATTGCACATGTACCACTGAAACATCCATTCACTCACCAACACACCCATACACACACTCACCCACCCATACAGCTGTTTCCACATGCACTCTTGAAGCTATACGCCCAGTGAATCAACCACTCACACATCTATGCACAGAGTCACACATCTCCCACCCACACACACATACACACTAAGGCAGCCATACAAATACTCAGGCAAGCAATCGATAAGTCATATAGACACTCATGCAGCTACTCACCAACCCATGCAGCAGCTTACACAACAACAGACAGACTGATACAGACTTTCACACAGTTTAGTCACTAACCTATGCATTCAGTAAGACACATTTAATCACTCACTTATACAGTCAGTCACGTACCTAGTAAATCCTCCATACAGACACTTATACAACCACTCATTCTTCAATACTGCTTGGCATATATATAAAACAAATTTAAATTTTACAGAAACACACAGTCACTGGATGATGTCATCAGTGATGTCATTTGAGATGTCATCAGTGATGTCATCAGTGATGTCACTGACCATGTCATGAATGATGTAATATGTGATGTCATCAGCAGTGCATTGCGGTGGCGCGAGTTATAGTTAGCTGAACTAACTATAACAGTGGAATTTCTATAGTTTTGTATGAGTGAAATGTCCAACTAACTATAACGTCCCTGAAACCTATGGTTTTTTCAGTGAATTTCAAAGGTTTTTTAAATGCTAATTTCTAACTATAACGTCTGTAAAACCTATGGTTTTTTCAGTGAATATATATATATCCATACGAAAGTGCTCCCACTTGAAGATACCACACACAGGCGTGAATTCATCCTTTTTTATTCAGCAAGACTGCAGAGTGCGAGGCATTGAGATTACAGCATGCAATTTCACCGAAAGTATCGCCACACGCGTTACGGGCACTCCAGCCCTTGATCACTGGCTTTTGGCTACAGGCAAACAGGAAGCAAACAGTGATGCCGCACTCGCAGCGAGTTGATAAGCACCTTCTTTTGGAATATATAGCGGCCTGCTCTGGATGCCAGGGCGCCCCACCGTTGACGGTACGGGTCCAGCGCCTGTGAAGCTAAGGCGTAGTTGGAACAGCGTGCCGAGTTGTATGGACACAAAAGATGCAGGACAGCAACTTGGTGAGTTTGCGGCAACCCACTGTGGTATCTAATTTTGAAAATTGAGGAGAAAACATTTCGGCACCCATTTGGGACAAAACAACAGTGAACTCAATAAACCACAATGCGCGCGGGGCATACGCCCACTGGGGCGGGACTTAATAGCTCATCGCGAGTGCGATGCCATTTTTGCTGCTTCTCTCCTGCAAGCCAAGCCAGAGACCAAGGGCTGATGAAAGCCCGAAACACGTATGGCATGATTGGCGATATTTGAGCTGTAACTACGAAGCTGTATGCCTTGCAGTCCTGCAATAAAGTGGATAATTTCACGCTGTGTGTGGAACCCTCAAGTGTGTGAGCACCTTCGTTTGGAATATATAGCGGCCTGCTCTGGCCGCGAGGGCGCCCCACCGTTGACGGTACGGGTCCAGTGCCTGTGAAGCTAAGGCGCTGTGTGAACAGCGTGCCGAGTTGTATGGACACAAAAGATGCAGGACAGCAACTTGGTGAGTTTGCGGCAACGCACTGTGGTATCTAATTTTGAAAATTGAGGAGAAAACATTTCGGCACACATTTGGGACAAAACAACAGTGAACTCAATAAACCACAATGCACGCGGTGCATACGCCCACTGGGGCGGGACTTAAAAGCTCATCGCGAGTGCGATGCCATTTTTACTGCTTCTCTCCTGCAAGCCAAGCCAGAGACCAAGGGCTGACGAAAACCCGAAACGCGTATGGCATTGTTGGCGATATTTGAGCTGTAACTACGAAGCTGTATGCCTTGCAGTCCTGCAATAAAGTGGATAATTTCACGCTGTGTGTGGCACCCTCAAGTGTGTGAGCACCTTCGTTTGGAATATATAGCGGCCTGCTCTGGCCGCGAGGGCGCACCACCGTTGATGGTATGGTCCAGCACCTGTGAAGCTAAGGCGCAGTTGGAACAGCGTGCCGAGTTGTATGGACACAAAAGATGCAGAACAGCAACTTGGTGAGTTTGCGGCAACCCACTGTGGTATCTAATTTTGAAAATTGAGGAGAAAAAATGTCGGCACCCATTTGGGACAAAACAACAGTGAACTCAATAAACCACAATGCACGCGGTGCATACGCCCACTGGGGCGGGACTTAAAAGCTCATTGCGAGTGCGATGCCATTTTTGCTGCTTCTCTCCTGCAAGCCAAGCCAGAGACCAAGGGCTGATGAAAGCCCGAAACGCGTATGACATGATTGGCGATATTTGAGCCGTAACTACGAAGCTGTATGCCTTGCAGTCCTGCAATAAAGTGGATAATTTCACGCTGTGTGTGGCACCCTCAAGTGTGAGAGCACCTTCGTTTGGAATATATATATATATATTTATATATATATATATACACACACACACACACACACACACACGCACACCCACCCACACACACACACACACACAGAAACTCTCCATTTGATAAATAAACAAACAGGCTTTTAAAATTGCCAGACCTATTGACATAAAATTATTGCTTTTATATGCATTTATTAGGGTGTGCCTGAGGTTATGTCTTTCCACCATAACCAATGATAATCTGCTACTGATATTGTGTCCATTTCAATATTTTCTGCTTAGTTGTTATTAGACCAGCTGTGTGCATGCAACATTGTAATAAAGAAAGACAGGAATAATTGATGGTGAATAACTTTTAAATTACTAGTAATTTCAAAATTATAATTTGTGGTACAAATAGTTTCTCTTTGTAAACCATTCTGTTGTAATCACCTCCTTCCAGGTACCTAAAGCTGACAACAACAAGTTACAATCTGAGACATCAGATGTGACCTTGAGGATTTCTTCATTGAACATATGGGCGTTCAAGGCACAATACCTTGCCATCTCATTGGTGTATTGATTGCCAACTGTAACTTAATCAGTACCTTGTTGATGAGAAACACATTTCACAATAGCAATTTGGGCAGACAGCTGTTGGGGCTGCAAAAAGCTCCTAACGCACTCTCCATTTCTGATAGGATAACCAGAGGACATTATGAACCCACGCTGTGACCACAATTGCCCGAAGTCATGTACGACTCCAAAGCCATATTGACTATCAGTGTAAATTGCAACTCTGAGCTGTTTTGAAAGGGTGCATGCTCGTGTCAGAGCTATGCTCTGCATCTTGCGCAGAAAACACTTCTTGTAACCAGGACGCTTCCACAAAACCTCCAACCATGCACACAGCATAAGCAGCTTTGAGATTTCCTTCATTGTGTCTCAAGCGTGAACCATCAACAAACAACACATGATCAGATTCAGGAAATGGCTCATCAGAGATATCCAGATGCAGCTTTGTACACAACTCAGTCAGATCCAAACAATCATGTTCAACCTCATCAGTCATGATCTCATTTCCAGGCAATGGCATCAGACTGGCATGGTTCAACACCATACATTGCTTCAAAGTCACATTCTCTGCAACCAACAAAATTTGTTCGTATTTAGTCAAACGACTTTTGGTCAATTACTGTGTTTGTATAGGAGTCAACAGTATCTCAAATGAATAGGGCACAAATACTGTCAATGCGTGACCCATGGCAACACGCTCACAGTGCTCAAGACTCACACACGTAGATCGAACTCATTTCAAACATCTGGGCAGAGGAGCTGCAACAGGAACAAGTGTCACCAAAAAATAGGCGATAGGCCTGCAATTACTTCCATGCATTTGTATCAACACTGAAAAAGCGCAGCCTTCCCTTTCACAACAAAACAACACAAAGCACATATTATAATCAGGCAGTCCCAAAGATGGTGCCCTGCAAAGGCATGCTCGCAGCTCTGTGAAGGCAATCATGCAACTGGCATCCCAGGTTACTAGATCAGACACTTCTTTATGTGTCAACCTCTGGAGAGGCTTTGCAGTCAAATAAAAATTGGGAACCCACTGTCTGCAGTAGCCCACCATTCCTAGGAACATACAAACTTCCTTTTGAGTAGTCAGAGGATTCATATTTAGACTCTCTGAGATTCTTTCCTGTGACACTTTCCTCGCTCCCTTCTCCATGTGATGTCCTAAGTACAGGACTTCCGTTTTGCAAAACTGTATCTTAGTCGGGGAAACTTTATGTCTATTCTCTGCTAGATGATTCAATAATGCAATTGTATCAACTTCCTTCGTAGTTGATGCCACCAGTAAGTCATCAATATATTGGACTAGCACTGAATGATTTTGCACTATCAAGGACTCAAGGTTCTTTTTGAGTATCTGATTAAAGATTGAGGGGCTTTCCGTATATCCCTGTGGGACTCTGCAACATGCCAAAACATGACTGCCAAATTGGAAAGCAAACAAAAATTGGCTGTCTTCATGCAGTGGGATTGAGAAGAAGGCCTGGCAAAGATCAAAGACTGAAAACCATTCAGCTTCGCATGGAATTTTAGGTAAAGTCACAGCTGGATTCAGTACCACAGGGCAACATGGAAAGACAGTGGAGTTGATCCGGCGTAGATCATGTACAATGTTATATTTGCCATTTGGCTTCTGCAAGCCCATAATGGGAGAGATACATGGACTGCCCATTATCCCCTTGCTCAATCATTGAGTCGAACACAGGCAATAGTTTCTGGAGACAAATTGTATTGGGGAATTCTTGGAAATTCTGCATTTGGTTTGACTGTAACTCGGACTGGGTCAACACCTTTAATTAGTCCAATGTCTTTAACTGTAAAGTCCCAAACTTCAGGAAGCACCGCATGTCTCATTTTAACGAGCAAATACTCACTCGTCAGGTGAGGATAAATCCCCACATCTGATTTTTGTCAAGCATGTTTAAAAACAACATCCCCATCATTTGTGCTAAATTCAATTTCTCTGGGTGTGCGAAAAATCGAACAATTTAGTTTGAATAGTAGATCACGTCCAAGCACATTCACTGGACTAGTGTCAAACACCACAAATCAGTGCTGATTCTTGAAGTATCCTATTTAACAGCAACCAGTTCTGAAACTGGGGTAGACAACTTTTTATTTGTGACTCATACAACTTGGATACTTTCTCCTGAGAGGGCTAGGTTTGGAACCCCTGATGTTCTCACAGTAGACACATAGGGACCACTCTGGTCTACCTCCAAGGCTGCGCCAAGTACACAGCCTTCCTCCCCCCTCAGTCACCTTCATGCTAATAGGTCCTGGGAACTGTCATCCAATTGGATCAAACACTGCTGTGCTGCATGCTGATTCAGATAAGAATTTATGTTTCTCTGCTGATTTTGATTCGCTTTCTGTACCTGAACATTCTGTTGTGGCACTGGAGCTTTGGAGCTTGGGGTATTTGCATTTGCTGTGACATATTAGATTTCTGAATTCCCTGTCCCTGCATCTGTTGAGTCTGTCCCATGTTATTCCCCTGAGACTGTGCATACTCCATACTCTGCATCTGATTCCCTATATTATTTATAACAGACTTACACTCACGTCTCCAATGTCCAAATTTTATGCACGTATGGCATAGATTTGTCTTTTTCAAAAGTGACACACCAACACCTTTCTAGGATTTACAAGATTACCACAACCTCTGCCTTGAGACTGAAAATTCTGCTGTTGAAAACCATTGACACCCTGCATCATCGGAACTTAGTTATAAACCTCCCTGTACCTGCACTGTGTTATCAAAACCCCTCTGATTTTGACCTTTCTGCATCGTTTTTACCTGAGCAGTCATCCTTCTCTCCTTGAGCTTCTTGTGCTTCAAATCTAGCTCGTCACCACAATATTTTGCATAATGCAAAATTTCATTTACTGATTTACTCTTCCAACAAAGTATTTGCTGTTGTATTATGTTAGAAATCTCAGGTCTCAAGCCCATAACAAACCGGTAAACAAAATGTCTCACATCTTTCTCTGCAATAGTATCTGATCCACTATTCTGTTTGAAAAAACCTGTACTAAACTCTCATAAAAGGCATGTACTGATTCTTTCAGCTCCTGAGTTATGTGGTCTATCTGTAACCAATCAATTTCTTCCAGAGAGACTTTAGTATTCGAATGAGATATTACATAGTGCAATTTCCTCCTTACCTCTGGAGATGGTGCACCTGTTCTGGAATCCCTTTCTGGTTCCCCTTCTGGCCAATCCACAGTAATCTTACATTCGTCCCACAAATCTGCTGGCACCACAATCTCAAATAAAGTATTCATGACAATCCACAAAACCTTTGAAATCTTAACAAATTGTTCAACTTGCCTGTACCACTCTACTGGTTTTTCTCTCAATTTAGGGAAATCATTTGTAAATGACAAAAAATATCTTGTCACTGTACCCGTGGTGCAGAACCTTGGCAATAGGACATCATCTACAAATTCACATTAGGGCATCTAGTGTGCAACGACAACCTAGGACCGCTCTCCTGCGCTCCTGGTACACGTTATTGGGCAAGACCCACTAGAGTGCCGGGCGCAGCAATACCGGGGCGCCTCTTATAAGTAAGGCGGTATCACTAGGGATTCCTCAGAATCAGTGGGCCGGGGGCCTCCGTCGAGGTCTCACCCCACCCTCACATCAAGAACCGGCGCCCCCACCAAGTGTACACCCACCACAGTGAGGGGGCACACAGCGCTACAGAGAGACTTTGCCGCCCCGTCTCCCCTGGAATCCACAGCCAAGGCCGCTGCCTGCAATCATGCAGAGCAGCTGCTGAAACCCAGGGAACTAATGCAGCACAAGGAAGAGGCGGGCACGGGAGCCCTCCTCTTGACCCCACCTGCAGAATCCCACGGAGGCCGGTACCTGCTACCGTGCGGTGTAGCGGCAAAACTGGGACGGCCTTTCTTGGAGCGCCTCCTGGCACGAGCCCCTCCACCTCGGAGTCAGCCTTTCCCCCAGCGATGCAACGGGACTTCCTCTTTCAGCACCGCCGATGATGAGCTGTCTTCGTAGGCTGCTGGGGGCGTGGCTAGGCAAAGCCGGGATCTCCGGTTGCCCAGCAACACTGCAGGCTCACGTGGGCTGGGACGGGCAGCTCCCTACCACCCGGGCTTCTGCACAATGCAGCCAAGTTACCGCTCCCTTGCAGGTCCGAGGGGCATATGCGCCAGGACTACCCAACGCAGAGAGGAAGTGGACTGAAGGATAAGAGCGCTCCTCCCTGGCAGCATGAGTGAGCCCACTCCTTGGGCAACAGATTTTTCAGCACACTCAAAGCACGCTGTGATAAGGATGAAAACCAAACGCTCTGCCTGCTCTCAGCTCCAGGAACAAAGGCAGGGAACATGAAGCACTTCACCAGCGCTCAGGTTTCTCCAGCACAGGGGCAGTCCCCTCATGCGTGACTCTTTGGAGAGTATTGAGGGCACGCAGTTCCAGGAGAGCAGGCAGCTGGCCAGCACACAGGGTCCTTGGGCATAAATGCAGTCCCTCCAGCAGCCCAGCACAGAAGGCACAGTCACAGTGGTGGTTCCCTTCCAGCACAGAAATCCTCTGGCCCCACGCAGTATCTTCTCTCCCTTATGAGGTCACAGCCCCTGCATTATAGTCCAAATGTCTTTGTCTGGGATCACTTAAAATATAAGTGCACAACACTCCCCATTCATGGTGTATGCCTTGGCTTCAGACACACCACAGGGGGGTGGAGCCATCATTGTGGAAGGCAGGCACAGCCCTATTCAGGTGCAAGTGCAACTCCTCCCACCACTTCAAATGCAGAGCAGGTCTATTCAGGTGCAAGGGAAAACTCCTCCTGCTACTCTAAATTCAGCCAAGGTCTACTCAGCCTAGCGCTAAGTCACCCAGGCAGGGCAGGACACACCTCAACCCCCCCAGGGACTGGCTGGAGTGAATTCAAATCCCCTCTCCCCTGTCAGTCAGAACCAGACTGTCAATACACATCCAGGCAGGCACAAAGACATAGAGCACACAGAAATGCCCCCTTCTAAAAGTGGCATTTCTAAAATAGTAATAGTAAATCCGCTGTCACCAATATGCAGGATTTATCACTACTATTCCGAACATACCAAACATGGGCACGCTACCCCTCTCAGATCAGAAATCACCACTGAAGCTCATATCAGGGAATCCTCAATGCATCCCTATGAGAGGGCAGCCTCGCAGCAGAGAGAAACCAAATAGGCTGTTTGTCACAGGACATGCTACACAGTTAAGGCGCATGTCCTACCTTTTACCTATACTGCACCCTGCCCATAAGGCTAGCTAGGGCCTACCTTAGGGGTGAGTGATATGTAATAAAAGGGGAGTTACAGACATGGCAACCACTTTATATGCCACATCACGGCGGCAGTAAACTGAGTGCGCAGGCCCTGCAGTGGCAGAGGCCTGAGACAGGTTTGAAAGGCTACTTCGGTGGGTGGCGCAAGCAGCGCTGCAAGCCCACCAGTAGCATTTAGTTTACTGGCCCTGGGTATATGGGATACCACTGTACATGGGACTGATAGGTACATTAAATATACCAAACGGGTGTAGACCAATCTTACCAAGTTTATAAGAGAGAGCACATGCACTTTAGCACTGATCAGCAGTGGTAAAGTGCCCAGAGTCATAAAACCACCAACAACAGGTCAGAAGAAATACAGGAGGAAGGCAAAAAGTTCTGGGATGACCCTGGAAAAAGGGCCAAGTCCAACACATGCCTTCACTCTGTGTCTCATTGTAGGGTAGGTTGGCATATATGTTGTTCTCTTCTTCATCTTTCCCTTACTCAGTTTTCTCTGCCTCTAAATGCCTATTTTTGTCTTTCCTCTTGCCCCTAACCTCTTTCTCAACATCTAATACTGAATATAATCATGTTCCATGTATCACATCTGCTCTACACATTTTCTGTTATACATCCCATCTAGCTTTTGCGTAATGATCCATAGTTCTCCTACACCTCCCTTGGTATCCCTCCTTGTCCTTCTGATGAGCGATATGCTCCCAGGTATTTAAAGCCTCAATAACAGTGGCTCTAACAGGATCTTTTATTTTGTACATTCTTTTCCTTAAATTATCTAGAATCATCAAATTAAATGTCTTGTAATGAGGAAATTGTTAAGTTTCATCTTTCTCTGTAAGTGTATGCTAAAACTTGAGCCACAGACAAGGATGTAAAGCTTTGTCCATCATGACAGTGTATTCTGGTGTACCCTCAGGTGGTGCTTTTACCTTCGCTTTAATCAGTATAGTTTCTTACTTCTTTACTAATTTCTGCAATGACTTGAAACATTTAATTTTTATTTGATTCTGTATTCACAAATGATTTTGGTAACTTCAAGAAAGGTTATTCTCCCACAATTTACCTGTCCAGCAACCTCAACCGATGACAGCGTGACTCTTATGAAGTATTCAACCAATGCCAGCATTGCTTCACACCAACCGACCTATCACAGTGTAGCACAGTGTGATGTCAATTTTGCTCCTCCCAGCAGCTCACCCTCCTTCACAATTTTCTCTGGCACATTTTTCTCTACCAAATATGACATTACAATGCAAGCAACAAATAAAGCTCTATGCTCCACTATAGGATATTCACTCTCACAGCGTAACTAAACTGTTCTATACTCATTCGCTACAGATGAGAGATCAACCTAAGGGATTTCAACCTTAATTGATCTAGTTATTCCCCATGCACTTGAGATCAACCATATACAGTAGTGTACCATTAACAAACAAATAGAACCCTTTCCAAAATGTTGTCGCCAACATCTCACAATCAACACCACAAAACAGCAGACAATTTGCTCAGTGACTTCTACACTGAGACAACCAGTTGGTAATATCTTGAGATCTTAGGCCACAACGGACCCGTTTGCAAGTTCAACTTTGCACAAAAGTGCCACAATCATACATGGGCTTTAACCATGTGTACTTTAACCACTTCAGTCCGTTCAACAACACACAGCCATTTCAAAACCTGCAATCTTAAGCCAAAGCAAATGCAACGCTCATACCTATTAATATTCACACGCCTTTGCTACTGCTACACGTTGATTGTTTATCCAGAATGATACTCCATCAGCCCTTCTTTTTGCAGAATCAAAAATTTGGACTCTTTGGACTATTGTAAAAGAACTATTTTAACACCCTAATATCTCACTTCACTAGCCAGAACCATAGCTATGCTACCAAAAGACTTGATGCAGCGCAAGCGTGAAAAATGATTCTTATGCGCTTTCACACTTTTACTACACTAATCACACTGGGCCCTTTTAGGATTAGTCAACCTGCAGCACTTCCTTTTACCATCAAAGGCAATGATCCTCTGATGAATCCTTCTTTGCAGATAGGATTGGTGGAAATTAGGGTAACCAAACTCCACTTTAGCTGATCAATGAGGACCATTAATTTACAGTCAACTCAACGATTTGAAATCAGGTTGAGATACATCATTCTCAATATCATGCTGTAGAAATAAAGAATAGCGACAGGAACACTCAACTTCCTGAAGAAGTTAAGTTGAGTTAGAATTATACATACCAGAAGTTCTGCAATAGCAACACAGAACAAAAGAAGTAAAACTTGATGTTCTGACAGAGCTCTTTGATTCTTCTTACAACACATTAAATCAAATTAGCACAAGTCTAAAACGAAGAATCAACAGGACAACATAAACGACTAAGCCAGGTATTATATTAAATTGGCTATTGTATTAAAGACAAGTATTCTTTTATGAATTTTAGTTATAACTATCACAACTTGCATTAAAGCACCAAACATTTAGGCAAGGCTTTTGGATGGTTATTAATAGAAGTTAGTAATTAATACAGGGTTACAGAGTCCCACTACCATACAGACAGGAGGATGGTTCAATATTCTAACAGCTAAAATCCCAAAGAAGGGAAAAAGTTCAAATTTAAAGTTCCTTTAGGGCAAGTCCATTAGCATATAGCCATAGAAATAAGAAAATTAGTTCAGCAGAAAAGTTTCAGTCCATCAGATACTGGCTGTAGCATCAATAGAGTAGTCCAAAAGCATAAACGATCGATCGGCATAGCATTCACTCACACAGGAAAGATGGAAAAAATAGCGTGTTGCCCCTCCTTTGGGGTTTCTTCTTTTACAAATTTCCTACAGAGTCCGAGTGATGTATCATCACACCACCATCGAAAGAGCATCGTATGGACAGAATCACGTAATGTCACCTGTGTCCTTTTAGAAACATTGAGATGGTTTCCCATGCTAGTCATGAGAAATGACAAATTCGAGAGTCCACATAGGCCTAACATTTATGGAAAGGAAATACAAAGTGTCACTTTATAGTTGCAGCTGAAATCCTGTTCCCACAGGAATATTTTACTGTGAACATGGAAGAAACATTTAAGAATATTTGGAATTGCACATGTACAGGACAAATATGAAACATTTTATCAACAGTGGACTGTACCATTGCTTTAAATCAGAGCAAATGTCAGCGCTAGAGAGAAAGCATTTCCAAAAAAGACCTTCAAGTTAGCATTGCACATTTAAATGAAAACGACTTCTAAATCAATATCACATATAATGTAAAGTAAAATAAATTCATATAGAGTAGATAAAACTTTCACCTGTCATTAGTTCATGAAAATAGCTAACGTTAGAAATACCCTTCTATCACAATTTTTCACAATATTCATATAAGTGCACATTTTTCAAATTTCATTCTACAAAAATCGCTTTTATATTTTAATACTCCATAGAGTCCATAGTGTTACTATGCAAAGTTTTGAATTCATACCTCAATTCTACACCAACTTTTCTAAATAGTGCGTTCACATAAAAAGACAATAAAAACATCAGGCCACTTTATTAATAGCAAAGCTTCACCAGTTAAGGTTAACAAATAACATGTTAATAAGAAATTCACTAATGCAACTCATTTATATGTATTACTATTATTGTCTATATATGTTTTCTTCATCTTATATTTTAAAGCACGCTTTTACGGTGCTTCTTCTACACTTGATTCAGTCTCATGTGTCACTGTCTCTAACGCGTGCAATGTGAAATTTCAGTTTCTCATGTTTATGATCAATACATGTATCATGCATTATGATTTTTGAATTTCTACATCATCAGCTGTTAACACTTTCAATGGCTTTGTGCATTTCAGAAGGTGACTTTAAGCAAGCAGTGAATGTAGTCATTTCTTTTTTAACACCTTTAGATAATCCCAAAATTCAAACAGTACTTACTTGTTTTGTTGTTGGGAGTTGTTTGTCCTTTGTTGATGAAGCTATCTAATCAGTCACAGTGGAAACAGTATGAAATATATATTCTGTGTTGCTGGTGTGCCTTTTAACATTCATGACTTTGATAGAAAAATGTAAAAACTCTTTTGATTAAAGTCTTGTCACTTTTGATTGTATGGATGTATTGCAGGATCATCTGTAGCAAACGTATATCCTCGATACAAGAGGAAGAAGTGTATTCCATGTGGAGTATCCCTTAAATGGATTCGTATTTTGTATTCAATGTCATTTTTAATAGTATTTTCATCACATCGGAGAGCTATTGTAAAAGAGAGCCATCGTGGTCAGTAAGATGATTGCAACACCATCTTCACCAGTAATTTGTGTGGCTCTTACATTATTGTTGTTTTCTCAATTGCTGCAATAATGTTAGTTTTGGAGTTTAGTGGTAATAGCAGTGAATACACTATTGCTACAACCAAAATGTCAGGCCTTGTGCTAAATAACCCATACTCTATTACGTCTGATGCCAACTATCAGAATGAGAATCATACTACAGATTGTACCTGTTTTAATGCAAAAAATATTTTTTATCATTCATGTGCTATACATTGCTTGTGGTAGAGGTGAGTCTCTATCTAGAAGTTATCAGCTCTTTTCTCCTCAATGTCGAAACCAAATGGTGTACCTATGGGTGATATGGTCATTTTTGACTCAACACAGGAGGGTCTAAATCAATCTGGATTTGGGATTATGTTTGAAAGAACTCCTGAATTAAAATGGTGAGAAATCTAGGAACATTACATTTGGTAAGAGTAGGTCAAATCAAGTTTAAAAACTGTGGGACAGTTCACCCATGGAAGTGCTGACTTAAGTGCTCGGGAATTACTTTTGCCAGGGACGCCTCAGGGGCAACGCAACGCATAAGAAAAACAAATTGTTGGGAAAGAATATTTGGGTTTCAGATTCAGCCAAACAGAAATGTTGTGTCTATAAGCTATATGGCAAAACTGCTAATACGTGATAATAACTGTGTCTGTGGGGTAGAAAATATTTGAATTGCCTCTTGTACTACTATTTTTCCAAACAGTTTGTCCATTTATGAATCCTTGTATCAAACCGTTTGTGGTTAAACATGAGATAACTAACAGGCATGATGCTACAATCCTACCATGTTCAGAAGGGAGGGGGCATTATGCCAGTTGTAGGCTTGGGATGAAAATTTAAGGCTAAGGTTGATTTTACTTTATATTTTTTTTTCTTAAAATATCCTACTGTATTTCGTCTGTTTTTTTAGTTTTTTTAAATATATTGTGTATGGTCTCAAATGTGCAACATAAAACTTTGATTGCATTGCTTCAGTAGACTATAATTTGCATTTGTACTGTACTTGTTTGTTCACACTTTGCAAGTCACCTTTGATATAATCATGTCAAATTCATTTGCTTTGTGTTTATAAGGATATAATTTTGAATCTATTCTCCTTGTTTCCAGTCCAAACTTGCATCTAACATTTGATGAATATAACGCTATAATTTATGCATCATTCTATTCATTAACAAATAACCACCTGAATTTAGACTGTTTCGTTAAAATGTCATGGAAATGGGTTGACATTTCTGATGCTCTAGTCTGGCAAACACTATTCCCTGCCTCTTAACAAGCATATTTCTCAACTGTGCTATTAAATATTGACCGAGTTCTCATTTTTTCATTTCAGCGAAAGAAATGTGCTGCCAAATAAGCTCCAATAATTGATTCTGTCATTACCAGCCTCATCAGCACTGGTAACAGCAGCCGCATTGTTTTTGTTTAGTTACCAAATGCTACTATAATGCATTTTTTCACATTAGTATTTTGTGCTAGGAATATTGCAGCATACGGTGTTCTGTGCTATTATGAGCCAAATGAAAACTGTTTTTGATAATTTTTTATATAGTTTTAATGTTGTATATAATTTAGAACGAGCTGTTGCACCTCTGTAGTTACGGTTTTGATGACTGATCTATAATAAATGAGGATTTTAAAAGCTTATAACCAATGCATAAATTGGAAAAAAAAATAGGACAGGTTTTTTTGCGAAGCCTGCCGACGCCTCTGCCGATTATTGGAAGCTAAGACATAAAAAGTCTGCCTATATTTGTCCCACATCATACCTCTGTCTTACACCTCCCTATAATTTCACCTTTTTAATTTATCTCCTTCTTGCAGGTTCTTTTTAGGTCGAGCCTAGCGTTGCAGCGCGCATGCACTGCTCGCTTTGCGAGGCATGCAGTAATCCGGTATGGAGTGGAAGCTCTGTGGAAGCTCCGCCCACTCTCCGCCCATGTTTTTAATTGGCTTGTGTCATTGTCTTTCGTAAATACTGCTGTCTGATTGATTATGAGGCTTGTTAGTCCCTCCTTATTTTGGCCATGTCGTCATTTGTACCCTCCCATGGCTACTGGCCCCTTTACTTCGAGTGTTACACAGTACTCTCCCGTTGTCTGTGCCCTCCCTCCCCTGTTGTCCGCGATGCAATGCAATAGGTCTCGCGTAAATGCGAGTCCTATTGCATTGCAAATGCTTGTTTTTTGTGCCTGTCACTTGGAGCGCTCGTCGTGTTCTCGTTTTCGGTGAATTTGGTGGCGAATTGTCTCATTAGAAGTAGGCTATAATTCTTAATGACACCAAAGAACTTTTTATGAAACATTGGACAGTCGAAAGTGGTAAATAAATCCCTGTGGGCTGCACAGACTGCCCATGATAAAATAAAAAGCCACATCTGCTCTGTGCATCCTTCCACGCCAACGCAGCTGAGCTGAGTCCACAGCAGGATCGCGCTGGGACCCAGCAGCAGCCGCCTCCTCGCGCGCCAGCCGGTGTGCTTTATAAATACAGGCTACAGAGCGCACCACGATGAGAGTGCTGAACAGAGCTCTGAAAGAGTAGCAGGACTAGGGAGTGAACAGAGGAGTAAACCTGGACGCACACTCATAGCGCCTTCACGAGCAGGACTCCCATGAAAACATAGAGTGCTTGCATGGTATCCCATCCACACCCTCAGTACACAGAACCTTTAACCTAAATACACCCAGAGCATACATTGGACGCCACCCTCCTTACCGGACTGCCCTCATCTAGCCCTTGCACTCAGCTGTGCACCTTCCACAGCAACATCCAAACAGTTCATAAAGTAACGGGCATCTACACTGGATTAAAGCCCGGAGAGGCACCTCAAGAACCAGAACCGGGAGAGCAGAGTCCCCTCCATCCGATGGCAGCCCAGAAGCTGGGGAAGCAATAACCCCCTTTCACGGGGCTATTCATGTGGATTATCAGTGCTTCCGAATGTCAGGGATTAGGGTAACAAAAATGACAGCAGGGACCATCAGACAGCCGATTGCGTCACCCGCCTGACCCTTTGTCCCACCATTATCCCTTGAATAGTCTCCTGTTAAGGTTGAGGAGCCAGGCAACCGGATGGGCAAGGACTGGAAGCCCTCGAATCTACAGAGGGATCCGAGAGCCACATTTACTTTCTAATTGCGCTGCCTTGTCACCCCTGACACCCGAGATAGCAAGGCCTGTTCCAGGGGTACCGAAGGACAAATCCGGGGTAGTTGATTGATCGAGGGAAACAAAAAAAGTGATGGGTGGAGGTGGGATTCCTGACTGAATCTCAACCGCCAGTACTTGGTCGAGCCTGCACTCCATTCCATCATGTTTGCACACCATTGCCGCCTCAGACATGGAACCAGCCATATGCAAATCAATAACATCTGTGCCTAGCACGCATGTTTATGTACCTCAGTATGGCTCTGCCTACCTTGGTCCACGTGCGCCAGTGTGGGTTGCATGGAGGAAGCGGCTGTGTTGAGGGCATGGGGGTTCCAGTAATGGTGGTGTGTGTGGGAGTAAGGTATGGCTAGGGGGCTGAGAAAGGCCTGTCTTCTTGCGGGTACCTTTGGCTAGGTGCGCGCTCATGGAGAGGCTGAAGATATGGCTGCTTGGTGAATGGAAACTGGATATGTTTGTGTGCATGCTCATATCCAACAATCAGGGCTTTAAGTGGGCTGGGTCCTGACCGTGCTGAGCACCGTCAGTTCTAAAAAGCAGGTGCCAAGACGGGTCCCTATCGGGCTCTCCATTTTTGCCCTCACCCTCGGTGAAATAAATAAATCTTAGCTCTGCAGCAGTACCCCCCTTCACTGCCGCTGATGTAACTTCAAAGAGACTCATTATAGTTCTTTCATAGTCTTATCATGTCAGAACTGAAGCATTTTCTATATTATATACAACGAAGCCGTAGTTGGTGCTTATTTATCATATGCAACTAACAACCATTGACAAACCCAAATAGTCCTGGCTTGTTGTAGGTGTAATGTTGCTTGTTGTGTATTATATATCTGGATGCAATGATAGAAACAGCAAAATACCAGTCAGGTAGCACACTATGCTAAACACAGATTTTCAGTTTATGTGTCTTTAAGCCACTTCTTTAATTACATCAGCCACGCCCCTTTGAGAGACCTCCCAGTTTTTTCATCCCACTTAAAGCCCTGCCAACAATGGTGCAGAGTATAATTGGAGAAGAGACACTCTGCTTCCCGCCCACAGGCTGGCAGTAACTGCGCCTCTTTTACTGCCAGCCTTGCTTCTAGTAAGCAAGGACTATAAGTACAAAGTGCGTGCTTATGCACGGCTTGCAGGTTTTCAAAACACATAAATAAAAGGCATTGTCATTTACAATGCCAATAGCTCACACTCTCGCAAATGCGAGACCTATTGCATTGCAAATGCTTGTTTGTCTCTGCTTTCTTTCTCTGTGACTGTTTTACAATCATTTGCTTCGTCCTTCTTTATCCTTTCTGTCTTTTACTCTGGGTCAACAAAACCTGAAGATGACAAAAACAGTGCCAGTCGACAAAAATTAGTGCTGGTACACAAAACCTACCACCACGGACCAAAACTAAGCTCTGCGAAAGAGTACCTGCCTTATTTAGAGTTTGGTGGTAGATGGGATGCTCCGTCAAAATGTGGTGGATATCATGTCCACCATACCGCAAGAGAATATGATGGGCTACTAATATGGTGGACAGGACATGAACCATGCTTATGACGAAGTATCCTCCCATCCACCAAACTCTAAATACTGCCCATTGTCTTTAAGCTTGTTTCACGAATCTGCACAAAGTAAGTAAAGTAAAAAGTGAAAGAATTTTATAGAGCCTGCATATGCCCAAAGGCGTCTTGGTGCTAGCGTCTGTTATGGAACCAGACAGAGACCTAATAAGGAGACGCAGCCGGCACAGGCAACAGCGGTGGGGCAGAGGGGCAGGGGGAGAAGTCGACGGATGACAGGATAAGTAAAATAAAATAAAAAAATTAATAAAACCACTTACCTTGCGCTCGCCACATCGCTGAGTCGGCGAAGCGGCGAGTGCAAGGAATTTGGCTTTATTTATTTTTATTTTATTTTACTTACCCCTTTGTCTGTCAACTTCCCCCGCCCTGCTCCCTCCCCCACTGCTCTTTCCTGTGCCCGCCGCGCACGTGAATAAGATAGAGAGCATGTAAATAGCCAGGTTTTAAGCTGTTTTCTAAACTGTATTACATCGGGCTGAGGTTTAAGTTGATAAAGGAGAAAGATCCAAAGTTTAAATGTAGAAAACGTGAAACTTCTGCCACCCCAAAGGGCCTTGTTGATTTCAAGAATTACCACATTTTTGGCAGAGGTGGACTGAAACATATGTTTAGGAGTATACCAGTGAATTTTTCTCTTGAGATATTCAAGGCCAGCATCAGAAAGAGTTTTGTGAGCTGAACAGAGAGCTTTAAAACTAACTTAATTATGGACTGGAAGCCAATGTAAATCAGAGATGGCTTGAGAAACCCAATTGAATTTGGTTATTTCCATAAGACTGCAAGCTGCTACATTCTGAAGGACCTGGAGTCTATTCAAAAGTGTTACTGAATTCCAACATAGAGATCATTGCAATAGTCAATCATAGAGGCAACTAGAGCAATGATAACATTTTTGCAGCTCAAGTGGGATAAAGGGAAAAACCTTTCTTAGACAGGAAGCTGTAACCTGATTAATTTGATCGGAAAACGTTAACTTTGCATCAAAAGGACAGCCACATCGTTGGCCTTTTTACTGCAGAGTGAAGTGGGCCTAGATCCTGAGGCCACCAAGCAAAAAAAAAGTCCAGAAAGATGTGTAATTTCCAAAGAGAAGAACCTTGGTCTTGTCAGATTTTAATGTAAGACAGTTATTTTTCATCCAGCCAACTATCTGAGCCATGCAATTGTTGAACACTTTTGCTACTTCTTCAACATTACATGAGATTTTGACTACAATTAGTGTGTCGTTTGCATAGGAGATTACAGAAAAACCACAAGAATGAATCAAGTTTGCCAATGGTGTGACATATTGTTAGAAGGTGGTTCTGACCATCCGAGCTGCCCCGATTTTATTTTGCTTTTTGAACACCTATTTGTTGAGCTTTTACTATGGGAGAGTCTCATAAGTTGGGACTCACCCACAGTGAACTCATGATGAAAGGGACTGCATGTGTATTTTACTGGTGTCCCCCTGGCGCAAGTAGGCTGCTGCGCTGCAGCCAGAGTAAGGGGCACTGGGCTGGTTACATGCAGACACTTGTGTACATGCGTGTGCACAAGTGTAAGGGCTGCGCAGGGGAGATTCCTGGCGTGCGCAGCCCAGGAGCAGCTACAAAGTGAATGGTGTGGCAGGACTTATGCAGAACTGGGTGGTGACATGGAATAGGCTTTCTACAATGGGAAGAAACATTTGAGGGAAAGTCAGTATGCTTTACTGTTTTGATTCCATTATTCTCCTATGAGGATGGGGAGCACATGGGCTAGTTTTACTTTTCCAGGGCCTACAAATTCCAGACACGCACTAAAGTCCACTGTAACTTATGTGAGAAGAATTATTCTGCAGAGTCCAAAGTCATAGTTGTACTGCTTTTGGGTCATCCAGAAATGTCATATTTCTCTGAGTCAGCTCATAACCAGGGCCTGGCTGGGGCTGACCCTGCCAGGCTGAATTAATGACCTTCCTCCCCAAGCTGTAGCATCAGAGGCCCAGCCCTGCACAACAAGCATTCCAAGGGCGAAGGCCTCCACTCCAAGAAGAGAAGATGAGTGGAGCTACAGGTTCATCCATCAGCAGCTGACACCTGGTGCCAGGCACCAAGCTGCTCTGGAGAGAAGGCAGCGAGGGGGGAAGGGGCTCTCAGAGACCATGTGGCATGAGATCCCTGGACGCCGCCATTTTGAACAAACCCAGAGGCCTGGGCAGGAAGGAGGGAGCAGGGGCAGAGAGGTGATGTGTCGCTGTGTTATAGGGCAAACAGAGACTTCCTGCCAGCCCCCTCCCCATTCTTTAAAAAGAGTCTTCACAGGAGGAGGAGCTCTCTCTGGGGTGTGGTCTGCTGAGGAAGACTGGTGCTGGAGCCTGGCGCCATAAGCAGTTGGAAGGAAGAACACCTTGACTGTCCCAGGGTGCAGAATTGCGCCAGGAGGGGAGTCCAGAACCAGTGAGCAGAAGCCTGGGCCTCTGCGCAAGGAGAAGAGAGGCCCAGGAGAAGAGCCAGGTGAAAGGCTGGCGCAGTGAGCCCATGAAGATAGCTGCCTGCGGAAGCCACCCTCTGTGAGACCAGGAGGGTGAAGGAGAGTGCTACCAGTGGCTGGGGTGCCCCACCAGGAGCAAGAAGAGGCCAAGATCATGAAGATCGGTCCCCTGGGGGCTGAGATATGCCCCCCAGAAGGTAGGCGACTTTTGACCTCAGGGTGTAGAAATAAAAACCTTCTTAGGGGTTCACTGATACATCTGGTCCTTAAGACCAACAAGGAAGAGATTGGCACAGAAGCTGTAATATCAAAAAACATGTTTTATTAACCTCAGATGAGGGAGATTGCATCTTACGGTACCCGCAGGCCACTGTAGGAGGCATTCTAATGAGTGCAGAGAACAGGGTCCTTATATATGCATTTGTTATATAGTCAGCATAAAATCAAGGGGAGGTCCTAGCACATACAAGCATGCTTATTGACTAATATGGGTATACAAAATTTGCTTGCTCCACAAAGTGGGAGGGAGACTAAACTGCTTACATGAGTAAGAATAGCCTGACAGTTCTATACTAGGAGCAGGTGCATTCTACCAGCTAGGCCTCTCTGAGCATGTGCAAGACTCTGGAAGAGGGAGAAAGCACATGGCGAGCACATGGCTAACTAAAATGGCTGCCAAGTACAAAATGGCTTTCAGCTCATGCTAACAGCGATTCCTGCAATCTTTAACAGATGATCCTTTTAGCATGAGCTAAAGACATTCCCATGATCTAGTAGAGACATAGAAAATATTTTGCACATTTTCTTCTCATAAATTCATCAATATCCTATGCTAGGTGGGCATTTACATTCTAAACATTTCATTAAGCAGGTATATACAAGGTATAAGCAGGAGTACAAAGTGAACAGAGCATTGGGTCATACAGGTAGCAAGAGAGAATAATGACTATTATCTCAAACAGAAATCTCAATATTTTCCAACCCTAAGCAGAAAGCAAATACCAAAACCATCTAGTCTAATTTTAAGTTTCAGGGCTCTGATGTATTTCAGTGACTATTTATGTCAATTTCAAAATAGCCAACAGCACATACCTAATAAAAACATTTTCAATAGACTTTCTCAGTATTTTTTATGAGGGCTAAATTATCAATTAATATACTTAAGGAAAGAGTAAAGTAACATGCTCAGATGAACTTTTCTCGTGCAGAATAAACATTACTCTTAAAAAATATTAAAGCAATCAGACATATTATTACAAAAACAATCCTGGCTCCGGGGGACCAGGAGGACCACACAGGGCCATAGGAATTAGGACAAGGAGCCGCAAAGGGCTGCTCCTCCTCAAAAATGGGACGACCAAAGGGGTACATTACTAACAAAAAAAAGAGTCCTTGGGAATTTCTAGAACCAACCAACCAGAGGGGAGTCTTCTCCCTGTGTCCGTTTGAGCCTCACAGGCAGGCTCTTGTTGTTCCCACGGTGGAGCTGCACAACTCGCAACTCAAGAATCACGGAGAAGGAAAAGTCTTTCTTTCAGGATAGGGCAATCACCCCCCAGGGCAAATACCCTCAATGATCCTGTCCAGTGTCTCAGGCAGTGCACCAGTTTTCTTCACTTTAATCTAACAGGCACCAAGGGCACAGCACCTGTACCCTAAACTCAAGTCCTTCCCTAGCTCCTGTATTGCACCTCTGGCGCACTGCTCTTTTGTTAGGGCCACAAATTGTACCCAGTGTGCTCGGGCATCTCTTGATCAACAAACAAAGGCGTAGACTTGCATTCACTTGGGACCAGGACTCAAAGGCCTGAAGCAACCCTTGTTTCAAAAGGGGTCACCTCAAGCAAAAGCCTCCTTGCCGTCCTTGTCGTTCTGTGACTCTCTCAGCTGGGCATCAAAAACTGGATCCACACAAAGATTTCTCCATCCTGATTTGTAACCCCGTCTTTCGCCCAAGACAGTGGCAGGGGTACACACTTCACGTCCCAGTGCTTCCGCCTTCACTGAGGTCCTAGTTGCCAGCAACGCCTATGCTGGTTCCTTTCGTTTTGACTGTAGGCTGGACTGGTGCTGACTCCCAGGCTGGATCTGATGTCCGGGCCCCTCTGGCAATGGTTGTAAGGCAGCAAATATCTATTGGTGGACAGAACAAGAGGTCTTTAGACAAGGCACAGAAATAATCTAACAACAGAGAGGATAGTCTCAGAATACTTCCTTAGTCTCGGGGCGCCCCATACATTAGCAAGGCACCCAAGAGCCACTTCATCTATCTGAGAGTAGAAAACCCTGGACCTATTGACAAGTATAAAAGGAACGTTTTGGTGAACTGACAAGAGTAATACATCACCCAATCCCAAACAGCCAAGGAAGTCTGTGTTCATTTACTAAATTCTGAGGAAAAGAGAAAAACAATACAGACATACTCCAAATACTTACATTGGTGTATTCCTATATTACCAATCTGAAGAACCCTCAAGAAAAAGGAAATGTTCTACACTTTTACTCATAGATTTTACATTACTTGTACAGGACTGCAGAAACTTGTAAAATAATTTCTCTTACATGTTATGCTTAGGACCATGCTCTCATGTTATAGGCGCAGCAGGAAAATCTAAAACTGCTAATTTAACAGGGATTCTTATTGCAAAAAGAACTAAACTTCAACATAGTGAGTACATTTTCTCCAGCAGAACATGTTATGACAAACAAACTCCTATAAAACAATATTTTCCTTCAAAATGTTTGCTAAGGATCACATGAGCGTCTTTCCTGCATTGTACTTTTCACAATCTGGACTATGCAACATCATTTTCAAAAGGAAAAAAAACCCTATCTCCAGCTCTAATAAGGGCTGTCAGCTTATTGACAGAGACTAGCTAATAAAAGACTAGCAATGCCCTTGCAAAACTGTATAGAACATGAGAATAACATAAACAATAATAGTGTTGCCACCTGAGATTTTTAAACAGAAACCCCCACTATACAATTTTCCTTAAAGATCAAATAAGGGAACATCAATCTGTTCTACTCATTCTTTCATACAGGATGGGCAGTAACATAACATAGATTTTATCATTTTATTAATGCTAACAATTTTTAAAACAGTATTACTGAATAGCCAATGAAATGTCTCATGGCTATTTCACAGACAGCTTAGACAGACTAAAAAAAAGTAAGAAAAAGAAGAGAGAAAACATAATTTTGCCTACCCTTAATTTGTAGAGGAGCTAGCCTCCTTCCCCCATTTTGACAGTAGGAAAACCTGAAACAGGTTTTACTTCTATCAACACTTTCAACCCCTATTTGTAGCAACTGGGCACAAACAAACCAATGTATCAATTTCTTGAGCAATTGTACTAGATTAACATGAGGGCGCATGAATGCAAACTAAAATCCATTTCCTCCTTATCGTAGCCCCTACACAGTATTCTTTAAACTAAAACCATTATTTTTATATACATGGCAGATCAATGCTCAACTGAAGGCTGCCTTTCCTTCGTTTCATATGACTGCGCAAAACGTGTGTTTGCCAAAAATAGGAAGCAAAGCTTCTCTTTCTCTCTTTGCGCTATCATCTCGTCTTTCAAAAACTTTTCGAAGGTCGAAGTGTCCCAGCAAACATTACCCTTCACCCTGCTAAGTTGCTAAATGCAGAACTCCGACCTTTGACCCGTTCAGCAGCTGTTCATTTTGTTTGTGCAAGACTTGCCATGCGGTTTTCGTAATGCAAAGCAACTCTGGAGAATCACAGCTAAAAGGCAGTCCTGTCCGATCCGTTTGCCAGTAATTTAAAGGTAGGATAATAACGTCTGCTGGTTTCTGTATACTTATTTTCATTTGTGTACAGTGTGTGGTGTGCAGTCTAGTAATACAGAGATCAGCTGTTTGTTTTATACTTGCATATACTTTATTGAAGCCTGAGAGCACGTTAAAACTGCCTTGAGTGGTAGAACTGCTTGTAAAATTGTGAATTTAGCTCAATTTCGACTTTGGTGGTAGGGGCACTTAAAAATGAATATCCTACAATATTTTTGCATAATAGGAACCCCAGAGTGTTCTCTAGATAGCCCAGGAATGGGAAATCAGAAATGTATAAGATATACCCTTATAAAAATGAGTTTTGTACGGCTGGGTAAAGTGACATTTCACATTTAAGTTCCCTTCTTATTGTGGTACAGCACTGCTTAAATTCAACTTTGATACTAGGAATTCACAGTATGATGATTAGGCTTTATAAAGATGAAAAAACGAATTTAAAGCATTTATGTTTAACAATATATTTTTTTCATATAATTAATTTTTTTTTTTAATCAAAACCATCCATTTTGATGATTCCATATTGGAAAAGCAAGCTTCATTCGTAGCCTATTATATTTAAACGCATTCATTCATAACCCTAAGCACAGAAGCCTTACTTGAAACAGGAAAAGTCTGCGCCACTTTTTAAAAGGACAGTTATCATTTAACATCAGAACCACAGATGTACTTATGTAAAGAAGGCATTAAGAAAGGAAATCCCTACTTTCAATTTTGTTCTCTGTTATCCAAAATAATGAAACTGGTGTTTTGAAACTTTTAAAATAATGCAGGCCTGTATACCAGTTGTACACTGACTTAAAATTTCGCTGACTCAGCATTCCTGTCTGTGGCCGTGATCAGGAATAGCCATATGCTATTTATGCAGCTGTTGTTTGTCAGCAGGCGTCGAATTTTCACGCCTTTCTCAGGAAAAAACCCCTTTATTATTTGAAATACCCTGACAGAGTTAAATCCCCATTTGCTGTGTCAAACAGTTTCTTTTCAGTTAGTCAGTTTAAACACAGCTGTTGGAAAGCGTTTTTCTCGGGTGCTGAAAGAAAAGCATGTCACAGTCTATTTAAAAACTGAGGCATTTCAATGCAGTCAAATCTATCTTTCTATAATGTGTATTTAGTTCAGCAACGACCAAATTCACTCATATGATGTGCATGCCTTTTAATGTCTAATACAATGTATTTAAGGAAAATGCTGTAACATGTGTATTTTAGTCTATTGATTACAAAACGACACAATTTCGTTTTCCTTCCTCTGTATGAGGCCTATTTTAATCCTATTGAATATGAATTCTAATTTTATCTTTAGCATTGTGGCAATTTGCACACATGTACAGTGTCTTACTCTGTCAATTTAATAGTAACATGCAGCTGTTTAGCGTATGTTATATAATTCATTTCTGGATTTTTATTTAATATGTAAGTAACTAAATGACATTTTGCATAACAGAATGATGACAGCAAAAAAACATAAACAAACTCATTGAGCTCATTCAGACATTTACAGAAGGGGGTCATATACGCAGAGACACACAACACAGCGCGCTTAAAGCTAGCCATTCTTACACAAAGAGTACTCACACAAGTATTACCAATGTCAAACCACAAACCCCACATAGACATTTAAACACACATTTAACCCACAAATCAATACTTAGGACTTTAAGACAGCTTACAAACTGTACGCAAGACCAACCTATTTGTAAATACTAATTGTAAGTCATATTTACAAGAAGAGCTCTCAAAAGTAGCCCAAAAAACTGTTCCATGGTCAAGAAGCCAAAATACACCAAATTCGCCAGTTTTGGCTGGTAGAACACTCAAAAAGCGCTCTGCATATCACCACTTATGAATGTTACTAAGTGCGCAGATCCGGATCCGTTTTATGTACATATTTAGTTCCATGGGGTACTTAGTCACCAAGGAAGAAATATCTTTTTACTATACGTAAACCTATTTAGGTATCCCCTCTGAGGGAGTCAACTAAGTACTTACTAAATCCATATCGGTACCTCCAAAACAGCAACACTTTCTGCGAAGTGTACTGGAAACAGGCATGCCAAAAATAGTGCAGAATATGCAGTATTATAATCAAAGTAGCGCTTAAGGTACTCTTTGTACGTTGCGCTGTTCAAACAATTTCAAATAGAGAAAAATCTCCTCATTACCCGCCTATATGTATTGCAATGCATATATAATTACAAAACAAATTCCAAAATTGGCCAATCATACAAACAAAGCCACAGTAAGTGTTACTAAAACTACCTTACCAATCAAAGGCATCAAACCAACAGCAAGTGCCGCAAAACGGCTCTTACCAATCAAATGGTGTCCAGGTTCCAACTGCCAAGTTCTGAGTGACCTAACGGTCGTTTTAAAATACTCACGCCAAAGAAGTTCTCAGTCGGGAGCGGCAAACACTTGGAGGATCAGATCAGGAAGACCAGAAATATACTGGGCTGGAAGACAAACAATCTCCGTGCGCAGGGTACCTCCTCAGTAGATTCCTGTCCTGTACTCCTCAGTAGATTCCTGTCTCCCTTCAAGACCACTCCCTTGGATAGCTGCTGCACCGATGAGGTCCACTTTCGGGCGCCATTTGTAGAAATAAAAACCTTCTTAGGGGTTCACTGATACATCTGGTCCTTAAGACCAACAAGGAAGAGATTGGCACAGAAGCTGTAATATCAAAAAACATGTTTTATTAACCTCAGATGAGGAGATTGCATCTTACGGTACCCGCAGGCCACTGTAGGAGGCATTCTAATGAGTGCAGAGAACAGGGTCCTTATATATGCATTTGTTATATAGTCAGCATAAAATCAAGGGAGGTCCTAGCACATACAAGCATGCTTATTGACTAATATGGGTATACAAAATTTGCTTGCTCCACAAAGTGGGAGGGAGACTAAACTGCTTACATGAGTAAGAATAGCCTGACAGTTCTATACTAGGAGCAGGTGCATTCTACCAGCTAGGCCTCTCTGAGCATGTGCAAGACTCTGGAAGAGGGAGAAAGCACATGGCGAGCACATGGCTAACTAAAATGGCTGCCAAGTACAAAATGGCTTTCAGCTCATGCTAACAGCGATTCCTGCAATCTTTAACAAGGGAAGACCGACGACGAAGCGTGTGGGGCTCCGCCGCCAGTCTGTGCCCCCGGGGTGGGTCAGGTCAAGTCAAGTCGGGGGCGCCATCGCGCTCCCCCGTGAAGATGCCCCAGCGGGGTGCCAGGAGCCCACCCTGGCCCCCGACGAAGAGAAAAATTGGGGAGCGCCATCGCGCTCCCCGTGAAGATGCCCGCGGGGTGCCAGGTGCCCACCCTGGCCCCCGAAAAAGAGCAGAAGCCGGGGAGCGCCGTCGTGCTCCCCGCGAAGATGCCCGGGGGCCCGGGATCCCAACTCCGGTCCCCCATTCTCCGAATCTAAGTCGGCGGGGCCGGAGGGAGTCTGCTCTCCAATGATTGAGCCACGCGGGGTTCCCGGGTGGGACCGGGACCCCGCAGAGGAGAAGAGGAGGTGCCAGGGGCCCGGGTGGGACCAGGCCCCAAACAACAGACGGAGCAGCCGGGGGTAGGCTCCCCGAGCTGCCAGAGCTCACCTGGGGGTCCGGGTGGGACCAGGCCCCCACAAAAGAGGTGATGCAGCCGGAGGCCGCCAGTGGTGATCGCGGCTCTCCCCAAAGCAGCGGGGGAGCCGCTGCTACAATATTCAGGGGAAAGGGAGAAAGCGCCCCATAATGCCCTGCAGTGCTCGTGAAGGCCTGCAGAGAAAAGCAGCTTTTTCCCGGCTCGTGGTGGCCCCAGGAGGACGGGGTCACCACCAAATGTGTGACAGGGTGCAGGGGGAGCTGCAGGAGCAACACAGGCTCCCCCTGCACGACGGAAGAAAGTCCCTCCCTAAGTCTCTGGGGACTTGGAAAGAATAACCCAGCATAGGCGTCAACAGCACTCTCCGGTTGGAACTTTTGTTCTTCAGCTGGGGGTGCGCTAAGAATTGCGCCAAGGAATGAAATGTGAAGGGCTGAGTTGGGGGATGTCTGGAAGAGGGCATCCCCTGGAGGTGAAGAGGAGTAATTGCACCCGAAGGGCATTTACTAATGTTATTTCTTTTAGCGGGACTGAAAGTCACATGTGTAATGTGAAGTACCTGTGTAAGGTGGAGTCATAAGCGAAGTGGGGTTATGTTGCCCGACATTCCTGCTAGGGTGTCTGGCTGTAAATGCTTAATCCTGTGATTTTACTTGTGATGCGTTTTAGAGGCTGTGATTGCAATGCATTACAACTGCTATCAGCTATGAAAAGTACCTAATTTAAAGTGATGCCCAAACATGTATTCTTGCTTCTGCTCTAGGGTAGGAACAACCCAGACTGTTAGCTACTAAGATGTAGAGGTGTATACTGTATGGTCAGTATAAAATGCTCAGTCAGGGTTATGTGTCCCCAGGGCAGGACTACCTATTTGTAATGCTTGTTGAGATGATGGGGTGGGTCGCCACTGGGATGGTGCCAGTTGGCAAGGCCCTCGCTCCAGGTTGTGTCAACCCACTGCATTAGGGGGCAAGATGATGTGCATACATGGGAGTGGTGGTACTAGACCCCACCCCCCCTGCGGGTGGGGTGGAGATGTTATGCAATGTCACAAAGTAATTCCAACAGCTTATGTATATTTGTAAATTGGGGCATAGTATTGAGTAGTGTGTGTGTCTAATAAATGTACTCTTACTTTTATAAAGCAAAGTACAGACTGGACAATCAATTATTGAGTGTTATTTCTGTGTACTTGTAATGGCGATTACTAGCCTACACCACCTCCCTTGAGTAAGCCTTAGACTGCTCTGCAACGCTACCCTCTGAGAGTCAAGCGCTACAATAGGGTGTTTGGTTCCCAGTGAAGGACAAATGTGACATGTTATTTGTGCAGGCCTCACAGATCCTGCCTCGTTTTCCAACATTGGTGGCAGCGGTGGGATACATAGTATCCCATTCTGGTGCGCATTTATAGCATTTGATAAGTCCAGTTTTGCCACACATTACCTATGCAGTAATGAGCAAATGGAAGAGCACAAGGCTCTGAGAAGGGTTCAAAGTTTTGGTTATGTGAACTAAAAGTATGGGAAAGGAAATCCCTGTGCACATATATGTCATGTGAAGATATTATGGTTTAAATGTAAACTGTATTGATATGAATGAGTTATGTTGATTATCATGTGCTAGCGGGATGGTGCTTTCCAGGAAAAGATTGCATACAAATGTTCTAAGCCATATTGTACACCTTTGAACCCTAACACTACACACACTACATCTGCATGAGGAGGGTGTCTTCTCAAGAGATAGGGACAGCAACTGATACCTACATCACAGGTGGGGGTGTAGGGGTGGATTGACCTTTGGGGGGACAGGAGAGGTAGAGGGTCATGGGAGATTCCCGCGCTTTTTAAGGGAGGGAGGTGTCGTGTAGTTCATATAGTACCCATGCAGGACCTGCGCGTTTGGATAACATAAACTGTGGGCTTGGTGGCAGACTGATTCTGTGCACCCCCACCGCGTAACTTAGCCAGATTTGCATTAGCTAGCTCACAGTGCCACTAGAATCTCCTCTTATCGGGGAGAGATTAGTTTCTGGATACCTTAGATCATGACAACCTTGATCCCTCAGAATCGTGCAAACAATGCACTACTTTTCGCTCAGTCACTCGTGCTTACTTATTCGGTTTGTCTCAGAGAGTTACACAGAATAAACAGTCTGGGCGTTTCAATAAGTATTTATTGAACAGTTGTTATTCTAGTGTAAAATATATGTGCTGAGGCAACCAGCAGACAATAGCAGAGATATATCATCAGCAGTACGATAAAAGTGAAGGGATAGAACAGTTCTACCATATTGCAATAATCATGAATACATACATGAATATAAAAAGCATTATGAAAAGTGTGCGTACTCCTATGATGCCTAACTAGATGTACCTGAGTGTACCTAGCATATGTGTGTAGGTCTAAAAGCCTAAGAGCCAAGAATCCTTCTAGGATTTAGTCGAACCCCATTACCTGAATAGAGAGAGTGTGGGACCCCGTCCTGGTCTCGAGTTGGACACCCCGCAAGCGCTGTGTTAGACCACTGTCAGCTGGAGTGACTGCATGCAGGAGCCTCAGCGTCTCTGGTCAGTGTGTCAGCATGGAAGTCTCAGTTCCCTCTATCTTACCGTGGCAAGATGTGGTGTATTTATACCCTAAAGTATCTCGTCCCTCAGTATGGTTTGTATTGGTCTTTGTTAGACATGAGGAAGACGTCAGGGGTGAATTTTGTACATACATATTATGCGGGAGATGTAGCTGGTGAATGCTCATGCATAATTTTTGAGTACATTGTAAGCCTGTGTTCGGGAAAACCCTGCAGTGTTCTAACCACAGACTAGATAACGTTCAACCCTCAGAGCTCGTTGTGTACTGTAGGGAACTAATGTAGGTGAAAGATCATGCCTATATTAGGGCATAGGAGATCATGACTATAATAGGGCTTAGACGATTATGACCAAAATAGGGCATATACGATTATGACCATAATAGGGCATATGAAATATGACCATATACGGCATATATGAACGTGTCTATATTAGGGCCTCTATATGAAACATAACACCCACTCCACTTCCGAATTGGATGACAATGACCATACTTAAAATCTGGACAATTTAAAAATTCTCTTAAAAACAGCTAAAAACATGGTCTTAAAAAGACATTTAAAAATGATTAAAATGTTAAAGTCAGCTATTCATTTGTTGCCACTTGAAAAAAGTCAATTCTGTTTCATTTATAAAAGTTGCATTACTAGAAGCAGAAGAAGGCCATTCTTTCTCAAGTAAAAGTGTCAATTTAGGAAGTGTTCCAAATTTAGTTAGTTTATTTATGAAACGAAATGGAGAAGCCAAATTCTTTCCCAGGACGCGATGAGCCAATTCCAGATTAAGTGTCCTGGCTGGGAGATACAGCATTATCGGTGTTAGCTACTGCAGACGACAAATCCAACGCCTCACAGAGAACGTCAATCACACTTAGATGGAATTCAGCACTACCAACAGTCGGTGTTGCGGCAGCTTGTGCGGCAGTTGTTACCTGAGTGCCTGTGGAGGAGCCACCTAACCCAGCAGGAGCAAACAGCACCTGTGGATTCTCAAGGAATGCATTCATCAGAATTGGAAGACGCTGGGGACAACGCAGAGCATGGGCCTTTAGGGTGTTCAGCATAGCATCCATGTCGGGAGGCGTATCTGATGGAAACGTTAGACACAGATCCAACGTGCATTCTACTCCGCAAAACAGGCATCGAAGAACAGGTAAGATGCAGTCCACCCAGGCTGGTCTAAACGATAGAAACCAAGAGGCGTTCAGTTCTCTTAGGCAAGGTATTCCCAGAAGCTGTACCATGCGTTCACGGTACTTCCGCTCCATGAGTACGTTCGCCATTTCCTCGGAAATTGGGCCGTCCATTGCGTAGCAGTAAGATTACAATCAGGACTCCTGCAATTAGGAACAGGATAAGTGGGAGACCTTCAAACACGCTTCCCAATACGGAGTGTATAACATTTGGGATTACTTCGAGGACTGTCTGAAAGGTGCTTAATAGTCCTGACCCTATGGTCTTAAATAGGTGTACAATACCGCTCGTATCAGACATGTTAAAGATACGACCCATCATTTCTGTGAAATGAAAGGTGCAGTTCATACGTATAAGCGCCTGTATCTCAGTCGAGGTCCTTGCAACTTGAAGTTCAAAGGTTTCTCGAGCTGAGGTTAAGGGCACGGGTTGCTGTAAAAGCATGGCTTTCAGTCTGCTCAAAGTATCAAATTGTATGAAGGAAACATTCAATGAAGGCCATAACGGTGCCTCCCTGACTGTGTTCAGTGGCGGAAACAATACTTGCATACAGCAAGTAACCCTGGAGTTAACAGTGACCAGATACGCGACGCCCGGAAGCATCCCACAGCAACCCTGATCGTTTAGCATCAAGTAACTCCCATTCGAGAGCAGCTGGAAAACCGGCGTGATCATGTCCGCTGGGGTTCCTGACATGTGACAAGATAGATTCGCTACCGAACCACTACATGCTCCGTGCAGAGAAATATCCTGACACATGAGAGAACCGCTTAAAGCGTTCTTGCAGTTTGTACCACTCAGATACACTTATCGAACCCCATTCCAGCATCGGTATCTATATGGTAACTCCCAAGTTTCCTTAATGTAACCCTTACCCATTTTTTCATATATGCCTGCCTGCCTTTGCTCAAGGCAATATTGAAACTGAAACGTAGTGACCGGCAGAGTGATTTGGCCATGAATTAGCCATTCAGTTGATGGTAATTCGGCTACAGTGAATGGTAACCTTTCCAGTTTCTCAATACCCAGCATTGTATATTTGGCTCCCCTTTGTGCCATTTCTGTCTGTTTATCAGTTAGATTGTATTCTGAAAACAGAGACGTGGTGTTTATAAAACGCCAAGGCACATAGCCTGCACCCAAAGATTGCAGCGTCCAGCTTAGCATCATAATGACGTAATTGGGATTGCCCGTGTTGTAACAAGGCCAGATCTTGTTCTAATATGTCGATTGCCGAAGACACAATGTTGCCTAAGGAGTAAATCCTGGAGGTCAAAGTTGTTAACCCATTATCCACTACAGCTAATGCCTTCTCTAGGTTAATACGGTCCATTTCCTGTGTCCTTTCTGCGGCCTCTTGTTGGGATATTTTCCAGTTTTCATTATAATAGGCGTAAATGCCAGCATATATGAAATGTTTCTGACATGTTATCCTTGGGCCTGACAAGAAATCCCTAAGGTCCACATCAGGTGTGAGTAAGGTCAAATGATGTTTTACTTCTGTGAGTGTTGAGGTTTCTAGCCAATCAAGGCACAACTTCCCAACACTGTAGGATGTCACTACCCCTGGGTGTTGTCTTTGTACATAGCGTGTATCTGGCCTACTGATACTAAACCCCTCGGTTATACCTAGGAATCTATGTTGACATGTGTTTGTGTCAATGGGCCAAATCAGCCATTCTGTCCAATTGGGATCTGACCTGTTGTACTGGAGAATGTCATCTAATCCTACCCCATGTGTAGTTGAATTGTGCCCCCCACCCATCTGTGATGGTGCTGGAAATCCCGGTGTGTTCATTTCCTTGTTCTTGGCTAGTCCAAGACAGGATGTCTGCTGCACAGTGTCATTTAGAAATATCATCTGCTGTGGAATGGGTCATGCTCTAAAAAGCACTTCTGTTCCCTGGACTTGCCAGTTCCTAGAACCCCAGATTGATTTTTAAATCTATAGTGTCCTTCCATAGGTCGAAACCCTGTGTAGACAACTGGGCCATAAAGGAAGCAGAATAAATCTGTTTGGTGTTAGTCAACATAATTTTCTGTGCTGATGTTGTTGCCACTTTGTAATAAAATGACTTCGGGTCAGATGTGTTGAACCCTGAAAAGTATGTGAATTTCTGTGCAAAAGTTTGCGAACTACCTTTTGGAGGAGTTGGGCAGTGTTCCCACTGGTGGTATTCAAGTACATTTCTAGGTGTTATAGATTTGTGCAAGAAATGATGACCATAATGCTGGTAACAGTACAATGTATCATAGTCTGAAGTACCTTCTAACATTTCATTGTTTGGAAATGCAGCAGTTTTTTCTAAGTCAGACATCATATTGTTCACAGTTTCAGTGTCCCAATCATCAGACAATTTACTGGAGGTAATGATATCACTTACAGAAATTTTAAATACATGTTTAAGCTTTAAAAGATCAGTCGGACCGAATATATCAAAATCAATCTTGTCCCATACTATACCGTCCGGTATAGGAACTGCTGTAATGTTCACTGAAGACAAGTCTCTTGGTTCATGATGTGAAGACTGGTGAGGTTTTAAAATCAAATTGACTCTTTGGGCTGTAGAGCTCTTCTGGCGATATCGTCCATTAATAAGCATACTAAAAGTTATAATTAAACCTAGCCAGAAAAGAAAAAATAGAATCCCAGTGATATACCATAGTTCTATTCAAGGTGACACCAGGTAAGTCTTTCTAAAAAAGTTTAAAAAGTCAGTGAGTTTCTGTTTGAGTGATTTTTTGGCTGGCGTCATTTCTGGCTCGCTTGGATCCAGTGAAAACGTATCAAAGTTCATGAAATAGCCAGAAGCAGTTCGATCAATTGTTGGAATTGCATCAGGATTTGTTGAAATTGGATTTTGCTCTTGACGAGGCATGTTGACGTAGATGTCTGTATTCGGTCTGATTGCAACTTGGTTGTTAAGTTGATTTTCTTCTTGTTGAAGTGGAACGAGTTCCATAGCATTGTTGCTTAGTCCTTCATTCCGTACAGGTGGCTCTTCAAACATGATGAGTCTTTCTGTTTGGACTTATTGGATTGTAGCGAGAGGAGGGCGTCTGCTACTGTGGAGTCCACGAGGCCTACTGTTTAGTATCGGCCACATAGTGTGGTTTGATTAAGTCGATAGAGACAAATCTTTTCTCCTTTTTCCCGTCAAGAGGTGGCAGAAGTACAGTTCTTGTGCCTTGGATTGCTAGGACCGGTACAGCTGTTCTGTAGGATGGTCCAAATTCTTTCTTGTTTGCAATCTTTTCTCTGACCATATCCCCGATTTTTGGGATCCAGACAGGTCTTGCCATGACTGCGTTGACTTCCTCAGTGGTGGTTTGTTTTAAGTGGACGTTGCTTTGTTGTGTCCTGGATTCATTCAGATCCTGTAAAACAGCCAAACGATCACGGATATCAAATGGTTTTTCATCCGCCACTGTGCCTTCACAATCAAGATCAGGTACCCACATTCTTGTCCCAAATAGGACCTCGTAAGGAGTGACACCCCCTAGAGAGCTTATTGGCTGATTGTTTATTGCTCGTTGGACCCCATAAAGGTGACCGACCCATCTACCGCCTTTGCCTAATACCCTAGCTGTTAAAGATTGCTTTATGTCCCGGTTTTTCCTCTCCACAACAGAATTTCCCTCAGGATGGTACGGAGAGGAGTACCACAATGCAACGCCCATTCCTTCCATGGCCTCTTTGTAAGCCCGAGAGCTAAACACCGGGCCACGGTCAGAATGTAACGTGCCAACTGCGTATGTGCCGATAAAGACTCGCAAATCTTTTATAACAGTTCGAGCGTCAGCCGAGCGCTGGGGCCAGACCTTGAGGAAACTTGAGCTGGATGTACACGAACGGACAACCTAATGCTGGCTAATAATGGTATCTGTACTGGACGTGTTGTGGTGGACCCTTTCATCTGCTTGCAGATGTCGCAGTTCCAGTCATAGTCTCTAATCTGCCTTCTCATCACGGGCCACCAGTAGCGTTGTTTCAACAAGGAAACAGTCTCCCTAAGTCCCTTATGTACAGAACCTATCCCTTCGTGTGCTGCCACAATTAAGCCTTGCCTACGATCCATATTTGGTATTACTCTATCCCCCACTCCAGGAATCTGAGCATATGGAATGTTTTGTGCATCTAACTTGTAGGAGTACTTGAGTGGAAATGTTTTAGGTACTTCTGTGCTGCCTTTGCGTGAAGCATTGACAGCTACCATAATCTTGCCGTCTATTCTCGTTTTTGAATGAGTGATTGCAGCTACGGACGCTGTGCGTACAGCCCCCTTTGCGGTTTCATCAGCCAATGAATTCCCTTCAACGTGAACGCCATCACGCTGATGACTCAGTGTATGTATCACGTGAGCCCTTGGTAGTTCGTTTCTCAACTCCACTACCTGTTCCCATAGCATTTTATGCTTAATTGTGCCACCTTTTGCGTCTTTAAACCCGTTTTGTTCCCAATGATGTAAATATTAATTGTACGACTGTACACAGTAAAAGGAATCACACACAATTAGTGTGGGGAATTTGTGTTCTGTATTTACAAGTGCCAGTATCAGTGCTTTTAATTCTGCTAACTGGGCCATGCAGTCTCCTAGAGATTGCGTTTTAGTGCAACTTGGATGGAACTTTCCATTGTGCATGCGACCTTTAACGATTGCACACACTGCGCTGTAAGCTTGCTTACTCCCTATGGCTGGTTGAGCAGATCCGTCAGTGTAGATAATGTATTCATACTGATCTAGAGGCAAAATCTCATTTGGTAGAGGATATTCTTTTTCGTATTGCAGAAATGCTTGTGTTTTTAAACTTGGATCAAATCTGTATTCAACATCCGTTACAGTAAGAGAATTAGCCCATTGTATCCATCTGGGATGTAAGGCTTTTGCATTTGGAATGCTAACCTTTGTAACAGCCTCTAAGGCTGGTACTGGGGTCACGACTATTATGCGCTTTCCCTGAGCCAGAGCTCTTTCTCTTGCTACAGAGGTCTGCACTGCTGTCAGGATTTTTTCTGTTGAAGTAAAACACATCTCTGCGTTTGTGTACAGGTGTGATTTGTATGCGATTGGTACCGTTTCGCCTTCATTGAAAGTTAAATAAGTGTACCCGCATTGACCCGCTATTACTTGGATCACTAAGTTGCGTACGTTTACGTGTGTCTGTAAATGTTTAGAAGCTATCATGTCTTCCTGTAGGGAACGTAGGATATTTGTATGTTCCTGTGTCCATTGTCTGACTGAAAAATCAGGTTTTATTAAGTCGTAGAAAGGTTTTACTCTTTCTGCGTAATCCAAAATGTATGTTCAACCAAAATTTAGGAATCCCAGAATTGATTGTAAATTCTTTAATGATTTTGGAGGTTGGAGCAGCGCACACTTTTCTAAAAAGTTAGCTGCTAGGTTTTTCTTTCACTTGACAGCTCATACCCTAAAAATAAGACATTGAGATGGGCAATTTTTGATTTTTTTAAATCAAATTTATAGCCCTCAGAGGCGAATCCCATAATAATGGTGCTCACCCTGGTCAAGTGCCTCGGTAAGTCATCGTCCGTCAGATAAATATCATCTACATAGGACAATGCTTCTTCATCCAAATTTTGGAGTAACTCTGTTACCCTTGCTGAAAACAACCCCAGGCTATTCTTATACCCTATGGGGAGTCGACAAAATTGCCGTTGTGACCCTAGCGCTGAGAATGCGGTCAGATACCTGCTTTCAGGCGCTATATTTTGGCAGAAAAATCCATTTGAGATATCAAGTGTTGTTTTGTATTTTTGTCGCACAATGTTACTCATTAATGCGGCACTGTGTGCATTTTGAACTGCAAATGTCTTTGTGCAGGTGTTTAAATGTCTGTAGTCTAAAACTAGATGATATGTGTTGTCAGGTTTTGATACGAGAAACAAAGGATTGTTCATAGGTGAAGTGCAATTTTCTATCACCTCCTGGTATTCTAGTTGATCTAGGATCTCCCTGACTTGTTTTTTAGCTTCCTGCTTTATAGGGTATTGCCTTTGGGCATTTGGGGAAACTTTTAACGGGATCACGTGGTGGGTTGAATCCTCATCCCAACCAACATGATTTTTGTACAATGCTGGAGCTAGGGCAACCGCCCACTCCTGCGCATATGCATGTTTTAGGTGAATGGGAACGAGGTCAGAAAATGCTGGAAAAATTACCTTTTCTCCCTTAGGGCACTCCATGACGAATGCTGGTGGCCTGTCTTGCTCTGCTAATAGGATGTCATATCCAGATGACAGATTTTTCCAAAATAGACCTTTAACTTTTCTGGGCTTGTCCCCCTCCATCCGGAGTGTTATCTCATGTAACTTATGTGGGACACTTACCCGAGTATCAGGTGTTTACACCGTGATATACTCACTCAACTCCGCTGTCACCAGAAATTCTTTCAGGTTCTGGCGAGCTATTGTTACTTCTGCAGCGCTGTCTAGCATCGTCAGAGCCCATTCCCCGTTCAGAAGCTGTGTCCTCAGAATTCTGGGCATGTCTGATCTTGAGACCTGCTACCTTCTTCTTTTTGAACTGAGGTTTCTGTTTTTGTTTATCTTCTTTTCTTGGTGCGTAGTCCGCAGCGCGTTGCGTGTCTCTGGACTTTGTACGCTCCTCTGACCGTCCTTCCCTCTCGGAGTTTTATGATGAACCCTGAAAGGAACGAAAGGAACGTGTATCAGTATCCTGATACCTGTCAGGTTTTTTAATATTATCCCTATTCCTGAGGTTATACCTCCTTTCAGAGGGCTCCTGTTGAGGAGACCTGCCTCTGGATTGAGATCTGTTGTCTTTAGACTTTTGTTGTTTTTTATTTTCCCACTTCTTTTTAGAAGAAGTAGGTGTCTGCTTTGTAGTGTCCTTTTCAGGACTGCCCACCAGTTGGGGTTTTAATGCTTTCCCACCTAGACTGTCTCTGCCTAGTTCTGCATATGCAGTTTAAATTATTTTGGGTAGTTCGTGTTGTTGATCTATTGGACCGAACTCCCTTAGGCGTTGGCGGATCACCACTGCTGCTTCCCCCTTAATGTTAGCTAGTATTATGGCTGATACCTGATCAAAGTTGTTTAGTAACTTCATCCCTAGGTTTAGGGCAGGCTCTGCTCCGTACTCATTTTTTATCTGTCTCAATACGTCAGGTACTACTGCTAATGACGGGATACCATGTGTTCTGGTATATATGGCAGCAAAGACTGAACACCAAGAGGTGCAGTCCTCTATTTGTGGTGTGATCCCCATGGGCAAGCAGATTGTTAGTATTCTGTGTTTATCACAGGTGGTAGTATTCAGAAATACTGCCTCAAGCTGAGTTATTTTCTGAGCTATCCAGAATGGTATTTGTTTGCGTTTTGCGGGCATTTTGCCCATTACCGCGTGTAATGTTTGAGGAGTAATTTTAGTTGCTGTACCCTGGTATTGGGTCCCGTTTGTTGCAACTGTTGTTGGTTGAACTGTGAGAGTCCTCATGATGAATTGTGTCAGGTTTCTGTAGATTTTAATTAAATCTCTGTGTTGTATGAGTAATTCTGGCTGTGGCATTGTTCCAATTTCAGGATGCGGTGTGTATGCCGCTAGTATTGGCCATGTGGCTCCGTCTCCTCCGAGCGGGCCTAATCTTACTCTTGCTCTTAAGTGGGGTAGGGCGCCTTTAAACCAGTATAAGTGTTCCTGGTACGTGAGTGGAATCTCTATGTCATCGAATGGACAGTATTCCTCTGGTGCATCTCCTTCTATGTAGTAGTGAAATGTCTTTGTTACAGCATCTGCTGCTGGGAATGTAACCCATGAATAGGGGGGTGGGTGGCTTCACTGGGGGGTACCTACGGTACCCCCCTTCATTGCCATGCACAAGGTGGCAAGCACCGCGCGGTGCCTGTCACGTTGTGCATGGCAATGCACAACATGGACTTTAACATTGCGGCAGGTGCTGCTTACAGCACCGCCCGCCGCAATGTTAATGTCGAGGATGCGCCCGCCAGTGTGGCGGGCGCATCCTAATTGGCCTGGCGGGACCGCCGCACCTCTGGCGGTCGGTCCCGTTTTCTGTTACGGTGGCGGGCGGACAAAGTCCGCCCACCATCGTAATGGGGCCCTAAATGTCCTTCAAGCTTGATTGACCAACAGCCGATAAATAGGATATCTCGCCTACTCAGCTGTGGCGGAGTTTGTGCCCACCCACTCCAGACGTCTCTGCGGTTTTGTGAGAAGGTTATCTGAGAATAGCATGACTGAACTACTCAGATTCTACTGTTAAATAAGTACCCAACCAACGTTGGCGGCGCCATGTCGTGTAGTTCCTATAGTACCAATGCAGGATCTGCGTGTTTGGATAACATAAACTGTGGGCTTGGTGGCAGACTGATTCTGTGCACCCCCACCGCGTATGTTAGCCGGATTTGCATTAGCTAGCTCACAGTGCCACTAGAATCTCCTCTTATCGGGGAGAGATTAGTTTCTAGCCAACTTAGATCATGACAGCCCTGATCCCTCAGAATCGTGGAAACAATGTATTACTTTTCGCTCAGTCACTCGTGCTTACTTATTCGGTTTGTCTCAGAGAGTTACACAGAATAAACAGTCTGGTCGTTTCAATAAGTATTTATTGAACAGTTGTTATTCTAGTGTAAAATATATGTGCTGCAGCAACCAGCAGACAATAGCAGAGATATATCATCAGCAGTATGATAAAAGTGAAGGGATAGAACAGTTCTACCATATTGCAATAATCATGAATATAAAAAGCATTATGAAAAGTGCGCGTACTCCTACGATGCCTAACTAGATGTACCTGAGTGTACCTAGCATATGTGTGTAGGTCTAAAAGCCTAAGAGCCAAGAATCCTTCTAGGATTTAGTCGAACGCCATTACCTGAATAGAGAGAGTGTGGGACCCCGTCCTGGTCTCGAGTTGGACACCCCGCAAGGGCTGTGTTAGACCGCTGTCTGCTGGAGCGACTGCATGCAGGAGCCTCAGCGTCTCTGGTCAGTGTGTCAGCATGAAAGTCTCGGTTCCCTCTAACTTACCGTGGCAAGATGTGGTGTATTTATACCCTAAAGTATCTCGTCCCTCAGTATGGTTTGTATTGGTCTTTGTAAGACATGAGGAAGACGTCAGGGGTGAACTTTCAACATACATATTGTGCGGGAGATGTAGCTGTTGAATGCTCATGCATAATTTATGAGTACATTGTAAGCCTGTGTTCGGGAAAAACCCTGCAGTGTTCTAACCACAGACTAGATAACGTTCAACCCTCAGAGCTCGTTGTGTACTGTAGGGAACTAATGTAGGAGAAAGGTCATGCCTATATTAGGGCATAGGAGATCATGACTATAACAGGGCATAGACGATTATGACCAAAATAGGGCATATACAATTATGACCATAATAGGGCATATGCGAATAGGACCATATACAGCATATATGAACGCTTCTATATTAGGGCCTCTATATGAAACATAACAGAGGGTTTCCACAGAAGGGGCCCCAGATATCCTTCCCCGCTGAAAGTTTTCTTGCCATTGGCGCAGGCCAAAACCACTGGAAGGGTGGGGCAGGAGGTTTCTTTACCCCGGGTAGTAACACCCCAGGGGTTCCCGTGGTGGGGGACCCCAAGAAACCTTTCCCACAGTGGGAGGAGGGTGTGGTAGAGTTGTGTGTCCGGCAAGCCCCCCAGGTTAACTGGTGGGGGAGGTGAGCAACCCAGGGGTGGCCCCTGGTAGTGGGTGGCCCCAAAGGAGGGCAGTTCTCGAGCAGGATGTGTAGTGGTAGCACCAAGGTACACTAGGTGGGCTAGGTAACTGACCCAGTGGAGATCTGAGTGGGTGTGATGTGCTCCCCTGATTCCAGGTGAAGGGTTAGTGGTGGACCCTGAGGTGTCAGGGTCGGGTAGGCAGTTACCCAAGGAAGCAACAGGATGTCATTCTGGAGCTGGTGTTGTGAACCTGAAGTGGTGGCTGGGGTGATGCCTAGCCGGTAACCAGTCAGGTAGGTCCTGTGGGACTTGGACCCGAGGACCAGGAGCATAGGGGTGTTCCCCTAGCTCTGGGCAGGAGGTGGACTTCTGCAAGGTAGTATCACCCTGAACACAGGTGGGGCCCATCTTAAGTGAAGGGACCCTGTGTTTCCCAAAGGGGTGGTGCAGGCCTAGCCGGGATCTTTAGGGTCCCTGGCTGAGTGTGGTAGTACTACCCTGAAGGCAGGTGGGGCCTATCTTAAGTGAAGGGAGCCTGCGTTCAGAAAGGGTGGTGCAGGCCCTCCAGGGATCATGAGGGTCCCTCGACGGTCTCCCAAGGCGCTGCAGGGAGACCAGGGAGAGCTATGAAAGGTGGGCCTGGGTGTAGCTAACTCGGGGCCCACAGGCTCTCTCAGGGTACTCCGGGAGGAGAGCACGCCTCTCGGAGGGAAGGGTGCATAGGCCCTGTTCACGCAGCGGAGAACAAGGAAGGGGTCTAGGTTCCCGGGGTAGTTTCAGTGTGGAGCTACTGACGGGGGGAATGAGCTGTAGGTTGTCTGACAAGGCACCCTCAGTGTTCCTCCCTGGCACTGCCAGTGTGGTAGTGAGGCCGGTCTGAGGTCCTATCAGGGAGCCAGGCCAGTGGCCATAGGTGCTTTTCTGTGTGGGGAAAGTACGAATGGCTGTGCTTTTTTTAGGGAAGACAGTCATCCCAAAAGGGTGGTGGCAGCTGAATGACCCCAGCAGCAGGCTGAAGGTGAGGGTCCAGAGAGGTTGCATCTTTGGGGTGCAAGGACCAAAAGGAGAGAGGGTGCTGGTTGGAACAAACTCCGTAAGGGAGACCAGCTAGTAACCCAGGGGATGGGATGTAGACCTATATCAGAAGACCGCATCGGTGCTGAGGCACTGTACCCTTGTCCAGAGAAGTGGTAGGCATAGTGTTGCGTGACCAAGGGCAAAGGTGGGCCTAGTAGACCATGAGTGACCTAGAGGTATCTAACCTAGAGCCCGGAGGGTTCTTAGGGTAGTCTGGGATCCCTGTCATGGGTGGAGGTCTCATGGATGGGAGGAGTAGGTGGTCTGAGCGGATAACTGGTGAGTAAGGGGGGTCTGGTCAGAACCCCTTATAACTAGTTATCGCTAACTACGGGAAGAGTACCCATGTAGAGTGGCTACTTCTTCCCTGTAGGAATCAGCTGGGTGCGACGTGTGTTAGAAGGTGGTTCTGACCATCCGAGCCACCTGGATTTTTTTTTGCTTTTTGAACACCTATTTGTTGAGCTTTTACTGTGGGAGAGCCTTATAAGTTGGGACTCTCCCACAGTGAACTCATGATGAAAGGGACTGCATGTGTATTTTACTGGTGTCCCCCTGGCGCAAGTAGGCTGCTGCGCTGCAGCCAGAGTAAGGGGCACTGGGCTGGTTACATGCAGACACTTGTGTACATGCGTGTGCAAAAGTGTAAGGGCTGCGCAGGGGAGATTCGTGGCATGCGCAGCCCAGGAGCAGCTACAAAGTGAATGGTGTGGCAGGACTTATGCAGAACTAGGTGGTGACATGGAATAGGCTTTCTACAATGGGAAGAAACATTTGAGGGAAAGTCAGTGTGCTTTACTGTTTTGATTCCATTATTCTCCTATGAGGATGGGGAGCACAGCGGCTAGTTTTACTTTCCCAGGGCCTACAAATTCCAGACATGCACTAAAGTCCACTGTAACTTATGTGAGAAGAAGTATTCTGCAGAGTCCAAAGTCATAGTTGCACTGCTTTTGGGTCATCCAGAAATGTCATATTTCTCTGAGTCAGCTCATAACCAGGGCCTGGCTGGGGCTGACAATGCCAGGCTGAATTAATGACCTTCCTCCCCAAGCTGTAGCATCAGAGGCCCAGCCCTGCACAACAAGCATTCCAAGGGCGAAGGCCTCCACTACAAGAAGAGAAGATGGGTGGAGCTACAGGTTCATCCATCAGCAGCTGACACCTGGTGCCAGGCACCAAGCTGCTCTGGAGAGAAGGCAGCGAGGGGGGAAGGGGCTCTCGGAGACCATGTGGCATGAGATCCCTGGACGACGCCATTTTGAACAAACCCAGAGGCCTGGGCAGGAAGGAGGGAGCAGGGGCAGAGAGGTGATGTGTCGCTGTGTGATAGGGCAAACAGAGACTTCCTGCCAGCCCCCTCCCCATTCTTTAAAAATAGTCTGCACAGGAAGAGGAGCTCTCTCTGTGGTGTGGTCTGCTGAGGAAGACTGGTGCTGGAGCCTGGCGCCATGGGCAGTTGGAAGGAAGAACCACCTGACTGTCCCAGGGTACAGAATTGCGCCAGGAGGGGAGTCCAGAACCAGTGAGCAGAAGCCTGGGCCTCTGCACAAGGAGAAGAGAGGCCCAGGAGAAGAGCCAGGTGAAAGGCTGGCACAGGGAGCCCGTGAAGATAGCTCCCTGCGGAAGCCACCCTCTGTGAGACCAGGAGGGTGAAGGAGAGTGCTCCCAGTGGCTGGGGTGCGCCACCAGGAGCAAGAAGAGGGCAAGATCATGAGGATCGGTCCCCTGGGGGCTGAGATATGCCTCCCAGAAGGTAGGCGACCTTTGACCTCAGGGAAGATCGACGACGAATCGCGTGGGGCTCCGCCGGTGGTCTTGGATGTGCCCCCGGGGTGGGTCAGGTCCCGGGGGCTGCCCCCACATGAAGTCAAGTCGGGCGCGCCGTCGCGCGCCCCCGTGAAGATGCTCCAGCGGGGTGCCAAGAGCCCACCCTGGCCCCCGACGAAGAGAAAAATTGGGGAGCGCCGTCGTGCTCCCCGTGAAGATGCCCGCGGGGTGCCAGGAGCCCACCCTGGCCCCCGAAGAAGAGCGGAAGCCGGGGAGCACCGTCGCGCTCCCAGTGAAGATGCCCTGGGGCCCGGGATCCCAACTCCGGGCCCCGATTCCCCGAATCTAAGTTGGGGAGCGCCGGCGCGCTCTCTGTGAAGAGGGTGAGGGGCCCGGGCCCCATTCCCAGGCCCCAAAGTGAAGGAAGGCGGGCCGGAGGGAGTCTTCGCGTCTGCCCGCCGGAGCGGGCAGACCAGAACTGCGGTGCCGGCTCCCACGGCAGCACGCGAGGGTTCTGGCTGGGCGGGGAGCCTGGTGGGGGCAGCCCGGGGGTGGGCTCCCCAGGCTGCCCTCCAACGATTGAGCCACGCAGGGTTCCCGGGTGGGACCGGAACCCTGCATAGGAGAAGAGGAGGCGCCAGGGGCCCGGGTGGGACCGGGCCCCCGAACAACAGACGGAGCAGCCAGGGGTGGGCTCCCTGAGCTGCCAGAGCTCACCTGGGGGTTCAGGTGGGACCAGGCCCCCACAAACGAGGTGATGCGGCGGGAGGCCGCCAGCGGTGATCGCAGCTCTCCCCGAAGCAGCGGGGGAGCTGCTGCTACAATATTCAGGGGAAAGGGAGAAAGTGCCCCATAATGCCCTGCAGTGCTCGTGAAGGCCTGCAGAGAAAAGCAGCTTTTTCCCGGCTCGTGGTGGCCCAAGAGGACGGGGTCACCACCAAATGTGTGACAGGGTGCAGGGGGAGCTGCAGGAGCAACGCAGGCTCCCCCAGCACGACGGAAGAAAGTCCCTCCCTAAGTCTCTGGGGACTTGGAAAGAATAACCCCTCAAGGGCTCAGCATAGGCGTCAACAGCACTCTGTGTCTGGAACTTTTGTTCTTCAGCTGGGGGTGTGCTAAGAATTGCGCCAAGGAATGAAATGTGAAGGGCTGAGTTGGGGGATGTCTGGAAGAGGGCATCCCCTGGAGGTGAAGAGGAGTAATTGCACCCGAAGGGCATTTTTATAATGTTATTTCTTTTAGAGGGACTGAAAGTCACATGTGTAATGTGAAGTATCTGTGTAAGGTGGAGTGATAAGTGAAGTGGGGTTATGTTGCCCGACATTCCTGCTAGGGTGTCTGGCTGTAAATGCTTAATCCTGTGATTTTACCTGTGATGCCTTTTAGAGGCTGTGATTGCAATGCATTACAACTGCTATCAGCTATGAAAAGTACCTCATTTAAAGTGATGCCCAAACATGTATTCTTGCTACTGCGCTAGGGTAGGAACAACCCAGACTGTTAGCTACTAAGATGTAGAGGTGTATACTGTATGGTCAGTATAAAATGCTCAGTCAGGGTTATGTGTCCCCAGGGCAGGATTACCTATTTTTAATGCTGGTTGAGTTGATGGGGTGGGTCGCCACTGGGATGGTGCCAGTTGGCAAGGCCCTCGCTCCAGGTTGTGTCAACCCACTGCATTAGGGGGCAAGATGATGTGCATACATGGGAGTGGTGGTACTAGACCCCACCCCCCCTGTGGGTGGAGATGTTATGCAATGTCACAAAGTAATTCCAACAGCTTATGTATATTTGTAAATTGGTGCATAGTATTGAGTAGTGTGTGTGTCTAATAAATGTACTCTTACTTTTATAAAGCAAAGTACAGACTGGACAATCAATTATTGAGTGTTATTTCTGCGTACTTGTAATGGCGATTACTAGCCTACACCACCTCCCTTGAGTAAGCCTTAGACTGCTCTGCAACGCTACCCTCTGAGAGTCAAGCGCTACAATAGGGTGTTTGGTTCCCAGTGAAGGACAAATGTGACATGTTGTTTGTGCAGGCCTCACAGATACTGCCTCATTTTCCAACACATATATATTAAATAAGGTGGGAATTAATGAAGAACCCTTGGGGACCCCACACAGAAATGAAGATGGTGTAGATGTAAGATCACCCAGAGACACCTATTATTCTCTCTTGGCAAGAAAGGAGCTTAGAATGGACAAGGCAGAGTCTCTGATACCAATGGAATCCAAACGATCAATGAGCACTGAGTGGTTAACTATATCGAAGGTGGCCGATAAGTCCAAAAGGATCAACGCTGCTTTTCCACCATTATCCACTATAGTCCAGATTTCTTCTGTTGCTGCCACCAGGGCTGACTCAGTGATATGGTTACATCTAAACCCATATTGAGAGCTGTCTAAGAGATGGGTCTCTTCAAGAAAGGCCATGAGTTCGATATTCATGGCTTTCTCAAGAAGTTTGGCTGGCATCGGAAGACAAGAAATGGGGTAATAGCTTTTTACTTCGTGCTGGATCAGAGAGGTTTTTTTAACCGGGGCTTTTTTCCAGACTGAAAGGAAATATCCTGAAGTAATTTCAAAGGGTCAAAGCTTTTCAAGGGGGTCAAAAGTTCATATTTTTTTCAGTTTGAATAAGTGACTTTTGCCACAAGATGGTAAAATTATTGCTCGAAAGGTTGACAATACATTTTTTATTGAGGAAAGAGGAAATTACATTGTGTGTGTTTTCTGTTGTCTGGTGTAAATCTGCCCATGCCCAGTTGGTTTTGAAAGAAAACCAAACGTAAAGTAGAAAAACTACTTAGCCATCTTAGTTTGGGTTGCAAAAGGATTTCAAACCAAAATCTGGATATTTTCTCACAATTCTTCTGTCAACTCGTGAGTGATTGAAATTTAACAGTGCTACACTGATAACATTTCTTGCAGAGAGACGGAGACTATGCCTTTAAGTTTAGGAAAAAATGACTGTAAGACAGCCAGTGACTCATAAGTTAAGCAGTGCATTTATTTTAATGAGTCAAAAACTCAATTTTGGCTCATAAATGGTAATAACCACATCGAATTCGGGGCTGTATGTCAGGACTTCCAACTTGCATCTTTATGCTTTAGGAAATTATTAACTCGTGTAGTTACATGAAGAGAAGGGATCTAAAATGTCTGCCATTCACTGGCAGGCTCAGTGGATAAAATGCAATAAGTTATCTGACTGGCACAGATCATCAACAACTCCACCCTCCTCAAAATTGGGTCAGTGACTACGGAGTGCCCATTATTCAAAAAGGCATGCCACTATACCGACTATGGACTAGTTAAGAACAGCGGACATCCACCTGGATAAAAGCCCAGCCAAGGGGGTCCTAGAGAAATTTGCACACCACACCAGTGCCCAACTGCTATACACAGCAGCTCTATGCAGCAGACTATGGGGCCGATTCCGATTTCGGCAGGAAGCGCACCTAACACTATTCGTCCGGAAAAAAACCAAGCCGAACGCGTGTTTCCCGACCGATTCGAACATTCGCACTAACGAGCAAGTACGATGCGCATAACTGCCCAGATCCCGACCCAGCCGTACTTACCCATTCCAGCTCCTGTTCCCCGCCCGAGCCGGATCCGAAAACGCAGAATCGAGTCGCACGGAAGCAAAAATACAGCACCTTCCGGCCGGACCAGTACGATGCGCCTTCCGTACGCGCCGAACCCATCGCTACGTCCGGCACGTCAGAGCATCCGGGAGAGCCGCACATAAGCTCCGATTCGCGCCACAAGACGATCCACAGCTACGAGACGAACAAGCCAGCCACGAGTACGAGTCGAAGCAACGAGAAAGCCGAACGAGACGAACCAACCATGAATCCCATCGCGCAGGTCCTACCAATACTCTACATCTATTACCGGAACAGGTACGGACGCGTACGGCGCAGACGGTAAGTTAAACACCCACTACACAAACAAACGACACGTACCCGACATATAACACACACACATAGGGATGCAGAAATGACTTACACTAGCAACAGCAGAACCATAGGGGCGGGATGGCTATCACCAATGCCATATACACCCATAGGGGCCTGGATGCCAACCACTAACACCACCCCTACTCAGGGGGCTGGATGCCTGTCACTACTACCATCCCCACTCATAGGGGGATGGATGCCTACCATCAACACCACCCCTACTCATGGGGGCTGGATGCCTACCACTACCACCACCCTACTCATGGGGGCTGGATGCCTACCACTACCACCACCCCTACTCAGGGGGCTGGATGCCTACCACCACCCCTACTCATGGGGGGTTGGATGCCTACCACTACCACCACCCCTACCCATGGGGGGCTGGATGCCTGTCACTACTACCATCCCCACTCATAGGGGGATGGATGCCTACCACCAACACCACCCCTACTCATGGGTGGCTGGATGCCTACCACTACCCTACTCATGGGGGGCTGGATGCCTACCACTACCACCACCCCTACTCATGGGTGGCTGGATGCCTACCACTACCACCACCCCTACTCATGGGGGGCTGGATGCCTACCACTACTACCATCCCCACTCATAGGGGAATTGATGCCTACCACTACCACCCCCCCTACTCAGGGGGGGCTGGATGCCTACCACTACCACCACCCCTACTCATGGGTGCTGGATGCCTACCACTACCACCACCCCTACTCAGGGGGGCCTGGATGCCTGTCACTACTACCATCCCCACTCATAGGGGGATGGATGCCTACCACCAACACCACCCCTACTCAGGGGGGCCTGGATGCCTGCCACTACTACCATCCCCACTCATAGGGGATGGATGCCTACCACTACCACCACCCCTACTCAGGGGGGGCTGGATGCCTACCACTACCACCACCCCTACTCATGGGTGCTGGATGCCTACCACTACTACCATCCCCACTCATAGGGGGATGGATGCCTACCACTACCACCACCCCTACTCACGGGGGCCTGGATGCCTGTCACTACTACCATCCCCACTCATAGGGGGATGGATGCCTACCACTACCACCACCCCTATTCATGGGGGCCTGGATGCCTACCACTACCACCACCCCTACTCAGGGGGGGCTGGATGCCTGTCACTACCACCATCCCCACTCATGGGGGCCTTGAAGCCTACCACAACCACCACCCCTACTCAGGGGGGCCTGGATGCCTGTCACTACTACCATCCCCACTCATAGGGGGATGGATGCCTACCACTACCACCACCCTACTCATGGGGGGCTGGATGCCTACCACTACCACCACCCCTACTCATGGGGTGCTGGATGCCTACCACTACCACCACCCCTACTCATTGGGGGCTGGATGCCTACCACTACCACCACCCCTACTCATGGGTGCTGGATGCCTACCACTACTACCATCCCCACTCATAGGGGGATGGATGCCTACCACTACCATCACCCCTACTCAGGGGGGGCTGGATGCCTACCACTACCACCACCCCTACTCATGGGTGCTGGATGCCTACCACTACCACCACCCCTACACAGGGGGGCCTGGATGCCTGTCACTACCACCACCCCTACTCAGGGGGGCCTGGATGCCTGTCACTACTACCATCCCCACTCATAGGGGGATGGATGCCTACCACCAACACCACCCCTACTCAGGGGGGCCTGGATGCCTGTCACTACTACCATCCCCACTCATAAGGGGATGGATGCCTACCACTACCACCACCCCTACTCAGGGGGGGCTGGATGCCTACCACTACCACCACCCCTACTCATGGTTGCTGGATGCCTACCACTACCACCACCCCTACTCAGGGGGGCCTGGATGCCTGTCACTACCACCACCCCTACTCATAGGGGGATGGATGCCTAGCACCAACACCACCCCTACTCAGGGGGGCCTGGATACCTGTCACTACTACCATCCCCACTCATAGGGGGATGGATGCCTACCACTACCACCACCCCTACTCAGGGGGCCTGGATGCCTGTCACTACTACCATCCCCACTCATAGGGGGATGGATGCCTACCACTACCACCACCCCTACTCAGGGGCGCTGGATGCCTACCACTACCACCACCCCTACTCATGGGGGGCTGGATGCCTACCACTACCACCACCCCTACTCATGGGTGCTGGATGCCTACCACTACTACCATCCCCACTCATAGGGGGATGGATGCCTACCACTACCCCCACCCCTACTCAGGGGGGCCTGGATGCCTGTCACTACTACCATCCCCACTCATAGGGGGATGGATGCCTACCACTACCACAACCCCTACTCAAGGGGGGCTGGATGCCTACCACTACCACCACCCCTACTCATGGGGGGCTGGATGCCTACCACTACCACCACCCCTACTCATGGGTGATGGATGCCTGTCACTACTACCATCCCCACTCATAGGGGGATGGATGCCTACCACCAACACCACCCCTACTCATGGGTGGCTGGATGCCTACCACTACCACCACCCTACTCATGGGGGGCTGGATGCCTACCACTACCACCACCCCTACTCATGGGGTGCTGGATGCCTACCACTACCACCACCCCTACTCATGGGGGGCTGGATGCCTACCACTACCACCACCCCTACTCATGGGTGCTGGATGCCTACCACTACTACCATCCCCACTCATAGGGGGATGGATGTCTACCACTACCACCACCCCTACTCAGGGGGGGGCTGGATGCCTACCACTACCACCACCCCTACTCATGGGTGCTGGATGCCTACCACTACCACCACCCCTACTCAGGGGGCCTGGATGCCTGTCACTACTACCATCCCCACTCATAGGGGGATGGATGCCTACCACCAACACCACCCCTACTCATAGGACGGGTAATGCATGACACAACCAGCATACTCCAACATAAGGAATGTCAGAAAAACACATCCCCCAACACCATGACAAGCGTGTGTAGTCTGTGTCAAATGCCTACAACACTGAACATGACATTGAACATACAATGTGACCCCCTATCACATGTGTCACACATAAATGTGTGTGGCCTCCACAATGCAAGCAGACCATGACCACTGTGGCAATGGGGTCTAACACCCCATCATCACAGTGACCAAAAGGTAAGTGTGGGGTCCATAGCTGAAGCACATTTTGAACATTGTGGCAATGGAGTCTAAACCCCCATCATCACAGTGACCAAAATGTAAGTGTGGGGTCCATAGCTGAAGCACATTTTGAACATTGTGGCAATGGGGTCTAAACCCCCATCATCACAGTGACCAAAATGTAAGTGTTGTCATGGAAAAAGCTTCAAATGCCAAACAGCATGGATGATTCCTGGTCACAGAACAACAAACACATCAGTGGCATAGTAGTGCTTGTGTCCCATAGCAACATAGATTGGGTGAGGCAAACAGTGCAGTGCAAATAAGACATACCTTTGGCCATGTGCAGACAAACATCACCCATGGGGGCTGACATTGTCAACATTCATCAATAACACAATGACAGAAGTGACCATCATAATGCAGACCCACATATCTGCACCAATGGACACACAAATGTAGATATCCTGTGGAGACTGTAGATGTGAGGTGAACAAATACCATACCATGGCAGCAATGGGACATACAAACCATGATCATTGTGCTGACTGATGACCTAGGAGTCCCAGGGACAGCAGGGGAAACCCACCAAACAACTTACAGCCAATGGCACACTAAAGATATGCCAATGCAGTGGTGCAGATACACAAACACAAACAGGCAGCCTCACACTGCATATCAAACACAACAGGTGATGGGGGGGTGCCAGTGTCCCCAGGCAACCACACAACACATGAGGAGGCCTGAATCCCAATTACACAGATTTGTATACAGTGCCACACAAAAGTAACTCATGGATCGGATTCCCCTATGTGGGCAATCAGGCATTGTTAGATGAGAGGGAGCCCAAATTACACATGTCACACAAGCTTGTAGGAACAGCAACTAACACAGCAAGAGACAGACCCACCACAGCTCTACCCCCAGGGACCCCACATTTTGGTGACACTGGCCTGCATGATAATCCCACTGTGATGACAAAGCTAGATGTCGTTCACACTGTGAACCACAGTCATGTGTCCTGAGCAACAAACTACCATCACACCTACCCAAGCACAAATCAATCAGCACGGCCTGTCAGCCAAGGCCAATATGGAGGTAGGGGTCTAGCCGTGCAACAACTCTCATTTGCACACACTCAACACCACACACCTTGATCTCCACCAATGTGCAGCGGTGAAGCTCACATGGACTGGTGACATTGCACATGCACCCATGACAATCCCAGGGTTGGTGGTGGGAACTAAGGTGCAGAAACCCATCACACATGGCCAGTCAACAAGACTCATGAATGTCTGACACACTGCACAGTACGCCGTACATGGGCATGACGTCAAATCCACACCAACCAATGGGATCCCGGCCACAGTCACACACCAATGAAGAAGCCAAGGTCACCCACAAAGAACACACATAGACAACTTCCAAAATTGCAGCTCTGACCCTGAGGAGTGGCAGCAGTCACACACACAACGTGTCACAATCACTGAAAGCTACCACAAACTGTAAATTACATGACTTGTGTAACCAACAAGTGCCAAGGGGAATCCTGACTGTGTCTCATCTGCGTTTGCCCACAAACTCAGCCCTGACAGCAAACACACCTATGGATGACACCCTGATGACCAGTAATGTGCCATGCACCGACATCCCAGAGAACCCAGGGCGAAGATTTTGGGGGAACATAGGTCAACTCAGCAAGCATCACAAACAGGAACATCACTAGGGATCCCAGCCTGTGTAGCAAAATGGAAGTGAACACACACAGACATGCTCACACAACACACACCTTGGGCTCAGGCAATGTCACAGAATTACACACTGCCATGAGGGGACTCCACTCCTGTGTAAGGAAAGCTGTGCCATACCTTGTCTGTGCACGACTCAAACATGTCAGCAGAACACTTGGTCACTCAGTCAACAATTAGCACAAAATGAAGGCTCTCGTCACATCAGCCAGGTCATGGGAGTGTCAACGAAATCATCTGCACAGATCCAACACACATGTATAGCAAGTTGCACTGATAACACAGATGAGTCCTTCCCCATTGATGCCCAAACTTGCATGTCCAGTGGAGATGGTCACACGGTCAGGGAAATAGACAAATTGAACAATGGCAAGCACAACAGATATGCAGGGGTGTAAGCCACAGATGTGACATTGCAAATAAAAGTAGGAAATCCCATTGGCAAATATTGAAAACATGACACCTCATATTGCTGCAAAGGATGACATGGATACACACCAGGATAGGACACATTCCCCCTGGACCACATGGGGTCCTGCACAGTAACACTTCATTTTCCTGACATCAAAAATCACCATCACTGCAGCAAGGGCATGGTTAGCATCATCAACATCATGTACATCTGAAGCAAAACCACTAGAGAACAGAAAGTAGCTTTATTCAGCATATGTGGCTTTAAAAGTGAAAGTCCTGAAAAAACACAAAGGCCAATGGCCAGTCCATTAGTAAAGTCCGAACAGGGTGACAGTGGCAGATGTCACCCTTTGCTTGCCTGCCCTGCTATGGACCAGGGACATTCCCCTCGGAGGGGCATACGGGGGGCAGGCCAGGCACCGCAGGGACAGGATCAGGGCTCACCAGAAGGAGGCAGGGAAGGGCTGGTGGGTGCTGGAGAGTCACTGACAACTGCAGTGGAGGTGTCTGACATGGTGTGTGCCGGCACAACTGGGGGGCATGAGTCAGATGGTGTGGGTGCTGGCACGGCTGCAGTGGGCTGGCCAGATGGAGTGGACAGGTTCCCCACTGCAGTGCCCAAGTCAGACGGGGTGGTAGTGGACTCCACTGCAGTGCCTATCTCCAGGGGAGTAGAATGGGGTTCAGGTAAGGTGGGCAGGACAGAGGGGGAGGACACGGTCTCCACACCAGTGGCACAAACATGCGCGGGGGTGTGGTGCTGGAAGAGCAAGTGGTAGGGGAGAAGGCCGGATCATTTTGGGGATGGTGTATCTGTGGGTGGGGGAACCTGGGGCAGGGTGTGGTGGGGGAACCTGTGTAGTGGGGGCCTGAGGGATGGAGGAAGGAGACTGTGTGGTTGAGCTGCAGGGCGGTGGCGGGGTCTTGCTCTTCTGGGTCCGGGGGGACTTGCGGGTCGGGGCCTCAGTCTGTCTGTGCCTGGGGGAGGGTGTCCGGGGGTGAGGGGCACTCCCCTCTGTGTGGGTGGACTTCCTCTTCCCCCTGTATGCTGGATCTGCTGGATCGGAGGGGAAGAGGCCGAGGTCACAGAGGAAGAGCTGCTTTGTAGGTGGGGTTGCAGGTGAGACAAGGGAAGGGGACTTGGAGGGAGAGGTATCGGAGGACTGCGGAGTGACTGTGGATGCCTGTGTGTGTGTCTGTTCCCCATCCCCTGTGGGTGTGGTATCAGTCCCCTGAGGATGCTTGCGTGCACGTTTTGTCTTTGTTTTGGGTGTTCTTGTGCTGCTCGTGTCTGTGTGTTTGGGTCATTGTGCAGGTGTGCATGTGCTTGGGACAGGTAGGGTGCCAGGAAGTGTGGATCGGGCAGAGGTAGGAGGGGTGAGGGACTGTTGGAGGAGGGACACTGCTGCCATCAGGGAGGAGTCCATGGACTTATTGCTCCTCTGTAGGGCAGACATGCCCGATGAGATGCCCTCCATGAACGACACCAGCTGTGTCAACAGAGTGGTGTGTGCATGGAGGACACTCAGCATTGCTGTCTGCCCTACATGGAGCTGGCGAAGTAAGTACACAGACTCCTCACTCAGGGCAGCAGGGGACACAGGGGCAGGGGGTGCAGTGCCTGGCACGAAGGAGACACGCTCCCGAACACGGGAGCCTCCACGGACCTCTGGAATGGGAGCCGATGGGAGGGTGGTGGTGGTGGTGGTGGTGGTGGCGGGGACAGCAGTACTAGCTGGGGTGTGGTGGCTGCTGACACCCGCCTCCACAAGGGAGTCATCCTCCGAGCTGCTGTGGTCCTCAGCTGAGGTGGATGGTGCTGAGGACTCCTCAGTGTGGCTCCCCTCACCCTCCGTGCCACTGGGTCCCTCCGACCACTCATCGGCTGCTGACCCAGTCTGGCTCTGCAGCTCCTCCTGGTCCATGGAGCTGTCCCCTCCTGTGGCCGTGGATGTATCTGCAAACAATTAGGGAAACAGACAAACATCAGTCACCTGCACTGACCGCACACACCACAGTAAGTACAGCACATTACAGAGCAAGCCCTGGCATCCTTAGTTGAACATTGCCAAAAGTGCTCAAACAGATTAGGAGAAGCCAATTGTCAGTCTGATGGTCAACCATGGCACTCCCATCCCTCCTGGCCTCGCACCCATCTGTCTGGTGACTGTCGGATGGTAATACCCCAGTGTGGACACATGCACCACCTACACAGTAGTTGGACATTGCAGAGAACACAGTGAAGTATGTGAACATGCACACATCACATCTCTTGCCACTGAGTCAGTACAGGTGTCCAGATAAAGGGATGGCCAGAGTCTAATTTGAAATGCATGTGATGCATACCAGCAACAGACACCATGATGCACCCATGTCCTGATAGTCAATGCCACAATGGGGTGCATGTAGCACATGTCACTCACCTGCAGGATCACTCTTAGGGAGTTTAATGCCATGGCACAGGCATGCCTGCAAAGTCATACATCACTGTCTCCAGTCACATGGGCAGGGCAGCCAGCCAACAACAGTCTGCACTGCGTCACAATCCTAGGTCATGGGGAATGCAAGTTCTGTAGCTGACAAGTGCACATGTCCATCCCCCACAAACCACATCATCTGAACTCTTATTTGTCCACGTCATACCAATTGGACATATGGGAGACATGAAACACAACCCTCTGAACCTGAGCACCTCACAGTCTGCTGTGAATGAGAAACAGCTGCCTGAACTTCACAGTCGCATACCCCAGTCTGCACAGTCAAGTGATCAAACACCTATATGTCACACAAGTATCGTCTCCTATGGTCACATCTCAGGTGGCATGCTGAGCCCTAACAGATAAACACCCCAGTAGTCCTGACAACGAAGCCACAGCACAATGACACAGAGGCAGACACCTGAGGGAACATTTCACTGAGCACAACGTGTCAGCTGATACACGGGAGTGGGAGTACAGAGTGTATTGTATGGCCTGGAGTAGGCATGACTGTCCTGCTCCACGTGAAAGAGGGATGAGCCCTGGACAGTAGGCATGTGGCTAGGTATGTGTGACACACTTGATATACATACTCCTGAGGCCCAAACATTGTTCCCACCCGCAGCATGGGTGTGTGCCAAATACCCCAGGCACATGTGGTGAGTCAGATCAGCAATTTGACCACATATCAAAGTTACACGCAGATTACATGTCAGAACCCAGGCATTGTGTAAGCAATTGACCAACCCATGAAGCCCACCACAAAGCTACGGGAACAAATGCTGTCCCCCACCTTGAGCTAAGCAAAATGCAAGGACACAGTACCCAAGTGACACAATTTCCTGACTGTAAGGGCCACACCTGGGTATCAGATGAGGAGTGGGCATGTCACAATTGAGGGACATGGGTCCTGGACCACAAGACTGATGTACTGTGGAAGTTTAACCAGGCCAGAGGAGGGCACATAGCATGTCAGACAAAGTTCACAGTGCAGTCATGGACTCACCCCCTCCTTGCTGCTGTCTGGCCTTCAGCTGCCCATCCAGGTCAGGGAAGACCACCGCCAGGATCCTGAGCATGTGGGGGGTCAGGGTCCGGTGTCCGCCCCTCCTGCGAGGAGGCGACAGCTTCAGCTGGACCCTTGCGAACCTCCGGGTCCAGCCCGAGGGTCCTGCCACCTCTTCTGGCAGTTGCGGATCCGGCGCTTGTAGACCCCCATGGATCTTACTGCCCGGGCGATGGTCAGCCAGATTTCCTGCGTCTGGTGGGCATCAACCTGTGAGGCTGACAAAGTGAAAAGGCCATTACTACACATGCAACATATCCGTGCATCACACATTTGGATATACATGTCTCAATTACAGGGGCATATGATGTACACAGGCAGTGCAACTATGGCTATGGGCAGTTTGCCAGCAGTTACCACATGGTATCATTGCCTGGGAAGTCAAACCTTGTTGGAATGCACTGTTACTGCACTATACCTGTTCAGTGCATGTAACTACACACTTTGGGGGTGACAACTACTCAGTGAGCATGCTAGCCAGTGGCATGCACAATGTAAGTCTTGCTAGTCAGACAACATGCACATTTAGTAAGGCAGTGGACAGCACACTCACCTGCTCCCCTGGTTTCCCATACAGCTTGCTGTACTGTGGAAGGAGGCTGTCCAGCAGGGCCTGGTTCTCCTCAGTGCTGAAGGCTGGGGCTCTCTCCACAGTACGTGCCATTGCAGTAGCCAGAGGATGCAGAGACAGCAGCAGTGTTGGTGGCAGATGTCGTCCTGGAGCATGTAGTGCAGGCAAGTGAGCTCTCAGGGGAACAGCCAGCATTATATGTGTGCTGCAGAGGCAGATACTGTCCCATGTGTCCAAAGTGATAGGTCCAAGTCATTTGAATCTTCTGAATCTGGCCAATCCATGGAATTGCACCACTTATACACGCCCACAGCATCCTTCAAAAGTTCAACTTCATGACACCCATGAATTTGCAACATTGTTGTGGGTGGCCAACTGAATTCACTGCATCAGACTCGTTAAAGGTTCGAAAACGCGTCCGTTGCCATGCCAGGTTTCCCATACAGCTTGCTGTACTGTGGAAGGAGGCTGTCCAGCAGGGCCTGGTTCTCCTCAGTGCTGAAGGCTGGGGCTCTCTCCACAGAACGTGCCATTGCAGTAGCCAGAGGATGCAGAGACAGCAGCAGTGTTGGTGGCAGATGTCGTCCTGGAGCATGTAGTGCAGGCAAGTGAGCTCTCAGGGGAACAGCCAGCATTATATGTGTGCTGCAGAGGCAGATACTGTCCCATGTGTCCAAAGTGATAGGTCCAAGTCGTTTGCATCTTCTGAATCTGGCCAATCCATGGAATTGCACCACTTATACACGCCCATAGCATCCTTCAAAAGTTCAACTTCATGACACCCATGAATTTGCAACATTGTTGTGGGTGGCCAACTGAATTCACTGCATCAGACTCGTTAAAGGTTCGAAAACGCGTCCGTTGCCATGCCAGGCCAAAGCCAATGCGTGCGCACCGATCAGTCCATTGCTGTACAACGCGTATTTCAAAAAACAACGCGTACCCGTTCACATCATATGCAATGGCCAATGCGTGCGCACCGATTGGTCCATTGCTGTACAACGCGTACCCGTCCACATTATATGCAATGGCCAATGCGTGCGCACCGATCGGTCCATTGCTGTACAACGCGTATTTCCGTCCACATCATATGCAATGGCCAATGCGTGCACACCGATCGGTCCATTACTGTACAACGCGTATTTCTGTCCACATCATATGCAATGGCCAATGCGTGCACACCGATCGGTCCATTGCTGTACAACGCGTATTTCTGTCCACATCATATGCAATGGCCAATGCGTGCGCACCGATCGGTCCATTGCTGTACAATGCGTATTTCAAAAACAACGCGTACCCGTTCACATCATATGCAATGGCCAATGCGTGCGCACCGATCGGTCCATTGCTGTACAACGCGTATTTCTGTCCACATCATATGCAATGGCCAATGCGTACACACCGATCGGTCCATTACTGTACAACGCGTATTTCTGTCCACATCATATGCAATGGCCAATGTGTGCACACCGATCGGTCCATTGCTGTACAACGCGTATTTCTGTCCACATCATATGCAATGGCCAATGCGTGCGCACCGATCGGTCCATTGCTGTACAATGCGTATTTCGAAAAACAACGCGTACCCGTTCACATCATATGCAATGGCCAATGCGTGCGCACCGATCGGTCCATTGCTGTACAACGCGTATTTCTGTCCACATCATATGCAATGGCCAATGCGTGCACACCGATCGGTCCATTGCTGTACAACGCGTATTTCTGTCCACATCATATGCACTGGCCAATGCGTGCACACCGATCGGTCCATTGCTGTACAACGCGTACCCGTTCACATCATATGCAATGGCCAATGCGTGCGCACCGATCGGTCCATTGCTGTACAACGCGTACCCGTCCACATCATATGCAATGGCCAATGCGTGCGCACCGATCGGTCCATTGCTGTACAACGCGTATTTCCATCCACATCATATGCAATGGCCAATGCGTGCGCACCGATCGGTCCATTGCTGTACAACGCGTATTTCTGTCCACATCATATGCAATGGCCAATGCGTGCACACCGATCGGTCCATTGCTGTACAAAGCGTATTTCGAAAAACAACGCGTACCCGTTCACATCATATGCAATGGCCAATGCGTGCGCACCGATCGGTCCATTGCTGTACAACGCGTATTTCTGTCCACATCATATGCAATGGCCAATGCGTGCACACCGATCGGTCCATTGCTGTACAACGCGTATTTCTGTCCACATCATATGCAATGGCCAATGCGTGCGCACCGATCGGTCCATTGCTGTACAACGCGTATTTCTGTCCACATCATATGCAATGGCCAATGCGTGCACACCGATCGGTCCATTGCTGTACAATGCGTACTTCTGTCCACATCATATGCAATGGCCAATGCGTGCACACCGATCGGTCCATTGCTGTACAACGTGTATTTCGAAAAACAACGCGTACCCGTTCACAGCATATGCAATGGCCAATGCGTGCGCACCGATCGGTCCATTGCTGTACAACGCGTATTTCTGTCCACATCATATGCAATGGCCAATGCGTGCACACCGATCGGTCCATTGCTGTACAACGCGTATTTCTGTCCACATCATATGCAATGGCCAATGCGTGCGCACCGATCGGTCCATTGCTGTACAACGCGTATTTCTGTCCACATCATATGCAATGGCCAATGCATGCACACCGATCGGTCCATTGCTGTACAACGCGTATTTCTGTCCACATCATATGCAATGGCCAATGCGTGCGCACCGATCGGTCCATTGCTGTACAATGCGTATTTCTGTCCACATCATATGCAATGGCCAATGCGTGCACAGCGATCGGTCCATTGCTGTACAACGCGTATTTCTGTCCACATCATATGCAATGGCCAATGCGTGCGCACCGATCGGTCCATTGCTGTACAACGCGTATTTCTGTCCACATCATATGAAATGGCCAATGCGTGCGCACCGATCGGTCCATTGCTGTACAACGCGTATTTCTGTCCACATCATATGCAATGGCCAATGCGTGCACACCGATCGGTCCATTGCTGTACAACGCGTATTTAGAAAAACAACGCATACCCGTTCACATCATATGCAATGGCCAATGCGTGCGCACCGATCGGTCCATTGCTGTACAACGCGTATTTCTGTCCACATCATATGCAATGGCCAATGCGTGCGCACCGATCGGTCCATTGCTGTACAACGCGTCCCTGTACAAATAACTCGCATATGTCACCATGGTTGTCACTGGTGAACGTATGCCAGCCACAATTACTTGCCAGGGACTCAGGGGCACACCTACAACACCACAGCCTGTCCACACTGTATCCTAAGGCATGTAAGGCTGCATTACCTGTGTGTGTATGGGGGTCAACCTGTGTTTTTTTGGTGGCACTTGGGGGCAGCCACTTCCAGGCTGTGCACGTGTTCATGGGGACAGAATCCTTTGTGTGTTGTGCACATGACCACTGTGATGTGCAACTGTTCAGTTCAGGGCATGTGGCATGGTCACATTTCCAGGTTGTGTATGTGTATGTCATGTCACATACACCCTGAGTCCCATGTGGGAAGGTATGTACGTCACAGGGTGACCCATTGCCACAATAGTGATGGCCCTCCACAGTCTGTGTGCATGTTGTGTTTCAGATGTCTCTGATTCAATGTGCACAATGGGAGACAGTCTCCACATCCACGTTGTTTGTGCATCTACTTTGATGTTGTGCGTGTGTGTGTCACAGACGTCCATGTCTGTCCTGCAGAGGCAACAGGGGCCACTACTTGTGGGAGTCATGGTTGTATTGCTGACGTGTACATGATACACCATGTCATGCCAATGTCCATGTGGCAATACAGGGTCCCTGGGAATCTACCTGTCAATGAGCTGTGATGCCTGTGGCACATCTGTCCTCACTTGTCACTGTGGTGTGTGTTTGGAACGTGACAGCAGTACATGGGTACTGTGACACAGCCTAATGATTTCCCATAGCACGACCTGGAACTTGTTGTCAACACATGTTGAACTGTGATGTTAGATGTTGGCCATGTAGGTGCCATATATGTCCATACAGAACGGCACACACATCAAGTACTTGTGTCTTGTTATGATGTATCATGTGATATTGAGTATGGTCAATGCCACATATGTGGGGTGACTGACAATCTTTCTTTGTTCACCTATGCACTGCAGGGCACCAGCTGTCCATAGACCGTTCCCTGACCTTGCAACCATGGTGGAACGTGACTGCATCCGACGGTACCGCTTCAACAGGCCGCTGATTGAGGAATTGACGGTGCGGTTGGCCCCACATTTGCAACCTGGCCGGACATACCCTACAGCGCTGACCCCCAAGGTGAAGGTGATGGCAACCCTACACTTCTTTGCCACCGGTACCTTTCAACACACTGTGGCGTCTGCTGGTGGGATGTCACAGACCATGTTCAGCCGTGTGCTACGCAATGTTTTGGAGGCAATGTTGAGATACCTGAACCAGTACATCTATTTCCCTAAACGTCAACAACTCACTGACGTCAAGAGTGACTTCTATGCCCTGGGGAGGATGCCACATGTCATTGGCTCCATTGATGGGACACATGTGGCTTTGGTACCACCACAGGCACATGAGCAGGCATACAGGAACAGGAAACATTACCATTCTATCAATGCTCTGGTGGTATGTCTTGCAGATATGACCATCTCACATGTGTGTGCACGTTTCCGCGGTTCTGCACACGATGCATACATGATGAGGAGTAGTCGCATCCCGAGGATGATGTCACAGATGCAGAACCAGCGTGCCTGGCTTGTCGGTGTGTACTGACTTTTTACCATTGTGTGTGTTCTGCAATGTTGTATTCCACCCTCTTTACCCAACTCAGCTAATGTGCAATTGTCTGTATGTAGGTGACTCCGGATACCCCAACATGCCGTGGTTGCTGACACCCCTCAGGAACCCTGTGACACCAGCCCAGATGCGCTACAATGAGGCACATGGTCGGACCAGGAGAGTGATCGAGCGGACATTTGGTCTCCTGAAGAGCCGCTTTCGCTGCCTGGACAAGACAGGAGGGGCCCTCCCATATGCCCCAGCAAAGGTGTGCAAGATTGTCATTGTCTGCTGCATGCTACACAACCTGGCAGTGCGGAAGGAGTTGCCTCTCATCCTGGATGACGATGACCAACATCCGCCACCTGTGGAGGATCCTGGCCTGGGCCACGATGCCAGTGATGATGATGATGATGATGGTGATGTCCGCACACAGCTCATCACCAACTTCTTCAGCTGAATGTGAGTATCCAGAGTTGTCATGTCAATGATTTGAGTTTGCATGATATGTGTTGGTGGTGCTCTGTTGCTGTTTGAGTGTGGCCATGTGCTACTTGACTGGATGCGTGCAGCAATGTGTCCTTACAGGTAGTCTGTACTCCCCAACAGTGTTGACATGCTAACTTGTTTTTGTGTAGGTATCTTGTGACATGTATTGGGCATGAGTATTGCAGTTCTGTCCTGTTCTTCAGTGCTTTTGACTGTGTGTCATGTCTGTCCTTCACAGGGTGCTTTCAGAGTTGTTTGGTCCACTCGGATCCCCCGACACCATGATTCAACTTCCAGGGTGGAAGCAGTCGTTTCCCTACAGGTGATGTGCCCCACACCCCTGGACTTTATTTCTTCTACAATTGTTGACTGTGTGGCCACTGCCACGTGGGATTACCTTGCATCTGTAGTGGAAACAACATGTTGCAAATGTGTAATAAACCTGTGCTTCACTTTGGGATGTGCGTTGTCTGTGGTCACACATCTGACTGACATTAGCTTACTTCACCTGTGGGCTAGTTAACACAGACTGTGAATAGGTGTGGTGTCTGTGCATTCCACTGTATTTCCTGGCAACATCAGTGTAGGCGATGAGTCAGATGGCCCTGGTGTGTATGTGTTGTGTAGCCCTAGTGGTGTGTCTCCCTCATATGTGTCACGTCGCCATGACTCACATGACGGTGTTGAACTTGCTGTAGCAGTTAGCATGCACAGTGTCATTTAGCAGATCATCATCTCCATGACAGAAACAACGTTGGAATCACAACAGAGGCAAGTATGGTGTATTAGTGAGTTTATTTACATACATGTGTGAGGATAGTGCACAGGATGATGGGTGCTGTACATTGGGATTGGAATCCAAAGTTCCCAGATGAGTTGGAAGTGTTGGTAGCAGAAATGTCCTGAGTAAAGTCCACAGTCATCTGATACATTGGTCCAACTTAAAGTCCCCATGTCATGTGGGAGAGTTGGGTTGCATTCGACAGGGTGAACAGTTTGCACACAAAGGTGGATTTCCAGAACAGGTGTTGGGTTCCTGGGGGATGTACATGGCCATCGGCCTCTCAGTTCTCCTTCCTCGGACGACCCCTCTTCTTTGGGGGGACACTCACGTGCAGGCTGCTGCGGTGCAGAGGACTCTCCGCCAGAGTCATCCTCCCTCCCTGTGGCAGTTGCAGTTGTTGCGGCACCAGATGTTGTGGGCACACAGGGAGGTGTGGCCATGTTGGTGCTAATTTGGCGGAGGCATGTCAATATGTCCCTATGCACCGCTGTCAGTTCTTGCAATGTGTCCCACTTGGACTCCATGCGAGACATGTGTGTCTCCACACGGGACATGTGTGTCTCCACACGGGACATGTGGGAGTCCAAGCGGGCATGATGGGCAGCCTGCTGCTGTTGCATGTCCTTGAGGATCCCCACTACCTGGCTGACCTCTCCGGTGCTATTCTGGTACGCTTCAGCAATGCGTACCAGTTGTGGGTCATCATGCAGTCCAGACCCCTCTGCAAACAGTGACCTCTGCCTACCACCCCTCCCACCACCCCTGGCCACATGTGCGGGACCTGCGGTGGCACGCACAGGTGACCCTAGGCCCCCTTGGGGGTTGGTACTGGGGTTGTTGTCCGTTGCTTCACGGTGGGCCGGGGTCCCTGTGCTGTTGTCATTGGTGGTCCTTGGTCTGTCCGTGTCGGTGGGGGTGGTCTGTGTGTTGGCAGTTGTTGGAGGAGTGGGTGCAGGGGTGCAGATGGTGGTCCTGCTGGTGCTGCATGATGACTCACACCGGAGGGGCCAGGTAGGTCTTCGCCATCCGAGGAGGGCAGAGGCTGTTCCACACCAGAGTGCTCAGGGTCCCCCGGAGCCTGGGACAGGGACTCCTCATCGTCTGCTGCTGTGTCCCCATCATCACCTGTTTTTGGAAGAGACACACAATGTATGCTATGTTTCTACAGGCATCAATGGTTCAAACACCTGACAGTTGTGACTGTACCTCTGGATGCGGGCCTGTACATTGCATTGTCCTAAGTTGTCACAGTCAGAGGTTGATATTGGTGTGGCACATTGTCCTGACAACATGAAGCATTTCAATGTGAATGTTGAGGTGTGTGCATGGCCAGCATTGGTGGTATTTGGTTGACATCCGGACATCCTTCTCCCTCCAGCCCAGTTATCCCACCATGAAGCATGCCACCCTTGCAGTGGGTGCAGGTTGACTCTCAGGATGTCAGTCAGTGGTGTCCTGCTGTTGGTTGGTGCCCAGTTCCAAGCAGGGCCTTGTGCTCCCCCACAGAGCACCAGTGTCAGACATCTTTGAAGTGGCTTTTCACTCCCTGTGAGGTATGCATGCTTCAGTGTGAGCTTGCTGGGCCATGTGGGTGGGGGATATTGAGCTGTGACTACCACTCCCATCATGCTATTGCCTACACCCCCCTTCCCAGCATGCCCAAACTTCCTTCCTTTTGAGTGGACTTCACTGTGTGTGAGTGTGACAGCAATGGCAAGATGGCTGACAGTGGTGTCCTGTTGTTTGTTGGTGCCCAGTTCCCAGCATGGCCTTGTGCTCCCCACAACAGAGCACCAGTGTCAGACATTTTTGAAGTGGCTTTTCACTCCCTGTGAGGTGTGCATGCTTCAGTGTGAGCTTGCCGGGCCATGTGGGTGGGGGATGTTGAGCTGTGACTACCACTCCCATCATGCTATTGCCTACACCCCCGTTCCCAGCATGCCCATACTTCCTTCCTTTTGACTCTGCTTCCCTGTGGGGTAGTGTGCCTGTGCTGACAGGATGGCTGACAGTGTTGTCCTGGCGTTAGTTTGGCTACAAGTACCAGAAGTGTCCCTGTGCTTCACACAGCATAACCCAGGGTGGTGGTTCTTTGTGGGATATTTAATTAGAGTGTGAGGCAATGCATTATCCCAGGTGAGTTGTGTGTAGTTTGTGTTAAGGGTGTGTGTGAGAACAGCTGCTAGTAACTATGGTCAGTGCTGTCAGTCTTCCTTCCCACCCAGCCAGATATCCCACCATGGAACGTGCTTCCATTGCAGGGAGTGCAAGTTTACTTTCAGGATGTCAGACAGTGGTGTCCTGCTGTTGGTTGGTGCACAGTTCCCAGCAGGGCCTTGTGCTCCCCACAGCAGTACCCAGTGTCAGCCATCTTGTCAGTTCTTTTCCACTCCCTGTGATGTGAGCATGGTTCAGAGTGGTGTTGATGGGCCAATTGTGAGGGTGAGCAATATCTGTGACTACAACTCCCATCATGCTATTGGCTACACTGACTTCACCAGCATACACAGAATTCCTTCCTTTCAGTGAGCTTCCCTGTGAAGTGGTGTTGTAGTGGTGGCAAAATGTCTGACAGTGTTTGTTGGTTAGATTTGTGCCACTGCCTTGCTCTATTTGTTGTCAGGTTTGTACATGTCATGACACAGTTAATTTATCACTATGGGATGGCAGGTATTGTGTTTGTCTAACTAACATACACATCTTGGGATGATTATGTTTTGGTTACTGTGGCTTTGCTAACGGTGCATGGTTTGACTATCCCCTTGACAGTGATGTGTGTGTATTGTCACACGATATTGGGTATATTGGTTGTGTAATCACCAGGCTCTGGGATGTTTGATAGTCCATGTACGCTCTCTGGTGGTAGGATGGCCCGCACCTTCTCCTCCCAGGGCCTGAGGTATACTGGTTTGGCAGGAGGGCCACTGCCGGTGCGATGGCTCAAGGTGTAATCCTTCTTGAGTAGGGCCTTGACCCTCCTGCGCACATCATACCACCTGTTCTGGATGTCTTCCTTTGTGCGCAAACATGGTGATTGTGCGTTCACCCTGTCGACGATCCTCTCCCACATCTTGGTCTTCTGCGACATGGGGGTCTGTTGGACCAGTGTACCAAACAAGTGTGGCTCTACCCTGAGGATTTCATCTACCAGCACTTCCAATTCACTGTCTAGGAACTTTGGATTCTTCTTTGGGGGCATGGTGATGGGTGGTGGTGGGGATTGATGTGTGTGTGAGTGTGCAAGTGAGGGTGGGTGAGTGTCAGTTTTGCTGGGTGTATGTGAGGGTGCTATTTGGGAGGTGCTAATGGTGTGTGGCTTGTGTGATGGATGAGTTGTGGGTGTGTCTGTGGTTGCTGTCTGATGGTGTTCTGTGCTGGCAGGTCAGTAGAATTTGCAAAGGATCATGGTAGGGATTTGTGGCCTTTATATGGGTGGAGTTGTGGGTGTGTCTTTGTTCCATGATTTTTGCCCCCAGTATTTATTGACTTTGTCATTGCTTGTTTGGCCCTTTTTTTTGTATTTTTTCCTTTGTAGTTTTGGGGCATGTAGGAGACGTTCTTCTGACCGAGTAGGATGCTGCAGTTGTCTCGTGCGAGGTTCTCTAAGTCTTTCAAGCTGTGTTTCTGCTTTGTTTTATGTGCGGCGTACGCGTCAGTCGCGGGGTATTGGGTTGCTTCGGCTCGGTTTTGTATGCGTGTCGGTCGTACGGCTTGAGCTCCGTGTGACTCGGTCTGGTTTTCCACGCATTGCATCGTACTGCGCGGGTCGGAGTTCGCGGGTACGTTTCTGTCGGGTTCATTCCTGGTGCGTGTCGGTCGGTTCGATTCGCGTGCTTTCCCGGCCGAATAGCTGTTTTCCGTGCGGTTCTGTCGTTCGGCTTGTGTTCCGTACGAGTCGGTCGTGATTCACATGCATTGTATCGTACTACGCGGATCGGGCAGCGCCAGTACGTGTCGGTCGGAATAAATTCCTGTACCGAGTCGGTCGGTAAGTTTTCCGGCCCGAATCGGAATCGGCCCCTATGACTGGAACTCTAAGCCCGGGAGGTACAATGGGCAAAGGATAAGCCCAGCAGATCTTGGGAGGAAGCGAAGTTGAGTGCACAACATGGTTTTCAGCCATGCATGGCATAAGGGGTCCTCTGGACATGACCAAAGTAAACATTGTGCAAGATATGAGTTCAGGGAGACTGTGTACATGGCAAGGTCGAAAGACATGCTCAGTGCCAAAAGTCCAGTGGGCATGGAGCAGTGTAATTTTGGCTCCAATATAATGAGTATCAATAAGAGAGAGAGGAATGAAAATTAGCTAATTCACTCCCCCTTGGTATAATTTGAAAATCAAAAAGAACTAGCTACTGATTAGAAGTTCAAAGTGTGTGTTTCAGAAGTAAGGAAAAAACATTTGTTTTTTATGAAGGCCCTCACCCACCAACCTAGTTGGTGGCATGCTTCATCATCGGGCCCCACCCAGGGCAGCGAGTGTGCCTCGGGTGTGCTGCGACGTCGGCTTACAGCGGAGCGGATTTTGTTTAGTGAGTGTGTAGTGATGGTGTTAAGAGTGTAGATTTAAAAACTGTCCTAAGGGTCCCAGTGTCCACAAGGGTTATTTTAATAATGGGCCCTTGGCAGTGTTAAAAGCAAGGCGGCGGATGTGAGTGGAGGTGACTATGAGCTCCCACATCCAGTGTGGTCAACATGTTTCAGCCATGCCTCTTGTTAAATCTGGCTTTCATCAGGACCTTATGTGCTAAGTGAATTAAAAAGGGTGGTCTACATAATATGTGTGACCAGCTAGGTGACGCACTCGCTAAGGTGCGATATATGTGAGAGGATGATTTCCTCTAGTTTCGTACTCTGGTATTGTTTGAGAGAAACTTCATGAGTCCCGGGAGGGGGTCCGTCTTTTAGTCACACATTCGTCCAAAATCGAGGCCTGCAAATCAAACCTACTTGGCCTGCATCGGGACTCTGTCGGTGACAGGACAGTTTTAAAACCTACACTCTTAACACCATCACTACACACTCACTAAACAAAATCAGCTCCGCTGTAAGCAGACGTCGCAGCACACCCGAGGCACACTCGGTGCCCTGGGTGGGGCCCGATTATGAAGCATGCCACCAACTAGGTTGGTGGGTGAGGGCCTTCATAAAAAACAAATGTTTTTCCTTACTTCTGAAACATACACTTTGAACTTCTATTAAATAGCTAGTTCTTTTTAATTTTGGCTCCACCCATTCATGTCTTGACTATGCCATACATACGTGCATGTAGTGCCATATATTTGTGTGCTTTAATATCATAAACACAAAGTGGTGCACTTGACCAGATTCCTGAAGGTGCATTTGCTCTATAATTCACATGTTTACATAAGTGTGCATACTAATGTTTTCCTTATAGTGATACTAAATTGCAGTTTTAATATATATCTGACTTTGTGTAGTTTTAGTAATTTTGTTAACTCTATATATACTCACATATTAATTTGAATAGTATCCTGCATTTATTTGATAACTGTATATGTATCCATAACCTTGCATTTAAATGTGTATTAATGTGTTTGCTATGCTAGCTTGACCAAAGGCCTTAAGAATTTGGACTCTAATGTTTAACCTTCAACGTGAAGGTTTGCTCGGGTTGCAATGTTTTCTTCCTCTTTGCAGGTGTGTTCATATGATCTCATAGTTAGTAAAAGACACATTGTGTATGAGAGGGATTACTGACAGAATATCGACAACAGAAATATCGACCTACAGAAATATTGTGACAAAAATATCGTTGTCAAAAATATCGACCTCCTATCTTCATAATGGTAAGTACAAAAATATCGTTGTTAAAAATATCGAAGTAGAAAATATCGTTTTTTTTATATGTATAAAAACTAATGTAAAATAAATTAAATAATACATTCAACTTAAAAAAAATATTTGGATTTATTTGTACATTTTAACAATTAGGGGCGATTCCGATTTCGGCCGGAAGGGCACCGAACGATGGCCGGAGCCCTTCCGACCGAATCGGAACATGCCGGCCGGATTCTTTCCGACCGAGCCATTCCGATGGGCTCGGTCGGAAAGGAATCTGACTCGGATTTCCGGATGGCTTCCGACGGGCTCGGAGAGCCCGTCCGCCGTCCGGAAATCCTTCAGTACTCCCCTGGCCGCCTCTTCACGACCGAGGGAGTACGATGGCAGTTTTTCACTGCCTTTTCGTGCCGGTCTTTCCGGCACGAAAAGGCAGTCGGAAACTGTCTTTGGGGGCCCCCAGTAGGGCCCCCATGAGTGCGAGGCCGCCGAATGGTGCCCCTCTGTTGATCCCTGCACCCGGTGGAAATATTGTGACAAAAATATCGTTGTCAAAAATATCGACCTCCTATCTTCATAATGGTAAGTACAAAAATATCGTTGTTAAAAATATCGAAGTAGAAAATATCGGTTTTTTTATATGTATAAAAACTAATGTAAAATAAATTAAATAATACATTCAACTTAAAAAAAATATTTGGATTTATTTGTACATTTTAACAATTAGGGGCGATTCCGATTTTGGCCGGAAGGGCACCGAACGATGGCCGGAGCCCTTCCGACCGAATCGGAACATGCCGGCCGGATTCTTTCCGACCGAGCCATTCCGATGGGCTCGGTCGGAAAGGAATCTGACTCGGATTTCCGGATGGCTTCCGACGGGCTCGGAGAGCCCGTCCGCCGTCCGGAAATCCTTCAGTACTCCCCTGGCCGCCTCTTCACGACCGAGGGAGTACGATGGCAGTTTTTCACTGCCTTTTCGTGCCGGTCTTTCCGGCACGAAAAGGCAGTCGGAAACTGTCTTTGGGGGCCCCCAGTAGGGCCCCCATGAGTGCGAGGCCGCCGAATGGTGCCCCTCTGTTGATCCCTGCACCCGGTGGCAGACACCTTGGGGTGCCGGCCACAGGGTGCAGGGATGAACTGCACCCCTGCTTTTCACAATGCAAGCATGCATTCCGCTCAGAATGCATGCTCCCATTGTGAAGTATACGAGTGCGACCGAACAGGGTTCGGTCGCATCGTACTTGCAGGGCTGTAACCGACGACAGCAGGTCGGTCGGTTACGGCTCCTGACCGATGTCGGACGGACCTGAGTCCATCCAACATCGGAATCGGCCCCTTATAAGTAATAAATGTAATGTAAAAATAAATTAAACATACATATTTAAAATGTAATATATATAATTACTTTAAAATAATTAATAAATAATAATTTTAATTAGTTATAAAATGTTAGAAATATATTAAAATGTATAAATAAATATATATATACATTCCCCTGTAACATAAAATTAAAAAAAAATTAAATTATATTATAGATTAAAATATTAAAATATGTAATATTTTTTAAACCTACACTTTACACTACATTGACTGCAACAGTAGGGAAAGTGTTGGATAGCGGAGGAGAAAAAATTACCACTCCAGCAAGTGCAACAGTAGGGAAAGTGTTGGATAGCGGAGGGGAATAATTTACTATTCCCACTCCAGCGAGTGCAACAATAGGGAAAGTGTTGGCTATCGTAGGGAAATTTTCAGGGAGGTGTCTGTGGAATAGGGAGGCCTGCACTACAACTCCCACCAGGCCCCCTTGTCCTACAGCTGCGCAAGATGTAGCCCTCTACCCCAACCCATGTGCCAACCATAGCATTGCTCACCTTAACCTAACATGTAGGTAGCCATCCCTACAGGGAGGTGGGTGTTTGGGAAGCCTGCACTACAACTCACACCAGGCCCCCTTGGCCCACAGCTGAGCAGGATGGAGAAGCTTGTCCCACCCAGAAGCATGCCTCAGCCATTGTGTGCTTCACCCTCACCTAACAGGTAGGTAGCCATCTTTACAGGGAGGTGGCTGTGGAATAGGGAGGCCTGCACTACAACTCCCACCAGGCCCCCTTGTCCTACAGCTGCGCAGGATGGAGCACTTGTCCCACTCATAGGCATGTGACGTCTGTGCAGCCGCACATGACACAATGCCACTTAGTCCACAGTCACCGACACAAATAATGCAAAACAGTTGTGTTGTAGTCACCATGCACAAGTCTCTGTTCAAAATTGACCCACATTGTGTACACTGTGCCAGGCATCACACACTGCAACACTAGCAACGATCATGCTGCCCTGCAGCAGTGTCTGGCCTTTATTTTTGCAAAGTGCAAATCACCCATGTCATACCACAGTGTTGCAATGTAAACAGTGGAAGTGCAGTGTACCCAAAAACTACACTGCAGCTGGGACTCACAATGCTAAACTAAGTACATCCCAAATGTCCTGCAACACACCCAGCCACCACAGTGCTGCACTGAATTGCAGAACAGCACCTTGTCTGAATAAAATTGTCAAAGGTGTCTTGTTTGGACCACCAATGTGTGTATGCATTGACAATGTTCACATCTCACACTGTCTGTCTGAACAGTGCTGGTATAGTCTGGCCCCAAAAGCACACATTGTCTGCACAGGGCTGAGTACATCTCACACACACACCACTGTTGACCACAACATGTCAGTGTAAGGATGCCCTGGAACAACTGCTTCACCAGTACTGTGCTCATGTTCTCAGGTCCCCAAATACCATGAAACCATGACAGTGTGGAAATGTATGCTGGGTGAGATGTTCACCCTGCTGTATGTCACCACTGTGCTACGAGACTATACCCCTTGCCCTATTGTGCCTTCAAATGTCGGGGAGTTAACCCCACAGCCAGATAGGTGGGACAACAGTGATGGGGGCTATACCCCATTCCCTATTCTGCCTTCAAATGTTGGGGGACTGAACCCCACAGCCAGATAGGTGGGACAACAGTGATGGGGGCTATACCCCATGACCAAATGTAATCTGAAATCAATGGGTACAAAAAGCCACACACACATTATGCTCACCACACGCACATTCCATCCAAAGATTTCTACCAAGTCACATAGCCATGTCATTGCTCACCTCCACCTCAAACAGTAGTTAGCCATCTTCACAGTGAGACGGTGTAGTGTGTTTGGCTATCCGTCCCACAAAATGCAACATGCATGCTGTTCCACCACTATGGATGATGGGACACTACACCCCCAATAAGAATCATGTGGCAGGCAATGTATGCTACCCACCCAACTCACAGGTAGGTAACCGCATCTCACAGGTCGTGGTGTGTGGGGCTGGGAAGCTTGCACAACAACTCACACGGGCCCACCTGACCGCCAGCATACAAGACCCATTACTTCCTGGCAACAACATGCATGTGTCAGTCATTGCAATGTACACTTCAAAAGAACTGGCATGTGGACATATCATGCTGACTTGTCCCACACTGGACCAAGATGGAAGCCCTCATCATACACACACAGAGAGGTCACTCAAATGCAAGGAAAAAATAGCAAACACAACATATCAACAGCCACAACATGCAGCCAGATATGCATTTAAAAAAACATGTTGGCATAGGACACCAGGCCTCTCAATGCACAACTGTACACCCAGATAGCATTGGCAACTATAGTGTGCACACACCTAAGAAAATGAAACTGTGACAGCAACCAAAGTGTGAAAGTCTGAAACACATGTAGATGGAACTCCGAGCACAACCATGCACACCACTACATGCCATCTGACAGTAGCAGTGGTCAAGACCACCTAGGATCTAATTAAAGCAAACTTAAGCATGTCTGGAATTGCAAATACAGATATGTACACCACATTAAAAAGGTATGCTTGAGACTACAATGTTCACTCAATGTGCAGAGTAAACCGCTGCAAGGGCTCAACAAGTGACACATACGCGTAAATGGATGACATATGATTGATCAATAACTGTATGCCAACATGAGACTGTCAATGTTAAACAATTATATGTCTTGACAACTCCCAATATGGACAAGTAATGCATGTACCACAACAGCTTGTAATGCATCACTGGATGTCGGTCAATGCAAATTTGTACAGTGAACAACTGCTGGATGTACAAACAGTTGATGTAACACTGCTAACACAAACTTTGCTGGGTGCAACACAATGACCATTTCTCATCTGACCCACAGGTGACCAAGAACTCACTGCAGAGGATGACACCACCCTGCAGAGCCAGTCCCCCACCCGGAACAGAGACAACTGGATGAGGACTCCTGGATTCCTTGGATGAGGAGCTCCACGCTGGCCCATCTGGTGTGGCAGGCCGCAACCAGTCCCAGGCACCCATTGTCCCCCAACCACATCAGCTGCAGCCCCTGACCATCCTCTGACAGCTGCTGTCACAGCCTGTGTGTCAACCACTACCACCACCACCACCACCACCACAGCTGGCCGCAACACCCTCCCTGCCCCAGGGGTTGAGCAGCCCACTACATCGACTGCGGAGGCCAGGGAGAGGATGCAGCGGGCCAATGTGAGGACCGGACAGGACCGTGGCAGCAGTGCAGGTGGTCAGGACAGGGTCATGCAGAGGGGGACTGATCCTGGGACGGAAGCCCTGGGCCACATCGACAGAGTCCTTGGGGCCTACCAACAGGCCCAGGGATGAATGGGCCGGTTAGAGGAAGAATCTCGGGAGCACCTCTTGCTGCTGAGGTCCATGGACACACGCATGGGACAGATTGTGGACCTCTTGGGGCAGCTAGTGGCGGTTCTGAGGGACAGGCCAGCGCAACATTCTACCCCTCCGCCTCCCCCTGTTGGGCAGCAGGATGACACTTCATCAACCTCCCCTGCGTCCACAGAGGGGGGTGAGTCCTCAGACACCACTGTCCCTGCAGCAGTGGCCCCTCCAGTCAAGTGCAAAAGAGGCCATCCAAGGAAAGGCCAGGGGGACCCACATGCCAAAGCACCTGCCAAACGCTAGTCCCCGAGCCAGCTATGATGGCAGACCACTGCACCACTGCATTGACCTTTTGGACTATCCTTCACCACACTGCCATGTGAATGGCATCTATCTGTTGGACTGGGTCTCCACATCATTGTGGGGACTACTCAAGTATCTCATCTACCATGACTGTCAACTCACTTCTTCAATTTACCCCTTCACATTTTCTCCACCCTCGCATGTCACAATTATAAATAAATACACCTTTTACACATGTTGTTGTGTCTGCTCCGTCTTTAATACAGTATGTGCAACCTTCACCGTGTAGGACATGGTCCAGGGGAATGGAATGTAGGTAGGCAGTGAGATGCTGAAGGGACCTAGGGAAAACCGCAGAACAAGAGTCACTTGTATGGGTGTGGCATCGCACACATCACACAACACTTGTCAACAAGGTACTCAGATCTACAAACTTTACACAGAGCAACAGCCACCATAGAGACATTCTGTATCACACTAACCAATCACACATACATTGGCAGGCAGCAATGAGTCAACACAAAGCTGCAGTCAGCAAGCTCACATACACCCACACAGCAACTGCAACACCATCAGCCCATTTTGTCCCTTCTACATCGTCACTCACCTTCAAGTGAAGTAGCGGGTGATGAGCTGTCGACGCATGTCGACCCCTTCCTCCTCTCCACTGCCCTCGTCACTGGATCCGGGTTGATTTGCAGGCGGGGGCCTTGGCTGCTCATCATCGTCATCCAGGATCAGGGGTATTGCCTTGCGAATGGCCAGGTTGTGGAGCATGCAGCATGCCACCACTATCTGACACACCTTCCCTGGCGAGTACATAAGGGCACCTCCAGTACGGTCCAGGCACCGAAATCTCGATTTTAGGAGACCAAATGTCCGTTCTATCACACGCTGTGTCCTCCCATGGGCATCATTGTATCGCACATCAGCTGGCGTGACGGGATTCCGCAATGGGCTCAGCAACCACGGGCGGTTCAGATATGCCGAGTCACCTGGGTGTGAGAGACACAGATTAACCTTGCAGTCCCAAAATGCCACACGACAGCATGTCACACACACACCACTCTAATCCACTATGCATACTCACCCAGAAGCCATGCACGCTCCAGAAGCAGATTGACCATCAGCTGAGGAACGATGCTGCTGCGCAAGATGTGGGCATCATGGGCTGAGCCGGGAAACTTGGCACACACGTTTGAGATGATCATGTCCGCCAGGCACACCACTTGAACATTTACCGAGTGTGAATGCTTCCTATTGCGGTAAACCTGTTCACGTGCCTGTGGTGGCACAAGCCCAACATGTGTGCAATCAATTGCACCAATGACATGGGGGATATGTCCAAGGGCATAGAAATCGCCCTTCACAGCCACCAACTCAGGCCCCCTGGGGAAATGGATATTCCTGTCTTTGTAGAGCATCATGGCCGACAGGACATCCCTCAGCACCATGCTGAACATCGGCTGTGACATCCCGCCTGCACTTGCGACCGTGTGCTGGAATGAGCCTGTTGCAAAGAAATGCAGGCATGCCATAACCTTAGATGTTGCGGTGAAAGCTGTTGGATATGTCCGACGTGGCTGCAGGTGGGGCTCCAACATGGCACATAGGTTCTGCAGGGTTTGTCGGTCCAGCCTGAATTTGCGGATTATATCCTCATTTTCCATGTCTGCCAGGACTGTGAACGGACGATGGATATTGGGCCTCCTCCTCCTAGGACAGATCAAAGTGCACAGATGTCAATGCAGAAGAACATGAAATGTGCATCACATCAATTGTTTCTACAGACACATTCCCAAGTCTTACAACATGCACCATTAACCGACAGGGCACTTCACAAGTAGGTACACATCAGACACACTACTCGTACACCTGTCCCCTTACCAGCAGCAATTATCTGCTCACCCCTCCGGCTCATTCGCATGCACAGTGTGATATACTAACAGATATGTGTGCATACCTGTGAGTATGACCCCCAGCATATGTTAATAATTGCAATACTACCCGAACACATCATGTTGCTGGCCCTGATACACCTCCCAACACAGGTTGCACATGGCACACATCAACTACACACTGACCACCGGCTGAGCGTGGGGGACACGTGTGTGCATGTGCATTGGATAATGTGCCAGTTGCTGATGCCCCTAGTTCAGTAAATGAGACGACATTGTGCGTTACATTGCACACACAGACATTGACCATTATCTCCATATGCTATGCAACACATTAACTGGACAGTCTACATTTCATTACACAGCACATGTGACATGTGCGAGTGTATGTGCCCATGCAATGTATTGGCGACCCATATATGGTATGTGTTGGTGACGTGGAGTGACATGTCCCTTTTGTGCATTTGCCCTCATGAGGACCCTTCAATTGTTGAGACACTGGGCACTGTACATGTTGGCCTATGCAAAGAGCTGGAGGACACGTTAGGTGCAGCACAGCTACTCCACAACTCCATTAATGCTCACTCCAGGCACTGTCTTGCAGACATATGGCGGTGCCTACCGCCTGGCCCCTGAGGTGTGTCACCGCCCATAACCCATGCACGATCGCGGGAGACACCGCCAGATATGTATGTTACAATAGCGGTCACCATGCACCGCTACCCAAATCACGGGCACTCCAGGCACTGTCTGGCAGACATATGGCAGTGCCTACCGCCTGGCCCCTGAGGTGTGCCACCGCCCATAACCCATGCACGATCGCGGGAGACACAGCCAGATATGTATGTGACAATAGCGGTCACCATGCACCAATACCCAAATCACGGGCACTCCAGTCACTGTCTGGCAGACATATGGCGGTGCCTACTGCCTGGCCCCTGAGGTGTGTCACCACCCATAACCCTTGCATGATCGCGGGAGACACCGCCATATATTTATGTGACAATAGCGGTCATCATGCACCGCTACCCAAATCACGGGCACTCCAGGCACTGTCTGGCAGACATATGTCGGTGCCTACCGCCTGGCCCCTGAGGTGTGCCACCGCCCATAACCCATGCACGATCGCGGGAGACAATGCCAGATATGTATGTGACAATAGCGGTCACCATGCACCGCTACCCAAATCACGGGCACTCCAGGCACTGTCTGGCAGACATATAGCGGTGCCTACCGCCTGGCCCCTGAGGTGTGTCACCGCCCATAACCCATGCACGATTGCGGGAGACACCGCCAGATATGTATGTGACAATAGCGGTCACCATGCACCGCTACCCAAATCACGGGCACTCCAGGCACTGTCTGGCAGACATATGTCGGTGCCTACCGCCTGGCCCCTGAGGTGTGCCACCGCCCATAACCCATGCACGATCGCGGGCGACACCGCCAGATATGTATGTGACAATAGCGGTCACCATGCACCGCTACCCAAATCACGGGCACTCCAGGCACTGTCTGGCAGACATATGGCGGTGCCTACCGCCTGGCCCCTGAGGTGTGTCACCGCCCATAACCCATGCACAATCGCGGGAGACACCGCCAGATATGTATGTGACAATAGCGGTCACCATGCGCCGCTACCCAAATCACGGGCACTCCAGGCACTGTCTGGCAGACATATGGCGGTACCTACCGCCTGGCCCCTGAGGTGTGTCACCGCCATGGACCATGCCCTTGCAGCCAATGGGAAGCAGCCTCGCGGTAGCCTGATGCGAGTTTGAAAATCGCGGTAGGCGTGCACCACCCCCGCGGAGGCGGTCACTGGAGGCATTCAAAAGATGCACCAACGTGGTAGCGCGCGCCTGGCCCCTACGGTATGTCACCGCCATGGACCATGCCCTTGCAGCCAATGGGAAGCAGCCTCGCGGTAGCCTGATGCGAGTTTGAAAATCGCGGTAGGCGTGCACCACCCCCGCGGAGGCGGTCACTGGAGGCATTCAGAAGATGCACCACCGCGGTAGCGCACGCATGGCCCCTACGGTGTGTCACCGCCATGGACCATGCCCTTGCAGCCAATGGGAAGCAGCCTGGCGGTAGTCTGATGCGAGTTTGAAAATCGCGGTAGGCGTGCACCGCCACCGCGGAGGCGGACATTGGATGTATTTGAATGAGGCAGACCTGGTACACCAATTGCAGCACCCTGGCACCACTGACACAGCCCCAGGGCCCTATATATGTGTGGGAGGGTGCACCACATTCCCACAGCTACCAGGGACTGCTGACTGACAACCCTCACCTGCTGCTGCTGCCTCAAGGGACTGCTGGCTGCCACCCTGCACCTGCTGCTGCTGCCTCAAGGGACTGCTGGCTGCCACCCTGCACCTGCTGCTGCTGCCACATGTCCATTGTGATGTCGAGGACTCAGAATATCCGTGCCAGTCCCTTCACCAGTGAGGAGCTTGAGGTCCTGGTAGACGGGGTGCTTGCACAGTACCCAAGGCTTTATGGCGGCCCTAATGTCGTGGTAAGTCTCCCAGACTGTAAGTGAGAGTGCAGGGTGGGCACACGTGAGGTGGAGGTGCTTCGGTATGTGTCAGTGGTTGTGGGGCTCTGACATGCACTGCCTATCATGTTTACTACAGCGGGAAGGGCTTGGTGGGCTCTTTCACACGTTACCCTGCATGCCTATCCTGAGTAGAGGGACATGTTCTGTAGTGTCAGCCCTACAGTGCAGCTGCATTTTGGTGATGCAGGAGTCTGGCCAGTTATCGTTTGTGTGAATGTCTGTGTTGCTCCCAATTTACCCACTCAGTGTCAGTCCACCTGCCCTGCACAGTCCCCGCCGAATGCCACATGTCCACATCACTGCATGTACAGTGTGTTCCATGTGTGTTTGGTTCATGCCTCTTCATCTAAGTCCCATCTCTGCCATGTAGATTGCACAGGAGCAGCCGTGGGAGAAGGGTGTGTGTATGACAGTTGTTGTCACTCTATGTGAGTTCCAGGACACAGTGAGGCTTTCACAGGGCTAGGACACTTAGGTCTGCGCAGTGTTGGACACAGGGGGGCTTATTTACAAGCCCCTTGCGCCACTTTTGCGTCATTTTTAACATGGAAAAAGTGACGTATGGGTGGCGCAAGGGGCTTGTAAATAAGCCCCAGTGAGTCCAACAACAAGACACATGTTTTGCTATCTTCTCTATGTGTAGTTGTAGGTAACTGCAGACAGTAGCTGCGGCCAGACTACATGTTGCTGGCTGTGTTGGTATCCTGCATGTGAATGGGATGTGGAGGTACTGTGTCCACCATCGAACATGCATGCCTGTACGTCTGATTGACCAATGACAATGTACCATGTTCACAGCAATTGTTGGCTCTGTTACAGTTGTAGCTGGAGTTTTGGATGAGTCACTGTCGTGCTACTGCATTTTCGTTGTGTTGTCATTGTGCACTGTGTCACTGGAACCTCACCCCTCTTGTCTCCCATGCCTGCAGCTGAAGGTTCACCAGCGTAAAGCCGTGTGGAGGGCCTTTGCCTCCAGAGTCCGAGATCTGGGTGTGTCAAACCGAAGGCGCACCCACTGTCATAAAAGGTGGGACGACATCTGCCGGCTGAGCAAGAACGTGGCCGAGATGACGCTGGGGCTGCTCCCTCGGACTGGCAGGTTGGCTAGGCGCAGCATGACACCACTAATGGCCCGCATCCTGCCTGTCACACAACCTGAGCTGGACAGACAACTGAAGGAGCATCAGCAGCAAGCCAGGGGTGAGTATGTGTTTCAGGCTGCCTTTTGATGGGAGTGGGTGCATGTGTCTACAGAGTGTGCAAATTGTCAGCTGTGTGACATTGGTTGTGTGGTGCAATGTTTTGTGAGTGGCCTCTGTGCTGGGTGTATGTGCCATGCATTTTCCCAAACGGTGCTTCATGAAGTCAGTTTTAGCACTGTGCATCTCTCTTACATTTGGAGTTGTGGCCTTCAGGTACCTTCTGCTGTGGGGTAGTGTGTGAATTCAGATGGATGGGAATGCCAGTGTGCCAACTGTGAATGCGTTTCAATGAATGCGTGCTATTCCAGACCTCAGATGTCTGCCAGTCAGACATCTGAGGCCAATGTGCAACAGTAGATGTGCCCATGAACTCGATATGGTGGATGGCATGTGTGCAGGGTCATTGTGGGCTGGTATGTTGTGGTCTGTGTGGTCCCCTACTGCTCCATACATGTAGGTGATGTGCACCATGTTGTGGTGTTCATCCTTGCCAACATCGGGACAGTGTGTCTGCACAGGCCATTTTGTGGCTGTGTCTGATGTGAGCCAACAGCAGGATGGTGTGCTGTGTGAGTCACCTGGGGCACTTATGGCAGGATGTGTGTCGGACATGCACCGTTGGGTTGATATTTTGGGTGGCAAGATATATGTGTGCACAGGGTGGCATGCGATGTGCTGCACACCTCTTCTAGGATGCAGATGTATTGGCACGTGTTAGTTCTGTTGATGCCACTCATCTCACAGTACTTCTCTCTCCTATGCAGCAGCTCCCATATGTGCAGAGGGAGAGGGGACGGACACCAGTGGTGAGGCTTCCAGTGCAACAGCCGGACCGGAGTAGACTGACACAGATGTGACCAGCGCCGAGGAGGGGGACAGGAGTCTGCTAGAGGATTCACAGCCGGAGACACAAAGCTCTACCTCATCTGACGCCAGCGGTGACGCATCCATGTTGGGGGTACAGGGAACGGGGACTCGGCCTCCTCCTCTGCCACACAGCGTCCAGTGCCCAGCCTCCCTTCAACCTCCACTGGTGCTGCCCGTGTCCGCACGAGTAGGAAGGGAAGAGTCACCTTCACCCCAGGCACAGCTGCCCCAGCCCATGTCAGCCCTGCTGCCCTCAGTGCAGAAGCAGTCGAGCTATTGCGCCAGCTGTGTGTGGGGCAGACAGCACTTCTCAATGCCTTCCAAGAGCACGACAAAAAGTTGGGGCAGGTTATAGCTTTCATGGAGGGCATACATTTCGACGTAGGTGGGCTACACCGGTCTGTGCAGTCCTTGTCATCAACTGTGACAGCAGCCCTGCAACAGGCACATAGTCAGGGAGCGGCTCCCAGCACTCGGTCCGGCCCCGTGTCACTGTGCACCTCTGACGACAGTGACAATGCTCAACGGACCCCCAAGTCCCGATACAGAACCCGCAGCACACAGGAGCAGCAGCAGCCCAACCGTACTAGGGCGCAGACACCATCCCCACATAAGAGTAAGGCCACCCCAGAGCGCAGAGAGAAAAGCCCATCAGGCGACAGCAAGGGCCACAAAGCAAAGAAACAAGCATCAGGGTCACAGGCCTCACCTTCCTCCCCCATCAAAGACTCCCCTGTCCCAAAGACGTCTCGCAGAGGCAAAATGACAGTTTCCACACCCACTGAGAAGGTGTTGCCTGCAAACATTACACAGGATGAGGTCCCCATGGATAATCCATCCTTGACCTCCACTCCCATCCCAAGCCCTGTGAAGCCAGCACGGGAGGACACTGTAGGGGGCAAAGCTGGTGGACAGAGGGAGGCAGGGCGGCGGCAAACACCAGGCAAGCGCACAGCGGGATCGAGCATGTCCACAGAGGGAGGGTCAACATCCACACCAGAATAAGCTTTGGTAGTGGGGTCACCTGTTGTGTCTGCCCCAGTTCCCCTCAATCCCCAGACAGGGAAGCCTTTCAGGATCCCCAAGAAGTGGAGAGGCACCCCTCCACAATCTCCGGCACACACTGTGTCTCACCAGGGCATGAGTCCACCTCCCCGGGCCACCACCCCACCTGGTCCAAGCAGCCCCCCAGCTCCCACAAGCAAAGTTGGCTCTTCCACAGTTGTTACTCCCACTGCCCAGGGCAGCCCTCCAACTGTCCCCAACACACAGTCAGCTCCAAGTCCGACAGACAGCCCCATCTGAGTGGTGGTCACCCTCACACACCTGTCTGTCCACAGGGGTGCGTGTGATGCCCATTGTCAGGCACATTACACTGTTGCTGGGCATGGCATGGTAGAGTTGCATACATTCCCTGTGTAGCTTCTGATGTCACTACTCTGCACAATGTCTTTGCCTTGTTGTTCACTGCTGTTTGCCCCTTGCCTGTGCAGCTTCTCATGTACCTCACCTGAACTGTGTCCTGGCCACTGGCCTTGTTCTTCACTGCTGTTTGCCCCTTGCCTGTGCAGCTTCTCATGTACCTCACCTGCACTGTGTCCTGGCCACTGGCCTTGTTGTTCACTGCTGTTTGCCCCTTGCCTGTGCAGCTTCTCATGTACCTCACCTGCACTGTGTCCTGGCCACTGGCCTTATCGTTCACCTCTGTGTGCCCCTTGCCTGTGCATCTTCTCATGGACTTAATCTGCACATTGGACTAGCCACTGGCCTTGCTGTTCACTGCTGTTTGCCCCCTGCCTGTGCAGCTTCTCATGTACCTCACCTGCACTGTGTCCTGGTCACTGGCCTTTTTGTTCACTGCTGTTTGCCCCTTGCCTGTGCAGCTTCTCATGTACCTCACCTGCACTGTGTCCTGGCCACTGGCCTTGTCGTTCACTGCTGTGTGCCCCTTGCCTGTGCATCTTCTCATGGACTTAATCTGCACATTGGACTGGCCACTGGCCTTGTTGTTCACTGCTGTTTGCCCCCTGCCTGTACAGCTTCTCATGTACCTCACCTGCACTGTGTCCTGGCCACTGGCCTTGCTGTTCACTGCTGTGTGCCCCTTGCCTGTGCTTCTTCTCATGGACTTAATCTGCACATTGGACTGGCCACTGGCCTTGTTGTTCACTGCTGTTTGCCCCCTGCCTGTGCAGCTTCTCATGTACCTCACCTGCACTGTGTCCTGGCCACTGGCCTTGCTGTTCACTGCTGTGTGCCCCTTGCCTGTGCTTCTTCTCATGGACTTAATCTGCACATTGGACTGGCCACTGGCATTGCTGTTCACTGCTGTTTGCCCCGTGCCTGTGCAGCTTCTCATGTACCTCACCTGCACTGTGTCCTGGCCACTGGCCTTGCTGTTCACTGCTGTGTGCCCCTTGCCTGTGCTTCTTCTCATGGACTTAATCTGCACATTGGACTGGCCACTGGCCTTGCTGTTCACTGCTGTGTGCCCCCTGCCTGTGCAGCTTCTCATGGACTTAATCTGCACATTGGACTGGCCACTGGCCTTGTTGTTCACTGCTGTTTGCCCCTTGCCTGTGCAGCTTCTCATGTACCTCACCTGCACTGTGTCCTGGCCACTGGCCTTGTCGTTCACTGCTGTTTGCCCCTTGCCTGTGCAGCTTCTCATGTACCTCACCTGCACTGTGTCCTGGCCACTGGCCTTGTTGTTCACTGCTGTTTCCCCCCTGCCTGTGCAGCTTCTCATGTACCTCGCCTGCACTGTGTCCTGGCCACTGGCCTTGCTGTTCACTGCTGTGTGCCCCTTGCCTGTGCTTCTTCTCATGGACTTAATTTGCACATTGGACTGGCCACTGGCCTTGCTGTTCACTGCTGTTTGCCCCCTGCCTGTGCATCTTCTCATGGACTTAATCTGCACATTGGACTGGCCACTGGCCTTGTTGTTCACTGCTGTGTGCCCCCTGCCTGTGCATCTTCTCATGGACTTAATCTGCACATTGGACTGGCCACTGGCCTTGTTGTTCACTGCTGTTTGTCCCTTGCCTGTTCAGCTTCTCATGTACCTCACCTGCACTGTGTCCTGGCCACTGGCCTTGTTGTTCACTGCTGTTTGCCCCTTGCCTGTGCAGCTTCTCATGTACCTCACCTGCACTGTGTCCTGGCCACTGGCCTTGTTGTTCACTGCTGTGTGCCCCTTGCCTGTGCATCTTCTCATGTACCTCATCTGCACATTGGACTGGCCACTGGCCTTGCTGTTCACTGCTGTTTGCCCCCTGCCTGTGCAGCTTCTCATGTAAATACTGTGCATGTTAAAATGCCCACTGGCTTTGCTGTTGCCCAAATTTGTTGTCTGAATATGCAAATTGTGAATAAACACAGTTGGTCCTGCTGTGAGTTGTGTCAGTGTCCTTCCTGAATAAAGTTGTTTCTGTGTGTGCATGGTTTACTGTGTCACATGCTCAGTATGCCACTTCAACATTGCCAATGGGTTGTCTCACATTTCATTTTTTTTGCAGGGGTGGGAGGCACTTCATTTGTACCTGACTGTGATACTTATGGGTGCAGTGCAGGTGGTTGGCAATGAATTCTTGTTGTCATCTTCCTTCTTTGCTCATGTTATCTATGGTGGACACATGTCAGGTTTGTGGGCAATGGCAGCACAGGGTGGGAGTTTGGGCACAGGCTTACAGGCAGGCAGGCCAAGGTCATGGGGTCTGTGTGAGCTTCCTTTCTATGTGCCAATCAGTGTCGGTGTATGGACATCTTGTGGTGATGAGTTATCCAGGTCCCATGGCTTACTTCCAATGTGTGCACTTGGGTGGTGGAGAAGTGTATGGTGTGAAGGGGGTGACTTTGTTGTCACTGGGGATGTGTGTGCACCTGAATTGTCAACTACTGCCATGTGTCACCCTGGAGTGGTGTGCCTGTATGTGTACTTGTTGAGCCCTGAGGTTGTGTTTTGTGCACATGGCATTATTGTGTGTTACTGTTGTGGGAGGAGGTATGTGTGACATATCCTACTTGTGCTTGGCTGTCATGTAGTGTGTCACTGGGCCCTGTGTGTTGTGCAGCAGACATTCTCTTGTCCAGTATTTGGATGCCTATGTGTGTCTGGTCAGTGTTTGAGTTCAGGGCCTTCCTTACATCCCTGTGCCTATACATGGGTGTCCTTGCTGTCTCCAGGAGTTGTTGCATTGGGGTGACCGTGGTTTGTGTTGACCGACTGTGTCAGCCATGTGTGCTGTGATGGGCTGTGTGTGTTCTCACATGTGTCTTGTCTTGCATGAGCATCACACATGCTTGATGGTTGTGTCACTGCCCTTCCATTTGTGGGCACCTCACTTTGGCGTTCCTATTGGTTGTAATCCATTACTGCTGGCATGTGGTGTGTGTATGTAGCTGTGAGTCAGGGTGGTGTGTGTGTGTGTGACTTGTCAGGTAGTGTGAGCAGTGAAGTGTTTGGTCCTCATCTGTGTGTGTGTACATTTTGTGCCTGGCCTCAGTGTTCTTGGCTTGTGTGTGATGTTGTTGTGGTGTGTGTGTTGGCTGGGGACTGGGCTTCTGTGCAATGTGTTCCTGTGCAAAGGGTCCTGCTGTGGCTGTATATGCAGTTGTTGGGACGTGGGGCATGGTGTGGCTGTAGTTGTGTGGTTGTTGTGCAGGAGTGGCACTTGGGAGGCACATGTTGTGTCCCTTCAGGGAGGTAGCTGGTGTGTTGTGGATGGAGTTGTGGCTCTGTGCGATTTGTACGGTGCCCTTGGCATGCGCTGGCCCTGGGCTCTGCATTGTGTTCATGGTTTCATGCACACTGACCGCGGCGGTGACGTGACAGGGACATTTGTTCATGATGGCGGTATATGGGTGGGCAGTATGTGGCGATGTGTGTTTGTCACAGGTGGAACATGTGTGTGTGCAGTGATGGCTGTGTGCCTGTCCCCACAGGGGTGTGTGGTGTTCCCATGCGAAGTTTTTCCACCCTGGAGCTGTGTATTGTGTTACTTGCACTGTTGTGTCTGTACATACCTGTGGAAGCGTCCGCGGCGGACGATGACTTGCAGGTGGTGTATCATGTACAGCACCGGGAAGGCGTGTAGGGCAGGATCCATCGCGGAGTGTCCCGGGTGTCTCTTTTCTGTCTCCGCTGTGGTGTCTCCGCCGTCTTTCGCTGTGCGGTTTCTCCGTCGCGTTCCGCTGCCATGTTTCCTGCATCGTGATATCTTCGGCGTACGGGACGTCATTCCGCACGGCGGTGTGTGGTGATTGGCTCACTCCGCCGCGGTGGCGGGCGCACTTTGATGGCGGTCGGCGTCGCACCGCAGCGGGCGGGAAATGGGCAATGTGTGGCCATCCTAATATGACGGGCGTGAAGACCGCTGGCGGTGTGCGGTAAATGGGTGTTAACGCCACCGCCGTCGTGTCTCCGCCCGCCATCGTAATAGGCCCCTTAGTCTTTCTGCCCCCCCTGGGGGGCAGAAAGCCCACTAAACGCCAGGGATTTTTTTATAGGCACTTAATTATAGGGTGGGGGCTGTCCAAAATGGGCATTCCAATGCCCCCACCCCCGCCACAATGACAGCCTTTCAGCCCTCCCTGGGGGGCAGAAAGCCCACTAGATGCCAGGAATTTTTTATGGGAAATTTTAATTAGGGTGGGGGCTGCCCACAATGGGCATGCCAATGCCCCAACCCCCCCCGCCACAATTACAGACTTTCTGCCCCCCCTGGGGGGAAGATGCGGCCTAAGCCCCCAATCTGCCCCCCCAGGGGGGGCAGAAACCCCACTATACGCCAGGGATTTTTTTGGGGGCAATTTAATTAGGGTGGGGGCTGCCCAAAATGGGCATGCCAATGCCCCCACCCCCCCGGCCACAATTACAGCCTTTCTGCCCCCCCGGGGGGGCAAAAAGCCCACTAGACGCCAGGGATTTTTTTGGGGGGCAATTTGAATTTGGTTGGGGGCTGCCCAAAACGGGCATGCCAATGCCCCCAACCCCCCCCGCAACAATTACAGTCTTTCTGCCCCTCGAAAGCCCACTAGAAACCAGGGATTTTTTTTATTCGTGTAGGGGAGGGGGCTGCCCAAAATGGGCATGACAATACCCCCACCTCCCCCCAGAGAAATTCCAGTCTTTCTGCCCCCCGGGGGGGCAGATGGGGGCAGTGGCCCCTGATCTGCCCCCGGGGGGGCAGAAAGCCCACAAGGCGCCAGCGATTACGCTGGCTTTTTTTATGCATGGGGTGGGGGCTGCCCAAAATGGGCATGCCAATGCCCCCACCCCCCCGGCCACAATTACAGCCTTTCTGCCCCCCCGGGGGGGCAAAAAGCCCACTAGACGCCAGGGATTTTTTGGGGGGGCAATTTGAATTTGGTTGGGGGCTGCCCAAAACGGGCATGCCAATGCCCCCAACCGCCCCGCAACAATTACAGTCTTTCTGCCCCTCGAAAGCCCACTAGAAACCAGGGATTCTTTTTTATTCGTGTAGGGGAGGGGGCTGCCCAAAATGGGCATGACAATACCCCCACCACCCCCCAGAGAAATTCCAGTCTTTCTGCCCCCCGGGGGGGGCAGATGGGGGCAGTGGCCCCTGATCTGCCCCCGGGGGGGCAGAAAGCCCACAAGGCACCAGCGATTATGCTGGCTTTTTTTATGCATGGGGGTGGGGGCTGCCCAGAATGGGCATACCAATGCCCCCACCCATACAAAAAATAGCCACAGTCTTTCTGCCCCCCTTGGGGGCAAATCGGCGCAAACCCCCCCCCCCGATTCCCCCACAGGGCGGCAGAAAGCCCACTAGGCACCAACTTTTTTATAGCAATGTGCCTACCTGTCGAATTTGGGCCCTAGCACAGCTGCCACATATGGAAACCTAGCAAACCTGTACATTTATTAAAACTAGACACCTAGGGGAATCCAGGATGGGGTGACTTGACGGGCTCTCACCAGGTTCTGTTACTCAGAATCCCTTGCAAATCTAAAAATGTGTCCAAAAAAACACATTTTCCTCACATTTCTGTGGTGGAAAGTTCTGGAATCTGTGTGGATCCACAAAATTCCACCCACCCCGCGTTCCCCAAAGTCTTCTGAGAAAAATTGTACCTCACTTGTGTGGGTAGGCCTAGGGCCCGCGACAGGAAACGACCCAAAACGCAATGTGGACACACCACATTCACAGTGAAAACGGACCCTTTTTTTGCAAAGTGCCTAGCTCTAGATTTTGAACCCTAACTCTGCCAGCACCTAGGGAAACCTAACAAACCTATACATTTTTGAAAACTAGACACCCAGGGGAATCCAGGATGGGGTGACTTGACTGGCTCTCACCAGGTTCTGTTACCCAGAATCCCTTGCAAACCTAAACATTTGTCTAAAAAAACACATTTTCCTCACATTTCTGTGGTGGAAAGTTCTGGAATTTGCGTGGATCCACAAAATTCCACCCACCCCACGTTCCCCAAAGTCTTCAGAGAAAAATGGTACCTCACTTGTGTGGGTAGGCCTAGGGCCCGCAACAGGAAACGGCCCAAAACGCAACGTGGACACACCACATTTTCACAGTGAAAACGGACCCCTTTTTTGCAAAGTGCCTAGCTGTAGATTTTGAACCCTAACTCTGCCGGCACCTAGGGAAACCTAGCAAACCTATACATTTTTGAAAACTAGACACCCAGGGTAATCCAGGATGGGGTGACTTGACTGGCTCTCCCTAGGTTCTGTTACCCAGAATCCCTTGCAAACCTCAAAATTTGTCAAAAAAACAACATTTCCCTCACATTTCTGTGGTGGAAAGTTCTGGAATCTGCATGGATCCACAAAATTCCACCCACCCCGCATTCCCCAAAGTCTTCCGATAAAAATGGTACCTCACTTGTGTGGGTCGGTCAAGTACCCGCGACAGGCAAGGGCCCAAAACCTATTGAGGCGACTTCAAAATTACCTATCACAAAACAACCTGGTTTTGCAAGGGGGGTCCCATGAGTTTTTGGCCCCGGGCTCTGCGGCCATCTAGGGAAACCTACCAAACCCACACATTTCTGAAAACTAGACACCCTGGGGAGTCCAGCAAGGTATGGCTTGCGTGGGTCCCCCAACATTTCCCTACCGAGAATCCCCTGCAAACCTCAAACTTAGCTGAAAAAAATCACTTTTTTCTCACATTTCTGTGTGGGAAAGTTGTGGAATCTGCGTGGATCCACAAATTTCCTAATACACAGCATTCCCCCAGGTCTCCCGATAAAAATGGTACCTCACTCGCGTGGGTTGGTCAAGTACCCGCGGCAGGCAAGGGCCCAAAACCTATTGAGGCAACATCAAAATTACCTATCACAAAACCACCTGGTTTTGAAAGGGGGGTCCCATGAGTTTTTGGCCCTGGGCTCGGCGGCCACCTAGGGAAACCTATCAAACCCACACATTTCTAAAAACTAGACACCAGGGGGAGTCCAGCAAGGTATGGCTTGCGTGCGTCCCCCCACATTTCCCTACCCAGAATCACCTGCAAACCTCACATTTTGTTGAAAAAATCAATTTTTTCTCACATTTCTGTGTGGGAAAGTTGTAGGATCACCGGGCTGACACAAATTTCCTACCACCCAGCGTTCCCCCAGGTCTCCCTATAAAAATGGTACCTCACTTGTGTGGGTAGGCATAGTGGCTGCAACAGGAAATGGCCCAAATCGTACTGTGGAGACTTCAAAATTACCTATACCAAAGCTGCCTGTTTTGGGGGGGTCACCTGGGGTTTTGGCCCCTGGCTCGCTGCCATCTAGGGAAACCTACCAAACCCACACATTTCTGAAAACTAGACACCCTAGGGAGTCCAATGAGGTATGGCTTGCGTGGATCCCCCAACGTTTCCCTACCCAGAATCCCTGGCAAACCTCAGATTTAGCTGAAAAAAACACATTTTCCACATATTTTTGTGTGGAATCACCGTGGCGGCACAAATGTCCTACCCCACAGCATTCTCCTTAGTGTCCCGAGTAAAATGATACCTCACTTGTGTGAGTGTCCAATGCAGAATTGGCTAAAAACGTATTTTTAACAAAATGTAGCGCTTAGAATTCTCAGTGCTATACCCTTATTCCCTATGTTTTGGGCTCCTCCCAGTCACAGGCCCTTGCCCCACCCACACAAGTGAGGTATCATTTTAGTCGGGAGACTTAGGGCAACGCTGTGGGGTAGGACATTTGTGCCGGCACGGTGATTCCACCCAAAAATATGTGGAAATTGTGGTTTTTTCAGCTAAATTTGAGGTTTGCAGGGCCTTCTGGGTAGGAAAACGTTGGGGGACCCACGCAAGCCATACCTCGCTGGACTCCCCCATGTGTCTAGTTTTCAGAAATGTGTGGGTTTGGTAGTTTTACAAGATGGCCGCCGAGCCCGGGGTCAAAAACCCAGGTGACCCCCCTTTCAAAACCAGGTTGTTTTGTGATAGGTCATTTTGATGTGTCCTCAATACGTTTTGGGCCCTTGCCTGTCGCGGGTACTTGACCCACCCACACGAGTGAGGTATCATTTATATCGGGAGACCTGAGGGAATGCTGGGTGGTAGGACCTTGAAGGATCTACACAAATGACCCCTTGCTGAATTCAGAATTTTGTCTACTTTTCTAAAATGTATAGCTTTCCAGGATCCATTATTGCTTTCATACCCATTTCTACCATTAACTGGAAGGAGGTTGAAAGCACAAAAAATAGCAAAAATAGGCTATGTCCCAGAAAAATGCCAAAACTGTGTAAAAAGTTTTGGTTTTCTGACAAAAGTCTGCTTGTCCCTGAAAGCTGGGAAGATGGTGATTTCAGCACAACAGCCCCTTTTTTGATACCATTTGCAGGGAAAAAACCAGACGCTTTCATCTGGAGCCCTTTTTTCCCATTTTTCCCACAAAAACCAAAATTTAGCTGTATTTTGGCTAATTTCTGGGTCCCCTCCAGGGGAATCCACAAACCCTGGGTACCTTTAGAATCCCCATGATGTTGGAAAAAAAGGACGCAAATTTGGCATGGTTACCTTAGGTGGTCAAAAAGTTACAGGGACCTAAGCGCGAACTACCCCAAATAGCCAAAAAAAGGCTTAGCACAGGGGGGGGAAAAGGCCTAGCAGTGAAGGGGTTAAGCAATTCTGCCCAAAAAAAAAAACACTTTGGATCTCCACCTATTTCTGTCTAATCCCCAGATGAGCTACCACAAGGGACATAAATCAAATGCAGTGTTAAGACCACAACCGGAGATATGCCCATCCTTAGCCATAGCAGGATCAGGTTTTAAACTCTTGTCTTAATTACTTAATGTATTCATCTATTCACTAATGAAGGGCAGGTGCCAACACGTAATTGGCATCAGCATAACAGACTTTACTTCAAGATGGGATTCTATGCTCTTCTCATTCAAAAGCTTTTCATGAGTTTAATTTAAACTAAATAAAGTCCTAATGTGATTTCAAGATTATACTGAGCATCCAAGGTTCCCAACTTTGCTTGCCGATCCAAAGCAAACAAATGTTTGTTAGATTTTCCATGTCATACAATATGTTATAGGAGTATGATCAACTTTAGAAAAGTACAGGTGCAGTATCCCCTCTCAAAACAGAATAAATAAACTTTCAGCAAAGGGAAATCTTGAACTTCCCTTAAATCTTCTCCTCTCAGACTCCCTCCTCCCAAATTTCTCAGATGAACAGTCGTAAACTTAAGTAAATATGAAACTGAGCATTTCTTCTTTGTGTTTTACACTCTCCTCTCTCTGCGGGCTTGGAATGTCCTCTCCTGGGTCTGTGAATCTTTGGGCTAAATATCTGTTCCTCTGTATTGATACCTATAGAACCAAACTTTCTGGTGAAGCTTTGTGATTAGGTGAATGTGGCGCATGTCTGTTGTGTACAGTAATAGGAGCTGGCATATACTCTGCTGGTTCATATTTAGTTCTGGAGGAAGGGAACCCATACTTTATCAAAGGCAAGTAGACGATCATTTAATTTATATATAACTTTTTCATAGGATGCCATTAGAAATATTTATTTGAGCCAAATCTCTATCATTGGGATTGTGTCACATCTCCTAAAGCAATGAGATGTAGGAGGGTTGTGGAGACTGTTAAGTCCCCCATGACTATGCTGTTGGATTGCATTAATATCCAGCCCGTGGTCCAATAGGGTCTGTGGGGCATATTATCAAGGGCTTTATCGCCGCTTTAGCGGCACTTTTTGCCGCTAAAGCGGCGATAATTATATCGCCCTATTAGCAAGCTGTCGCTAACAGGCGTTAGCGACAGCTTTCAGGCGTTAGAGGCCGCGTTTACCATCGCCTTGCATGTCAGCGATAATTATCGCTAATGACATGCAAGGAAGGCGTTCCCTACTAAAAGCGACTGAAAACTGTTGCTAATCCCACTACCCCCTATTAGCAAGGCAGGCGAAGCGATAAAATAATTCGCGCTAAGCGCGTTTATCGCTAGATTTTATCACCTGCTAGTGAGGATGACTTACCTGTTTAAAGTATAGGAGGTGGATTCTAATGCTGAATCCACCTTAGCGATAATGCGAGAATATCGCTGCTTTTCCAGCGATATTCTCAGCTATTGCGCTATCGCTGGAAATATTATCGCTATGGAGATAAACCTTGTTAATAGGGTGTTATCTCAGCGATATTTTCCAGCGATAGGCGGCGTTAACCAAAGTCGCGCTAAGCGCAGTTAGCGATATTTATCGCTATTCCTTGATAATATGCCCCTCAGTCTCTGGCATTCACAGCATATGTGGACTTTGTCATTGTCCTCTTAGCGGCATCTCCAGCACTCTGAAGAGGTGGATATTTTATTTTGAAGCAGTCTGTTAAGGGACCAATTCCACTAATGAAGGATTTTGAAATAACCCTGTTTTAGTCTGGCTTTTCTCAGCGATTGATATGTCGTCAGAGTAGTTTAGGTGTAGGCGTTGTGAACACAGATCTTTTAGTTAGGTTCTAAGCTGGAGGGAGTATACGCCTTCAGTTAAGGTATTATACAGCCCAGAGACCACTCCTTTAAAGGTTGCCCAAGTAGGAACTCAGGACAAATGTTGACAGGGAGATGGACAGAGGTCCCAGTACCACCATAAGACAGTGTGACAATTGTCAGTATCTCTAGAATTGCTTGGTGCTGAGCGTGAAGTTCGTGTATGCCTCAGGGAAAGTCAGTATTTTTCCATCCAAATGCATGTCGTCCATCCTGGACATGCCGGCCTTTCTGAAGTTTGATCATATGAACTTGGAAGTGCCTATCTGTATTTTCTCATTGCCCCATAGTGGCACTCCTTTATGTAATGAACTGTCTATGCGTAGCAGGTGGTGTGCCTTTCGCCAAGCATAAACCATTGTCCTCAGGATTGGATGAGAACTGACTATCTTATGATTGTCTGTAGAGTAAAGGAAACCCATGCCACCAACAGTATCTAACATGGTGTTTTCAATCTGGGTCCATCTTCGGGTTTCTAAAGTAGAGCATAAGGGCTTTCTAGAAGGAACACCAGCACAAATCTAGGTCTGGCAGTTGGAGCCCACCACTTTCGGTATTCATGTCCAGCTTGGTCAGTTTTAGGCATGATATCTTCCCTCTCCAGAGATGTAGTTTAAGCGAGTAGGAAGGCCTGCTTTGGTAACATCAAGGGGAGTATTGCGAATAGGTAGTTGTCCCCTGGCCATTAGATTTTCACAACTTGTATTTTCCCCCTTATGGCGAAGGTTTAAGGCACACCCCCCTGCCAAGTCATCACGCAGTTTACAGATCAGGGATGCCAGATTGTGTTCCATCATTTCAACCAGATCATGACTGATCAGAATTCGTAAGCATTTTACCTTTCTTGGCATCCATTTGAATGGAGGAGACTCCAATCTGGTAATTGTAGCTGTCATGGTTAGAGGCATAGCTTTGCATTTCCCCCAGTTTTTACAGTCACAAAAAATCGGCGAAGTGGGCAGTCAGCAGGGCCGGACTGGCTACCGGGCGTTTTGGCATGCTGCCGAGCTGGGGGCTGATGTCACTGCGGTGGGGGCTAATTTCGTTGATGGAGACCTGCGTGTGCTACGAAATAAACAAAGCAAAACGAATTTCGTTCAGCACACGCAGGTCCCCATCAACGAAATCAGCCCCCAGCATGCCAAAACGCCCGGTAGCCAGTCCGGCCCTGGCAGTCAGTTTGGTAAGATGCGTGAGAGTAGCCTCATGTTTAGACAGTCTTAACAGGATATCATCTGCGCAGAACAGTGCCTAATGCTCCTTTGCTGAAGTCAAGGTACCCTTGATGTCCGGAAAATTTCAAAAGCTATTGTCAAGGGTTCCAGGGCCAGAATGACAGTATATTACAGCCATGAGGTGGTGTAATGCCATCTCATTTTGCTAAGAATCCCATAGCCTCCAGCCACCTAATCGGAAGCCTTTTCAGCATACAGGGAGACCAGCAGCCTCTCCTCCCTATCATTCTCTGCCTGCCAAACTACATTTGCCAGGGTGCGTGTATATGAAGTAAGAGAGGCGAGGAGGATCTTCAGCATGTTAGCAAGAATTGTTGCTAGAATGTTGAGATTAACATTAATCAAGGAGATAGCTCTGTAGCTGGAACAGGTATGGGGATCTTTTTCTGGCTTTAGGACCACTGTTAGCCTCGCTTTTATGGCCTCTGATACTGGTGAGGAATCTTCTCATATCTCATTAAACAGTTTGGCTAGTTCAGGAACCAACACATGCTTCTTAATCTTATAGAATTTGACGATCTATCCGTCTACCTCAAGGACTTTAGACGTGTGGAGTGTATTGATTACTTGCCCTATTTCTTCCTCTGTGATGTCTTTCGATAAGGAAGCTGCCACGTCTGGACTGAATCTGAATACCATGATCTGAGAGAGGAACTCTGGGGCATATTAGCAAGGGTGGTATTGCCGCTTTAGCGGCACTTTTTGCCGCTAAAGAGGCAATATTTCTATCGCCCTAATAGCAAGCTGTCGCTAACAGCTGTTAGCGACAGCTTTATGGCGAAAACGACCGTTTTGGTGCCGCTTTGCATGTCAGCGATATATATCGCTAATGACATGCAAAGTAGGCGTTCCTGACTAACACGTCATGGAAACACTCGCAGACACAACTTCGCCCTATTATCAACGCGGCCCCAGAACCGCGAAGCGATAAAAAAAGTCGCGCTAACCGCGATTAGCGCTGGAATTTAACACCTGCTAAAAACTTGACTTAACCATTCTTGTCAATGGGAGGTGGATTGTAAGGTTAAGTCCTCACCTGCCTATTAGCAAGCTTTTCATTAGCGCAGTGAATTTATCGCTGGATTCCTCGCGCTATTGCTGAGTTCGCCGCTATCGCTGGATTTTTTATCGCCATGGAGATAAGCGTTGATAATAACGCGTTATCTCCGCGATGAAATCCAGCGATAGCCGGCGATAAAAAAACCAGCGCTAAGCGCGCTTTGCGATAATTATCGCAAATCCTTGGTAATATGCCCCTCTGTTTCTGATTGAGTATTCTCAGGGCTTTCAGACGTATACAGGTGAACTTAAAATGAGTGGAAGTCCTGTAAGATATCTGTCCGATGCAAGAGTGTCTCCTTTTGGCCGGTTCTTAGGTCTGTGAATGTGTGCTAGGCCTCCTGTTGTCACAAATGGTAAGCCCTGCCTTTTCTTTCCCCTCATGATGCCGTTGCTGTGGGGTGTATAGGCCATTAAGCTCAAATTTCTTTTGTAGGAGAGTATCAAGTGTGGCGTGAGAGTGTGTGTGACTGTATCTTGATTTGAGAAGTGCTGTTCATCTTTCTAGTTCTGTTTGGGCCATCTTGGCTTGCTGTTTCATAATCGCCAAGTCCTGCATTAATTTAACACGAATACATGCTTTGCCCTCCTCTCATAGGGTCTGAGTAGAGGGTACAGCGTTCTTATTTTCGTGCCGGTAAGTAGTTACCATTTTTTGGACTTTAATTTTGACCTCTGGCATTTTAAACCCAGTGTAGTTAAACTTTCATTGTCCTAGGAGTCTAATGGATATACTTAATGGCAGCTGCATTAGCAATACGTCGTGGTTTAAATTGACATTTGGTACATCTGTCACCTACTCTTCAAGGGGCAGGAGGGGAAATACTAGATAAAAATCCTGGCGCTAGTTCCACACACAAAATTAACTAATGCGGAATATAGCTAATTATCAAAGGACATTTGACGAATGTGGGTTTCGTCCTCTGTAATTTGGAAGGGGTTAGACGTATATGTGATCTCTATGTTCGATCATAAGAAGTTAATGGAATGGACTGTGAATGGTAATAATGAATTGATGTACAGGTGTGACACCGGTAAAATTAAACAAATATGAAGTTTTAAGAACATGTACACAAGATGCAATATGTCTTTTATGCAGAAAAGATTATGTGAATGGAATGAATTATGAATTGTAATAATGAAATGATTAATGACAACATGTATAATTGTACAATCCAACGAGGAAGGGTGTCAGTGGCAAGAACTTTGATTGTGATTTGGGGCTATGTTGTGGTGTAAATACCTGTGTACGTTTTTAGGGATTTAAATCACAGGTCACACTTTTTTTTTTATCATATTCATTATGTATATTGGGTTTCTTTGAGCCCTGATGAAGTCACAGGAATGGACGAAATACATTGGCTACTCTGTGTGTGCCACATTTTTTTGTGAATAAATTAATATGAATGAATAATAAATAATTTGTTTCTCATGCAGGAAAACTGAAGCCATTTTTCTTTAGATAAAATTGCCAGACTTTATTATGAATGAAATTGACTACTGTTAAGAACTAGGAGTATTGGACTAAAGAAAGCATCTGTGGTGTAATGCAGTTGTTTTTGTTACTAAGGGGCACATTACGATACCCGGCGTAAAAAAATCCGCCAGGCATGGAAGCGGCAAAAATCCGCCCGCACACACCGCCTGAACACCGACCACGCCATTATGAGTACACAAACTGAAAACCGCCATCGGCGGAAAAATCATACAAAATACCGCCCGCCATCGTCCGAGTCGGAGTCAAACCGCCCGCCACGGACGGAAACACGCACGACAACACAAAACCGCCCGCCCTCACGGCCGACACACCGCACGTGAAATTACGATCGCACCGCCATGAGCGCGGAAAAACAACAAAAATACCGCCCGCCAGCGCAAACAACGCCAATGAGAATCGACACGGCAGAAGCCATGGCGCCCACGTACCTGCACAGAAACCATCCGCACACAAAACCAATAGCACACAACATGGCCAACAAGTCCACACAGCAAGGCACACACAAATACACAAGCACAGTACACATCCCGAAAACACCCCCGGACAAACAAAAAATACAAAGGCCAGAACCCCAGACACAACACACCTGAAAACAACAGACCATGAGGACACACCCACATAGGTGAGTACAAAAGCAGCACTCCCACAGACCACAACCCCTTGCTACATTGCAAACCAGAGAGGAGAGGAGAGGACACAGTGACACAGCAAGGACAGCAGCACACCACAGAAACGCACACATCACAACCACCACCACCACCACCACCACCAAACACCGGCACCACAAACCCCCTGCACATTACACAACACACACCGCACCAGCACCACAAACACCATGGCACCACAAAGGATGCCCAAGTTCACGCCCATGGAGCTGACGGTCATGGTCGACGAGATCATCAAGGTGTACCCACAAATCTATGGGAACATGGTCCAGCACACACCAGTAGCCACCAGAAACAGAATGTGGACCCGGATCGTAGACCAGGTCAATGCAGTCGGGACCCTGCCCAGGAACAGAACCGAGATAAACAAACGTTGGAATGACGTAAAGAGCCTGGTCAAGAAGAAGGAGGGCAAAAACAGAGAGCTGGCTGCCGTCACTGGCGGAGGGAATCCCGCGCTCTTTAAGACCTTCAAAGCGTGGGAGGAGAAGGTGCGAGTCGTAATCCATCCGGAGATCCTCGCCGGATTAGCAGGGGGAGTGGAGGCTGGTAAGTACAAACTAATGTATACCAGCACACCGCTATGTACACACATGCGCAACCACCATGCCACAGCTCCCAGGGACAAACACCCCCATGTCCAGCACACAATACACAACACATCACACGCACATGCAACAGACACTACCACACACAGGCCAAACCGAACAACTGTAAGATGCGTGGGGACATGTGTACACTAAGCCAGCCACGTAACCACCAACAGGTCCACAAATATGCCAGAAGCGCCACAACGAGCACCCACCACACCCATGTGTCCGCCACAGCTGCACCAACTGACAAGTAACAGGTAAGTGGCAGGAACACAAAGTGCAGTGGGTCGGAGGGGGACAGCTGAAGTACAACACCCACCAGGCCCCCACTCCCACAGACCAGCAAGGTGGAGCACTCCCCACACCCATGTGTCAGGCACAGCTGCACCAACCGACAAGTAACAGGTAAGTGGCAGGAACACAAAGTGCAGTGGGTGGGACGGTGGACAGCCCAAGTACAACACACACCAGGCCCCAGTCCCACAGCACAGCAAGGAGGAGCATCCCCCACACCCCACACCCACGTGTCAGCCACCGCAGTGCACAACGACAGCCGAAAGGCAGACATCACGGTCCACAGCAATCGGTGTCAGTGGGTGTACAGCCACCCCCACGACCCACTACACCCCCCACCCCCACAGACCTGCAACATGGAGCACCCCCGCTAAGAGCCATGTGGCATCCAGTACAGTGCACGCACGAACAACTTGCAGGTGGGAAACTGGACAGGGCTGGATTACTGGAGGCATGAGGACCATAACACCACCAACACATGGGACATGTCACGTAGCACACGAACACGCAGCACCGCCCACCGTCACGAACAAGTGAACAATGTGCACACGGACATGAACAGCAGACTCACACCCCACATGACCCATCACAGACATAGCAACACCCAAGGAGCCACGTCTGCATGCACAAGCCACACTGAATATAGTCCCACACGGCAGCCACTGTGCAACTCATCACACACAACCGAAACACCATTGAAGTCCTGTCCATGTAGCCCCTACTGCCTGTCAACCACACACCCCACAACTACGCCTATGTAAGACAAACAACACTAGACGCAACAGAGCAGAACAACAGAAATGCACACGAACACCACTGAACCCATCAAACACACAGACACACCATGCACATACAACATACCATCCATCCCATCCGTCAGCCCCGGTCTCATGAAAGGCATGTCATCCGCACAGCTGCCACACATACAGCAGTCACGCTAAGACACATGCCCATGACCAACCATGTGCCAGAAGTCAATTAAGCGCACGACACACTGTGAGCAACAACACACAACATGGGCCACACCTCCCCCCGAGCACTGCAGTGATGCACATGGCACAGGGCAGCACGCACACCAAGGAGATGGGACAACTGCAATACGTTGGCTGTCACACAACTATCACTCACTCATAACGATGCGTCCAATGCCATGTCCAGTAACCACAACAGACAGCAAATATGCAGGGCATGTCAGGCATGCACACACCTCAGACCATGCACTGTCATGCTGCCACAACACATGTCACGTTCGGCACCCATGGCTCACAGCATGTACCCCAAAAGCATATCCCCTCCCAAATGCGAATCTGGGGCATAGCCCCCATGTTGCCATATGCGTTCCTAAGCGTTCCATTTGAACCCCAAAAGCATATCCCCTCCCAAATGCGAATCTGGGGCATGGCCCCCATGTTGCCATATGCGTTCCTAAGCGTTCCATTTGAACCCCAAAAGCATATTCCATCCCAAATGCGAATCTGGGGCATGGCCCCCATGTTGCCATATGCGTTCCGAAGCGTTCCATTTGAACTCCAAAAGCAAAGTACAAACCAGACCCAGGATGGGCCAGGAGCCCGCATACACCAGAGTCACAATGAGTAGGGGCAAAGCAACACACCCATCGGCATGGCCAATCCGTCCCATGCCACATGTGCACAGCACACAGTCCCATTGCCTAGCACACACACCTACAGATGCCACAGCCACACACTCGCCTCCGGGAAACCCATGTACGAGATTGCACGAACTGCCAATGTCAGACGACTAATACATACTTCGCCAGGTGCAACACAATAACAAATCTCATTCTCTCCACAGGTGACGAACTGCTGGACGCTGGGGATGGAGACAGCAGCCAGCACAGCCAGCCTACAAGCCCCCAACGAGGACACACGGATCTGGAGGATCTGTCCACCTCTTCGGACACGGACCACCAAGCTGGCCCATCTGGCGTGGCAGGGCCCAGCCGCTCCCCAGGACCCCTCCTACCCACCAACCCATCATCCAGGGATGCTGAACAGTCCCAGTCCCCTGCTGCCACTGTCGTTGCGGCCACACCCACGGTCATTGCGGCCACTACCACTGCCGCAACCGCCACCATCGCCGCACCGACCACCACCGCCTCCACCACCACCACGTCTTCGCTGGCACCAGCCCCAGCGCAGGTGGTGGCCCGGCCGACTGGATCCACCCTGGGAGCCACAGCGAGGACCGTGGTGAGCAATGTGGCTAGTGGGCAGGCCGGTGGCAGCAGGACTGGTAGGAGGAGCAGGGTCAGGGAAACGCCAGCCTCCCCTGGGAGCCATGCCCTGCCTCAAATGGACAGAGTCCTTGGGGCCTATGAAGAGGCCCAAGGACAATGGGCCAGGTCTGCTACTGACACGCGGGAGGTGCTGGGGGTGCTGAGGTCCATGGACGCCCATATGGGCCAATTCGTGTCCCGTATGGACCAACTCGTGGACCTCATGGGCCAGCTGGTGGTGGCGGTGGGGTCACAGGCAAGGCCAGCAACACCACCTCCGCCACCACCTGCTAGGGCGCAGGCTCGGGCAGCAGTGTCCACTTCCCCTGCGTCCACAGCCAGTGAGCACACCTCACCCACCACCAGCAGGTCGCCACCACACACCCCCTCCCAAACGTGGAAGGGGCCGTCCGAAGAGGAAACAGATCTCCCGGGAGGACTTCGCACGCTCCAGTCGCAAGTGAGGCAGCCAGCCAGCCTTCCGCCAGCCTTCCTTGACCAGCCACTGCATTGACTTGCTCTACGATCCCACTCCACACAGCCATCTGGATGGCATGTGTGTGTTGGACTATGGACATAGAACCAGTGGGTACACCCTGATCATCACGCAGCCATGACCGACAGCTCATTGTCACTGCACGCACCACTTTTGTCATCACCTTACACACAATCACATGTCACAGTTTGTAATAAATGCACCTTTTTCACTAACTGCTGTTTGTGCCCTGTGTCTTTATTGTACGGAATACAACGGCCACCTTGGGCGGAAAGGCACCTGATGCGTGGCATGGAAATGGAATCCGGAGGGCCTGTAGGGACCTAGGGGTGGGAGACAGAACAGGAGCACATTCAATGAGTGTGTCACACACCCATCACACAGTACATGTCAACAACTACAAGCAATGTACACACATCGCACAGAGCAATAGGGCACAATGCCACAGCCACCAACAGTGGCATACTACCCTGGCCATGGAGCGTTGACACACTGCACGCAGTGAACATACGGCCACCCTGACACAGCACACACACACCTGCATAGATACAGACACATCATCTGTCGTACATGGACACTCACCGTCAAGTGAAGTAGCGGGCGATGAGCTGCTGGCGCACATTCCCAGCTTCCTCCTCTCCGCTGTCCACCTCACTCGAGCTGTCCTGGTCTGCGGGCTGGGGCCCTGGTTGATCTCCGTCATCCACAATGAGGGGGATCTGCTTCCGAATGGCCAGATTGTGCAGCATGCAGCACGCCACCACTATCTGGCACACCTTCTGTGGGGAGTACGCCAGTGCACCTCCGGTGCGGTCCAGGCACCTGAACCTGGACTTGAGGAGGCCAAAGGTACGCTCGACCACACGTCTGGTCCTCCCATGTGCCTCATTGTATCGATCGTCTGCTGGGGTGCGAGGATTCCTCAATGGACTGAGCAGCCATGCCCCATTCGGATACGCAGAGTCACCTGGGTGTGAGGGACACAGAGAACCGTTGCTATTCCAACTGGACAGGGGACAGCATCGCACAACCAGCACGCTACACCACTCCACATACTCACCGACAATACAGCCACGATCCTGTTGCAGATTGGCCATCAGTCGTGGCAAGATGCTGTTGCGCATTATGTGTGCGTCATGGGCCGAGCCTGGAAACTTTGCACACACGTGGGTGATCACCATGTCCGCAAGGCACACCACTTGCACATTCAGGGAGTGCGTGTGCTTCCTGTTGCGGTACAGGTGCTCAGTGGCCTGTGGTGGAACAAGGCCAACATGAGTGCAGTCAATGGCTCCCACGACGTGTGGGATTCTGCCAAGGGCATAGAATGCACCCTTCACTGCCGCCAATTCACGAGCCCTGGGGAATCTGATGTACCTGTTCCGGTACAGCATCATGGCTGCCAGTACATCCCTCAGCACCTTGCTGAACATGGGCTGGGACATCCCTCCTCCACTGCCCACTGTGTGCTGGAATGACCCAGTGGCGAAGAAATGCATGGCGGCCATCACCTTAGCCGTGGGGGTGACAGCAGTCGGATACACCCTGCGGGGACGGAGATGGGGCTCTAACATGGCACACAGTCGATGCAGAGTTGGCCTGTCCAGCCGAAACTTCCTGATTACCTCTGTATCGTCCATGTCCGCCAGCAATTGGTATGGGCGGTCAATGTTCGGTCTCCGCCTGGGTTAAATGGCAGAGGACACATGTCAAAGCAACATGGCACATAGCAATTTCGCATACACATCACTGACATGACTGAGCAAGCACATGAGCCACAGCCCAGCTGTCAAGCTGGGACGGCACGGCCACAATACACTTACACAGGTCTCCCAACAATGGCAATGGCAAGTGAGACATACCACTGCCATGTGCATGCACATGGGGATCTAGGCCCCAATGACTTGCGGGGCGTGCTGATGGGGACTGACTGCATATTCGGTCAAGCGGCAACGCCACGGCAACATGAGTGTCTGCTGAGCATGGTACTGCTTCCGAGGCTGGATGAGTATGGCACACGACGACGACGATGTGGGCACGGGCTGAGCGGCCAATACAAGTGGGACCTGTGGCACGAGGGGATATGAGACAGTAGTAGGTGTCAGCACTGCACCCTATGTACAGCACTGTACGGATCACAGCTCCCGAAACATTGACTGGTGTCCACATTGACAGCCCCATGCCAAGACGGCTGTGTGCTTGCAGTCACACGTCACAGGTGAGAGGTTACATTGCACGTGCCAGGTGGCAGTCGTACATAGTGGGAGCTGGCATGTGTGTGCATGTGTCTCCTGTTCAGGATCCACCAGATGGGCGCTGACTCTGTACTGACCATTGGACACAGCATGTTCCGTGGAAGGCTTGTGTGTGTGGGATGGTGGCACTGGATGTGCCTCCGTTGGGGGGGCCATGCACAGGGCGGGTACGTCGATGATTGCGCATTGTTGGTCACGGTGGGTGCACCAGCTAAGATGTGTTGCCCTGTGTTCAATTCCTATGTCCGCATGATGATGGACTGTGGATGTGGGCAGACTACACATTGGTCGATGTGCTGTCTATATGCATGTGCCTTCACACCAGGCACAGCTGCCCCTGCACATGTGACCCCTGCTGGACTCGCTGCTGGGTCTGTGGAGCTGATGCACCTTCTGCGCGTGGGGCGGACAGCTCTCCTCACTTCCCTCATTGCGCATGTCATGTCTTTGCCGCAGGTGACATGGATCATGGAGGGCCCACATGTACGCGTGGGTAGGCTACACATGATTGTTCACTGGTCGCCACCCCCAGTCAGTGTTTCGAATGGGAAGGTTGTCGTGCTGGTGGTATGTTCGATGTGGCGGATGGGCGGGCCTAGGTGCGGGCTTACATTCCGGACATGGGGGTAGTTGGATTGGCGACTAGTTGCAGTACACACGGGACACGTCTCTTCCTTTCCACATCTGGGTCATCCCTTGTACTAACTGACAGTGATACAGTCATCTTCGCCCCAGCCCTCATGTCCTCCCCTCGCCCCCCAATATGCATGCTCACCTGCGAGGCTAGCGCTTGCACAGGCAGCCCCAAGCTTGCACCAGAGAGGGCAAGGAGTGTATGTGTGGGTCCAGTTGCACGAGTGGGCTGTCTCAGGGTATGATGTGTGGCGGGACGCCGTCCACCTGCGTGGTGCCCCAAATGGAGACCCGGCCTGCATGGACTATGCATCACAGTCTTCGCCTTCCGGATCCGCCACCTGCGACACCCAGTGGCTGTGGCTGCCCTTGCGGCCATGCCGCGTCCGTCTGTGGCTGATGGCCCACACATTCACTCTTTGGCCTCTCTGGGGAGGGCTCAGGGGTGGTGGCGCACGCGCTTGCACTTAGTCGCAATGGCATGTGTCGTGGTTGGTATGATGGGCAATGGATGGGATGGTGCGAGCCACCTCCCGTGATGTCAGTGCTGCTCGTGCTGTGGTGCGTCCCCCTACACTTCCATTTGACTTTTTGCCATGCTGGACGTTGAGGTTCTATTGCCTGCGTGATATGACCAGGAGGAGCGCGAGGAGACCTCTCACACACCATGCTCCACTGCCATCCCGTGCCCTGTATCGCCTGTGCGGATTGACTATGTTGGGGTTACACCTGGTCGACTGGGGCTGTGTGTGCCTTGTCAAGGGGCATGGCGGGCGCACAACAGGATCCAGCTCGTCCACAGAGGGTGGGCTGAGGTGCGCCTGGTACCGCTTTGTACGTGTGCCCGGCTGCTGTGCACACACGTGTTCACTCCCCCCGACAGGTGTCCTCTCACAATGCCCAGGGAAGCGGTGGTGTACTGTTCATGAGCCCTCCCAACACGGCGTGCTCCAACTTGGCATGTGCGCATCTACCCGTCGCACCCACCCACCTGAGCACTGCGTCCATACGACTTCACACGACACATGTGTGTCTTCCACAGTAGTGCTACTCATTTGCGTTGACATCCAATACCAGTGGACTACATGGTCATGTCACGACTGCCGTGTACTTCACATACTCTCATCCTCTCTCATTCGTACTTGTGAAATGAGTCAGCGGAGACAGTTCTGGTTTCAAACATTATATTGAGTCTTCTGTCCTCTGTGATGCAGTATAGTGGACACTACTGGCAGCGGAATACATATTGAGGATATACTGAGCATGATTACAAATGGGATAGGGTGTGGGGTTACATCTGCTTGGCCAAGGCTGTGCTAATGTACATTTACGTATAGCTGCGGAGCTGCGGACTTTGACACAGACGGTATACATGTAGCCTACCAGACCGCTCGGCATCATGGGCACAGTCCATCTCAGTTCCATGTGACAGGTTTGCTGCGGTTGTTCCTCATGCACGCGTGCATGTGAGATGACATCAGGGCATGTGCTTGCGTGCATGCAGCGGCGTGCCACTTGTTGTTGCACTGTGGTGGTTACTGGACATGTCACAGTCACTGGGGTCGTGTTGTTGTTGTATGCACTTGTCGTCCATGCAAAGGTCCTGGTATGGGATTCCCGGGGCGGGGGTGGGAGGGGTGCAGCACCCACAGACTCCAGGCGACCTATTCATGTCCACTGAGCGGTGTGTGTGTCCATGTGCGCTGGATCCATGTCGTGTCCTGGTTGTTCGTGCAGTTCCGTCCATGTGGGTGCGATGCACAGAGCCCATGCCACTGCCTCCCACGATGCATGCGGTGTTCCTGGATGTGATGGGGAACAGTGTGCATGTCCCGGTCATATCCGATGTCATGGCGATGTCGTTGATGGTGTGGTTACAGTTGCCGGTCGTTTGGTATGGCTGTTGTGGTGGTGACTGGCCAGTCCGTGCGGAAGCTGAGCATGGGTGCGGGGTTGGACTTCATAGGTCACTCGGGAACCTGCGTTGTGGTCCGACGTATTTACAGGTTGTCAGGTATGCGATGCCGTCCAGCAGGGCTTCCATGTCATTGGTGGTGTACATGTTTGCCAGCCAATGAAGCGGATGGTGGCTGTCAAGGTGTTGTTCGTAGGTTGTCCCTTGGAGGACCATGATGGGGCATGCTGGGTGACATTCGATGTAGCTGTTCTCGATGATCCGTCGTGTGGAGGCACAGTGGTTCCATTTCAGTGCGCGTGCGATGTTGGCCACATACGCCATGCCCCCATAGGCAGAGCAGGCCCTGTCGTGTGCGTCCAGAGGGAGGAGTAGTGGTAGCAGGTCCGCCTTCAGACATGCCGGGTTGGAGAGGCATATCTCGACGGGATGCTGGTAGGGACACCTCCGACAGTAGAAGACGGGCATGACGCAGCTGAACAATGTGATGCGGTAAGTCAGTCGGTAACTTACGTTCAGCAGGGACAGGAGATCGCATCCCAATGTATGTATCGTGCTGGTTTGGTACAGCTTGAGCTCTTCGGCGTAGTTGGGTAGGTGTGTTGCGGTTGCCATTTCGCAGCGGTGCGTTGTGGTGGCGTGCTCCGGCTGTGTGTGCAGTCTGCAATGTGCACACTCCGGGGTTGCTGTGAGCTCTGTGTAGTCGTGGGGAGACAGGACTTGTGTTCTGTTGGCTTGTTTGGAGGACACGGGCCCTCTTCCCACATGCTTCTCAGACAGTTCAAGGTCAGTGCTGTGTGACTCCTTCCAATTAACTTGCATGTGGCCGACATGGGGGAGTGTTTTCTTCTTTCTTCCCCGTCCGTTGTGTGCTTCTGTGATATGCGCTATCTGCCGTGTGGTCGGTCTCCTCGGCATGCCTGTGTTGGTCTATTCTTGGACAATGGCTGTATTCACCGGCTTCTGTCGTAGGGCTGTGGTTTCGGTGTTGGAATGGAAGGTCATTCAGTGCTGTCTGCTCTCCCTTGTGTGGGCGGCAGCCTGCCTTTCCGCTCTGCGTTGGGCCTTGTGTGTGGATGTAATTCTTGGGCCACCTGTTGTCGGTCACCGGGCTCTTTGGTGTTCCGTTTCATGTGTCTTGTTCATATGTGCAGGGTGGTATGGGTTTTTCAGTGTGGTACTGGCGTTCCTCTTCCCGAAGGGGCCCTGCTTCTCCTAGTTGGTGTTGCCGCCGCTGTGTGCTTCGCCATGTTTGTTACACTGGGGTGTGTCCTGCTGTTGCGTGACTTCACTGACATGTGTGCGTCGGTTGTGTGGCGTTGGGTGTTGTCCGTGAATTGGGCGTTGGGGACATGTCTGTGGCCGGCCTGTCACGTGTCATGTGCGTTCGGGGTGGGGCTGATGTGTGTGCTGCTTGGTTGTGTCCCTGTGTCTGTGTGCGACGCATGCATGGCGCTGCGGTTGGCCTCTGCGTTGTGCGCATGTGTGGCGGCGTCATCGGCGCTTTGGGGCCGTGACGGGGTGGTTGGTTCCTAGTCCCAGGTGGTGTGTACACATGTGTTCTGCGATGTTAGGATTTGGCCTGTGTGTCATATGTGGATGCAATGGTGGATGTGTAGTGTGCACGCGCTGGTGGGGGTTGTCCGCTTTTTCCGCCCTTGCACTGTGTGCGCTGTTTGCGTGCACTTGTTGTGTGTGTGCCTACCTGCGTCTCCGCGGTACGTTGCGTCCTTGGTGGTGCATCAGCAGAAGCATGGGAAGGGCCTGCAGTGCTGGATTCATGCCCGGGGTGCCGCTTCTTCGTTGTCCGTGCTCTGCGTCCGTGTTTCCGCCTCTCTTTCACGTGCGGTGTCTCTTTGCCGTGGGAGCCGTTTGTTTGCGGCATCGTAATTTATGCGCCGGGCGGGACGTGTTTCGTCGGACGGTGTGTGTCAGTTGTGCTGCGCCGCTACGTGTGCGGGCGCACTTTGATGGCGGACGGTGTTGCTGGCTTGCCGGCGGTGTTTGGCCTGCTTTTCGCATCGTAATTTGGCGGGCGTGTGGGCTGCGGCATGCGGGCGGTAACTGGTGGTTTTTGCATCCGCCAGCACGGCGGTAGTGCTTCCGCCCGCCATCGTAATGGGCCCCTTAGTGTGCTTCTCTCTTCAGATCATGTTAAAGTCTTTTCTATGGGGGTATGGAGTCAAGCACCAGGTGCTATATTTTGGGGGTAATAAAAGCCTGTGCAATGTCTAAAATAACAACCCAACCCCGGCCACACAAGCAATAAGCTGACTGTGGAGCCACTGGCTCGCAAGCTGGTCGCTGCATCTCGTTGTCACAATAAGGAAAGAGCCCCTTTTTAATGTATAAAGCCTCAGCAGGTAACATCGCATTGGTTCACACTACCAAACAATACGCACTACACAGCACCTTACAAAGCGTATTCCTGGCTTCATTAACGTATTATGCGACTGTACCGCACTGTACGCTGTGCACCATTGATTCTTGTTAACAATAAGGAAAGTGCACCTTTTTAAATGTATACATTCTCAGCAGGTGCCAACGCACTGGTTCACACTACCAAAGAGTATGCACTATATGGCACCTTACTAAAGCGTATTCCCGGCTCCAATAATGTATTAAGGGACCGCACTGCACTTTCCTCTGTGAACCATCGATTCTTGTTAACGCTCACATTGACAATTTTAACCACTGTACAGCATTTTTCAGCATGCGTTTTATTGGTTTTAATGGTGTACAATATCAGTCCTACTGGCTATTTTAAAATGTTGCAATGGTTTTCAGTAACTATGCAAATAAAAATAAACTTGAAACTTGAAACTGTGCAATGTCTTTGTGCCTTAACCACCATCATTGTTGTATTTAGTTCCATGCACACAGGGGAGGTATAGTCACATTCCTGAGAATTTGTCAGACTCCAGGTGTCTGTCAGACAGTATTCTTTCAGAATGTCATATAGTATATGCATGTCGCTGTGTTGTACAAGAGTAGGGCAATTAATGGGTCCAGTTCTAGTGTCTAGTCCCCTCCGAGTATCATCTTAGCTCGGTTAATAGAGAACAGACATCTGTCCAAGGCCATGAGCAATGTGTATTTGGACTCCAATGTTGCGTATATTGAGTCAAGAACTAATGTTTGCCCTGGATATAGTATGTAATGCCCTTCAGGTGGGGACATGATATATATTGGGGGGATTGGCATGCACATCAAGTTATGCGAGGTAGCCCACAGATCTCCAGTATAACATCTTAGGCTACTGTAATGAATTAGTAAGGTGGGGATTTGTAGTAATGTTGGAGCAACTTAAAATATAAGGATTGAGGTAGACTGCTCTTAAGGGTGGGTGTCATGTAGCATGGTACTATAATGGAGTGTGAGACACTTACACCAACATAACTCCATATTCAAAACACGTCTGATGCTCATCTGCCCAATACCATTGGGCCAGACAATATTCATTCAGTTCAATGGCATTAAGATTACTCTATGTCTGATCTGGACTTATCCGTTGTCAGTGGCGGCCAATCTTTGATCTTGTGTTTAGGGCCTGTCCACCAGTGGCTTGTGACCTCTTCTTACTGGTCCCTTTCCTGTAGAGCTGAATGAAACAGTTCCATTTCATTTTCTCCCCTTGGCTTTGTGTATCCATATCTGGCATAGAGACTGAGTTTAGAAAAGTTTCAAGTTGACCAGGGTCCTCAAAGTCACTAGTGTGGCTGTCTTTGATGATAAATATTCTCTCTGGGTCTTGCTAACATCGAGGCGTTTTCTCTGTGGCCTTAAAGCAAGGAAGAACTTTCGTTAAACCATATTTTCTTGTGAAATGTCTTGGTTCGCAAAGGTTTCATGGCCCCCGAAGAGGAGTTGGTCTTGTTTTTTGGCCAATCTTATGACTGCCTGTGCTTGCTGGTGCTGCAAGAATGTCACTATTACCTGTAGAGGCGCATAGGAGCTGTTGTTTAATCTTTTTCTGATACTGTGCACACTTTGAAACTCTAGAGGTGGTAGTAAACTAATTCTAGTCAGGGACAGGATAAACCATAGCATGAGGGCCATGACATTGCCATCCTCCAGTTAGACAAAGTGTATGTTGTCTTGCCAGTCTCTCTTTTCCAACTCAATTTGGTTTGCATGAGCCAGTGGTTCTGTTCCCAGTCTGTATTGCCACAATTTTCCACTATATTTCATTCAGGCAATGCTCCAACGCAGAGAGTCGTGAGTTGAAGGTTGCAAGATCTGTCCGAATTTACATCTTGTGACGTTTTGAAGGTTATCACTTCTACCAAGGTCATGGATGTTTTTTACGGCTAAAAGTTCTTTAAGTATGGTTTCTAGGGCATAGTCATGCACCATATTGGCTTGGCCTTTCTAGGTTTTCTGTGACATGCCAGGAACTGCCTCGGTGAGCAGGAGCTGATGAGCAGACTTGGACATATGGGTCTCGTAGCAGGGGAACCCATGCTTTAGGTTAGATGTATGCAAAGTGGTAGTAATCAGGTATGGAGTACTCAACCAGATTCTGTAGCTTCAGGCTTGAGACCTGAGTGCTTCAAGTCCAGAAGCGGAGGGTGTCAGGCCCTCATGCTTGGGCATTGGTGCAGTATTCAAGGCTGGATGCCCCTTGATCCTTCTCCTGTGCTTATGGTGGTTATGTGAGGGGTCGCTCCTTCATTGAGGTTTCTTTCCAAGGGTCTTGGTGGTTATATAGCTCTTCTCCTGTGGTCGCAGTAGCTTGATTTAGATGCAGGATTAATTATTGATTGTGACCTCAGGCGTCATGACCTTGAGAATCCTGAATGAATATGGTGTTGTTCTGGATCTTCAAAGGCCCATGTAGATGGGGGTCCCACCTTGGCACTGTGTTTACTTTGCATGTGACTCCCTAAGGGGAGTGAGGGAAAACCACATATTCTGCAAACTCAGTTCTTGGCATATACTGGGCTAGATCAGTTGACCCAAAGGTACCTGTGGTTTGCTTGGGTCAAAATCAGAGAGAGGTTGATGTTTCCCAGGTATGCCCTAGACATCTTTCTATGGCCGTGATCACCACCAGGCCTGAGTACTCTTGGTTGGCCTGTTGTTGGCCTCAGGGAGAAATTCCTCACACTCTAGTAGTGGTCAGACTTTAAAGAATTGAGTGACCTGGAGTTTGTTTGCCATCCCTCATGCCTCGTAAGTTATGGGCACAACGCTTTCAATAGTGTTCGGGTTGTTCTCCCCATGCCGCAGAAAAGCATGGTTGCTGGTATATTATAAACAGGTCTGCGCAGCCTTTGTTGAAATCCGATTTCTGGTACCATGTTCCCCAGGGGGGAGTGTTATTGGCCTTCTCACACCAGCCCCACCTGCCTGCTTTCTGGGAGTCAGCTGCAGGTGTCTAGGGTCCCCCTGTGAGTATTGAAGGTTGCAACATGGGCCGACCAAGCTCTACACAAGTGCTGTCTTCTCACTCAGCGGGTAGCTCCGCCACCCCCATAGCAATGTGAACCAGCTCAGCTGGCACCAAAGACTGATGCAACCTGATAACAAAGCAGTAAGCAGTTTGATGCATAAGAATTTACATCATAGAGTGATACATTGATTAGATGCTACATCCTTCCAATATTATAGATAATGAAAAGTCTCAAACCAGTCAAGCCCTAAAGTATTATGTTGCAAAAATTCATATTCAAACTTAATATTCAAGAAGATTTTATACCAGCTTCTTGGAGCAGTTGGGATAGGTATTACACTGATCACTGTTAGCTTAAATGTTGTGATATTTAGATAATTTACACATGTGGAATATGCCACTCCAGACCCACCTGTAACTCATTTTTGTCTTGAGAAGACATCCTTAAAATTCATTAGTCTGCCTAATTACTCAGCAATCTTGACTGAGCTATATCTCATGGAAAAAACCCAATCACAATCTCCCTACATTTTAACTAAAAATTGTTTAGAGGAAAACGTTTAAATAGGGAAATGCCCAACTACCTTTAAAAGGGGAGTTTCCAGAGACCCAGAACACAGTAAGGCTTCTTTTACCCTTAGGTGAAACAAAATAAATGGATGAAATTACATAAAAAGGTACAAGTTGAAAGTTTCATGGGAATTTGGGTAGGATTTAACTAGATTATAGTGACTCACAAATAAAAGTGGAGCAAGGTTATACTTATCCACAAACAAAAGAGGAAGTTTGAGCCCTTTTTATTTGCTTAGCAGACTGTTTTAACAGAATTGTATAATTGCTTGGTTGTATTCTAGGAAAGTTCCTTAATTATCTGGCCACCTATGGATTACCATTCTACAGCCTGTGACAATTTCCCTGTAAATTGTACTTGGGGTTCCCTTGGTTCACTGAAACCCCCAAATCTCATCCAGACATTTTGCCCTCATCTGATATATAGCATACATTGCCCTAAAATGATCATCTGTATTTACTTTTATGTCATTAGCAAATACTATGAAAAAAGGAAAATTGTGTCCACCATTTGATCTTAAAATCAACTGACTGAACTTCAATCATAGAGATCATTCCAACGAGACATATAAAGAGCCTCTACCCACAATATTAAAAGCAATCCCATTCCCACCTTCCCCAAATTTCTCTATAGTCTCCACTTCAACATGCGATCAAAGGAATTGTCTGCTTTGAGCATAGACACAGTAAATAACAAGTGGCTCTGTCAGATAAGAAAATTTCTTTACAGTTCATATACTTTTAGTCATAAGCATGAATTTCTTTTCAGAACAGTGGAACACATAAACCAAACACTTTCTTGCGGACATATCAGTTTTTTTACTTTTTTCTTTTTCCATGAATCCACAAATTCAAACAAGGGCTGTCCAAATATTCATAAAATTGAAAGACGCAAGTGACATCATTTTACAGTGAGCAAAGTGCCAAAGTGACAGAAAGTGAGTAGGTGTATTATACATACAAATGACATAATGATACACACAATATGCAGGGAAAGTTATACAGGAAAAATATAAGGGTAATAGGGTCCAACCAGTTTATTATATAAGTGTCTGTGGTCCAAGCAAAAATTGCTTAACAAGTCCCAGGACAATGAGACCTAAGGGTTTATGGACCAGTGTATCCGTCGACGTTTCGACCCTGACGTATGCACGATTAGAAAAGCGTCATGGCGGGTCTTCTTCAGGACAAAAGAAAAGGAGACAAGACAGCCAATTACAATTGCATTAGGTGCAGTAATCGGTTTCAAATGAATGGATAGGGATCCAAGGACAAAAATCAATTGGTTCTGGATAGAGACTGCTGCGGTCGAGTCAGAAGCTCGCGGCACGCTGTCAATGAAAGAAGTCCAAGAAATAGATGGATGACCGATAACTACTGTAAGGCTGCCGTCAAATTGAAAAGCCTCCCTTCATGTACTGATTACTTCAATTTTCCAGCCATTGAGCTTGGTCCTAATCTACTTATTCAGATCCTTAATGATTCAGACGCTTTTCCGGATCTATGCGGAAGGTTTTGCGGCATTGCCAGCTGGTTATACCTTCCTTGTGAATCATCCCATTCAGATCACGCCTTTGAAGTCGCAAATGCCTCTTTCACTTACAGGCTTCCCTGCCTGAATCCAGAACCAATTGATTTTTGATTTTTGATAATTGAATTTTGTCCTTGGATCCCTATCCATTCATTTGATACCAATCACTGCACCTAATGCAATTGGAATTGACTGTCTCGTCTCCTTTGTTTTGCCCGCATGGCCCTAGTGAACGTTTGCTTCTTCTTCTTATCTAATAGGGAAGATAAACATGCAAATCAGAGAGAGAGATTTTTTTTAGATGCTGGGGGAATCTCTTCAGAAGTGTCAATTTACTGTTTTACATTGTATTTTTTTCATTTTCTATTAATTTGGACCTGTAATTATGCAAACTTTTTCATTTCCTATTTATTTAAACTTTTGATTTTGATTCAAGGTGTATAATAGGTGTTAGTTTTCTTCTAAAGAAATTAAATAAGTAATCATCACATAAATTCAATTCAATTGGACGAAGAGCGGAGGCATAAGCACCATGGTGCATGACTCCAAACTCTGGAAGAATCGCATCTACCACCTATGGCCCTGCATAACCTTTTCACCATAAAGCTGGCCATCAAGAGAGCTCCCTTTGAAGGTGACCTCTCTTCATACACCAATATTACAACAAAACTGTCCCTCTTTTATAAAAGACCACACACTGAGCTGCCTGCCCCGCAGCAGCAAACATTTTATCGTTTAGATGCATATTCAATTTCCCCCTGGCGATACAGATATTCATGATAGCCCCTCTACCTGGCATGCCAGGCTGTAAAATGTCACAATGCGCACATTTTGACTTCCTGTCTCTCTGTCCCAACTTAAGCGCCCTGAAGTGGCCCAGGACGACGCACGCAGTCAAGAAGTAGCTAAGGGGCATAGCAACAAGGGCCTTATCCCCGCTTTTTTGGCTTTAAAAGCCAAAAAAGCGGAGATAAAGCTATCGCCCTATCTACAAGTGGGTGCTAACATGCATTAGCGCATGTTAGCACCCGTTTTCCCAACGCCTCGCTTTGCATCTCTAATGAGATGCAAAGTGGGCGTCACTGGGCAGTACTGCTTGTAAATTATCGCTGATGTGCACATTGCGATATTTACAAGGAGGCCCACGCATTTTAGCAGACGATAGTTTTTGGCGAAACCGCGGTTTTCGCCAAAACTAACGTCTGCTAAAATGCTAACTTACCTATACTTTACATTGGGGTGGATTATGCTGATACGACCACAGGGTCGTATCAGCAGAGATTATCGCCGTTTTCCATGGAACATCGCTGGAAAACCAGCGATGTTCCATGGAAAACACCGCTATCGCTGGAATAATTATCGCTATTGCGCTATGCGTTGTTAATATAGCGCTAGCATGGCGATAATTTCCAGCGATAGCCGGCGATAAAAATTCTCACGCTAAGCGCTGCCAGCGATAATTATCGCTGCCGCTTGATAATATGCCCCTAAATAACTTAGGGGCATATTATCAAGAACAGCGTTAAAATTATCGCCGCTTTAGCGGCAGAAAACTGCTGCTAAAGCGGCGATAATGGGCTTGATAATATGCCCTTGAGAATTCCAATAGAAGCCCATGTTGACACCAGAACATGGGCTTCTATTGAATTCTCAAGGGCATATTATCAAGCCCATTATCGCCGCGTTAGCGGCAGTTTTCTGCCGCTAAAGCGGCGATAATTTTAACGCCGTTTCTTGATAATATGCCCCTAAATATTTGGAATCTGCAAAACAATACAATAAGCAAATGTTACTTGGGCTAAGGGGATTCAAAATCATATTGGAGGAAAACGGTAAGAGTGAAAAAGGCAGTATCATATGGTTGCTTTGGTCAATATATTTCTGTTTGGGTATTATTTGTTTGATTATTTATCATACTATTGCATTAGGGAATTAGATCATTTCGTGCTTATGTGACAGTAAAATAATGGCACTGCTTTTTTTTCGCCGATGAGTCAGAGGTGACCCCACGCTCCTGGAAAACGCTGCCACTGGGTGATTTGTGTGAAGTGAAGGAATCCTTTCTCTCATGTTTGCCGAGTGTTCTGGCTGTCACTCTGGGCATTACATGGGGTTTGATAACAAGTTCAGAGCTCCATCCAGCAAGGAAGATGAAAAGCGCCTACAGAAGACCCGCCTTGTGATACATCTATCTCTGATCCTTTGTCAAGAGCTCAAGAGGGTGAAAGCCTAGGTACAGCATTGATCTACTAAAGGCCGGCGAGATCACACTCGGTACCTTTGGAAAATGACACCTGCCTTTCCAAATGCCTCTGCTTCCGTTTCTATGGTGACATGAACGGTACATTTGTTGACATAGCAACTTCCATTTTTAATTTAAAAAGCTAAAAATAAAAGAAAAGAAACAGCTCCCATCAGTGGTTTACACACATTGGCTGAAAGTGTCAAACATTAATGCAGGCTCGAGAGGAGAGAAAAAGTTGTTTCTTACTTATATTGTCACAGAACGGTCTTACTGAACAAACCCTTTACCATTCTTCAGACAATCATGCCCTGTTTTTTCTGAAATGAAACCCGGAATCTTTGTTTACATTTTGTTTTCTACATATATCCTGGACATGCTCATGAAGTGGCAGTATGTAAAGTACAAACAGTTGTTATTTTGATGACACAGATCGTGTGCTGAACAAATGTGAGCCTGGGGTGCCACAATACATGGAAGTGACATTACTGGACAGTATGTGTGCTGTGGATAGACACTGAGTGCAAGCGTGCCTGCAACAGAACATTACATGGAGGATCTTGGGTTCTATTTTGCGAAGCCCAGGCCTGCCTGGTAAAGACATGAGGAGTAGAGGAATACCCCTAGAAAGATGTGTTTATTGCTGCATTCCTGTGAACCAGGTGGGGCCTAATGGAGAAAAGAGAGAGAGGCTCCCCCTGTACAATTTAAAAAAGGTGCTCCTTGATTCAGTGATGGATCACAAGAATGGGGCCTAGACACATCTCATGAAGTAGATGGGGCTAAACATTGAATCATAAAGAGAAGGGCTGGGAGCCTGGGATTAACCTTTTCATGTACATATCAACTTGGCTGACATGCAGGTGTGTACTCTATGCTCTCCCATGGTCTGTGTTGTGCAACTATTATCTTTGGAGACTCTCCTGTTGTGAGAGACAGCCTTTCAAGAAGAAGGAAGAAAAGAGTACACTTCAAAAGAAGCAAATCTTCAACATAAAACTTCAAAGATCTAGGCCCTCAATCACATTTGGTGTCTGGAAATAGACTATAAGAAGGGGAGGTTAAGACCCCCAAAATGTGTCATCTGCCAAGCAGCCAGACAGCCTGGGGAAGAAGATAAAGCTCTGCAAGACTCCTGTCTGGGACCAGGACTGAGAGCCAAGGCCTGCTAGTCTCCCTGCTGGAGAACCAAGACCACCTGCTCTGAAGCCTGGGGCACCAGTGCCTGCCTGCTTGCCAAGACCAGTGTGCCCTGTGAGGAAGAGTAGAGAATTGGAGAGAGCGAGGTCCAGTAGGGAGACATACCGAGAGGACTCCCATTGTGAGGTGCGAGGAGATGGCTGTGCACAAATGGGGCCGTTGCTCATGTGCAGGAGTGATTGGGTGACCCCCATATGGCAAGAGAAGGCCTTTGAAATGAGCAGTGCATCAAGTGCTGTGCGAGGAGTGCTATGCCCATACAGACTCGTTGCCATAACCCTGTATGCCAGAGGGGTCCACTGTAGAAGTTACTGTGTGACAAAGTCCCAAGACTTGTGTGAGCCTTGACAGTGACCCCATATGCCAGGAGCTGTCACCGTGGTTTCATTGATCACACCCGAGAAGTCTAAGTCTTGCCTGCAAGTTCCATAGCAACCCCATAATCCAAGGTGGGGCTGCTGGTACTGAGTTTTGCTTAACTCAGACTTTTGCCAAAGTCGAGGCATCGCCTAGGAAAATTTGAGCTCTAACCTGTCATCAAGACATGCCCCCTGATCAACCCCAAGGAAGCTGGGCCACACCCTGAGGACTTCGCTCTGTTACAGGCTCCAATTGGGAGCACAAAGACCAACATCCCGCCGCTGTGTGGGGAAATTGAACCTACCACACCAATAGAAGCTGGGAGACCTCCGATCACTCAGTCCAGTTGAGCAGGATCAGGAGTAGGTCAGGGCCCTTGACATAAGGAGTAAAAACAACTAACCACCCATGTTGCGCCCAGTAGCCCATGCTTGTCCAGTGGCCCTTTGAAAGGAGTTCTGAAACCTTGTTTTATGAACAAGTCAGTCTTTCAAGTCACAAGCAGGACAAGTATGGCTAGTGTCAGCTCCAGAGAAGGGTTGTAGTCATGAACAGGAGCAAATTGGCTGTCCACACACTATTACCTGGAAGCTGAGGTCTGGAGTGGCATTGCAGTCAACTGAATGAAAAATCTGAAGAAAGTGAAACGAGAACACAAGGGATAAGAAAATACAATGTGGTAGCACAGTCAGAAGGAGAACATGTAGTAATGCTATGAACTGGGTGAAAAGACCTGCAGCACACCAGTGTTATTATCATTGTGCGAGAATAGAAACCAAATGAACTCACAGAGATGATGAGGGACTGTCACTACGCCCCAGCTGTGAGATATTATGGGGGCAGGGGCACGGGAGAGAGCTGGATAAGGGTCTATTTATTTATTTATTTCGAGTTTTATATTGCACGAATTGGCCCAAGGGCACCGGAGCACTTTACAAGGATTGCATATACAGCATTTACTGGAGATATAACACAAGTGGGATGCATATAGTAATACAATCTGTAACCGGCATGAAATATACAGTGAGGGGAGGAATAGAGCTCATTTACAGGAGGTATAATGCGAGTGGGATGCATACCGTAATACAATATGCAACAGGGACGAGATATACAAAAGGGGGAGAAATAGAGGTTGGAATGAGCAGTTTGTTACTTGATCAGGATGTGTGACTTGGCAGGTAGATTTGCTTTAGGTGGGTGGGTTTAGGTATTTGTTGAGAAGGGATAGTTTTAGATTTTTCCTCAAGTGTAGGTAGGATTGGTTGTCACATTGTTCTTTTGGAAGGGTATTCCAAGTTCAGGGAGCATTCCCAGAGAAGGACTGGGTGAGAGATTTGGTTGTCTTGAATTTGGGTGGAATGAATAGAACAGTGTTTGAGCTTCGTAGAGGTCTCTTTTGGCCCACTTTTGAAAGTTTGTTGGCAAGGTTTGTTGGTTTTCCAGAGTAGAGGGCTTTGTAGGTTATGCAAACTGTTTTGAATATAATTCTCACTTCAATTGGTAGCCAGTTGAGTTGCTTACGTTTTGGAGTGATGTGGTTGTGTCGTCCAAGTGTGGGAGTGATGTGGTTATGTCGTCTCTCTCCATTGGCAGAAGGTGGATTTTTGGGGCACCAGTGATCGTTGCTGTGCCGTAGACCAGATTGGAGAGGACTAGGAATTGTATTATGGTCTTCGGGTCTTCAAGAGGGATAAATGGTTTGATTTTTTATGTGTTTTAGCATGTAGAAGGCGCTTTTTCCTGAGGCATTGATATTGTCTTTCATGTTCAGGTGTTATATCCTGGCTTTGTTGTTATGCATGCAATCTCTTGCTCTGCCAGTGGAATGTTCATCCAATGATGTGTTACAGAATGTTGGGAGCCAGAGTTGTCAGTTGAGTAGGGCTGAGCACCATCCTGGCTGCTCCTGGTGGGGTCTTGTACTGAATTGAACTGGATGACTTGTAACTTACTACTAATAAACATCTAAAGATCCTCTACACGTCTGGACTCAGTCACTACAATTTTTGGCGACGATCTTCTAAAGAACCTGCTACTTCCACCTCTTCAAACTTCAATCAACTTCTACTACAGACTTAACAGTAACTGGAGCTGTTTCTACCTTCAACTGGCACCCTTGACCCCACCAGTGACCTCCCATCGGTCGCCCTCAACGCAAAGTGCCAGTTCCACTCTACGCAGTACAGTCTGTTCAACTTAAAGAGCTGTTCATCTTCAAAGGCCGTCTACTCTCCTGAGTGCATCTCTAAGTTTCAGACCAAGCCTTCTTCTTGTGGTGCTGAGCCTTCTGTGAGGGTAAGCCTATGTCTGCACACTGTCTGGTGAAGAAGTGTGTGTGCTCGGGTGTGTGCCAGTTCCTACTGTTTCTGCCGTGAGAGTGGAGATTGTGTACCATTGTACCTGTGCACCAGCCATTGATCTGAATGACTCTTTCACTTCGCCCTCATTTGGATGCCTGCACACCGTTCTGTTCTTCTGCCGAGTTTCGCCTTGGGAGTTCTGCCACTGAATTGTTTCTGCCAAAGACTTTGCTTGCTGTCTGCCTTTGTTTTGCCTGCCTGCCTGCTACCTTGTTGTCTGCTTATTTTGCTGACAAGTACCCAGAGCCTGCGGTCCTGCTCGCTACCTGCTTTTGATCTCCCATATTGAGTGAGTTCCCACTGTTCCTGCTTCTGGCCATACCCATTGCCAGTTTAAAAAGTGCCTGTCCTCCTGCCCTGAAGAGGTGTCCGTGTCCTTCTGCTTACAAGATGTGTCCCTTCCATTCTCCTTACAAGTTGTGTCCCTGTCGTCCTGCCTATACCACTACACTTGCAGAGTGTTTACCTGCCCCCCGTGGCAGGAGCCTCTGCTTACATCGGACAGCATTACTCCGTGGAATTGGCCCATGTCCGTTGGTGCAACTTGGGAGTAGGTGTGGCTTTGCCTCTTTGACTGGTGGAGGCCAGGACAAGTTTGGCCATTTTTCCGTTTTTTTTTTTTGTGTTGAACAGTTTGGTCACTGCCTGTCCTTGCTACTTGGCAGTTCAACCGTACTTCCTCCATTTAAAAAAAAAAAAAACAGCGCGTGTGTCCATTCATGCGCGAGCCTTACCTTTTGAAAGTGGCCTCACTCGCGTTTCGTCCTGCTCTTCTCCGAGTCTCCGTGACGCTTCCTTCGCGTCAACACTGCTGCCTGTCATCTTTCACTGCATGGTGATGCCGGGAGCCATCCGGCGCGGCGTCACCGTGCGTGCCGCCATCTTGTGGTTGGCATCTACATTGCTTAACATTGCATTATGCCAATATCTGCAACTAGAGCCCTGCCAACCACGCTCCGCGTATGGCAACAAAGCTGGAGTCCTTTGCTGATGCCATCATCATGTTTAACCTCGCTGTGGTGTTTTCCTCTAGAGTGTTTTCTACCAACCACGCTTGTCCTCAAAGCCATTCCACGAGCTATTTGTCTACAGTATTGTCGACTTGTTTTAATCTTCTCGTGTTTCTTTGGATCATTTTATGCAGGAACTTTCATATTTTCTGGTGAGACTCTGTGCAATGCCAATTGCAGCTTCCTAAAGAAACGAAGGTACTGTTTTTCCTGGTTTGTGGCTCACATGTTCCAGTCTTCAGCTGTTTACTGTCAACGGTGACTACCTTCTTTATTTTAATTTATTGTTTTTGGGTCATTTTTACAGTTGTGTTTGTTTAAAGAAATTGCTCTGTTTAAACAAATTGATAGTATATTCTATTCTTAGTTTTTGATTGTGCGCAACATGTTTGCCTCCACATGAGGTGTCTCACATGGGTTACATTCCCATCTCTACGGTGCACAACATGTTTACCTCTACATGAGGTGTCTCACATGGGTTACATTCCCATCCTCTACGGTGCTCAACATTTTTTTTGTCTCTCTGGAGATGTCTCACATGGGCTATAGTCCATCTTCTACGGTGCACAATATTTTTATTTTTTTTGTCTCTCAAGAGATGTCTCACATGGGTTACAGTCCCATCTTCTACGGTGCACAACATTTTTGCCTCTCCACACGGGGTGTCACATGGGTTACAGTCCCATCTGTTCTGTGCACAGGAAATGACCTCCTAGGTATTTCCTTCATTACAGTGCACAACTATTTTATGTTTTACCCTTCTTAGGGTGTGTCGTTTGGGTTTTAGTCCCTTCACAACAGTGCACAATATTTTAACGTGGTGTGTTTAATGGGTTTGGTCTCATTCATTTCAGTGCACATTGTGCACCCGTTCACCACATGTTTATTACAATATTATCTTTACTCAAGGTATTTGGTCTGAATACCAATTGGTGATTTACTCATGTTTAATGTGTTTTGTCTACAGCTTTCAATTGGTATTCAACGTCATCATCTATTGTATTGAGATTTTAATTTAATGGGAAGTAGGAGTGATTTATTTTAATTGTCTCACTATTTCCTGTTACACCCCAGTTTTCCTTTTGATATCTCTTATTGGTGTCATCTGTGGATTCTGGTTTCTTTTCTTTTCTTTTCTTCTATGTTCTTTTCTCTTTTCCTCTCACTGTTGTGTTCTTTTGTTCTTTGGAGGTTTTCTTCTTCTTCTTTTGGTCAGCGTCTGGTATGACTTGTCTCTTTTTATACATGCCTGGCCAGCAAGTATATTTTGAGGTAGTCGTTGGTGTTTTCTCTTTTCGTTTCTGTTGTTGTGGTAGAAGGGAGGATGGCATTCTCACCTTTTGTCTTTCTTCTCTGTTTTCCTCAATTATATTTTCGCATCTTCTTCTGGTTGTTCTGTTATCTCATTGGTTTGCGATGTTTCTGATTTACTCTTTGTCTTTCCTCTATTTTTCGTTTCGTTCTCTTTTCTTTCTTCATTGTTTAATATGGAAGGAAAGGGGATATGTTATATCCTGGCTTTGTTGTTATGCATGCAATCTCTTGCTCTGCCAGTGGAATGTTCATCCAATGATGTGTTACAGAATGTTGGGAGCCAGAGTTGTCAGTTGAGAAGGGCTGAGCACCATCCTGGCTGCTCCTGGTGGGGTCTTGTACTGGATTGAACTGGATGACTTGTAACTTACTACTAATAAACATCTAAAGATCCTCTACACGTCTGGACTCAGTCACTACAATTTTTGGCGATAATCTTCTAAAGAACCTGCTACTTCCATCTCTTCAAACTTCAATCAACTTCTACTACAGACTTAACAGTAACTGGAGCTGTTTCTACCTTCAACTGGCACCCTTGACCCCACCAGTGACCTCCCATCGGTCGCCCTCAACGCAAAGTGCCAGTTCCACTCTACGCAGTACAGTCTGTTCAACTTAAAGAGCTGTTCATCTTCTAAAGGCCGTCTACTCTCCTGAGTGCATCTCTAAGTTTCAGACCAAGCCTACTTCTTGTGGTGCTGAGCCTTCTGTGAGGGTAAGCCTATGTCTGCACACTGTCTGGTGAAGAAGTGTGTGTGCTCGAGTGTGTGCCAGTTCCTACTGTTTCTGCCGTGAGAGTGGAGATTGTGTACCATTGTACCTGTGCACCAGCCATTGATCTGAATGACTCTTTCACTTCGCCCTCATTTGGATGCCTGCACACCGTTCTGTTCTTCTGCCGAGTTTCGCCTTGGGAGTTCTGCCACTGAATTGTTTCTGCCAAAGACTTTGCTTGCTGTCTGCCTTTGTTTTGCCTGCCTGCTACCTTGTAGTCTGCTTATTTTGCTGACAAGTACCCAGAGCCTGCGGTCCTGCTCGCTACCTGCTTTTGATCTCCCATATTAAGTGAGTTCCCACTGTTCCTGCTTCTGGCCATACCCATTGCCAGTTTAAAAAGTGCCTGTCCTCCTGCCCTGAAGAGGTGTCCGTGTCCTTCTGCTTACAAGATGTGTCCCTTCCATTCTCCTTACAAGTTGTGTCCCTGTCGTCCTGCCTATACCACTACACTTGCAGAGTGTTTACCTGCCCCCCGTGGCAGGAGCCTCTGCTTACATCGGACAGCATTACTCCGTGGAATTGGCCCATGTCCGTTTGTGCAACTTGGGAGTAGGTGTGGCTTTGCCTCTTTGACTGGTGGAGGCCAGGACAAGTTTGGCCATTTTTCCGTGTTTTTTTTTTGTGTTGAACAGTTTGGTCACTGCCTGTCCTTGCTACTTGGCAGTTCAACCGTTCTTCCTCCATTTAAAAAAAAAAAAAAAAACAGCGCGTGTGCCCCTTCATGCGCGAGCCTTACCTTTTGAAAGTGGCCTCACGCGCGTTTCCTCCTGCTCTTCTCCGAGTCTCCGTGACGCTTCCTTCACGTCAACACTGCTGCCTGTCATCTTTCACTGCATGGTGATGCCGGGAGCCATCCGGCGCGGCGTCACCGTGCGTGCCGCCATCTTGTGGTTGGCGTCTACATTGGTTAACATTGCATTATGCCAATATCTGCAACTAGAGCCCTGCCAACCACGCTCCGCGTATGGCAACAAAGCTGGAGTCCTTTGCTGATGCCATCGTCATGTTTAACCTCGCTGTGGTGTTTTCCTCTAGAGTGTTTTCTACCAACCACGCTTGTCCTCAAAGCCATTCCACGAGCTATTTGTCTACAGTATTGTCGACTTGTTTTAATCTTCTCGTGTTTCTTTGGATCATTTTATGCAGGAACTTTCATATTTTCTGGTGAGACTCTGTGCAATGCCAATTGCAGCTTCCTAAAGAAACGAAGGTACTGTTTTTCCTGGTTTGTGGCTCACATGTTCCAGTCTTCAGCTGTTTACTGTCAACGGTGACTACCTTCTTTATTTTAATTTATTGTTTTTGGGTCATTTTTACAGTTGTGTTTGTTTAAAGAAATTGCTCTGTTTAAACAAATTGATAGTATATTCTATTCTTAGTTTTTGATTGTGCGCAACATGTTTGCCTCCACATGAGGTGTCTCACATGGGTTACATTCCCATCTCTATGGTGCACAACATGTTTACCTCTACATGAGGTGTCTCACATGGGTTACATTCCCATCCTCTACGGTGCTCAACATTTTTTTTGTCTCTCGGGAGATGTCTCCCATGGGCTATAGTCCCATCTTCTACGGTGCACAATATTTTTATTTTTTTTTGTCTCTCAAGAGATGTCTCACATGGGTTACAGTCCCATCTTCTACGGCGCACAACATTTTTGCCTCCACACGGGGTGTCACATGGGTTACATTCCCATCTGTTCTGTGCACAGGAAATGACCTCCTAGGTATTTCCTTCATTACAGTGCACAACTATTTTATGTTTTACCCTTCTTAGGGTGTGTCGTTTGGGTTTTAGTCCCTTCACAACAGTGCACAATATTTTAACGTGGTGTGTTTAATGGGTTTGGTCTCATTCATTTCAGTGCACATTGTGCACCCGTTCACCACATGTTTATTACAATATTATCTTTACTCAAGGTATTTGGTCTGAATACCAATTGGTGATTTACTCATGTTTAATGTGTTTTGTCTACAGCTTTCAATTGGTATTCAACGTCATCATTTATTGTATTGAGATTTTAATTTAATGGGAAGTAGGAGTGATTTATTTTAATTGTCTCACTATTTCCTGTTACACCCCAGTTTTCCTTTTGATATCTCTTATTGGTGTCATCTGTGGATTCTGGTTTCTTTTCTTTTCTTCTATGTTCTTTTCTCTTTTCCTCTCACTGTTGTGTTCTTTTGTTCTTTGGAGGTTTTCTTCTTCTTCTTTTGGTCAGCGTCTGGTATGACTTGTCTCTTTTTATACATGCCTGGCCAGCAAGTATATTTTGAGGTAGTCGTTGGTGTTTTCTCTTTTTGTTTCTGTTGTTGTGGTAGAAGGGAGGATGGCATTCTCACCTTTTGTCTTTCTTCTCTGTTTTCCTCAATTATATTTTCGCATCTTCTTCTGGTTGTTCTGTTATCTCATTGGTTTGCGATGTTTCTGATTTACTCTTTGTCTTTCCTCTATTTTTCGTTTCGTTCTCTTTTCTTTCTTCATTGTTTAATATGGAAGGAAAGGGGATATGTTATATCCTGGCTTTGTTGTTATGCATGCAATCTCTTGCTCTGCCAGTGGAATGTTCATCCAATGATGTGTTACAGGATGTTGGGAGCCAGAGTTGTCAGTTGAGAAGGGCTGAGCACCATCCTGGCTGCTCCTGGTGGGGTCTTGTACTGGATTGAACTGGATGACTTGTAACTTACTACTAATAAACATCTAAAGATCCTCTACACGTCTGGACTCAGTCACTACATCAGGTTTTTGTCGAGAGGAATCCCAAGAGATTTAATAGAGTTAGAGATAGACAGTTTACAGTTTAAGTAGTTGGGTTGTTGAGCCAGTTATAGATTGGATAAGGATTTCTTTTTGGTTGTATGAGGAGAAGTTCAGTTTTGTTGGGGTTGTGCTTTAGGTGGTTGTTGGTGAGCTGGTTTTGTATCGATGAGAGAGTGTTGTTAAGGTGTTGGATATCCTTAACTGACAAGATTTTAATGTAGCTTTTGGTGTCATCTGCATAAACATGGTAGGCAATCCTGGCTTGTTTCAGGATTATTGCCAGTGGTTCCATGTAGAGTTTGAACAAGGCAGGGGACAGGATTGAGCCTTGGGTTCTCCTTGTTTTACTAATGCTGCTGTTGATGCCAAATTATTTCGTTTGATTAGGTGAGATCTTTCGTTCAGGTATGATGTGAACCATTGTAAGATGGTACGACTGATGCCAGAACGTTGTGAGTGGGTGTTTAGTAGAGTGTTGTGATTGGCAATATCAAAGGCTGAGGAGAGGTCCAGGAGGATTTGGAGGCAAGCATCGCCATCGTCGAGGAATCTATGTAGGTCATCAGTGATGTTCAAGATTGCACTCTCTGGGGCAGATTTACAAGCCCCTTGCGCTGCCAGTGCGTCACTTTTTGTGACGCACCAGCAGCAAATTTTTCTGCCCCATATTTACAAGGACAGGAAAAGCCACACTGCATGGTTTTTCCTGTCCTTGTAAATACAGCCCCTTTACACGCAGCACTTTGCTTGAAAGGGGCGTTCCATGGGTGTTGCTGTGGGTGTTCTCACGCAACACCCATGAAACCTGACACATTTCCAGATTTACAAGAAATCGTAAATCTGGAAATGCGTCTGAATGCTACGCCTCCCCAGGGGAGGTGTAGGGAGGTGCAACAAGAAGAAATGTATTCATTTCTCCTCGTTTTTTTACTCTTTCTATGCGTGATGCATTCTGCAGCACACATAGAATGGGCAAATAACGTCTAATGATTGTTTATGTACAGGAAGGTGTCCCTTCCTGCACATATAGAATCCTTTAAAGAAATTACGTTTTACAAGTTCTATGTGTGCAAATGCAGCACACATAGAAGTTGAAAAACGCCATTTCTGATTGTGTATGTGCAGGAACGGTACCCTTCCTGCACATAAACAATCTCCCCATGATGTAGGCATCCTTGCACCATGGTGCAAGGGTGCCTGCTCCGGCGCATGGCAGCAGTTTGTGCGCCAGCGCAGGGGAAAGCACAGAGATGCAACATATTGTAAATATGTTGCATCCCTGTGCTTTGAAAGTGACTCAGTGCGGCGCAGCAAAATGGCTTGCGGCACCACTGATTCACTTTCCTTGTAAATCTGGCCCTCTGTTTCTGCATCCTTTCCTAAACCCATATTGGAATGTGTCATGTAAGTTGAATTTATCAATGTATTGTTTGATTGAGAAAGCACACATTTTTCGATGGTTTGGGTAAATAGAGGGAGGTTGGGTATAGGTCTGTAATTATAGAGGTCAGTGGGGTCCACATCTGGCTGTTTGATGAAAGAGTGATTTGGCAGAGTTTAAGAGAGGCCGGCATGGAGACGCAGGATAGGTCGGAGTTGATGATTTTAGTCCAGTTTGGCGCAATGTCTTAGGGCCTGATTCACAGAACTAACTTACGTCAAAATCCTAAACTTACAACAATTTTGGTATTCACAGAATGAACTTACACATTTGGGTATTCACAGAATGAACTTACAACAATTTTGGTATTCACAGAATGAACTTACACATTTGGGTATTCACAGAATGAACTTACAACAATTTTGGTATTCACAGAATGAACTTACACATTTGGGTATTCACAGAATGAACTTACACATTTGGGTATTCACAGAATGAACTTACAACAATTTTGGTATTCACAGAATGAACTTACACATTTGGGTATTCACAGAATGAACTTACACATTTGGGTATTCACAGAATGAACTTACTCATCCTAACCTTATGTCCGCACTCGGGCCGGAATTTCCGGCCCGGTGGCGGACATAAAGTTAGGATGAGTAAGTTCATTCTGTGAATACCAAAATTGTTGTAAGTTCATTCTGTGAATACCCAAATGTGTAAGTTCATTCTGTGAATAGCCAAATGTGTAAGTTCATTCTGTGAATACCCAAATGTGTAAGTTCATTCTGTGAATACCAAAATTGTTGTAAGTTCATTCTGTGAATACCCAAATGTGTAAGTTCATTCTGTGAATAGCCAAATGTGTAAGTTCATTCTGTGAATACCCAAATGTGTAAGTTCATTCTGTGAATACCAAAATTGTTGTAAGTTTAGGATTTTGACGTAAGTTAGTTCTGTGAATCAGGCCCCCCGATTTTTGACAAGAGAGGAGGGGAGAGGGTCAGAAAGGTGGAAGGTTTGCTTTATGAATGACACTATTTCAAGGACTTCATTGTCAGAACTATTTTCAAACTTGGACCAGGTTGCATTGCTTTTTTAGGTATAAGTGATTGGTGGTGGTGTTCTGGTTCTCTGAAGGAGTGGATTTGTGAAGGTTATCAGCAATTGATGGGGAGGTAAGGGGCATCTTTGGAAGTGGGGTCATCTTTGGTAGGTGGAGAAGAGGAGAGGGGGTCCAGCGAGATTTCAATGTTGTTATTTTATCTGTGAAGAATTTAGAGGTCTCTTCACAGCATTTGGTGGAGTTGTCTGTACGATGTTGAGGGATGGAGGAGGTTTGGTGTTTGATGATCTTGAAAAGGTCTTTAGGTCAGTTTCTGGAGTGGTCCAGTTGGGTTCAGAAAAAAGATGATTTTTTTCTGTAGATGTGTTTTTTATATTTTAGGCATTCTGTTCGTAAGAGAGACAGATCGGCTAGTGAGGGATGTTTTCTCTAGTTTCTTTCAGTCAATCTGAGTTGTCATCTCTCATTGTTAAGGTCTGTGTTGAACCAGGATTTAGAGGGGATGCATCTTGAAATTTTGAGTTTTAAGGGGGCGATTGTGTTGAGAAGTTCTGTCATTTTTTTGTTGTAGTGGAGGGGTGAGGTCATCGGCGGTGGTAAGTTCAAGTGGGGGGAGAATTTAGGAACTGATTAGGGATTCTAACTCTGATTGCTCGATTTGGTATATTTTCCTTGTCCGATGCTTTGAAAGATGGGTTTGAGAGGGGAGCTTAGGCTGGTTGAGATAAAAAAGAATTAGGTGATAGTCAGACCATGTCGATTGGAAGAATGGAATGGAGGGATATGTCATTGTGGTTGGTAATGATTGCATCAAGCGTAGAGCCTTTATTGTGGGTTAGATTTTTGCAATGTTGATTGAGACCTTTTGATTCAAGGAGGGTGGATAGGGTTTGTACTTTTATGTTGTCTCATCATTCAGGTGCAAGTTTAGGTCTCCTAGTATAATGTCTGTGGATTCCTTCAAGGAGTTTAGTGTTATAAGGTCTGTTAGTTCTTTGAGGAATTGTCATTTTTCACCTGGAGGGTAATAGATGGTGTGGAGTTTAATGGGGTTGGAGCCTTTGGAGGGAAGAGCAACTCAGAGATATTCAAAAGTTGAGTACTCAACTGTGTGGAAGGGTGTTAGGTGGAGGTCATTGTTGGGTAAGATAGCTAATCTGCCACTGGAACGATCTTTGCGGTCACAACAAATGATTGAGAAGCCCAGTGGGATGGGGATAAGATAAAATAAGATGCATTTTTATTGCACAATTACTTAAAATCATTGCAATTCTTACAAAAGATATTAAAAACAATTTTCATTCTCTATTAAAAATATTTTGTGTCTAGCATGGCTAAAATTATTTGTGATCTTCTGCAGGAAGAATAGATTTGATTGCAGACATGAATTTTACAAAACGTGCGGCCATCTGAGCAGAAGTCACCCTTCATGCACTCCTCTAGGACCTCTTGGCATGTCCGCACATTGAGGATGCACCAAATTGGACGCAGCCCAAAAAATTGCAAGGGGCGCAGGGTCTTACAAATGCATGTAACATGAGTTAAGGTTTCTTCCCCATTGCTGCAAAAACAGCATTGAGGGGGTGTACCTTCCTTGTACCTCTGGCCATAGTTATACGCCATCAGGGGGATTAGGCCAAAACGTTGACTCATTAAATGGTGTTTCACTGATGGCTTCATGGCAGATGATAAATAGTGTGGGAGGGTTTCACGATCATAGAGTTTTGATGCCCAGCTGCCATAGGAAAGATTCTTCACGACTAGTGCATCATGTGCCGCTGACAAGATCTTTGCTTGTTTGGTCAACACTTTTGCAGCCACTCCTATGGGTAGCGAGCTGGACCATATGTCGTGGGCTTCCAGTGCATCCAAACAGTGTGTTAAGATTTGACTCCAAGAGGTTCTAGGGTTATTTAACAGAGACCAGATGTAACTCTTTAATGTGAGGTCACAGGCCTTTTTGGTTTTTAAGCAGTAGGCAATATATCTTGCTTTCATGATCCAGTGTTGAGATGGCAGGCTAAACTTCATGCAGATTTGTGCATGAGAGGTCGAGTTGGGTAGATGGAAAACTCTCCGAAAACATGCTGATTGCGCTCTGTCTAGCCATGTGAACATTTTATCTTAAAAGGTCAGCGCACCAAAGGCTAATGTCGCAAAAAATTTGGCACCTATCACACAAATTAACGGCGAGAAATCCGGAGAATGCAGGGCTTTCATTCTTCTTAAGGAGGCCCCCTCTAGGCAGTGGGCCACTCCTTGCATTGCTGCAATATGCGGAGCCGATCTTCCTCTATGATCTATCCAGACTCCCAGGTACTTATATGCGGCCACTACCTCTATAGATTTTCCTTTGGTATACCAGAAGCGTTTTCTTGCTCGTTGTCTCGATACCATCATCACCTTTGTTTTGGCGATGTTGATCTCTTAAGCGTTTGTTTTGCAGTACGAGGCCAATGAGACAAAGAGCCTTTGAAGGCCCACCTGGGTTTGATCGAGGAGAATCGTATCATCTGCGTAATGCATTGATTGAATTTTAGTAGATTCGATTTTGGGCGGAAGCACTCGGGCAGGTCTGCTAGGTACAGATTGAAGAGTAGTGGGGCCAATATGCACCCTTGCCTTAGGCCTCTGTTGGTCATGATTTTATTGGTCGTTTACCATCCAGAAGAAACTCTTATTTTTACCCAGCTGTCAGTGTGCAAAGCAATAAGAGCATTCAATAGGAATTGCGGGATGCCCCAGTTATTTAATTTTTCCCATAATCTGGGACGGACAACGCTGTCAAAAGCTGTTCAAAAGTCGATGAGCCCCAGATACAGCGACTTTCCTTTTGTAGCAAGTGTGCCCTCAATCATGTGAGCTAGACAGATCAGGTTGTCTTCAATGTGGCAGACCTTTTGAAAGCCTGTTTGAGTGTATGGTATCAATTTGCTGTCTTCCACCCAGGTGGTCAATTCTTGAAGTAGAATACTTGCTTAGGCCTTACCTTCAACGTCAAGGAGAGCGATCATCCGGTAGTTATCGGGGCTGGAGCGGGGACCTTTTTTGTGAATCGGGATGAGGAGAGAGCCTCGCCAGGAGTCAGGAATTGACCCCCCCATTCTGCTTGCCTCGAATAGGGTGGCCAAGAGTACAGCCCACTTGTGCGCCGAGGCTTTGTAAACCTTTGTCGGTATGCCGTTTGGGCGGGGTGCCCCTCCTGGGCGCATTTTTTTAATAGTAAGTGCAACTTGTGTTGGTGTAATCTTAATAGTGGGCTCCGGTCTTGTATGAGAGTTGGTATGGCTAGAGCTGTGGTGGCCAGTCCGATTGTTGCTAATGGGCTCTACGTAGAGTGTTTCAATGTGAGCCACCCATTCCGCAGGAGCAATGTTAGTTACAGTTGATGGTTGGGCGGGTCTGGCTCCTTTATTAACCCAGCTCCAGAATCTCCTTTGGTCCTTTGATTTTATTATTTTGTGAGCGGTTACCCAGAGATGTTCTTCTTTTGTCCTCTGGTAGGTGAATCTTGCTTTCCTCTACTCCTTGCGAGTAATCGATATCTTCTCACGAAGAAATTTGTATTCAGTGTCATCGTAGGCACGCCTACGCAATAGGTTGTTTAATTTGCATTTTATTTTCATTGTGGTTTGCTTGTGCTCGATGAAGTAGTGTATTTTTGTCATGGGTGTGTTTGGCCCTTTAATTATTTTTATAGCTAAGTTTTCTCTAAGGTCTTCCACTGCCATTTCCCATGATGTTGCAGTCAATTGATCATTGGACTCTTGTTTCAGTTTGTCTAGGAAATGGTCCACCCTCTCTTCAATTATGTCCTGATAGTCCAAGGTCCACAGTACTTTTCTTACAGGTTTTAAGATGCCTTCTTTCCCAATCAGCTGGGTTACTGGTCAGAGACACTGAGAGAGTGACACTTTGCACGTGAGAATGGCATGATCGGTTGCCAGTGAGGGAGTTCCCGAATTCCTTCACTAGATGGAAGTGAGCAATCGAGGTCCAAATGTAGTCTAGAGTGGCCATTCCAGAGAAAGATACGTGCGTGTAAGCGGCTGGCAAATCTGATTCGGATCTTCCGTTTAGAATACGGAGGCCTAGTTGATTTAGATAAGCAGCTACCTTTAGGCTGCGTCCGTCCTTCAGTTGGTACTGATGCCTTATGTCCGGGATGGCCCACATTTGGTCGTCCAGTGAAGTTAGAGAAGAAAGTTCCAAGCCTGTCTCCATGAGGTTGGCATTTAAATCTCCCATTATTAGCCACATGTCATTTGGAAAGTGAGAGGAAAGGTCTCTCACGGCAGGGAGCATTTTGCTCAGGGTTGCCTCTCGCTTAATTCTAGAAGGATGTAGGTAGATGCAGCCGAGGATCATTGTTTGTTGTTTCAAGTTGCGATCTTCCAATTGCTGGGTCTGAGCTTTGAGGAAAAAATAATCTCGATGCCCTTTACAGAGTAAGGAAACTTGTAAAGCCAGGTTGTTCTTCACAAAGACTGAGACACATCCCGATGCATGGCCACCTGCTTGGGATGCTATTGCATATGATTCATAGACGGTGAAGTCCTGCCAGGAGTTAGTTGGCAAGGTCCAACTTTCTTGTTGAGCGACGATGTCCTATCTCTTAAAGTGGGAGGTTGTTGACCTTTTAGCTTTATCTTTAGTTAGTTCTCGGATGTTCCAAGAACAGATTTTAAGGTGGTAAGCGGCGTCCTTATTAGTTTTGTTTTTAGCCAAGGTGCTAGGTGCTTCGCCCTAGGGCCTGGGGGAGCCAGGACCAGTCTTGGGGATTCTGCCGTTTAAGAGCACACTGGCGTGGGCCTCCTGCCTTGCTTGTAGTGATTTACAGTAAACCCTCTCTCCAGGGCATGGTTTTTGTTCCTGCTAGGGAGCCACACAAGACTGAAGTGGGTGAGGGCCTGGTTATATTACAGTAGATCGCACTTTTTTTGTTGGTGTTCATTGGAGTACTGAGGGCTCTATCTTTTAGGAAACCTGGGTACTTAACTGGAGCCGCTAAGCTAACCTGGATTCCCCAGTCTCCCAGATGATTTTTGTTCTTCATTAGGGCAGAGGCCATGTCTTTACTATAAAAGGTTACGTCCGAGGCCTCATTTATCTCACCCTGTTCTGGGGCGACAAATGCCTCACTTTCAATGTCTGTTGTTATGATATTTTCTAATCCCGGGAGGTACGAGCACAGCATTAAGATATTTCCTCTGTTGAGAGTGTCCCATTTCCCTTGGGACACATAATATGGGTGCAACTTCAGTTTTAAGCCTTCTTGTGGCAAGTGGGTTTTCACTGCGATGTTCGCTGCCGCTTTGTTCTGCTGTTGTGAGAGTTTTACTGCAGGGCCTTCTTTGAGCACCCTAGTCTTGGGTGATCAACTTTGCTATTCTGGTCTTTTTGCTTGGGGACAGTTTAGACAAGAATCGTAAGGAGATTCTTCCCCTCTTACATTTCCTCAGGGATGCTGCGGTCTGCCATCAGCTATTTCGAGGAGATTTAGTGCCTTCTCATTTCGTTTTTTTCCTGACCAGTCCATGAGGTTTGCTTGAGTAGCTATATCTTCTGTGATTTTTCTTGTTTCAGGGCCTTCTTCATCGGCTTCGAGCAGCTGTAATGACTCTTGGCAGCTTGTATTTTTATATTGGGAACCCCTACCATGGGGGTTTTTAGCGCCATGTTGGCGGAAAGGCCTGTCTCTTGATGGTTCGGTAGACTTGACAGGATCCATGGAGGGTTCTTTAGTGACCAGAGATCTGCTGTGTTTCTTAGATGATGATTGTTTCGCCTTTGCTTTTTCAAGATTCTTTGCTGATTCAAGCTCGGTACATCGTTCATTGTCTGCGTTGTTTTTGCATCCACCTTGCGATTCAGTGTTTTGTTCTGGAGAGCAAGTTGCTGCAATTTCTCCTCCACAATTGTGGTTAGACGAGGGGTCTATGTGAACTTTCAGTTCCCTGTCTTCAGTTCGGAGCCAACAAAGTAGGGCACCTTCCTTTTTCTTGGACTTAGTTAGTTTCTTTAGTCTCTTCTTATTTTTCCTAGATAAATGTTGGCCTACTCTGGGGGGTGCATTTGCCGTGTTTATTGCCTCAACGGGTAAAATCAGATTGCTGATGTCTGTAGCAGAGTTTGGTTGAGTGAGATTATCTGTGTCTTTTATTATTGATGGTTTTTGAGTAAGACCATATTCTTGTTTATCATCGGCTTTGGAAATGCCAGCCTGGTCCTCTTGGGTGTCAATGGTCCGTTGCTCAAGAGCCTCAAAGGGGTCATGACCCTATGGCTGGTTTCTTGTCCTAGTGCCAGCTATGTTACCTCCTGGGTACTCTCTGGTGCAGGGGCATTCTTTACTTAGTATGGGCCGAGGTAGATGTTGGCTTTGAGATGGCAGGGGAGAAGGGGTTTTGGGTGCTCGTCTGCATGCCTCATTCTTCAGGTCCTCAATTAAGGTGGACATTACGTCCGGGAGCGTTTCTAGTTTTTTTAGTATAGGATTGCAGCTGCATTCCTTGTACATTTGAGTTTGCGTTGAATTGTTATGAACTCTGTGTATCAGAGAATTTAGTTGTTCGGGCTTGGTATCAATTCCAGTTATTGGGTCAGTAATCAGGTGTAGGATGTTTATTTGTGCATCCAGTTTGTCTGCATGCATATGAGCTGCGTTAGCCATTGAGTTCAGGGCTTTGTTAGTAATTATAAGCAGAGTCTCAACATGGATGGAGTGTAGAGTGCCTCCCTGTGCGAAATTTCTGTTTTTGGAGGTTCGTTGGCCTGGATTTGAGGATATGAATGTATTGAATTTGAGCAGCTTCTAGTTGGCGAGGGTCGTTCCCCTTGTAAATTTTATTGTGGGTCTTGTTGTAGCTTAGCTGCTTTGTGACTGTCACTGCTGTTATTGGCGGTCATCAAATAGGTGTTTGTTGTGCAGCTCCTGGACTCAGACTTGAGTAGTTCCTCGGGGCAGTGTTACAAGGTTGCTCACAAGGAACGGGTGACGACGGGAAAGCAGGCAAGGGCGGGTCGAACCTGAGCTCTTGGGTGCAAGACTCCAGTGCACCGTTAAATTGCTTTGTCACTATTTGAGGGAGCGACGGGATTGATGAGCTGATAAACAGACTTGATGAACTCGCTGGGCTAGTGGACGAGAACCATATTGGTGATTTCTGACTAGAAAACAGGTTTAAGGCAAGGTCTCGGTCTTCTCGAGAGTCTTGAGGTTCCAACCATGGCGGTGGCTGTTGAAAAGCCTCACTAGGTTTCTTGTTGCCGGAGCATCTGGGTTCACCCGAGGTTGACTTTTTGTATTGCGAGTCATCAGGTTGGCTTTCTTGGGACTTCCTTTGGAAAGTGGGTGGAGCTGGTTGCGATGGTGCTTGGTCTTTCCCATTGATAATTATTTCTGGGGATAAAGGAACAGGGTGCGGTGTACTTGTTCGAATTTCCCCACTCTGGCTATGGCTGTTGTGGCTCGTGACTCCCTTAAAGGGGACTGCTTGCGTGAGCTTTTGCATTTTTTACCCTGATGTCTCTGGTGTCGCTATTTTTTCCTTTAGCTGGCGCCGGAGTGCTTCCTGGTTGTTGATTGTCATGTGCATCTTGCTTTCCTTCGGGCGGGGATGTCAGGAGATTTCCGTGCCTTCTTAATTTGAGCCCCTCGTGCACCTTCTGATTTCCTTCAATTCAGGACGGTGACTGGTTTCCTCGTCTTCCTCCTTGGGGGTATAACATCTTTGCTTTCTGTCTTTTGGCAGTCTTATGGGGGAAATGGGAGTTTTGCAACTGCGTAGAATTTCTTGTTCGCATTACTCCCCCGATTTGTGATTAAAAAACATTTTTAAGGGGGTGGTGGCCTTTCCCCTTTCTCCTTTTCTCTCCTCTTTGCTCTCCTACGGGACTACAGCCGGACGTTGGTAAAGTCAGGCTCCACTAGGTAGTTGAGTGGCTGAGCGGGAAAGCGGGGAGGGGGGCAGGGTGCGGAGGGCCGAGCGGGAACACACCAGGCCGCCCACAAGCCGCACCCAAGCCTAGTCGGGCCGCTTCTGCAGGGGCCCGGGTTCACGCTGGGCAGCCGGTGACTACTACCGCTGCAGCTCAGCCCCCACACCACTTCCACCGTCTCACCCCCTCCCTTTCGACAATGCCTCTCCTGTCCTCTTTCATGACCTCTTCAGAGGAGGAGGGAGCGGGGAAGGAGCCCGCAGTGCGCTTAGAGGGAGCCTGGCGAGGGCTACGGGCTGGAGGTCATCAGCTAAAGGCTAATTGAGAGCCATAAGAGGAGGGGGCAGAGCAGAAGCAGAGGAAAGACACCACTGGAGGGCAAACAAACGGGCAGGCAAGCAGGCCAACGGGGACAGGTCGGGTATCAGCAGTCACGAGCCAAGGGAGGTGACTAGGGCTACCTGGTTCCGATAATGTGTGCCCTCTTACTTTGCGTGCTCTGGGGCGGTGCTCTGGGGCGGCACTTCAGTTCTTCAGCTCCGTACTGTGCCACCGTCGATTCACACCATTGCCTGCCAGCTCCTCTGCCGTACAGCCCTGCTCGGTTGGCTCTCGCCCTCGCTCACCCTCGCTCCTCCTCACCGCTCTCACACAGCTCTCCTCGACTCGACTCGGTGCTCGGCACTCGGCACTCTGTCCTGCTCAGTAAAGGTAGGTGTGTTGCTTGGCATGGCTGTCATCATTGATCTCCCCATCCCGGTGGGATGTGGAGATCAATTATGATTGATGAGTTGTCATTTAGCCAGGTTTCAGTCACAAAACATATGTCAATTTTATGGACTAGGATGGTTTCCGCTATTTCAGTAGGATTCTTGGCAGCTGACTGATAGTTTAAGAACATGTAGTTTAGTATGGTTGACCATTTCGGTTCAGATTTTGTGAGTTGGATGGAAATGAGTTGGGCTGGTTGTGTGGGAGGTTGATTGGTGGGAGGAATCCTACTAGTGGCGAGGATGACTGGGATCTTGGAGTGTGACCATTTGCTGGGGATACTGGGTATGAGTTGCTCGAGGTTTCCACTTCAATTTGTGATATTTCAGGTGTGGCGTATCTGGATTTGAGATGGTATTGCTTGGAAGGGATAGTTGCCCAGGTGGCAGAGCATGAGGTGGCCAAGGGTAAATTTGTGGCAGACACAGTGCTTGTCATGATTGTGTGCTTAGGAAGCGAGTTGGAGTAGGTCTTGAAGTCCTTACGTAGTGAGATGATTTCTTCCATTATGGGATTGATTTTGAGTTCCAGGCAGGTGATTGTAGAAATCAGTTGGGATGCGGTAGGCTCTGGGGGAGAGAGTAGTGTAGACTGGTGGTCATCATAAGCTAGAGTGGGGGTTGTAGTTGGGTCTAGTCTGATGCAGTAAGAGAGAGATTCTGGTTTGGTTGTTTGGGGTGTTTGTGTAGGAGAGATTGGTCTTGACGGGGGTGGTTCTTGTAATGCGATCAGGTATATAGGGGGATTGAGGAAGAGAGAGAATGAGTGCGGGCGAGGATGAGGTTAGAGCATGGGGGTTGGGGGGATGGGTTCAGCAGTGTGAGAAGAGAGAGTGAGGGTATGTTCCACAATGGTAGGGTGAGTGTGGGCTTGAGGGCAGAGGACAAGAAGGTATAGAGGATGGGGAAGTGGCGGTCAAAGATGGAAAGGTTGTGTTCTGTGGCTTGGATAAGAATGTTTCCGTTTTTGTAAATGGTTATTAACAATTCACCGCCAAACATTTGTAATAGGGACATGGTGAGTTCGGATCCATATGGGATGTTGATGTTGAGGGTTACGTGCAGGTGTGGTAGGAAGTTAACTATCGATTTGGAAGGTTTTTTCTATAGAAAATGAGTTCTGATATAAGACCTTCGTGCGTGGTGCTGTAATAGATGTCTGTTATTAGTGTTTCTGGGTGTTCTTTGAGGAGTTTGTGTTTGTAGTTTTTCGAGGCATGTTTGGAGTGATTTGGCAGCAATTTTATGCGATAGGAATTGGGACCATGTCTTTCAATGGGAGAGCTATGTGAGGCCATGTTAGGGTGTTGGGGGTGTGGTGTGCCGCCAAAAGTGGATTGGCTTTAGGTTGGAGCTCCTGCAGAGGCTAAAGCATAAACCACTTTTTCTTTCCCTGATGCAGGAAGATGGGCTTGTGGCTGAGCTGGGATCAGAGTCCTTGGTTTGAGTCTGGGAATGATTAGTTTTTTTTGTTAGTTTGAGGAGTGTATAGGGATGGAAGGAAAGTGGCTACTGCGTGAGAAGAGTAGAGTACAAGTGGCAGTAAATTTAAGGTTCGCATGGTCTCGATGTTAAGGAAGTGATGTCTAGTTGTATGCAGAAGACTGACGATGAGAGTAGAGCACTGCAAAAGGAGTGTCTGGAAAGGAAGGTTTGTCTAATTATATGCAAGAGACATCAGATGTGTGTAATGCAATGCAGATGGAGTGTCTGGTGTAGATGTTTAGTTTAATTAAATGCAGAAGACAGAGGATGTGTGTATTGCTGAAGGGGTGTCCGGTCTGGGAGGAGAGAGCGTGAATGAGTAGAATCCCTTGACTAAGGGCATGATCTTTTTAAGAGGGTGACTATGAAGGCCTTGGGAGCAGAGGCACCATTCCCATGAGGGGGCAGTTCCTTCCAAGGACAGGGATCAGGGATGTGAATTATGGCAATTGGGAGGAGCTGTAAGCAGTTGAGGCCATGAGGGAGCAGTCATTGGGCACTATGGCTGAGGTGGGGCTCGCCTTTTTAGTGGGATCTTTCAAAGTCTGTAGTCTGGTCCCCCGGGAAAGGTATGAGCACTGGGGGCCAGAAAGCTGTTTTAGGCATGCAGGATGTGTGAGGGGCAGTGATATCAGATGGTCAGCCTGTGGAGGAAATGGGTGAGTATGGGTCAGCAGAGTGAGGTGGGTTGAGGACTGCCGGGGTGCATCGAGTTCATCTGTGGACAGTCAGATAAGAGGCAGACAAAGTCAATGCTTCCAATTGTCATGCAAGTATTGTAGGATGCCTCTTCTATCAGAGCAGCAAAATTCAGTCCAACAGGTTAGGGATGACGCTCATTGATCGGAGTGTTTAAAAGCAGCTGTTAAGGGCATATTTTTAGGCTAGGTATGGCTAATCTATAGTAAATGTGGTAGGGGAGTACGCAACCAGCTGTTCATTTTCAACATTGCTTGTCCCAGCTCCCAGGCTAGATATTTGACTGGATATTAAAATATATGGCTGAATATTAAATATATGGCTGAACATTATTATATATGGCTACATATTGATGCATGGGTGCCAGGGTAGATGAAGTGATGTCCTCATGCCTGCTCTGCCACGCAAGTGCAGGGGTTCAGGTTCATTAACAAAAAATATATGTCATGCCGGTTGTAGGGCAGCATAGTTCCAGGTGTGCAGGTCTGATGTCAGTTGCAAAAGGGGACTGACCAATAGGGATGAGTGCTTAAAATGTGAACTTCATTCCCTGGATTCATCAAAACAAATCACAAAGCACCATTATAATTACAATAAACATAAAGTTCTATATCTACAAAACGTGGTTTGTTAGTGCAATATGAACTTCAAATCACCCGCCATTGCCCATTTTTTAACAGTACCCAGATACCTTAATTGACAAAGAGGATACAAAGAGGCATGTTAGTGGCAGTGTGAGTGACTGGCACTGGGAGCGAAGAACATGGAACACAAAACATTTAGGGATCTATGTGTGGTGTATGCCTTTAACCCTTGAATGCACACACTATAAAGGGTAGCTGCATGGTATGTACAGAGGCAGAGTTTGTGCAAGACATATCTAAAGTAGTGTAGGAATAAGGGAGAAGCATGGGAGGGTTCATAGAAGGGAATAATTACTGCATTTTACTGTCAGCATTGGATCTATGCAAGTTGAGCTTAATGACAGTACACTGAATAATTTTTTAACAGTTGCAGAAATACCATAATCTATCACTTCCTCGCCAATGAACTGTCAATAACAAGTGGCACTATGTTCAGTTGATCTACATTTTGCATTACTCAGCAAAGGCCAATGGAAACACCACAAAGTGAATTCTATTTGCATTTTCGAGAGCACAATTTATGAGCGTTGTTGGATCTCAGGATCTCTGCAAGTCAGTTATTAGGTTAAACGAACTCTTTCAGAAAAACTTTATCGAGCAACACCAAAATGTAGAGTTGGAAGTGCACACTGTAGAAAGCAGTCACCAAATCCAAGTAAGCATAACACTTTACATAACACTTTTTCTGGAGGCATGCATACATGAATACACCACATAAAAAGAAAGCTGTTAGCCATAGTAGAAATAGAAATGTAAAATGTAGGGACATCAACCTAATAGATGACACTTGGCAGGCTTTCCCATAATAGACCTACATACGTTTGTGTCTTATTTGTTCCAAATCATAGAAGGAAACACTGTACTCAGAGCAAACTGCTGAAATACAATGGATTATGATTGTGTTCAAGACACTAGATAGACAAATGTAATGTAAGGTTACTGTCAAGTGCAGTGGTATAGCACAAAATGATGGGGCCTCCCAGCAAAATATGGTTAGACACTCCTGACACCCCCATAATCTCGCATATATGAATAGGCCTTGGGCTGTTATACCCCCACACGTCCTTGCATCGGAGAGACTGAAGGTGTCTGCTTTACTTACCGGGTCAATTATCCATTAAACATAATGAGGAGGGGGCGTGGCTACGCGGCATAGCAATATGGCCGCTTGCTAGGGTTGCTCCGGGCTCATCCACTCCCAATTACTTAATCCGCTACACTAATCCGAGCTCCGAGGTGAGAAACAGCCGTCGGAGGGTCCGCTCGGTCGAACGAGCCCATTCTGCAGCCTGAGTGACCGCACCGGCCGAAGTTGGGCCGGGGGGAAGTTGCGGCCTGTTCTGGCGTGCGAAGCCGGGCGCTGGAGTGGAAGCAGTGCCAGGAGGGGTACGAGATGAGAGCGGCGGCCGCCGGCCGAAAACCCGGGCCCGAGATTCGGCATACTACAGCACCGGAACGTGACATCCGTATAGTGCAGGTGACGTGCCGATCAGGAGAGCCCGCAAACTGTGAAGAGGAACCCCGGGAGGCGGTGAAACCGGCGGAAGCCGAAGATAAAGCAGTACCCAGCCAGCGCGAAGGTTGAAACTCGGAGGCAGGGGGGGACCAGTGACCCAGCAGCGGGAGGATCGGGGGGGGGCCTGAGCCCTGGAAGGCGTAAGAGACACATACTGAGCCGGGAGTGCACACGTAGTATGCGCAGGTGACTCGGGGGTGGATATCCTGGTGAGGCCCAGTGCCGGGGGCCCAGAAAGGACTAAGAGACATAGTGGAGGCACATTCGCCGACAGGCCCACTAACAGCTCGCAGGGGCCTAGCAGCAGCAGCGGTGGTGGATGAGGTGGGGATCGGCGGCACCTCTGGGTCTTCCCCCCCCTCCTCCTTCATGACACAGACATCCGCTCTGGGATGCAAAACCCGTCCCCGCATATAGCGCAACACGCTCTTACACAGCAAGAGGGCTCAAGCAGGTAGTCGGTGAGCACAAAGGCAACTCCGGGGTCGTACTGCTGCCAAGAAGGCGCGCCAGACGGAGTGCAGAAATTCAAAGTGGCTGGGGGCCCGCTGGTTCCCCCCGCGGTCGCCTGGCCTGGGAGCAGGGTCCCGAGGTTGCGGACAGTAGTCCACCGGAGACAAGCAGAGGCGAGACCTGGAGCCCTGCTCACGGCTGAGATCCTGATTGGGAAGCGAAGCAGGGCCGCGCCATCATGGCCTCCAATAAAGGATCCAAGGCCACCCAGCAAAATAAACTTGATCGCTACATCTGTTTGAAGACGGCGATCGAACAACAACTACCTAAAGACAAGCCAACGGCAGCTGCTGAGAGTGAAGGACCGGAGCTAACGCTAAAAGACGTCATGGAGGCCATCACTGGTGTTAGAACATCTATGGAGCAACGCATGGACGCTATTTCCTCGGAGGTGATGCTCATCCGAGCAGACCTGGCCACCAACAGAGAAAAGGTCAAGCAACTTGAAATAACTACTGCCAGCCTGGTGAGAGATACCTCGGGGCTGCAAAGCGAAATCCAAGAGCTGAAGGCCTTTCGCAAGTTCGCAGAAGACAAGCTAGATGACTACGAAGGGCGCACAAGGCGCAACAATGTGCGCATTTTGGGGGTATGGGAGAGGGCCGAAGGGCAAGCTACGGACCTATTTGTAGAAAACCTCATTATTGCCCATCTGCATCCTAAAGGCGTGTCAAATCTGTTTGTGGTTGAAAGAGCACACAGAGTCCCAGGGGGGCGACCGAAACCGGGAGCACCTCCACGCCCGATCTTGGCCAGACTACTAAACTACAGGGACAGGGACGTCATCCTGCAAACGTCTAGAGTGGCCCCTCCACTAAAGTACGACAACTCCGTGATAACCTTTTTCCCGGACTTCACCCAGGCGGTGCAGCGGCAGCGACAAACTTTCCTGGCAGTCAAAAAACATCTCAGAGACAAAGGCCTAAAATACGCGATGTTGTTTCCGGCCCGGCTCAGGGTAGAGGCTGAGGGAAGATCCCGGTTCTTCTATTCACCAGAGTCTGCGGCTGAGTGGTTGGACGGCTGGAGAGCAGCGACGGAACACAAAGAGCAGGGGCACTGAACTCTTGGGCGCATACCGGCTGACGCAGATGCCAGAAGGGCCAGGAGAAGACCGCGAATGACTACATGGCCCAGCATGTGCCGGGTTGGCACCAGGTAGAGCGCCATCTTGGCGCTTGACTTTCATGGACCCGGTCTAACAAACAGCATAATAGTATTGTTTATCTCACTCGGGAACTTTTAAGTGTATCACCGGGGGTGGAGGGAGGGTTGGGGCACAATACCCCCAAATTTTCTTCTCTTAGTTAGTTGTGGGGCGACAGGCACTCTGCATTAAAGGGAAAATGGGCAGTTTAAAGCCCAGAGTGCAGGGAAGCAGGGTGGGGGAGTTGGGTGGGGTTCCAGGTTTGTAAGTTCGTAAGCAGTAGCGGTCGGTGGTGGGAGTGCCGCCGGGCGCTGACGTGGGCGGGGCAGGGTGGGGGTAGTAAACTATGGATTACGGGCGACTACAGGTAAGTACACATGTAAACAAATAAACGAGTTTCGTTTCTCGCGCTGCATCACATCTGGCGATGCAGCGCGAGAAACGAAATTTGTTTTATTTATTTATATGTGTACTTACCTGTAATCGCCCGTAATCAGTAGTTTACTACCTCCACCCTGCCCCTCCCCCGCCCCACGTCAGCGCCCGACGGCACTCCCACCACCGACCGCTACTGTTCGTAAGTATGAATCTTCAAGGTACTGTTACTCCTGTGCATGTGGGGCTCGCTAAAACGTAGGATGCGATGATGATGGCGTGGGAGAAAAGCATTAGGGTGATGAGTTGGAACGTGAATGGTTTGGGGGACAAAATTAAAAGATGTGTGGTATTGCAGCATATTAGGAGGCATGCCCCTGACGTAGTTATGATTCAAGAAACACACCTAATAGGCAATGCCTGCAAAGCCCTCAACAGATGGGGGTACAAACTAGTGGCACACTCCGGATTCACCTCGGGCTCGAGGGGGACGGGGATTCTACTTAAAAACTCATTCCCTATGTCTACTAACTCAATCTGGACAGACACAGGGGGTAGATACGCCGGGCTCACGGGACAGTGGGAGGGACAGCTGCTAACCTTAATATCGGTATACGTGCCACCTGGTCTCCAGGGCCTGGCGTTTCGAGACTTAAGCGCTCTGCTACTGTCGGTCCCAGATGGCCTTCTATTGGTGGGAGGAGATTTCAATTCAGTGGGCTCCGGGACGTTAGATCGATATCCACCTAGGGCATTGAACCCATCAAACCATTGGCTACCGGACTTCTTAGAGACAATGGGACTGGTAGACACGTGGCGAACCTATCACCCTGGAAGCATCCAACACACGTACCACTCAGGGGCTCATAATAGCCTGTCGAGAATCGACTATTTATTAGTTCCGGCATCACAGGTAACCCATATACAAGAAATAAGGCATGGGGCAAGAGGCATCTCAGATCACTCCCCTGTTTGGGCTCAGGCAGTGGTTGGGCAGAACAGAGTGGGTAGAATAGCACCCATCAACCCCTGGTATCTCCGTAACCCTCTGGTCCGTAAAGAACTACATAAGGGAATGGAGTTATACTTCCAGGAGAACGAGGATTCAGTTCACTCCCCACAGGTCTTATGGGAGGCATTCAAAACAGTGATAAGAGGACAGGCCCTCTCCCAGATAGCCGGGGTACGGAAAGAAAAAATACAAGAAATTGTGGAGGCAGAGAATGAAATTCTCCAGCTGGAGGACGAACTAGGGGAAGACAGTACACCGGATAAAATACACGTCTTGCAGCTTAAGCGAGACAGCTATAGGGCAATAGTGATGGATAGGGCTAAAGAGCTGGGAAGGGAGAAGCAGGGCAGAATTTACGACCTAGGGGATAAGGCAGGGAAACTAATAGCATGGTTAGATAGGAAAGAACTCGCGAGCAGACTGGTCCCAGAATTGATTGATGAGGCAGGACACACGATTAGAGACCCGCAGGAGATAGCCAACACATTTGCATCCCACTACCGTAAGATATATAATTCACAAACAAACTGCACGGCAGACGACTCCCGCCAACTGATGGAGAACATCACACTCCCCTCCCTCTCAGTAGATGACATTAAGCAGCTGGACAGCGACCTCACTAATGACGAAGTTGCCTGGGCCATAAGAAGTCTAAGATCGGGGAGAGCCTCGGGTCCAAATGGCTTGCCAATCGAGCTGTACAAGCTCCGACCGGAAAACTAGCCCCATATATTCATGCGATGTTGGAAGAATGCAGGGAACAGGAAGTACTCCCCCAGGATCAAAGGATTGCAACGTTGGTCACAATCCACAAGGAAGGGAAGCCTAGGACAGACTGCGCCTCTTACAGGCCAATCTCTTTGTTGAACGCTGAGCCCAAAATTTTGGCAAAGCTCCTCGCCACCCGATTGACCAAAGTCATTAGCGGGCTGGTCCATCCGGACCAATCGGGCTTCATGCCGCACCGCAACACCGCACTAAATCTGCGAAGGGTCCATGGGGTGCTGGGAAGGGCAGGAACAATTCAAGAGGAGGCGATAATCGTGTCCCTGGATGCCACAATGGCATTCGATACACTCGAATGGCCATATCTATTCGCGGTTCTCGTTAAACTGGGATTCAGACCGCGCTTCACGGAATGGGTACAGCTTCTCTATTCAGCCCCGCTAGCCCAGGTGGTGGTGAATAATAAGAAGTAAGAGATCTTTCAGCTGGGCAGAGGGACACGACAGGGCTGCCCGCTCTCCTCATTGCTATTCGCTCTGGCGTTGGAGCCGCTAGCCTCCTGGATCCGACGAGACCCGGTGTTGCGGGGACTGAAATGGGCGGAGACATGGGAGGACCGCATCTCCATGTATGCAGACGATATCCTCCTATTCCTGGCCTCCCCGAGAGCGTCCCTCAATAGGGTGCTTGATATATTCGCCACATTCGGTCGACACTCCGGTTACTCGATCAACTGGCAGAAATCCATGCTCTACGTGCTTCAAGGACCTCAGCCAACCCTCCCGAAGAGATGCCCGATCCAGTTCACCACAACGGGCTTCAAATACCTAGGTATATATGTCACTACGGACCCAAAACGCAGGTTGGACCAGAATCTCCTTCCCCCCCTTCAGCGACTAAAACGAGATATAGTGGGCTGGAGTGCACTCCCGCTCTCGATGCTAGGTAGGGCAGCATTGTTTAAAATGATGGCATTGCCCAGATTTCCTTAGGTACTGCAAAATTCCTTAGACCCAGTCCCAGCGAGTTATTTCAGGGAAATAGAAAGTCTGCAGAGAATGCTGCTGTGGAACGGAAAGGCCCGAATAGCTTTCGCCAAACTTACACTCACGTGGTACGATGGGGAAATTAGCCTGCCGGACCTCAAGCGCTACTACTGGGCTGCCCACCTAGCCGCTATAAACCATGGTACTTACAGGCGGGCTGACGACCCCGGCTACACCATGGACCGATGGATACTCCCCGGAGGGAACTACAACAGGGTACTATACTCCAAGACCGGAGGGAAATTACTGACAGGACCGACCAGACACTCGGTGCAGGTGTGGAAGACAGCAAACCGTAGCCTGGGATGGGAGAATAAAATCACATTAGCCACCCCTCTGTGGAACTCTGAGATGCTGGGTAACTTATGGACTTCCAAGGGCTTCGACAGGTGGGACCTTATTGGAATCTCTAGAGTGGGAGATCTCTGGGCCAAAGGGGAAATTAAATCCTTTACTTCCCTGAAGAGGGAGTATGAGCTAGCCAGTACCGAACACTTCAGGTACATGCAGGTGCGACATGCGCTACAGGCCCACATACAGAAGGGCGTCACACCCCCGGACTCCTCCCCACTGGAGGACAGACTGCTGGACAGGTATTTACCCACCAAAACTATCTCACTAATGTACAAAAAACTGATCAACCACACGGGTGATCCTCTCAGCCGCACAAGAGAAAAATGGGAACACAACGGTATAATTCTAGACGATGAAAACTGGACGGAGGCAGTGACGTCCCCGCGAGAGGTGGCAATATCAGCTAGGCTACGCCTCGTCCAGTTAAAAATTCTGCACAGAGTGTATATAACAGGCCCCTGCCTGGTGAAAATGGGGAGGCCAGAGGGCGGGGAGTGTAGGAAGGGGTGCAGGCAGGTGGAACATTCTTACATATCTTATGGGACTGTGACTTCATACAACGATACTGGCGTGATGTACACGCAATCGTGAGTGCCGCATTGAACATGACCGTTCGCTTAGAGGCCAAAAGATGCCTCCTAAATGTGTGGGAGCCCACAGACCTTAATGTAGCGCAGAAAATCTGGGTGACGCTGGGCCTCATGATAGCCAAGCGTAATATTGAACCAACGTTAAAGAGCGGTGAGGGTCACAGAACTCGTGTGCACAGATGAGTATTCTAGGTGTATCACTTATTGGCTAGATATTCAAAGAAACCGCTCACTTCTGATGATCTACCGCCCAGAGGTCATCTAACAAAAGATTAAATCCACACAGAAGGAGCGTACAGTTATTATGAATTCATCCACAATTAATTATTGAAGTCCATAAATAATCAATATCCAATGCAAGCTTCTGTCCACTTGTCTTATTGACACTTGTTCCAAACTCTTCAAAACACAGATCAATCAATATTTCAATATAGTCAGCCTACGCGTTGCGTCCCCATGGGACATCATCAGGCTGAATCTTTCATGTTACTGTCTATTTCTTATTCTTTTTCCAATTTTCCGATATTTCTATTTTATGATGCAAATTCTTTTATAATGTAGAACTAGTTCCTGTCAATTGCTCTTCCAGCCTTCTAATCGATTTTCAAAATTTCTATTTTGTGATGCTAATTCTTATTATGTCAAGCATCTCCATGAGTTCTCTCCCTGCAGCCAGGCCCGATAAATCCCGCTGGGCCTGGCTGCAGAGGAGAGAACTTCATGGAGATGCTTGGACATAATAAAAAGAATTAGCATCACAAAATAGAAATTTTGAAAATCGATTAGGAAGGCTGGAAGAGCAATTGACAGGAACTCGTTCGACATTATAAAAAGAATTTGCATCATAAAATAGAAATATCGGAAAATTGGAAAAAGAATAAGAAATAGACAGTAACATGAAAATGATTCAGCTCTGATGATGTCCCATGGGGGACGAAACGCGTAGGCTGGCTGTATTGAAATATTGATTGATCTGTGTTTTGAAGAGTTTGGAACAAGTGTCAATAAAGACAAGTGGACAAGGAAGCTTGCATTGGAATATTGATTATTTATGGACTTCAATAATTAATTGTGGATGAATTCATAATAACTGTACGCTCCTTCTGTGTGGATTTAATCAAGCGTAATATTGCACAGCTTTGGGGAGCTGACCATGCCCCAGTAGTGGGGGCCTGGATGAGGGACATGGACTGGTGCATGTTCAGAGAGAAAACAGTGTACCTGGCAAGAGGCTGCCCCAGTAAATGGGCCTCCGTCTGGACTGCGTGGAATGTATATAGAGGGAATATTTGTACCCCCCGAAAAATGCCTGCAATAGATGTCCATGATTCACCATAAAATGCTACAAAGTTGAAATGTAATGATACTGGCTGATTAAACCCTGCATGTGTAAAATCAATAATATGAGCACCTGATGTACCTATGTAATTGATTCAACTGTTCAATAAAAAGAATTATAAAAAAAAAAACATAATGAGGAGAAGCTGTTTACACTGTAATGGATAAAAATGAACTACCATTAAATGTTATTCTTCTAATATATATTATTATTCAAATGGCATTCTTAGTTGGGTACAAGTGATTATCAGTACAATGTTACCACGGTCAAATTAACCTCTGTAATTGTCATTCATAGCAAAATACTGGCATTTTCTAGAAGGTAGCTGGAGTAAGAAGTCAGAGTATTTGGGTTACTGTGGCTTAGCTACATGAAGCCTGAACTTGTTAAGGCCTAAGTTGGATTGATCTTGGAATTTTAGTCCCTGTATGTTGAAAATTGGGGTACTGGTTGATGGGGGTAAAAACCTACTCAAGCAGCAACCACAATTTCTGTCAGTGTGAGGTCACAAGCAAACCCCGAATTACTCTGTGCTTAACCCTCTGGTAGCTTGGCATCAAGCAGTCAGGGTTAACTTAGAGGCAATGTGTAAAATATTTATCCAGCACTTCAAACAGCAATACAGTGAAAACACAACACAAGAAAAATCCCACACCAGTTTAGAAAAATAGAGTAAAATGTAAGAAATTATTTGTGAACAAAATGACAAAAATTCAATCAGTAGAATCTACTGTCCTTTGTCTCAGTGTCTGAAATCAAAACACAAGGACCAGCTGCTAGCTACACCATGTCATGTGACACAGAATACAGGCTGCAGACACCAAATGGATGGGACAAGAAAATGCCAACTTTCTAAAAGTAAAAAGAACAATTGATGGACAGAATGCAGAACAATGTCATACATTCACCCCAGTACAGAGATCTGGGCCTAAATCCATCGGCTTTTTGCTCACCATGCCATTCCAGTTTAAACCCATCCATATGCAAATCAGTCTTGACCCTGCACCCAATGGGAACAGTCCAGCCCGAACTGCCAGGTCAGGTCCTCCCTGGACTGGAAACAAGCATCCTAGGACCGGTTTCGAGGTTTCACCCATCATCAGCCAGGATAGCTTGACTCCAGTGGCATGGAGAGCACGGGACCCACGTCTGGGCATATCCGTCCCACTCGGGGTGACAAATGCAAAAAGAACAATTAATGGACGGATTGCAGAACAATGTCATACATTCACCCCAGTACAGAGATCTGGGCCTAAATCCATTGTTTTTTTGCTCACCATGCCATTCCAGTTTGAACCCAGCCATATGGAAATCAGTCTTGACCCTGCGCCCAATGGGAACAGACCAGCCCGAACTGCCAGGTCAGGTCCTCCCTGGACTGGAAACAAGCATCCTAGAACTGGTTTTGGGGTTTTACCCCTCATCAGCCAGGATAGCTTGACTCCAGTGGCATGGAGAGCACGGGACCCACGTCTGGGCATACCCATCCCACTCGGGGTGACAAATGCAAAAATAACAATTGATGGAGAGAATGCAGAACAATGTCATATATTCATCCCAGTACAGAGATCTGGGCCTAAATCCATCTTTTTTTTGCTCACCATGCCATTCCAGTTTGAACCCAGCCATATGGAAATCAGTCTTGACCCTGAGCCCAATGGGAACAGTCCAGCCCGAGCTGCCAACCCCAACTATGAAACCCCGAAACCGGTCCTAGGGTGCTTGTTTCTGGTCCAGGGAGGACCTGGCTTGGCAGTTCGGGCTGGACTGTTCCCATGAGGCACAGGGTCAAGACTGATTTGAATATGACTAGGTCTAAACTGGGGTGGCATGGTGAGTAAAGGAATGATGGATTTAACCCAGATCTCTTGACTGGGGGTGAATGTTTTGATTTGTTCTGCATTCCGTCCATCAATTGTGTGTCTTTTACTTTCTAAAAGTGGCATTTTCAGAAATGTGACTTAAAATCCGACTTTACCATTAAAGAGGACGGTAAATTGCAATTCCTTAGACTCCAGACTAGACATTCCTACCTGCTCCTGATTGAAAGTTATCCTAGTAGATGTAATAAGTTAACCCAATATTATCCTATGGGTGAGGTGGACCTTGCAGTAGTTTAAAACAGTTTTAAGTGTTTTCACTACCAGGACATATAAAAGTTTAAAGTACATGTCCAACTTTGTAAATGTACTGCATCCTGCCCTCAGGGCTACTTACGGCCTCTCCTAGGGATGACGTATATGTATTAAAAAGGAAGATTTGGACCTTGCAAAATGTTTATCTTTCCAGGTCAAAATGGCAGTTTAAAACTGCACATGCATCCTGCAATGGCAGGCCTGGGACATGTTTAAGGGGTGACTTAATTGTGTAGCAAAATCAGTGCTACAGGCTCACTAGTATCATCTAATTTACAGGCCCTTGATACATGTAGTACCACTTTACTAGTGACTTACAAGTAAAGTAAAAGTGTCAAATGGTTGTAAGCCCATTTTACCATGTTTAAAGGAGAGAGAACAAGCACTTTAGCAATGGTTATCAGTGGTAAAGTGTGCGGGGTCCTAAAAGTCGAGATAAAACTGGTTCAGAAAATGGGATGGTGAAGGTAAAAAGTTTGGCGATGACCCTGTAGAACCGGCCAAGTCCAACACTGTACTAGAAACAATATTATTAAGACAGGATGGGCTTCCTCGCTTACGCTTCAGTTCTGCTGTGGCTATTAAAGCCCAGAAATGTCTCCAAAGGAACCCTATCCGATGTCCTTTGAGAACTAATATTTGTTGTGATCTAATTTGAGGTGAGGTAAGATAAATGCACAAATCGCCTCACAGTGCCCAAGTGTCCAATGTTCTATCAAAGAAGACCTTCCATTTTATTCACTCACAGGATGATCCAAGGCAGATGTAAATGTGAATTATGCTATTTTACTCGTTTTGGTTTTCCAAGCTATGGGTGTACAAGATGAAACGTTGTCAGACATTGATGCGAATTGTGGATTTGCACAACTGAAGTGTTTGGCTGTGGAGATTCACTTTGCACAAAAATGTTCTTTAATTCCTTGTGCTCTTAGTCTGCACCGTCATGCCAGACAGTTTCCCCAATAAATCGGCTATAAAAGCGATGTTGAAGAAACATACTTTCCATCTTCCCCGAGATTATGTCTGCTGTGGTCGTGTGGCAGGAGGGATGGGAAGGTAATGAGTGATAGCTGGTGAGGGACTGAGCACATCTCTGCCAAGTTTTAGAGGGATAATTTGATCTATGCAGGTTTACTACTCTGTTAATAAATGCAAATTCCACTCGGTTTGTTGGTGCATTTCACATGTTCTTTCTTTCGAATAAATATACAAAGCAAACCAAAGGTTTTGACAATTCCCAGCCTAATCTTTCTTTAGCCATAAAGGCAAATTCATAAATTCTAGCAAAGTTTCTCATACACTGATTTATTCCAGTTAGATAGAGGCTCTCCAAGCAATAGGATACAGAACCAGTTTTATAGTCATTACTTCAGAATGGCAGTTTTATACGGAAGAGCCATTTCTGAGGCTGTAGCTCCGAGTCAGCAGTGTCGTAAGTACACAAAATGATATTATTATGGAGCTAAATGTCTCTTGAAAGCTAGTGGCACTTCCACCATACACGTTATAGGACTGTAAATATTGGAGCATATCATAGCTAAAACTTACATTTTACAAACTTGAAATACATAAAAATCAAAGGGGGCAGATTTACAAGCCCCTTGCGCCACTTTTGCGTCACTTTTCCCATGTTAAAAGTGACGCAAAAGTTGCGTAAGGGGCTTGTAAATCTGCCCCAAAATGTCTTACACTTCACGGTGTGCATAAGCATGACTGGAGATGTGTCTTTATGGTAGAGAATAGCATTTGTTTGTTTTTGGAAGAGCTGATTCTGTGTAAAAATGAAAATGTCTTATAATTATATACTTAAATCACTGAATTGGAAAAATAATCCAAAATAAGGGGTTTGAAATTAAACTGTATTCTATGTTCGATATGAAAATTAAATACGTTAATGACTGCTTAGTTTGTAAAGAAAATAGTGCCAGGGCTCTCGTCAAGAGGCCTCTGCAGCTTGCACCACACATTGCCCCTGCCATGCTGCCGATGACAGTACCTACACTGCTACTAACCATCACACTCCTACAAGTGTGACAATTCGGACTATTTCAGCTGACCTGGCAGAGTGGACCTGATTTAATTTTGATCTAGAAAGGCAAAAGTTTTTATAACTAGATCCATGTAATTGTGTTTATTTAGCGTTGCCAGGTTGTTTTCCTTCTGCCTGCTAATGACGCCCTTCTCAAAATACATTTTACGAGTCACTCGATTTAACTTCGCTAACGACTCCAAGTCAGGTAAATTGTACATTTCTAAGAGCTTGTTTGATGATGTAACATTCAGATCCATATCCTTATATGAAGTTCTTTCAAGTTCTGAGTAAATTAAGGATTTTAAGGTGGAGGTCTCCGCCCACGCACAGTCTCACAGATGATTCAGAAAGGCCCGTAGTGGAATGATGTTAAAGATTTTAGTTTCAACGCTCGCCTAATGGCACAGTGAGGGGCGGCTGTGAGAAGTTGCAAGAGATTTCATACACACTGTATATAGGTTTTGCCCAGAACAGGTATGACCTTACTATTGATAGAGCGCTGATAGCACTCTATTTTGTATGAGTGCACTATACTCATGGTTTAAACGCACTCACATGTATTCGTATTGTTTGCAGTGTTTTACAACTATTAAGAAACATTTATTTGAATCATTTGATGTTGCAAACTAGTGAACACATTTAAGTAGAACTTTGTATGTATTATGATTCCTCATGCATAATGTGCAGGACGATATTATTCCCATATATCGTAATTGTTATTAGTTTAAGTTGCCTGAAATATAGGCCCAAAGCTAATGTTTCAATTCTCCTTGCTCTCGAGAAATAAATGATTGTTGTGTTCGAAGTTAGAATGTTCTCATCCTGCTGCAGGTGCAAGAATACACATCGTTATTTTCAGAGTTAAGGAGAAACCCGGAATGTCTTTGAAGATGGCTGGGAAGCGAGAAGGGAGGGTGCCTTGCGTATCTGGTCTGTCTGGAAGCCAAGGCCACTGGAAGAAGATATCATTAATTAAATTTGTTTCATGAAAGAAAAGCTACTGCTTAGAGGTGCGATGGAAAATTTTAAGACGAATGACGCAGTGTGGGTTGAATCCCATCTTTTTATATGATGCGCAGGGACAGAGAGCCCAGACTTCTGCTAGCTTACGGAGAAGAAGGAGCATCTTAGAGCAAGCTCCATAGCCTTAAGCTAAAACGACCCTTTTGACGTGAGTACTTCTTAGGAAGTCGACACGTGCTGACACCTTTGGGGAATGATAGCAAGAGAGATAGGAAGGGCCCTCATCTAGAGCAGTGTAGGGAAAGATTTTGACTTCTAACAATGACACGAGAACTGAATATCGCATCTATTCTGTGTTGCGTTGTGATTTTGGAATTTATAATCATTTGTCTTTTGGGCTAAATTACCTATATCCGTAAACTTGGCTCTGTATTGATTTTCTTGTACCTTTATTCTTTGCTATTGAGATGTATTTACATCCAATTGTTTTTGGCCTTATAATATTCAAACTGCACTTTGGAGTTGGTGGTCTTTCCAGGCATGACAACTTTGCTGTTATTAATCTGAGTTGTTTCCTCCCCTCAACCACTTTAGGTAAATAAAAGATCGATCGCTTACGCTAGATTTAATAGGGAATATCAGGTGTGCAATTTAGCGTAATCAAATGGTAGCAGAGGATGGTTTACCTTTAAGTGGTTTACCTCTAAGGTGAGGGGAGTAATCAGGAGTAGGGTTGAAGGTTGAAGAGCCCTGAAGCAGAGTGGAAGACGGCGGAGAACGGAGACTGGCGGACGTTGATGGTGCGGCGGAAACAGTGGTGGCATGAGTATGAAAGGAATTCTGGTGTTAGATTGCGGTGATGAGTAAGTGGGTGATGTCTTGCAGAGTTGGGATGTATGTAGAGTGAATGTGGTTTTTGGTTTACTGGTCCGGACACGTGCGGAGCAGGAAGTTTTGGGGAACGGACTCAAGAGAAGTCCAAGATCCCGTGATAGTTTTGTATTGTAATTGTCTGATTAAATGTGGGCGTTGTGAAGCGCTATCAAGGATCCACTTGTGTTAGGGACCTTTGTGTGAATGAGGAAGAGGTCGCGGTAGAAAGCCTCAGGTACCGGGGTGGACTATGGCGATTCAGTGACCAACGCAGGTCGGGGGTCACAACGGCTGAATGTTCTTGTGAGAGTGTTCTATCGATCTTCAGTGTCAGACAGTTACTTGTTTTATGTGACTGTAAGTTATTGTAATTGTGTAGGAACAGTTACTTGGCTTAATAACTTTTGGTTATACAGTTACTTGTGGTACGAATGTGTGTGAGCGAGTTTGCGGTGAAATTGTAAAGGCGGGTGAGCCGCTGCAAGGAGTGAGAAGTGACGTCAGGGTGCGCCGCGCTGTGATAGGTTGGTTGGTGTAACGCCGCGCTGGGATTGGTGGAAATTTGTTTGCAGTGGAACAGCGTATTTTGGGCTTGCAATTGATCGATTTTACAATGAGATGCTTTAGGGTGTTGCGAGATTTGTGTAGAGGCGACACAGGGGTAGTGACTCGGGTAGGAGAAGAAGCTCCACCAGAAGACACACCGGCACATTACATGGCAACAAATGTAGGACTTCATACGATAGTGTGGCTTCAGAATTGGCATAAACTTACAGAGAAAGAGGGTGAATTGGCTTTCCCTCGTTATGGGTCTTTTCGTATGGAAGTACTGACCCAGTTGAGGGGGGTGATGAATGCACTAAAACCTCCCCCTAGACCCACACAATTTGAGGCATTAGATGCATGGATGAGAGCTGCTCTAGCGAAAAGGAGAGAGACTTCACGAGTAAGAATGAGGAAAGCAATGAAGGCATATCAGGATGCTAGATGGGATGCCCAGTTGAAAAAATGGAGAGTAGACACCATAGAGGGAGAACGCTTGTACCCGTTTCATACATTAAGAGAGGGGGCTGAAGGGAAAAGGACGACAGAGGAATACAGTGATACAGATGACAGCTTCCTCGATAGATTGCTAGCAGACCGTCCTCCACCGTGCGACTCTAGATCAGAGATAGAGAGGTTGCGCCCATCAGAAGAGCTTGTAGGTGTGGGACAACCGGGTGCAGAGGAACAATCAGCGGGAGTAAGAGGCAACATTACAATGGTACGCATTCCGGGAGGGTCTGGAGGAAGGAGGTATTCCAACTCTGAGCCAGTACAACCTGCAGGAGACATGCAGTTACCAGACGCTTTGTCAGTACCAGTCACAATAGGGCCGGTGGTTCCGATATATACTCCTAGAGAAAGAACCGATGACAGTCAACAGCAAAGGAGTGAAGGGGAAGAGACCATGTCTGGAGGGAGTCTTGCAATGAGTCGGACAGGTTTCAGTCGGATACCAGTGGAATCTAGTACTCCACTGCCAGCTACGGCTGATCCATCAAGAATGGATAGTGGGGCAGAACGAGTACGGACAGGAGCTCTAGCGAATTCTAGGTCAGACCTTAGAATGTGGGTTCAACCAGTGAGAGAGTCAATGATGACGAGGGAAGAGACAGACAAGAGACAAGAAGCGCCTAGAGTACTGTTTGGGCCACAGGTTGTTTGTGCAGGTGACCATTGGAGAAGTCGAAGCTGGGAAAGAGATAGACGCTCAGCGTCGGAGAGAGAAGAGGGTGCAGTTCCTAGGAGAACTCAAAGCTGTGACAGGGAAGATACAAAGAAAGAGGAAATACAGAAAGTGTTAAAAAGCGCAATAAAAGCGCCAATGCTGGATGTGGTACATTTAAAGGCAGAACTAGATGAGGTGATTGAAGGTAACCTGCCCCTGATCAGAATTGATACATATGACTCGAGCGAACTATTGTTCGTAGCAAAGGACATGACAAGAAAGGCCAAATGAGCTTATGATGCGTTGTTGCTTTTGGCCCGAAGGTATGAGATTGATTTGTCAAAAACAAAGCTGACACAGGGTTCCTGTAGATTAAATTACATAGATAAGGATTTGGAAGAGAAGCGAACAATTGGATTGAAAGCACAAATTAGAGAACTAGTGATAGGGATATGGATATGGAGAGAACTAGATAAATGGAAAGAAAGATGGGCCACAAAGAAAAGCTTTCAGACTGGAATAGGAAATACTCCGCCTCCGGGTGGAGGGACGGGAGCTGCAGGAAATTTCCCCCTCAGGGAGGTACAGAATGGAGGGTATGTACATGTGCCATGGAGTAGGGGTGATTTAGCAGCATTTACAAATGATTTTCCTCGGCTGAGGGAAAAACCTGCTGAGTGGTACAAGCAAATAGATCGGTTTGTAAAGATTTCGAAAGTATTGTGGATTGATTTGAACACCTTGTTTGATATAGTAGTACCTGCGGATTTGTGGGCGGCATGTAAGATCGCCATTGAGTGGCCTACTGCGGAGCCACCTAGAGATTCAGTGACTCATGGTCCTTCACCTGATGTAATGAGAAAATATGAGCAAGTGATTACGTGGTTGCAGTCGAAGGTCTGGGAAGGCACGCCAACATCTCTGACGACATTCCTGACATGGTTAAATGAGAGAGACCCATACCTACGATTCACAAGCACATTCAGCTCCACCACCTTGGCATTCCTGGACCTCAATATAACAGCTGAGGCGGGAACCCTCATCACCAATACTCACTACAAACCCACAGCCAGGAATTCCCTCCTACATTTTGACAGCTTCCACCCCAGAGCACTCAGGGAAAATCTCCCCTTTGGACAATCTCTACGTATACGCAGGAATTGTAGCAGAATCACGGATTACAACAAACAATTAGCCACCATTGTCTCCAAATTGCAGGACCGCGGCTACCCCTGAAGAATCATCCAAAAAACCAAAAAAAGAGCACGTAACCAAAACCGTGAGGCCCTCTTAGAAAACATCACACGGGAAGCATCCGGTCCACCCATGACATGCGTCACAACCTACAATGTGGCCTCTAACAAAGTGTCCAGCATCATCCGAAAGCACTGGCGCATCATAAACTCAGGAATGAGTAAATGGGAGGAACCCCTCTTCGCCTACAAACGAGCGAGCAACCTAAAGGATCGACTAGTATCTACACGACCTAGAACACCCCACAGACCCACCACCAACACAATCCTGAACACATGGGGTCTCCCAAAGGTTACCGGACATTATCCTTGTAACGATTGCAGCGTGTGCCACTTGACACACCATTCTAAGACACTCGATCTGGAACCTGGAAAAACCTGGAAACAGCTACAACACACAAATTGCAACTCTGCCAATGTTGTTTATTTAATCACGTGCCCATGTGGCCTTCGCTATGTGGGCATGACGACACGTAAGGTCAGGACCAGAATAGTGGAACACCGCAGTACAATAAGGTGTAAGAAAAACATCAGTCACCCCACGGACCACTATCTACAGCAGGGACACACACCTAATGATATGTCTTGGACGGTGATTGAACAATTTGAACACAATCACCTGAACAATGAAAAAATCCTACTCACTAAGGAACAACGATGGATCTACCGACTATCAACCCAAAACCACGGGTTAAACGATTCCATCCCGTGGTATAGTCTAAAACCCTGAGTACCACCACACTTAGTGCACACACTCTGTCCTGCCTTCTCTAAATGGTTTCCCAGTAGTTGCCATGGTCCCCTTCCAGTGAAGCGACCCGGTGTGTGCAATCTGGGATAGCCGTTTACCCGTACACAGACGACCGGCACATACTTGGCCGTCAACAGTGTTAATATTGTCTATATAAAGTGTTTAATGCACATGCACTGATCTGTTAGAGTAACTTCCCCCTGTCTATCTCTTTTAATCTGGGCTTAGCCCCGTGTCTATCAGTTTTAATCTGGGCTTAAACACATGGAAACATTATGGTGTGTCTTCCTATACGAGCCATTCTGGCTTGAACTCACTAGCATTTCAGGGCATTTTTCACACATAGATACCATGACGACCGGCCTCAGTGCCCTTGCGTCATCACATGTGTGTCCCCGATAACGCTAGGTCCCTGGGGCGTTTAACTACTGGTTACCATGACGACAGGTGAAAATGCGCCATCGCATCATCACGCCCGCTAGGTCTTTTGTCTATGTCTATTTCTCCCCTCTCTTACAGACGCTATTCACAGCAACCTGGTCATTGAAAACACCTGAGTGTCCGGCGATGAGTATTTAATAACCGCGCCAACCCGGGTCCTTTACCCACGGAGATCCGGAGCAGCACACCAGGTTTTCTCGAGGGTCTTGATCAACGATGTAGTAAGTAGAGCCGGAAGAACCATCCACCCACTAACCGGGTAAGACCTTCCTTTACAGCTCGCACAAAGGGCCACCGTGCCACTTTTTCTTTTTCTCCTCCACAGAATCAGAACCCCTGCCGGATTCCTATGGGGCACTCGCTGCAAATCGCTAGCGTGAGAATAATATATTTTTCTAACCTTCTCTCCCTGTGTGTGATTTGCCGATATAGACTACCACTTCAAGTAGCGCATATACCGGTAATCACCAAGCCGTACCACTACCACGGTCCCACTTAGCCGCATTTTCCGCAACCCGCACGAACATTACGGCCAATATGTATTGACGTGATAATGCTAAACTATGCTAAAAAACCTCTTTCTGTATGTCTGTTTGTCTTGTATGTTTTATTTACAGGAATGCGTGGAGAGGGAATCCCCTTCTCACACATAGTGCACCTTAGCGCGTGCAACACATTCAAGATCATACACACACTTTCAGTGTAGATCTCACTTTTCACATATTAAAGGTCCTGAGGAAAGCCAGTTAATAATGAAAGGCCTGGCTGAAACATGTAGACCACCCACTGGATGCAGGAGTTCCTAACTACCACTCCACCTACATCCACTGCCTTGCTTTTATTACTACCAGAGGCCCATATATTAAAGGTAAACCCTCTGGGTATTGGGACCATTGGATAGTTTTTAAATTTCACTTTCACTTCACCATCACCGCACACTCAGCAAAATACCCGCTCCGCTGTAATACAGGCGTTGTAGCACACTCGGGACACATTCGGTGTCACCGGGTGGGCCCGATGATGAAGCATGCCACCAACTAGGTTGGTGGGTGAGGGCTTCATAAAGAAATTAGAGTTTTTTCTCATCACCCCCATACAGTTCTGAGTTCTGTATCACGTAAAAATAGACTAGTCCTCTTTGATGACATATAATAACCCTGGGGATACGGACTAGCCTTCTAGTCCTCTCTCTCTCTCTTTGATATTTAAATAATACTGTGACAAGACCCAGGTCTATGTATGGAGGAGGATATGAGCCACAAGTGCAAGTACCTCAACCTCCTAGGATACCCATGCAAAATCAGTTATACCATCAGATGCCTTATTTTGAGATACGAGATAGATTCGATCAAAATCAAGATTTACGAGAGTGCCAGAGGGGGGGTGCACGAAGAATGCACCTTAGATGCAATCCTAGAAGTAGATCAGAGTGGTCCGTTTGTGGATGCAGATGTGAATGGATATCCTGTTACCTTCTTATTAGATACTGGAGCTGCTCGCTCCACGGTGAGAACAGAAGTAGTCCCAAATTTAACTCTTTCGGGACGATCGATTCATGTAGTGGGGGTGAGCAATCAGAAAATGACCAATCCATTGACAAACGAATTACCCGTGAGAATAGGACCATTTCCGGATAAACACCAGTTTGTAGTGTGTAATTCAAGTCCGGTCTGTCTTTTGGGACGAGACCTTCTGTGCAAGCTCAATTGTACTATATTGTGCACTCCGAGAGGAGTGGAATTGCAAACGCATGATGACGATGCTGATTTTAAGATGGCTAACATGAGTCTGTGTGCAGAAATGTTTGTGGTACTCACAATAGCAGAATTGCCACATGACTTGAGAGACTCAGTTGATCCGAAAGTGTGGGATTTTACAGGTGAGGATGTAGGCCTGATGAGAGGGGTTGAGCCAGTTAGGATACAGGTCAAACTCAATGCTGAATTCCCACGAACGCCCCAATATAAATTGACTCCAGAAACAGTGGCTGGAATAAGACCTGTGATTGAGACTATGATTGCCCAAGGTATTCTTAAGGAGATAAGAGGAAGTCCCTGCAACTCACCTATCATGGGACTGCAGAAGCCAAGTGGCAAGTACAGAATAGTGCAGGATCTGCGTCGGGTTAATGAAATTGTGATCCCATGTTGTCCTGTGGTACCGAATCCAGCTGTTATTCTATTCCATATACCATGCAAAGCAGAATGGTTTACAGTGATAGATTTGTGTCATGCATTTTTCTCCATACCATTGCATGAAGAAAGTCAGTTTTTATTTGCGTTTAGGATGGACGATCATGTATTAACATGGGAAAGAATTCCTCAGGGGTATACAGAAAGCCCTTCCATTTTTAGTCAATGTCTGAAAAAGAATCTTGAAGGACTGGTGATGGCCCAAAACTCAGTCCTAGTGCAATATATAGATGACCTTTTGGTCGCCTCAGAGACTGAGGATGCTTGCAGGATTGATACTGTGGCGCTGCTGAATCATTTAGCAGAGAATGGACACAAAGTGTCTCCAAACAAATTGCAGTATTGTTTGTCTGAAGTGCAGTACCTAGGTCACCGGATTGAGAAAGGAAAACGAAGGGTGTCACCAGATCGCATACAGACGATTCTGCAAATGGGAACTCCGAAAACACAAAAAGAAGTCCGTATGCTTTTGAGAATGGTCCGCTATTGTCGACAGTGGATCCCAAATTTTTCCTTGCAAGCAAAACCTCTGTTGAAACTGACTCGAAAGGATGTTAGTGATCCGGTACCATGGGATGACGAGTGCTTGAAAGCCTTCCGTGAGCTGAAGGAAAGTATCTGTCGTGCTCCAGCTCTCGGAATGCCGGATTATAACAAGGCCTTTTCGCTCTTTTGCTGTGAAAAGGAGGGATGTGCGTTAGCAGTCCTAGTGCAGACACATGGGGGTGCCCGTAGACCAGTAGCTTACTTCTCAGCTACATTAGATCCTGTAGCTTCTGCGTTGCCTGGATGTCTGAAATCCGTTGCTGCAACCGGTGTCAGCATTGAAAGATGTGAAAGCATAGTGATGAGTTATCCGCTCATTGTTTATGTGCCCCATTCAGTAGAATTATTGATGACCCGAACAAATACACAGTATCTGACTAACAACAGACTTACCAAGTATGAGCAGGTTATCTTGGCCGCTGAAAATGTTACCCTGAGACGTTGTACCACCCTGAACCCTGCTACATTGTTACCTGTTCCGGCAGAGGAAGGAGATGAGGATTGTGAAGAGCATGACTGCCTAGATGTTACTGACCTATCTACCAAACCCAGACCTGACATTGTCGATGAACCTTTGCCCCAATCTGATTTGATCCTTTTTGTTGATGGTTCATGCTTAAGAGACAATGAAGGGTATTTGAGAGCAGCGTTTGCTGTGTGCACCATCATGGGAGTAGTGGAAGCTGCCTGTTTAAATAGAGTATTCTCTGCTCAGGTGGCCGAAATTGTCGCTTTGCCACGTGCCTGTATCATTGCAGCTGATATTCGAGTGACTGTGTACACAGACAGTCAATACGGATTTGGTGTAGTGCATGACTTTGGGCAGTTATGGTCACAGAGGGGGTTTCTAACGTCCTCAGGGTCACCTATACGTAATGGCGAGTATGTGCGCCAACTATTGGAAGCTTTACAGAAACCCAAAGAGATAGCAGTCGTTACGTGTGCAGCTCATGGAAAGGGAGAAGATTTTGTCACTAAGGGCAACAATTATGCAGATGAAGTAGCACGTTTTTGCGCTGAACATGCTTGTATTTTCAATGGAGAATATGTAGGTGAGACCACAGAAGAGACCGAGCTCAGCATGATGTTAGCTATAGCCGATACTTGGGATGAAGTGAAGCGGTTGCAGGATAAAGTCCCAGAAGAGGAAGCTGCTTCATGGGTCAGAGCAGGTTGCACAAAAAGAGACTATGGCATTTGGGTGTCCACAGATGAAAGAGCAGTATTACCCAATTGCCTACTGAGCCCAATGGCAAGGCAAATTCACGGAGCAGTCCATCTGGGAAGAGATGCTATGGTGCGAGTGTTTAGGCAGACGTGGTTTAATCCACGCTTTCGTGTGTGGGCTGAAACGGTATGTTACAGGTGTGTCACTTGTCAACAAATGAATGTTGGAAAGAGAACTGTGGTTGCATTGAGTCACATTGGCAGATCTGGAGGTCCCTTTATCAGGATACAATTAGATTTCATTGAGATGCCGAGGTGCAATAGGTTGAGATATGTTTTGGTGGTGGTGTGTATCTTTTCGCGTTGGGTGGAAGCATATCCAACTAGACAATGTGACAGTCTCACAGTAGCCAAATTGTTGTTGAGAGAGGTGATCCCGAGATATGGATTCCCGACAGCAGTGGATTCAGATAGAGGAACTCATTTCCACAGTGAAATCATGAAACTATTGTGCTCTGCTTTAAATATTGATCAGAGGCTGCATTGTAGCTACAGGCCGGAGGCTTCAGGTCTTGTAGAGCAGGTCAATGGCACCATCAAGTCGAGAGTGGCAAAGGTGTGCTCGTCAACTTCATTGAAATGGCCAGATGCGTTGCCCCTGGTGCTTATGAGTCTGCGTAGCACCCCTGATAGGAGAACAGGGCTGTCTCCCCACGAAATTTTGACTGGAAGAGCTATGCGTTTGCCTATGGTGCCAGCTACAGCATTGATAAACATCACTGATGATTTAGTGTTGGATTATTGTAAGGGAATGGCTGATGTGGTTACTTCTGTATCCCACCAGCTCGAGGCTGCGACTGCATCCACCTCGAGAGACCTGCTGCATGATCTAAATCCAGGTGATTGGGTACTAGTTCGCAAACACGTGAGGAAGAGTTGTCTTGATGCTCGCTGGCGAGGACCATATCAGGTGATATTGGCCACAAGTACCGCTGTGAAGTGTGGAGGATTGCCGAATTGGATCCACGCTTCCCACACTCGCCGAGTTCAAGCGCCTGCGGAGGAAGAGAGTCCCCTGGTTCCGAGGAGCATGTGTGGACCTGACACAGACAACGATGAAGGCACAGACCCAGCTGTAAGAGTTTCGGGTGAAACGGAACAGTTGAGTGAGCACGAGAGACGAGAGCTGAGTGCTCCTGAACTGAGCCCAGATCCTGAAATAGAGGATATTGCAGAAGTGAACTGTGCACCAGAGCAAGGTGAGCGGTCTATTTCAGAAGGATCAGATCAAGAGGAAGAGAGAGGAACGGATGCCAGAGCAGAAAAGTGGCCAGCAAGAAAAGAAAGGCTGAACATAAGGCTCGCATCCAAGAAAGATCTCGCTCCGATTCCTGAAACATCTGAATCAGATCAAAGCGACGCTGAAGAAAGACCAGATGGTCTGAGGCGTTCCAGAAGAGAAAGAATAGCGTCTCGAAGATATGCATCTCCTGAGTGGACGTACCTGGCTGCAAATGCAGAGCCCAGCGAAGTCCGGGAGGTTGGGAGCTGGTACAGTGAGCTACGAAGGGGACACCCTCTCGATTGAAATACAGTTGCTGGTCCCAGGCGTAGAAGCATTTGGAAAGCTAACTCTGCAAATTCCAAATCCTCCAAAGCTGAGTGGATTGCGTTTCCTGATCCTCAATCAGGTTATTTTCCCTTCATTTGGCCGACAGCTCACCGCGCAAGAATTAGGAGAAATTCGTGTGGAGATTTTGCAATTTGTCCTCGAAATACTTGGATCAAATATCATTAACGATGAAGCTTAAGCATTAGGCCTTAGAGAGAAGATAACTTAGACCCCAGTTTAAGAAGATTTAAAATTAGGGACTTTCTAGTAGATGATGGAGTGAGGATTAGGGCTGACTACGTCTCTTCAATAGGTTTAGTATCAATCAAATGAACTTGGACATTAATTGCACGAGAGGAGAGAAGTGAAAAAGACATTGTTCAAACAAAGAAAACAGAAAGAGACTGTGTTTTTCCCTTTTGTGCTTCGGAACGAATCAGTAGAAACCATGGTGTCCGAAAAAGCAACACGCAAACAGAAGTGCATCATTGGCACCCTCATTGTGGTGGTGCTTATTGTTATAACTGTGGTGATTGTTACATCTCTAGTTGGATCTCAGGATGACGGACAGAATAGGATACAGGCAACACTCACTACACCACTCTCTGAGATAGATGAGGATGCATCCGCAAAGGATCTAGAAATGATTAAGGAAACTAGTCGTAGATTACATGTTGATTTGTCCAAGGGTGATTTTACTTTGAATGCGTATGCTCGATTATTGTATGAGTATGTGGATAACATGGAAGCGAAGGATTGCTATGTGTGTATGCAATTACCAGCCTCAGTAGAAGAAGGCATTCGATATCATCATTTGCCTGTGACCTATGGCATTACATGTAGCGTGTTGTTGAGCATGTTTTATAGCACAGCACACTTTGAGTACTATTTCTCAAATTATGATGTGGTACTCTCAGAAGTTCCCGTTCTTAAATACATGAATAAATATGATTATTATAAGGAAGTAGAGCGAATGTCAAAGTATTTCGTGCCTACCATCACTTTAGATACGTCCTATGCCCATAGACACAATTTAACCTGTATGTTAACTGATATTAAAAAGAAGTTCATAGATCAGATAGAAGATCGGCATAGACAAACTCTATTTAGACCAGATCCAAAGCACAAGGTTACCCCATGGACTAAAGAAGAATTAGATCATAAAGCAAAGGGGAGTTTTGGACCCATAGCATTAGATTTCCAGCAGAAGGGAAAGTTGTGCATTAGACACCCGACCACATACTACGACAAGATATTTGTGGGTGAGAGTGATTGTGAGCACATCTTTTTGATCGAAGAATCAATTCGAAAAGCATTATTGGACAAAATAACAGTAGTGCCCAATGTGTATTTTGTATGTGGAAAGAATGCCTATGTGAAGTTGCCCAAAAACTGGTATGGCACGTGTTATTTGGCTGTGGTATTTCCCAAGATTTTTCACGTGAATGATTTATGGCCCTTAGAAAGGAAAAGACCTCAAAGAGGAAAACGTGGTGTGAGTGCAGGAGAAGTGATTGGAGACATATTTGGCGCTATGATACCGAGCATGGGAGTGATTCAGAATGATTTGAAAATCAGAAAGCTGGCAACACTAGTGGATAAGCTCTCAATAAATACAGCTCAGATTTTATTACTTGTAGATGGGGAGATGGTTTCGATAAGGGCTATGGTTTTACAGAACCGTCTTGCCCTAGATGGGCTGCTAGCAAAAGCCGGAGGAGTCTGCAAATTGTTGAAAGTTCAACAGTGCTGCACTTATATTCCTGACAACAGTCGGGATATAAGGAAATACATTAACAATATTTCAGATATACACCAAGAGTTACGTGAGATGGCTGCTGAAGGACTCTGGGAACAAGTGGGGAAAGGATTTGGCAAGATAGGCAGTTGGTTTGGAAGTTTGGGACAAGGAATAATGGGATATATCTTGAAGCCTATTATAATAGCTGTCATTTGTATAATTGTCCTACTAGGAGCCATCAAGGCTTACAAATGGCAAAGGGCACGACATCAGGAGACTATTTCGAGAAAGCGAGAGCGCTAACTTGAACGACTGCAGGACAGTCATTACCAGCACCTTAAGGGGTTAGAACGATTTAGACAGGGACGGCAAGCTACAGCTTCTGTTTAGGTCGGTCTCTTCTACGAGGAGAAACTACAGGAAAATAGAAAGTTGGTGTTATGACACTAGTCATAAGAGGGGGAACTGATAGAGCGCTGATAGCACTCTATTTTGTATGAGTGCACTATACTCATGGTTTAAACGCACTCACATGTATTCGTATTGTTTGCAGTGTTTTACAACTATTAAGAAACATTTATTTGAATCATTTGATGTTGCAAACTAGTGAACACATTTAAGTTGAACTTTGTATGTATTATGATTCCTCATGCATAATGTGCAGGACGATATTATTCCCATATATCGTAATTGTGATTAGTTTAAGTTGCCTGAAATATAGGCCCAAAGCTAATGTTTCAATTCTCCTTGCTCTCGAGAAATAATTAATTAAATGATTGTTGTGTTCGAAGTTAGAATGTTCTCATCCTGCTGCAGGTGCAAGAATACACATCGTTATTTTCAGAGTTAAGGAGAAACCCGGAATGTCTTTGAAGATGGCTGGGAAGCAAGAAGGGAGGATGCCTTGCGTATCTGGTCTGTCTGGAAGCCAAGGCCACTGGAAGAAGATATCATTAATTAAATTTGTTTCATGAAAGAAAAGCTACTGCTTAGAGGTGCGATGGAAAATTTTAAGACGAATGACGCAGTGTGGGTTGAATCCCATCTTTTTATATGATGCGCAGGGACAGAGAGCCCAGACTTCTGCTAGCTTACGGAGAAGAAGGAGCATCTTAGAGCAAGCTCCATAGCCTTAAGCTAAAACGACCAATTTGACGTGAGTACTTCTTAGGAAGTCGACACGTGCTGACACCTTTGGGGAATGATAGAAGAGAGACAGGAAGGGCCCTCATCTAGAGCAGTGTAGGGAAAGATTTTGACTTCGATCAGTAGCAGCACCACCCCCCTCTTCCCCCAGCGCCTTGAGACCCTCGCGGGTATGTAGTGCGCTTTATAAGTGACATGATTGATTGATTGATTGATTGACTTCTTTCAATGACTCGAGAACTGAATATCGCATCTATTCTGTGTTGCGTTGTGATTTTGGAATTTATAATCATTTGTCTTTTGGGCCGAATTACCTATATCCGTAAACTTGGCTCTGTATTGATTTTCTTGTACCTTTATTCTTTGCTATTGAGATGTATTTACATCCAATTGTTTTTTGCCTTATAATAAATATTCAAACTGCACTTTGGAGTTGGTGGTCTTTCCAGGCATGACAACTTTGCTGTTATTAATCTGAGTTGTTTCCTCCCCTCAACCACTTTAGGTAAATAAAAGATCGATCGCTTACACTAGATTTAATAGGGAATATCAGGTGTGCAATTTAGCGTAATCACTATTTAACACAGGTGATGCATAGAGTAAAAATGGAGTAAGTTTCATACTGGGGGGCAGATTTACAAGCCCCCTGCGCCACCAGTACGTCACTTTTCGTGACATACTGGTGGCGCAGGGGGCTCCTCTATATTTACAAGGAGAGCAAAAGCCACCCTGCGTGACTTTTCCTGTCCTTGTAAATACGGTCCCTTCACACGCAGCACTTTGCGGTGAAGGGGCGTTCCATGGGTGTTGCTGTGGGTGTTCCCACGCAACACTCATGGAACAGGACTCAACTCCAGAATTACGTGAAATCGTAACTCTGGAGATGCGTCAGTATGCTACGCCACCCTAGAGGTGGCGTAGCGAGGCGCAACGAGGAGAAATGTTTTCATTTCTCCTTCGTTTTTTCCTCTTCAATGCGTGCTGCATTCTACAGCACGCATTGGAAGAGGAAAATGCCTGTAGTGATTGTTTTTGTGCAGGAAGGTGCCCCTTCCTGCACAAAAACAATCTCCCCACGACGCAGGCATCCTTGCACCATGGTGCAAGGGTGCCTGCGCCAACGCATGGCAGCAGTTTGTGCGCCAGCGCAGGGGGAAGCACAGAGATGCGACATATTCTTGTAAATATGTTGCATCCCTGTGCTTTCCAGACTAACGCAGCACGGCGCAGCAAAATGACTTGCTGCACCGTGCTGCGTTAGTTTAACGTAAATCTGCCCCTTGATGCTTATAGCAATGATTTAATTGTTCTGCCTCCAAATAGCTTTGAAAATCTCATTATGGATTTAGGGATCGTGTTAGATTTAATCTTCCTAGTCCACATATGGTTCATCCATGATAACTTATTGTCAATTGTGACTCCAAGGTATTTATAGTGGTTAACTATTTCAATTGAGGCATCACCTAGTACCCAGGATGCAGTCTTTATTTTCTTCCCAAATATTATGATCTCAGTTTTTGATAAATTAGTAATTAAACCACTCTTGGGGTTTAAAGTAATTTAACCGGTTTAAAAGATATTGTAGCCCTTTAGGAGTTTGCAATAATATTACCAGATCGTCAGCATAGGCCAAATGAGCCAACCCTTCTATTCCCAACTTGGGTTGTACTCCGCGTTCTGAATTATGAAATTCAGGCAAATCCGCAATATAAAAAGAAAATAGAAAGGGGCGAGGATGCAGTCTTGTTTCAGGACCTTCTCTGTATAAAATTTAGATGACAAAACATTGTCAGTGGAGAGTCTTACTTGAAGCAGGTGTCTTAGTGTAATTTGACAAGGAAGTGTAATAATAAAGAATCAATCCCCCAGTTTCTAAGTTTAGTCCACAAATGTTGGCAATTTTCCCCGTTAAAAGCAGTGGAATAGTCCACATAACAGGCATACAGAGCTGTTTTATTTTTGAGAGATTTTTTTGTAAGTAGAGGTAGTGCCACAATATTACCAACGTTCGAGCTGCCTGTTACAGAATCCCTTTTGAGTCAATGGTATTAAGCATAATTTTGTTGCCCAATCAGCCAGAGTGTTTAGTAGATGATTGGCAAACGTTTACCCTCAAAATCCAAAGGGGCTATTAAGCGATAACTTGAAGAATCTTATTTAGGTCCCCTTTTATAAATTGGATGAGTGACTGTGCCTTTCCATGTTGCAGGAACCACTCCAGTTCTAAGTTACATTTAAAAATAGCTGATATAATAATGAGCTCCAATATGGCATGTCTAGTTTAACCAAGTCAATAGTAATGCCATATGGTCCTGCTGTTTTTGATGGATTGGAACTTTTAATTAATTTTGCTATCTCTTCTTTGGAAATAGATGAAAGCGATAAAAGTCTATTTGGCATTCAAATGAAGTATTAATCATTGATTTATGCAGCGTCTTGATATGAGGTTCCCATGTATCATTTGATATAAACAAATCGTTAGCTATAGATATGTCCCGGAATCCTCACCAACTAGGGTCCAGACGCCTTTTCAATGTGGGTTGAAATTGCATGCATTAATTTAGCCCAAACCTTTTCTTGATTGTCATACTTTATTTCTGCAATTTTCTGTTTATGTGCAGTCTTCTGATTCCTATTAGCTATATTGCGATCCTGTGAAGGGGCTTGTATTAAAGAATGTTGCAATGACTTGAGATGATTAGTCTTTTCATTGCCTATTTCCTGGCTAACAGAAGTATAGTAGTGGTGTCCCACACATTTGGTTGTTTTATCAACAGTAGACTCAAGATATTTTCTAAGATGCATTGTCAAGTTGGGATAGAGTCCTTATTAAACATGTTTATGGACTGTTCATACTCCCAGCATACTCTTAACAGACAGAGATCATTACCTAGGTATGCAGCTTTGTTCTTACGCTCCACATTCCATCTGAGCTTCTTTGAGTTTACAACTGTCATACAATTGTTAGAAGTGGTTTTCCTTAGATTTAGCTCGTCGAGTTTGATATTAACCATCATCTTCTGTAGTCGCCACGGCTGCCTCGCTTCGCTGCCACCAGCTGCTTAAGCGCCCAAGCTGCCCAAGCCGAGCTGATAGCCGCCCAAACCACTGCAAACCCCGAATAGAGCCCAGGGGGGCACTTGCGGAAGAGATTTGCTCTGTATCGTATTGGGAGAGCCCCTCAAGGCTCTCAAGGCTCCCAAGCCACACATCATGTGACAGCAATGGGGAAGCAGGATCGTACAGAATCATCGGGGAGCACCTGAGGTGAGTGAGCGGAGTTGTGTCGAGGGGCGAGCAGGGAACCAAACTGGCCAGAGGTGAACGTAGCTACAACATTAGAGCCGCTTCCCTAGGGTAGAACCGGAGTGGTGCAGAGGCGGATGGGCTAGGCTCAGGTGCAACCTGCATCAATCCGTGAGCTCCCCCGCTCCCCCATGGCTCCCAGCTCGGTCCATCTACAGCTGCAGCTAGCAGCAGCATCATTCTTGAATCAAGGATATTTCCCGAATCACTGCCTCCCAGCACCCTCGGCACAAAAGTGAACAAAGTACGCAGGTTAATACTTCCAGCTAAATCTTCTGATGTCAAAAACATTGTTACTCACCTGCATTTACTACTTACCAGCTGCACACCTGAACAGAATGTTGTTAATTACCTTTTGTCTCACTAAAGAGCATAAGAAACTGAAGAGGCTTTAGAGGACTTTAAAGAAAAGTCACATTAAGTCAATCTAAAAATAGACCCTTGAGCAGATGGCTTAAGCTGGCCCAAGCTGACAGCTAAAAATTAAGCGACAAAAGTGACATATAGGCTATTTCCAGCAAAAGAACCATCAAGTAACTCAATGACAGAGACAATTGGAGTTAATCATATAATAGCTAGCTATTAGATACTAAACAGACACTAGTTAGCCAATACATGGTCAAAACACGGTCAAACACTGTAGATTCATTGTCACACTTTGTTGTATCACACAACCAAAATGAGGTCAGGCAGACTTAGGGGAGAACCCACAATACCCCAATGTAAAAGGAAGGGTAGAAACAACTCCTGACCACCCTCGCCAATGACCAAATTAAAGCAAAGCCCTGCACCCAGTACGACTCTCAAGCATTTTTCACCACTTCCAAACATATTTGACCTTTGGCCTAGACTCTCCAAAATGCAATCAAAATTTGCTTTTATGAAAGACACTTGCAGATTTGTATCCAACCACAGCCGAAGCTGATGGTGTGCTGCCAGCTCCTCCCGCTCTTCTAACCCCTCTTTCAGTATCACAAATCATGGGCTACTCTATAGACACACAGGAGATCAGTTGATCAACATGCCAGTCAAGCAAACCACATCAAACATAATCATCACAACCCTAAATCCTCTTTCAAATGTGCAAACAGATTTAACTGCACAGCCCATACCTTTAAAAGAATTGAGCAATCAGCATAGCTCTGATTTATCTGCACAGTTGTTAAAGTTATTAAATATGCACTTATCGTGTGCTGCAATTAACAATAGAAATAACGCTGCACCAGACAAAAACTCCTTAATCAGCAACAAGCACTGCCAAGTACACAACGATCACTGTCAAACATTTCTTCTTCTACCTTAATAGGTGAGACAGGAGGTAACAAAGGATTGGGTACGGCTAATCCATTTACTCCCCCCCCCACCAAATAAACACTAGTAACCTGGGTATACAGGGGCAGATTTACAAGCCCTTTGCGTCATTTTTGCGCTGCTGTTACGTCACTTTTTGTGACGCAGCGGCAGTGTAAAAATGCGGCCCATTTACAACGGGATGCATCTAGGGAGATGCGTCACGTTGTAAAGCCCTGCGTCAGGTATAATGTATGCAGGGTGGGCGTTCCAACGCAAAAAAGCCTCGTAGAAGTGACGCAGTGAAATCTACAAGATTTCACTGCGCCACTTCTAGGACGCCACTGCGTCAAATTCTTACGCCTGCTTCAAGCAGGCGTAAGGAGTGACGCAGCACAACGAGGATAGGCCTGCCCCTGCATTGCTGGAGTTGCGTCATGCTTGCGACACGACTCCAGCAATGCGTGACTTTTGCGTCAACAGATGCGTCAGAATTTCTGACGCATCTGTCAATCCTTGCGCCATGGTGCGCCGTATTGTAAATACTATTTCAAAAGACAATGGTCCCTGAACAGTTGTAATATAAATCAAGAAATAAACATATACTAAATAGATTATATGTTCCTTGTCCAGCCGGACAGATATTTAATATTTTTAAATACATTCATAAAAAAATACATGTATATTTACAAGTGGGACCCAGCCGGCGTCCGACTCAGAAACATAGACAAACAACATAAGGGTAGGGAAGAGTTTCAGGCAAGAGTGATGTGTCTGTAAATCATGAGAATAACAAAATTAACAGACTTCAATCACATAGTGATACCATTGCACAATAGAATTTACAATATTTACATGCATATGGTATATGGGGTGTCGACGACGTTTCGATCCCTGTGCGAAAATTCATGGGATCATCCTCAGGACTTTAGAATTAAAGAAGCCTGTACACGAGAAATTCAGACATTAAATCCATGTCTTAATACATTCAAATATCGACAGATAAAAGAGGGAAAGAATGGAAAAGAAAAGAAAAAGAATTAATTTGGGAAACGACAGACCATCAGTGTAACAAGTAATTACTAATGGCCGTGCACAATAAATGCTGGTGAGAGAAGAGAAAAACTGAAGCTAATGAGTTAAAATCAGTGACGATCAAGACGTGAGCTAAAAGAAAATGTTGCTTCAAGATTTGGCCGTGAAATCGCTAATGTGACTAAATCGGAAGGGTACACTATTTAATTTACCAGGATCAACACGCATGGTGTTGCGGCACAAGTTCAGCTAGCAAACATATAACCGGAATGGATGTCCTGTGAACAAGAAAGTGCGTACTTGTTACACTGATGGTCTGTCGTTTCCCAAATTAATTCTTTTTCTTTTCCATTCTTTCCCTCTTTTATCTGTCGATATTTGAATGTATTAAGACATGGACTTAATGTCTGAATTTCTCGTGTACAGGCTTGTTTAATTCTAAAGTCCTGAGGATGATCCCATGAATTTTCGCACAGGGATCGAAACGTCGTCGACACCCCATATACCATATGCATGTAAATATTGTAAATTCTATTGTGCAATGGTATCACTATGTGATTGAAGTCTGTTAATTTTGTTATTCTCATGATTTACAGACACATCACTCTTGCCTGAAACTCTTCCCTACCCTTATGTTGTTTGTCTATGTTTCTGAGTCGGACGCCGGCTGGGTCCCACTTGTAAATATACATGTATTTTTTTATGAATGTATTTAAAAATATTAAATATCTGTCCGGCTGGACAAGGAACATATAATCTATTTAGTATATGTTTATTTCTTGATTTATATTACAACTGTTCAGGGACCATTGTCTTTTGAAATAGTTCTAATACCGAAGGTCCCTTGCGTATTGCCTTTTCGGTTCCCTTGTTGATTATAATAGTATTGTAAATACAGTGCATCAATAGTGGCGCAAGGGTTTCTCAGGGTGGCGCATGGAAAGTGACGCATCTTTACAGATGCGTCACTTTCTCGTAAATCTACCCCACAGTACCAAACAATCACTTGTTGATTTTCAAACTGCTTCACCCATCTGCAATTGAGTTAAATGCCCTTCCTTGGACATCACGACATGGCAATAACTAATTGATAGTTCAAATATCACAGCTAAAGCCTTGGAATACCAGTCCAACAAGTTTGACATTCAGATCTCAATATACGTCAGCCATTGATTCTCGCTTCAAACGCCTAAATTTCACCAGTAATGTATTGGCTAATGTTCATAAACCATCTGCATCACAAACATCTAATACTAACCCAAAAAAGGAGATCATATCAAAAATGTTATTGTCTGTCAAGTGGAAATTCACAACCCTCCGCACACTCTTGAATTCACAAATAACACCGAAACAACAACAGCAAAAGCGGCCAGTCCCATAACACCTAGTATTGTAGTAAATACATTAAAAAAAACCTGCAAATGAAATCATTTCAACCAGCAACACCTTGCCTAATCAACTGTTGAGACGTAAAAGGAAGCGACTAAGAAAGCAAAACAAAAAACAGGATAAGTTCTTCATAGCCGAAAGACAGGCTAGTATGGTTGAAACATTCTTTCTGATGTTCAAAAAGCTACTCCAGCGGCAGCGGATACTGCACCCAGTATGGACCAGCCATTATTGGAATTTATCAAATCAGCACAAGGCCCAATCGTCTTCTCCATCGTTTTGCAGATTGTAACCAGTGACAACCACAGGCCCTGCAAAACCAAAAGAACTCGTTTACTCCCAGTTAGTTACAACGGGAGTGTATCTTAAAACAGAATACATGGGATTGCCTTTGAGTAAAGTAACAGAAGTAAATCTTAATTCAGCAGGTTCACCATCATTACCAAGACAGGATTTTAGAGGTGAAACCTTACCATCACAATATCTGTATCGAATGGAACCTGAAGTCATGATAATGCACCATTCATGCACAGAAAAGATTAATAAACAAAAGCTTGGAACACCAGGCTCCCTAATTAAACCTAATATGGACTATCAAACAATAGTACTATCCAAGATGCTTCAGCCTTGATAACAATCTGGCGTCCTGAATGCACATCTAAAAGAAGCCGAGATGTACTGATTGATGGTAACATCTCTAAACTTCTTGCCTCCCACCAAAAGACTGGGGAATACTGATCACTTTTCACCAAAGACTCACTATCCAGCAATCTTCTTAAAGAAGGAGCTCAGTTCTGACTCATGCCAGACCTTGCAAAGCTTAGATAAAATATGCAGGTCCCAGACTCTTAAAAAACGCAATTGGCCCTCTTAAATCAACCGCCCCTCTGAAAGCTCAGCCCCTAACCATCTAACCATCTTTTGTGAAAACCAGGCCGGTGGACAGTGTAAGTTTGCCACTCCCACTACTGCAAAGTACCAGGAGGAATGGGGATAGCTTGCCAAAACCTTGACCAGGCCTCAATCAATTTGACATGCTCCCAAACAACCATTCCATATTAAGTTCAAACATTAAGGAAAAACATGAAATCACTTCCCTCGTTTCCTGGAATGTGGCTGGGTCAGACAAACTCTACATGGGCCAAGATGGTATGCCTTATTTAGTGTCCCATGACATTATATGTATCCAAGAATCCTGGAGAGACTGCAAAACCCCCTTGAAGGTTATTACAAGTTTTTTCCTCCAGCCATCAGAGCTTCTCTCCATCTACTTATCTACTGACTGGGATTTCGCAGTCATTGAGTATCCCACAGGTCATAAAGACTTTCTTTGCATTGAGATTAAATTCAAAAATTGGAAACATAACTTGTTGAGAGTCCAGTTATTTTTGTTAAATGTGTACATACACCCAGCAACATAATGGAAAAATCAAAAGTCAAATTATCTAGCACAACTTATCTCAGACATCAAGCTCAAACACCCTAATGCTCACTTTCTCTTGACCAGAGATTTTAATTTAAACCTGCTACAAAATCCTTTTCGCAACACTGCAGAAATAATTGCAGATTCGCAATGGCAGATCCTGTCACAAGTTACCAGGGCCTCAAACATCAGACTCCATACGCTGCACCCTCTTGGTTGACCTGGAAGGCATGTCTATGTGGGCTTTGAATGGTCACTTTCGGATGATCAGCCGTTGCATGCTACACACACTTCAGAGATAGGACTGGCTGTTTTAGGTTATACCTTTAGTTCAATTCTGTTTTATAGTGCTATAATCTCCTTTTCTATTATTTCGCGCTGTGAAAGTTGAGGACATGCCCCAGAGGTTGCTTATAAAAAACATTCCATCACAGTGATCCAGCGCAACCCCTAAATTCCTGAGCCAGGGACCAAAGAAAATCTTGTCATGCATAAATTGTTTATCAAACAATGGGGCCCATCACACATTACCCATAAATGATCCCTGAGGACTGGCGCTGGATTTGGGGGGTTTAATTTGTCAGTTTTATTAAATACTATACTTCATATTAATAACATTTATATATATATATTTCTAACTATTAGTAATTTCAACTTCTTCTTCTTTTGGTCGATGGACCATTAGTTGAAGAGTTGGAGGTGACTATGATTAACTAAACAGTTTAGCATTTAACTAAATAACCACAAAGTCATTTCTTCAGTTAATGATTTTATCTTAATAATGCTCGTGATGAAATTGTCAGTGCACATACAAGATTGCATATAAGAGAACAAATTATCAAGCAATGTAATCAAAATGAATCATTTGCATCGATATCAAAGCATGCAAAGGAATGGGGGAAAGAAGGTACAGCATAAATACTTGCAGAAAATATAGTTGCAATTTTAAGCAATCAAGGAGGGCAATACTCACCAAAGAAACAGGAAAACCACTTCCTTGGCCGAGGTTGTGGCAAGAGGTCCCCAGAGATAGGCTCGGAGGACAAAGTTAAACGGGACAGATGCAGCAGAATTTGCTATACTAACACCTAGAATTTATCTCCCACTTAATCTACCTCCTCGGTCGCAGTCTCCTCCCCAGCACTCCCGCAACGTTCTCGTACCTAAAGATTCTCTGAAATCTGTGCAGGGCTGCTCTTTCTGTCTTGGATCTTCTCTCTAGGTTCTCATCTGCGTTCTCGTCTGCATTCTCTTTCTCCCCTCTCCTTTCTCTGTTCTCGTTCGTTCTGATCTCTGCTCCTTCTGAACCTCGATCTGATCTGATCTGCTCTGGTCCGGACTGAACTGAACTGCCACACCCCCAATTGGGACATCAGTTATACCTTTCTGCATAATACACTATCTTACAATGTTGCAGTATTGGTAGAAACTCGGACTGTGATTGGTTGTCGTAAATCATACTAGGGTCACCTCATCCAGTTCTCCCACAAATCCATCCTGTACCGGTTCTAACAAAGGAAGGATTTAAGACCATTGCATGCGTATATTACTAACATTCATAGTTATACAATTAGCTACAATGTTCATTATGATATCCGCTTTCACATTCGTATTGCACGTAGTGATGGCTGTTCCCACAGTCCCTGTCGCATCTTGGCACATAAACAATAAGACACAGGTCAACATGGCCTTCACACGAATTGCATCATCGGGTACACTCAGCAGTCTGCGAGCATGCAACACCTCCCGGCACATGCGCACTCCGGACCGACCAGGCCAACCGCATGCGGGCTTGAACGAGAGGCCATTTTCATGCAGGCCCAATCCCATACTAAAATAAAGAAACACAAAAGAATATTAATTTGTGAAATAAAACCCATTATGTTTACCTCCCACCGTACTAATGCCCTGTGTTAAATAAATCCTAGCAAAAGCTATTAGTTTAAAGCAAACTTCTTATTATTCGTGCACAACATGAAAAATGTGCAATGTACAACACAGCATAAACATGCATTAGTACCATTTTTCAAAGCGCAAACAGTTAATACGTACTCATGCCAACATGATTTAGTGTATTATGTAAATTGCGTTTGCCCCCTGTGTAAATGCGTGTATCCGGAGTTGATTAGTTCATGCAGTTAATACTTTATTATAGAGTTACTTGATTTCATGAGGATATATTTTACAAACCTCACTCCATCAATCCCCCCTTTGATGGTTTTACCATCATAAAATCCCAAAAACATACGGTTTTTCAAGTTATATAGTTGTTATTTTGTCTTTTGACCCTTGCTCCTTACATTTTTCATACAATTTCTCTTTGAAATTTTCCATCTCTAATTCTTCTATTTCTCTTTCCCTTTCCTTATGTTCCTTACTCAATTTCTTTTCTTTCTTTTCTTTTCTTTACGACTCTTCTTCACGCAAACATAGGTCATTCGTATCATGAGTACCATAGTGACTACAAAAGCTACTGGTACTATTATTTTTGCAACTAAGGAACTACCTATAGAAGAAAACCACTTGCTTATAGTAGAGAAACTTTTACTTAGGGGCCGATTCCGATTCAGGCCGGAAATCTCTCCGACCGAGCCGGACCCGGAGAGATTCCCGACTGAATCGGACCCTAGCAGCCCGACCGAACGAGTACGATGCGCACGTATGCCATCGGACTCGATTCGGTCGGACTCCCATTGAAGTCAATGGGAGCCAGTCGTACGACACGTACACGGGCTCCCATTGACTCAATGGGCACGACGCGAACAAGGGCCCCCCCTACAGCGTGTTCGCATCGATGCGGGTAGCGCCGTACATGCACGTGTAGGGGGACCCATGGGTCCCCCTGTGTGCGACTCGCGTGCCTACGCTTCCAGGGGGGTCCGACACGGACCCCCAAAGTGCGGCTCCGACAGCTCCTTGGAGCCGGACTGCGCGAGTCGGTCAGGAGCGGTCGAGGTGCGCATCGTACTTACCCGGCCGGGGAACGCCTCCATTGCGCTGTGCGAGTCGTCCCCGTGCGAGTCGGTCGGAGCGGTCGGGTCCTGCGAACGAGTCGGTCGGAGATTTCGCGAGCGCACGCATCGTACTCGCCGCCCGGACGCACGTACGATTCGGTCGGGAAATAGGGCTCCGAATCGGATCCGGTAAAGCCGAATCCGATTCGGAGCCCTACCGGCCGAGATCGGAATCGGCCCCTTAGTCTTTCCCAAACACCATCAACCTCCAGTTGGGTTACTTTCTTATGCAAATCAGTTATATTCTGAATGTATCCTTCCAAATTCTTACTTTTGTCTGGAATGTAAGTACAACAATGTTGAACTTTCAGCATTCCACAGACTCCACCCTCTTTGCCAATAATATATCAAGGGCAAGTCGATTTTGCATAACCATAGATCTCATGGCAATCATTTCAGTGTCAATCATCAAGAATCCTCCAGCAGTATCCGTTGATAAACGATCAACCACTGTAGATAATTGTCGAATTTTATATGCATTCAGTTTAACTCCAACTCCAGGTATCAATGCTTCAAATATATCTCCTACAATTTCTGAAAAACGTTCCCTTTTCACACGATTTAGTCCTTGCCTTACTTCATCGATTCCATTTGTACTTTTGTCTACATGATAGACTTTTGGAAAGACAATCCCAAGGTAACATGTCCCATACCAGTGATCTGGCAGCCGATAATAGGCTTTCCTCCCAAAGACATAATATATACCTGGTACGACAGGGTCTGTTCCTCCCTTTAATCCCCAACCCCCAATAATTTTATAGGTATCTTCACATTCACTGGAACCGATGAAATAGGAATTATAATTAGGCTTCTCCCTACGTAAGCATAATTTTCCCTTCTGTGACCAATCCAGAGACGTTGCAGCATAAGTCTCGCTTTTGTCATAGTTGCCTTCTTTGAAAAACCAAGGTGGTGTTTTCAATTTCTCTTCAAAAGCTTTTCTCTGAAACTTAGCCCTTCTTTCTTCTACCATCTCCAAAAAGATTTTAACTTCCTTTTCCAGTCTACATGTTAAGTTATTTTTCTTAGCATAAGCTATATCTAAAGGTTTTGTCGTCAGGAAAAAATCTCCCATGACATTTGCATGTGCTATCTTATTCAACTCAGGTACTAAAGGAACTTTAGAAAAGATTGTATCTACATTTGAATAATAGTAATCTAATTTTCCTGTTCTATACAATAAACTTGATAAAACACTACACGTTACACCATATGTCAAGGGAAGGTGATGATAGGTCACACCTTCTGAAACAGACAATGGTAACTGTATACATACATAACAATCCCTCACTTCCATTGTTTCCACATATTCGTAGAGTAGTTTAGTGAAAACATTCGAGGAAATATTAGTAACTGATCTATCATGATGCAAACTACTAGTGTCTATCTGTTTCATATGAGTAATAGGAATTGGCTTACTGTCAGTGTCTACCCTTGGACCTGTTAAGTTATTAAGACTAGATGTATCTTCTTTAATCAAATGTAAAGGTATTATAATTATTAATATTATCCAAAATACTATTAATATACCAAATAAGCAAAAACAAACTTTGCAACACCTATGCATAAAACTACATCTAGATCTTATTTCCTGTATATCTGCCATCGTAATACTAATCCTTATATAATTTATATAATTCTAAATGGATTTTCTAAGTCTATCAAAAATTTTCAATTTTTTTTTTTAAATGTAGTGTGATCTCACACTTCAAAAGCTTTCTTCTTTACCCCTTCTTTTATTTTAACTAATCCAAATCTCCAGGACCTCTTCGGACAATTTTTCTTCAGTTGTTAACGTGACACCTTAATTTGTTTACAGTCTCTTAAGGTGGATCTAAGTCACTCTTTTCTTCTTGCTCGCTGTCAGTGCTGTTTCTTTCTTTGTTTAGATCTTCTTCTTCAATCTCTTCCAACACTGTGTAAATCCAGTCAGGTGACTTGAACTTTGGTTTGGTTTTCTCACTCTCTTTGGTCGCAGCACTGATTCATCATCTGACTCTCTTTGCTCTATTTCACCTGAAACTTCCTTTATCTGTTCTAACTTGTTCTCTGGTCTTCTTTTTACTACTCTGTATTTCAGTCTTTTCACCCCACTTGGCCAATGATCATTTGTCTTTGCCCTTTTTGGTTGTGCTTCTTCTTCTGCCTTGTTCAATTTGTACTTTCGTTTCTTTGCACCTACTTTAAGTTTGCTTTCTTTTTCTTTTTCTTCTTCTATATTTCTTTCACTTATTTCTCTTTCATCCTTTTCTTTTCTGTCGGAAAATTGTCTCTTTTCTCGTTCAACAGCAGTTTCTTCAGTCCCAGTAGCTGATACCCACTTTACTTGACTTGAGCTAGGCAACTCTTTCTCATTCTGCTCTTCAGAGTCTTTCAGTTTATGTTCACCAGTTTCAGAGTCTAGTGCTCCCGCTTCACCAGTTTCTGGTGCTTCAGCCTCTGATTCAGAGCTTGTGCTTGAGATCTCCAGATGCTGCTCTACTCGTGGTTCAAGTGGATTTGGGACTCGATAAGTGTGGCTGGCATGGATCCAATTCGGTAGTCCAGCACACTTTACTGCTGTGGTCGTCACCAATATGACCTGGTAGGGTCCTTCCCAGCGGGGCTCTAGGCAAGTTTTTCTTCTATGCCTTTTCACCTGAACCCACTCACCAGGGCTTGGATCATGCACTTGAATCTGTTGTGTTGTAGTCGCGTCAGCTCCAACCTGATGAAACACAGAACGTACTACATCAGCCAATCCTTTGCAATATTCAAGGATGAGATCATCAGATATATTTATTAATTTGTTCGCAGGTACAAATGCGTGTCTCATTGCTCTTCCCATCAGTATTTCGTGAGGACTTAGTCCTGTCTTTTTGTCAGGAATGCTTCTGAGACTCATCAAAACTAGGGGTAAAGCGTCAGACCATTTCAGTGCTGTGGATCTACACAGTTTCCCTAACCTGTTCTTTATTGTGCCATTTATCTGCTCTACCATTCCAGAAGCCTCTGGACGATAAGCACAATGAAGTTTTGGTTGAATACTTAATGCTTCACAAATCAGTCTAATTGTTTCACTAGCAAAATGTGTTCCTCTATCTGTTTCCATCGTGACAGGAAAACCATATCTAGGAATGTATTCCCTCAACAAAAGTTTGGCCACTGTTAGGCTGTCATTCCTCCTTGTGGGATAAGCTTCTACCCATCTAGAAAACAAACACACAATCACTAACACATATTTGAGCTGGTTACAGGGAGGCAACTCTATAAAATTAAGCTGTAAACTGGTAAAAGGACCACCTGCTCTCCCTATTGTTCCCATACTAACTATTGTTTTTCTTCCTGGATTTTGCTGTTGGCACGTCAGGCATCTTTGACAAAGGCTCTCTGAAATAGTCCTGAACTTAGGATTAAACCATGTCTGTTGAAACGATCTGACCATGGCGTCTCGGCCTATGTGTGTCATTCCATGATACATACTTGCCATATGAGAAAGTAAATTGTCTGGCATGACTGGTCTTCCATCAGTGTATACCCATACATTGTCATCTTCCCGTCTCCTACATCCTGCTTTTTCCCATTCCTGTCTCTCTTCATCACCTGCCTCTTCCTGCAATTGTCTCACCTCATCCCATGTTTCAATAGTGTTAGTAAACATAAGTTGACAAACTGTATGTTCCTTTGCTCGTCCCCGATTTATGGAAGTCTCATTCTTTGCGCAATATTGTTCCACTTGGTCAGCAAATCTGTTGCCTTGAGTCAGATAATCATCTCCTGATTTATGTGCAGCACATTTGACCACTGCAATTTGTTTTGGCAATTGTAATGCTTCCATTAATTCTTTTACAAATTGACTATTCCTGATGGGGGACCCTGAAGAGGTCAGGAATCCCCTCTGCATCCATAGTTCTCCAAAACCATGCACAATGCCAAAGCCATATTGACTATCAGTAATTATGGTCACTTTCTGACGTTTTCCCAATTTACAGGCATGAATTAGAGCTATCAATTCAGCCACTTGTGCAGATTTTATCCCTTTTAAACAGGATGCCTCCAGGATTTCCGCTACAGTACAGACAGCATAAGCAGAACTCAATACACCTCTTTCAGTTCTCAAACATGAACCATCAACAAACATCACACGATCTGATTCCTCAAGAGGAACGTCCTTGATGTCAGGACGGGCTTGGTACAAAACTCAGTCACATCCAAACAATCATGTTCAGCTTCATCCTTCACTTCTTCATCCCACACATCTAGCAATAGAGTAGAAGGATTCATATTTGTATATCTCACTATTGTCACATTTTTTGCTCCCAGAATCACTCTCTCATACCTAATCAGCCGACTATAGGTGAGATGCTGAGTCCGTGTCCTTGTTAAAAGGATTTCAACTGAATGTGGTAAATACACTCTCACAGGATGACCCATTATTATCCCTTCACTCTGTTCCAGACTCACACAAGTAGCAGCTACTGCTTTCAAACATCCAGGTAATGCGGCAGCCACTGAATCCAAAGTAGCTGAAAAGTATGCCACAGGTCGTCGTGACATTCCATGCCTTTGAGTTAAAACTTCAAGTGCACATCCATCTCTTTCACTGCAATATAATACACAATCTTTTGAATAATCAGGCATACCCAATGCTGGAGCCTTACACAGACTATCTTTCAGTTTAACAAAAGCATCCATACTTTCTTCATCCAATTTAACTGGATCTTTCACATCATTCCTCATCAACCTCTGTAGAGGTTTTGCCATCAGTGAAAATCCACTGATCCATTGTCTGCAATATCCAACTATTCCCAAAAACATTTGCACTTCTCTCTGTGTCATTGGCGGTTTCATGTCCTTAATCACTCTAATACGCTCTGATGTTACCTTTCTAACTCCCTTCTCAATCTTATGACCTAAATATTGGACTTCTTGTTTGCAGAATTGCAATTTCGCTGGGGACACTTTATGTCCACCTTCTGCCAAATGGTTCAGTAAAGCAACTGTGTTTGCAACACAGGCTTCCCGAGTCTTTGATGCCACTAGTAGGTCATCAATGTACTGAACAAAAACAGATTCTTCAGACATTCTCAAATCTTCCAGACACTTTTTCAATATCTGATTAAAAATTGAAGGACTCTCAGTATAGCCTTGAGGAACTCGGCACCATGCCAAAACACGATCTCCAAGCCGGAAAGCAAACAAGTACTGACTATCTTGAAAAGAATGCATGACACAAATCTATCACAGTATACCACTCTGCATCATGTGGGATTTGATATAGAATCACTGCTGGGTTTGGCACCACTGGACAACACGGCACAACAATTTTGTTTACCTTTCTCAAATCTTGTACTATCCTATAGGTTCCATTTGGCTTTTTCAATCCCATAATAGGTGAATTACAAGGACTACTCATTATTTCTTTTAAAATTCCTTGTTCAATCATTTGATCAATCACAGGAGTTATTCCTGCTATGACTTCTGGCTTCATTTTATACTGTGGTGTATTTGCATAGTCAATACCATCTTTCACTGTAATTTTAATCGGATCCACTTTCTTCATCAGTCCAATTTCCTGTCCTGTGAAATCCCATACCTCGGAATTCACTACCTTCATCAATTCTTCAGGCACACTTTTGTCTGTAAGAAGTGAAAATAATTCATTCACTTCGGTTCCTTGCTTTGCTAGCACCATTTTAAACGCAACATCCTCATCAGGTGTCTGAAATGCAATACCATCCGGTGTACAATAAATTGTGCAATTCATTTTGCACAACAAATCCCTACCTAACAAATTCACTGGACTCGAGTCACACACTACAAACCGATGCATATCTTTGAAGGGACCAATATGTACTTCAATTGGTTTAGTAACTGGAGTATTTATCTGTTTATTTGAGACTCCTACTACCTGGATAGTTTCTCCCGAGAGGGGTAGGTTTGGAATTTCTGCTGCTCTCACAGTAGAACGGGTAGCACCAGTGTCCACAAGAAAGGCGATATCATTAACTTCCACTTTTCCATCAACAAATGGACCTGACTGATCTACCTCTAGAGTAGCGCCAAGCACGCACTCTTCCTCCCCTCTTCCTCCCCTCTCAGGCACCGTCATTGATTCGATTCAACATCACTTCCATCACATTGCATCCAAAATTGGGGAATCACATTTGTGTTAGTATTTTTACCAACCTGGTCTCCTCTGTGAAACCCTGTATCCGCACTGTATCTTTGAGCATTTACACTATGTGGTAACGGTGGTTGCGAGACCTGATATTGAGTAGTACCTACCTGTTGCTGCGGTGTCTGTTGCACAACTATCTCACTCTGCACCTGTGGGGTTAAAATTTGATTTCCTCCATTAGTCCTCTGCACTGATCTACACTCATTCTTCCAGTGTCCATAATTTCCGCACCCGTGACATGGAAATTTCTTTTTCGCCTCTTCTCTGCTCATTTGTCCTCTACCTCTACCCCCACTTGGTTTCTGAGCATTCTGACTAACTCCTCCCATTTGGTTTATACCCTGAGAATTCAACTGATTTTCTTGCTGCTCTGCTGCGTTTACTTGTGCCCACATCACCTTTTCTTTTAACTTACGATGACGAGACTCAATATCGTCACTACAATACTTCGCATACCTCAAGACTTTGTCTATGGTTTTGGCTTGCCAACACAACATATGCTTTTGTATCATCTGGCTAATCTCAGGTTTTAATTCATACACAAACCTATACACAAAATGACCCATATCTTTATCTCCAATAGTCTCAAACCCACTATACTGCTTAAAAACTTGCAATAACCTCTCATAATAGGCATGAACAGATTCATTCGGTTCTTGGGTTGTTCTATCAATTTTTACCCAATCAGTTTCCTTAGGGGAAATGTTGCTATTCAAGAAAGTAATTACTTGATGATACTTTTTCATCACCTCATCTGAAGGCGCACCAGTTTTGGCATCCCTAGGATATTCATCCTTTGGCCAATCAACTGTAATCTTACATTCAGTCCATAGATCTGCAGGGACAACAATTTCAAATAATCCATCTAAATCTTTCAACAATACTTTCGATACTTTCACAAATTTCTCAACTTGTTTGTACCACTCCACAGGCTTTTCTCTCAATCTAGGAAACTCATTGGTGAAAGACAATATATCCTGTCTAGTCGACGGAACATGCACATAACCTCCTCCTGGAACTTCTCTTATGGGACATTCCAGAGCTACATTTTCCACTTCTCTTACTGGACGCAAATGTATTTCTTTAGCAGCCAATTCTTCTTTCTTCCTCATCCATCTACCCTTCCATCTTTCTATGTCTCCCCATTTTCTCAAAACAACCATTAACTCTTTTATCTGCAATCGTCTACCAGACGTATTCATATTTTCTATATCCTTTTCAGTAAAATCCACTCTATATGTCTTTTGTATCACCTTTGATCTACCTATGTCCATTCCCAACTCTTCTGCAGCTTCCACTAACCTCTCATGTAAATTCTTCGCTTTCCAAGTAATACTCTTGTACAAATTCATCAATTCATCATCCTGATACGTCTTTAGCCTGTCTGGACTTATGGTCCCAATAATCATTTCTTCCAGATCTACTTTCAACTTACATACATCTATAGGTTGCGGCTGTGTTTTTATCCTTTGTAACCCTTTCACCCAATCATCTACTTCTTCAGCAGTTGGACCTATTGGAACTTCGCTTCTGGGAATCTCATCCAATTCTATCCTTTTGGGCTGTAACTGCATTATTTCCCTAGGCGTTTCAATAACTGTTAAATTAGTCGGAGGTGAAGATCTAGTAGCTATATTTGGCTGTTCACTTGGGACACTTACAGCATTAATTCTACTATTAGCTTATGTTATAGCGGAATTTAATTGGACAGTTAAAGAAGGTTCATGGATAAGTCTATTTTCAAGTACAGGTATTGCTGGACCTATAGTCACTGGCACAGTTATTGCATCTATTTTCATGTTCATCTGATTTAATTTTTCAACTAATTCTTTAGTTTGTATGGCAAATTCTACTTCTCCCTCCTGCTCTGCTTCGCTTTCAATTGGAACAGGTGTCGTTTGAGGTGTCATTGGGGTTTCCAGTGACGGTGCATTTGGTGTCACCATCGCTGAATTCTCCTGATATGGTGGTGGTCGCTTAACTAATATATCATCCAGCAGCTCATCATCAGATTCATTCGGGTTGTACCCATAACCAAATTGCTCTAAATGTCTCTTTTTCTCCTTGCATTTGGTTCCTGCAGTCTCTTCTACCATTAAAACTGGATATAATCCTTCAGTAATCTCTCCATTCCTCCATCTTTTCATTCTGTCCTCATGTCTTTCATCATGAAATCTTCCAAACATAAATCTATGTACTCTACCACCTCTGTGTCTTTCTCTTTCGTACATTTCATCTTCCCACTCCACCAATGCTTCAAACTGTGTAGGTCTAGGTCTTGGGTCTAATATCATCATCTTTTCTCTCAAATTACATAATACTGCCAAATTAAAAGAACCATGCTGTGCAAAAGCTAGTATACCATCATTCTTCATATATCCTACCCAATTTTCTAGCCAAATACATGTGTGATAACCATATTTTAACATCATTTAAGACGCTGGTGTCTTTGGTGGAGGGATAGGAACTCCTTCTCTTGTTATTACTGGTTTGTCCTTTTTAAAGAATCTTTTAATTTTCCCAAACAAAGTCAATTTCTCCTGTTTCGGTTGTTCAAAATACATTTTCGTTGCTTGTCAACGATTTCACTTAATGCAAATCTTTATCAACACGATCCACTTATAATTCACCAATCGAACTCCTTTGCTTCCCTAAACGCCTGACCAATGTCAGCGCGGCACACTCTATCTCCTCCAATCAGAGCTTTCTACATCTTCGCTATCTTGTCCAATGCCAGCGCGGCTCACACCAACCAACCAATCTGAGCTCACTCTGTTTTTACAGACTGACCAATGCCAGCGCTGCTTTTCTGTGACGGCAGCCTCTCCTCCTGCTGGTGACCCTTCCTTTACAAAAATTATCGGCACTTTCTAAGTCCGTTTTCTTCACAATAACTTATTAGTCACAACATAAAACGATACCACACTGTCTGTTTACTAAATAAAGAGATAGTTTTTCACTCTCAAGGACTTTCCTACCATACGGGCAAGTATAACAATTCCGCTATCCTTCCCTTCACTCAAGCTAAGAGAGGACCTGTTACTTCTTTAGGGATAAGGCCAAAATTTCACAAGAGGACCTTTTAATAAAAAGGAGGTCTCGCTACTCTTCCAGGGATAAGGCCAAATTTTCACAGGTGGACCCTTCGCTATATCACTTTTATCTTCACCTATACGCTAAATAGTATCACTAATTTAAACAGACAATGCACTTATTCCCTTGTGATTTCACTTCTCACACTTTTTCTTCTGCCTTATTTCAGGCTAACTTCTATTTTGCCGGCTTCCTAGATACCTTTCTGTATCTGTGTTCCAAAGACTACATAAAACACAATACTAACCCACTTTATATAGACTGTTAAACATTTAATCAATAATCAATAAATCACCAAACTAATCAATAATAACTATCATTCTGCTACCAAGAAAAACTGATCCAGCGCAACCCCTGAATTCCTGAGCCAGGGACCAAAGTAAATCTCGTCATGCATAAATTGTTTATCAAACAACGGGGCCCATCACACATTACCCATAAATGATCCCTGAGGACTGGCGCTGGATTTGGGGGGTTTAATTTGTCAGTTTTATTAAATACTATACTTCATATTAATAACATTTATATATATATATTTCTAACTATTAGTAATTTCAACTTCTTCTTCTTTTGGTCGATGGACCATTAGTTGAAGAGTTGGAGGTGACTATGATTAACTAAACAGTTTAGCATTTAACTAAATAACCACAAAGTCATTTCTTCAGTTAATGATTTTATCTTAATAATGCTCGTGATGAAATTGTCAGTGATGCTCGTGATGAAATTGTCAGTGCACATACAAGATTGCATATAAGAGAACAAATTATCAAGCAATGTAATCAAAATGAATCATTTGCATCGATATCAAAGCATGCAAAGGAATGGGGGAAAGAAGGTACACCATAAATACTTGCAGAAAATATAGTTGCAATTTTAAGCAATCAAGGAGGGCAATACCCACCAAAGAAACAGGAAAACCACTTCCTTGGCCTGAGGTTGTGGCAAGAGGTCCCCAGAGATAGGCTCCGAGGACAAGTTAAACAGGACAGATGCAGCAGAATTTGCTATACTAACAACTAGAATTTATCTCCCACTTAATCTACCTCCTCGGTCGCAGTCTCCTCCCCAGCACTCCCGCAACGTTCTCGTACCTAAAGATTCTCTGAAATCTGTGCAGGGCTGCTCTTTCTGTCTTGGATCTTCTCTCTAGGTTCTCGTCTGCGTTCTCATCTGCATTCTCTTTCTCCCCTCTCCTTTCTCTGTTCTCGTTCGTTCTGATCTCTGCTCCTTCTGTACCTCGATCTGATCTGATCTGATCTGCTCTGGTCCGGACCGAACTGAACTGCCACACCCCCAATTGGAACATCAGTTATACCTTTCTGCCTAATACACTATCTTACAATGTTGCAGTATTGGTAGAAACTCGGACTGTGATTGGTTGTCGTAAATCATACTAGGGTCGCCTCATCCAGTTCTCCCCACAAATCCATCCTGTACCGGTTCTAACAAAGGAAGGATTTAAGACCATTGCATGCGTATATTACTAACATTCATAGTTATACAATTAGCTATAATGTTCATTATGATATCCGCTTTCACATTCGTATTGCACATAGTGATGGCTGTTCCCACAGTCCCTGTCGCATCTTGGCACATAAACAATAAGACACAGGTCAACATGGCCTTCACACGAATTGCATCATCGGGTACACTCAGCAGTCTCCGAGCAGGCAACCCCTCCCGGCACATGCGCACTCCGGACCGGCCAGGCCAACCGCATGGGGGCTTGAACAAGAGGCCATTTTCATGCAGGCCCAATACCATACTAAAATAAACAAACACAAAACAATATTAATTCGTGAAATAAAACCCATTATGTTTACCTCCCACCGTACTAATGCCCTGTGTTAAATAAATCCTAGCAAAAGCTATTAGTTTAAAGCAAACTTCTTATTATTCGTGCACAACATGCAAAATGTGCAATGTACAACACAGCATAAACATGCATTAGTACCGTTTTTCAAAGCGCAAACAGTTAATACGTACTCATGCCAACATGATTTAGTGTATTATGTAAATTGTGTTTGCCCCCTGTGTAAATGCGTGTATCCGGAGTTGATTAGTTCATGCAGTTAATACTTTATTATAGAGTTACTTGATTTCATGAGGATATATTTGACAAACCTCACTCCATCAACAGCATATCCCCATTCAGAATTTAGGGGACCAATTGATGCTCAAAACAACTGGAAATGGGTCAAATCCTGCACGGAAGTAGCCACAAAATATGCCCTCTGGAAAGTTACCCGATCAGTGTAGCGCTCCACTTTACACAATCAATGACTGGAACATTTTTGTTCAGCAGCTACTGTATTCCTTGGGTGGCAGTCCGCAGTCCGTCTCTTCATCCAGAACTCTCAGGCCAACCTCCAAGCATTCCTGGTTCACAAAAGAACTTATGGCTCAGAAAAGATTACTTAACAAGAAAACAAGATTACTCAAATACTTGGCTGCAAATCGCTCCCTGCTGGTGGAAGAAAATGCCATACGTAGTTACTACAAAAAACACATCTGTCAAGCAAAACAAAAGCATGATGTATTGTTGCAAATCCAACTCTTCTTTGCTTGTTGAAATAGAAAGCTGAAAGATATTTGGATCATCATTAATTGCCTGCACCGGGGTTCTGAGATTCCAAGTGTAAATGGGAACAACATTGCCCCTGCAGACTGGATCATCCACATTAGGCACACCAATCAGGGTATGAGCTTTGAGGTCAGCCTAGATCAAATGTATCTTTTTGCATCAACGTTCACAGCTACAAGGATTAGCAAAAAGATTTAGAAAAGCAGAGCAGATGGGACTCCCAGCCCTAATGGCATTTCAACATCAATCTACACACATGATGTCGATGGTATAAATCACTGGAAAATCTTTTCAGAACGTGAGTGGCTATGAATTCCATTTTGCCATCTTGACAAAGTTCGTTCTTACACCCAATCTATAAGAAAGGACCAGTGGTGGCCCCTGACAGCTACCACCTCGACTTCCTTTTGAATGTTGTGGCTAAATACTTCATCTCCCTCATGTTGGAAGGTCTCAATGCCTGGGCTAACTCTAGGAATCTAATACCATTCAATCAAACTGGCTTTAGACCTTCCTCCACCACTGACAATCTAGTGGTCATTATGATGCTCGTAGCAAAACAAATAAGCAAAGGAGAGCTACTTTACTGCTGATTGACAGACTTCAGCAAAGCTTTCAACAACGTAAACCGCCAGTTCCTTTGGTCCAAACTTGCTGTCTGGCAAATCCGAAAACCACTATTGTGCGTTATTCAACTGCTCTATCCTAACACCTGGGCCAGAGTAAAATAGGGAAATAATAATACCATCTTCAGTAAAATCAAGTCCTACGATGGTGTTAAACAAGGGTGCTTGCTGGCCCCTGCCCTTTTTATTCAGTATATCTGCAATCTACTGCCGGAATTGGATTCCGTTGTCAGCCACGCTCCAAAACTCACAAATCAATCCATAAGTGCACGTAGTCCTTCTTAGTCAATCAGCGATGGAGCTACAAAGACTGATTAATGCATTATACAAACACAGCAGCTCAAACTTAATGACAATACATCTATAAATAATAAATATTGTAGTACAAAAATCTTGGATATTGGCTGGATGACAAAGGAAGTCATTTAATACATCTCAATTCACTGAAACCAAAAACTGCATCTCTTCAACTTGCCTTTCAAACCAAACAAAATGGCCCACTTTGCAAACCATCTTGAAGATAATCAATGCAAAAGGAATCCCCATGCTGGCGTACAGCACAGAGACATTTCCAGAGAGATTAGGGGCCGTATTGCACTAAGTGCCCTGGGGGCGCAACCGGTGTTTGCGCCCGCATTGCGTGCCCCTGGGGCACTTTGGTATTACAGAAGGGGATAAAGACGCTTGTGCGGCCCCTTCTGTAATACTGAAAGCCCTGGCGCACATACAGCACCAGCGCTTCCTCGAGAAGGCCTTCCTTCATTTGCATGGGGGCGTGCCCCATGCAAATGAGGAAATCACTTTGCCTCTGCGCCCACACCCTATTACAAACAGGGGCCGCAGAGGCAAAGAAGCTCTCAGGACGCGCACTGACAGTGTGCCACCTAAAAGGTGTCAGACTGTTAGTCTGACCCCTGATTGCAGCCCTCTGGCGGAGGGAAAGGGGGTCCAATGGACACCCCATACACCCCCTTGCAGGTGGGTTCAGCCACTTGCTGCACCCGCCTTCAAGGGGATCTCAAATATCCTTTAAAAGTGCAGGCGGGTTGCCGCCTGTACAGTGAATCACAGAGCGGCTGCTTCATAGCCGCTCCGTATTTCAGTTAAATGCGCTGCCCCCAGGGCAACATGAGTTTACAGCTGCCCTGAGGGCAGCAGATTCTATGTAATAGGGCACACTTTCTCTGCTTGCGCCCAGCGCACCTGTTTACATAATAGGGCCTCTGGTATCTTTTTGAACAAAGTACAGAGCACCATTTTTAGGTCTTTGTTTCAGCTGCCACCCAATACATCACTGGCCAAGATTAGGTTGGAATTCAAACTAAGTGACCAACAAGTCATCCAGAAATCCACTTTTCTGAAACACATGCACTCAGCACGAGCAGCCAACACAGAATCCTGAAAGAACTTAGGGGCATATTAGCAAGACCGGCGATAAAATTATCGCCGTTTTAGCGGCAGGAAACTGCAGCTAAAACGGCGATAATTGGCATGCTAATATGCGTTACAGAATTCCAATAGAAGCCCAGGTTAGATGTGCAGGACATCTAACCTGGGCTTCTATTGGAATTCTATAACGCATATTAGCAAGCCCATTATCGCCATTTTAGCGGCAGTTTCCTGCCGCTAAAACGGCGATAATTTAATCGCCGGTCTTGCTAATATGTCCCTTAATCTGGACTGAAATACTGTCCAGCATCCTACAGGCCCACAATCATTGTCAAATGCCCTCACTGAAGATCTCAAAATGAAAGGTGCTGCTGTTCTATGGAACCAACATCTGCCTTACCACCAGTTCAAAACAGATTTATAAATAAGGTGGTGCACACAGCTTCCTTCACAATGGACACAGTTTAAAGAGAAGAAAGCATGCCCACCTTGTCATCGACTGCCATGAGGTATTCCAAAGTACCTTATTGAACCATTCACTGTCTATTACAAACTGAGGTTCTGCCAGCTACAAATGGGATGTTTTTCTTCACTATATCTACTGCCGACTTGGCTACCTCAACTACCCTTCAGCAATAGCTGTTTATGCGATTTGCACCAGTAGGCTCTGCCACATCTCCTTTGTATCTGTTCACATCTAATAAGCGAGCGCAGAAGATTCCTTTGACCGCCACTGATCAATCAGAGGTTACGTTCAGGTCAGGCTGACGTAGTTTTCCTTCTAAAAGGAGCACCCCTCAAGAAATAGTAGGTCTCATAAGATTGCTCAATACAGCAGGAGAAACACTAAGGAATGCAGTTTTGCTAACTTTATCTGCAGGAACCCAGTCCATGCCAGCTAGGATGTCTTTCGCTAAACAAAGGAGTATTCATGACTAAAGCGGTCAGGCTGCTAGTGGGAGGTTGTCATTCTACCCAGACTTTACTCATAAAGAATTCATTTGATGACTGTTTTAAGTCGACAACCCTAACTGTCCTGCCGCTATAAGCAACAGAACACACAGTCAGATGCTTTCATTGCATCATGAGCGATTACTGTCCCCTGAGTCTGCATGGTTTTTGAGTTCGAAGGTTTTAAAATCCCTGTGTTTGTTTGCTCAGATCTTTCTTACATCAATTGTTTTCATTTCTCTGCGCTGATCAAAGACAGTTAAAAGCACATGGCACTTTGTAATTTTATACATGCTCAAACAATAATGTCAGCGGTGGAAAACGCTTAGATACATACCTTGACGTGGGGCCATTTTCATGCAATCTTTAAACCTTTCAGCCACCATTTATTTAGAGAAGTCAACTATCTTGTGAAATATTTATGTGTATCACTTGATTTGCAATTGACTTAACACTTTACTTCCACAGAGCATAGCACTTTACAAATTACTGTAGTACTGTAAATAACAGGGTCTCCTTATTCTGTTTTGCAGGCATTGACAGATTTAGGGCCAGATGTACGACCCACCAATTTGCGACTCGCAAATTGCGTCGCATTTGCGACTCGCAAATTGGGATGTACAGCAGTGTATCAGACTATTTGCGATTCCTAATGGAGTCGCAAATTGCATGCCTCATTAATATTAATGAGGCAGGCAGGCGCAATTTGCGATCCCATGAGGAATGGCTAGCACTCACAGGGATGATAGACTGCTGGGGTCAGCAGACCACCATGTCTGTGACTGCTTTAAAATAAAGCAGTTTTAAAAAAAAAATGCAGCCTGTTTTCCTTAAAGGAAAACGGGATGCATTTAGAAAAAAGAAAAATTAAACTTTTCAGTTTCATTTTAAAGGGCAGGCAGTGGTCCCTGGCTTAAAAAATATTTTTTGACCCATTCACAAAGGGGCAGGGGTCCCCTGGGGACCCCTTCCCGTTTTCAAATGGTTTACCACCTACTTGAAGCAATTGCGGTCGCAAAACATTCATATATACAAATGCGAGTCGCTATTAGGAAGGGACACCCTTGGCATGCCCCTTCCTAATAGCGAGTCAGAAACCTCATTTTGCGAATCGGTAAAATTTACTGATTCGCAAAATGAGGTTTGTACATGACCATGCCCTAAATTGCGGTCGCAAACGGGCCGATTGCCCGTTTGCGACCACAATTTAGGGTCGTACACCTGGCCCTTAATCAAATGTTCTCATTCAGCCTTAGAAACTCTAGGCCAAAATTTGGACATGCTGAACTTCCTTTGATTAATGATTTTATGATTATTATGTTATTACAATTAGGCATTTGCACTTTACACTGGAAATTGCAATGAGGTTTTATATGTTTTTAGCACATTGTAAATAAGAATTGTGTTTGATTTGTTTACTTCTTTTAAAAAACTTGTTTGCACTTTAATGGACTTGACTGGCTAAATAAAGTAAAATAAATTTGAACTTGGACATCATCTTCTGTGTGTCATGGTCACTTTCAGCCCTCTGTCTTATTGCAAAGCTCTTACAGGTTTGAAAGTGAGAATAAAGAATAATGGTATAATCAATTATGGTGTGTGCATTTGGGTCCAAGAAATTAGGTTTGGCTGGTTGGATTGGTCATCTGCTAGCCTTCCGTTAAGTGACTTATATCCTGAATCAAACAAAAGATTATAGGTATATCTGGTCAATGGATTTGACCGAGTAATCTTCCCCGACCGTGTTTTATTGGGGAGATGGATATTGTAGCTTAAATCCAGTTCCTTAGGGCTGGAGCATGAGCAGCCGATTGCAAGAGATTTTGGTTAAAGTCCCCAGTTAAGATTATAAGTACCCAGTCATATTTACCAATGAGGAAGTCAAGCTCTGCTAGTGTGGCATAATAATTGTGTTTATTTTTTAAAAGGTGTGGTGGGAAGTAGATGTTTTTGATCAAAAAGTTTAATATATTATGATCCTTTAAAAAAACTACTAATACATAGTCAGTAGTTGTTTTAACTGTAATGCTTGCAATATGAAATGTGTTGCTAATCATTTTCAGAAGCCCCCCCCGCTAGGCCTCCACAAGTCATTCTTCCTAGCCAATATTTCATGGGTATTAAAATGATGAGTCAATGAACTTGACAATTTCTATGTTTCTTGTAATGTACACAATGATCAGTGAAAAAAGCTCATATGTGACTGGAAAAAAGCAGTTTCATCTTTACCATTGAGGACTGTTTGGAAAATAAAAATTCTGCTGTAACACAAATAGGAGGAAAGTTCTCAGACGTAGAAAAACTACTTTTATACATTAGATATGACAGACCATAAGTGCCTTGGTGCTCAGGGGGCTAGGTAATTTACTTATAACAGCGGTACAAGCTACAGAAATAAGAAAAGTGTATTTCTACAGTGATTAACAATAGAACAGTAAAAGTGCCATTTTTTAAAAGAAAGACCTGATGGTGATTAATAGTTAATTGAACTACTGAACCCTCTGAGAGGCTTGAATGAATTAAGACCTGTACCCTAGTACTCTGCAAACCTGTGAGCAGTGCAAGAATCTAGGAGTGGCTTTCCCAGCATCTTTAAGAAGTTCCAAACTCTTGCCTGTATCAGTGAAGCATAGACAGCATAAGTATGTCTTTTCCTTTTAGTGTGGTTAGAGTGCCCAATAAGAGCACCGGAAAACTGAAAGCACTTGAGTTTACTAGGAGTGGGCAGAATGTTCCATTCAGTCAGTGGAATTGGCATCATTTTGGCCACTCCACGTTACTCTTTAATGCAGAGTTCTGGCCAAATTCTGCCAATTGCCGCAAGGCAAAATTCTTCTCCCGCGAAGCTCCAGAATATATGAGCTGGCGAGCGGGAGCGAGATCTGGAGTCCCCTAGTACGATTTTCTAATGTGGGTGTCATCGGCGTTCGTGAGCTGTCATGGTCAGAGGGCCGTCATTCGAGCGAATGGCTGTGCTCTCTTGCGTTGGAGCTAACTTCATCGATGCTCATTCTACCTGTGCTAAATAGTAGCCCAAGCAGTGCAAGCTGCATATTTTCCACCCATTGGCGGAATTCCGCTGAATCTCGCAGAGGTTTTCTGTAACTCTGAGGAATTCTGCGGAGGGAAACTCTGTGAGTTCCGCCCACCCCTAGAGTTTACCAGCCTGGTAGGTAACTGGATCTAACCTTTCTTTTATGGCCCCTGGGAGGTAAAACAGTTTACTGGAAACTGTTTTTAGTTTTTGTGTTTAGTGGAAGAGCGGCTGCTGGTGGTGTTTTTTGGTAATGCGTCGTTTTTACTAAAAAAGTTTACTTAAATCTGTAAAACAAATCATACCCTTGTTTCATAATTATAAGCAGTTTTTACAATTATTTTGCCATGTTGCTTATTATATTTTACATGATTTTTCTACATTGGTTTAGGAATATAATTTTATTTCTTGGCTTTAATGTTATTTGATTGCCGCTTGAGCTTATCACAGATTTGTCTGGTGAAAAAGGTTGTGCTTGTGCCATTGTTACCAGGTGTTCTGCGGAGGTTTCTCAGTGAACTATTGTAGGAAAGTAGGATCTGCTTCTTATCGTTACCCCCACTTTTTGCTTCATGTTACACTTTTTTTTGACTAGTCTGACTGGGATCATTCTAATCAGGACCCCAGTCTATCTGCTTTCTCCCTAAACTGTTATGCTATGTACTTAGGTACACTCCAGATTGGATACTGGGGTACCCTTGTCAGTCCCTAGTATATGGTACCCATGTACCCAGAGCATAGGTACCCCAGAGGCCTCCCATGGGCTGAAGCATGTATTATGCCACCCATGAGAGGCCATGCAAAATGGATCTACAGGCCTGCCATTGCAGCCTGTGTAAGTTGGTGCATGCACCACTTACATAAGATATAGGTTTACTATATCTAAGGGTAACTACACTTAAAACCTATAAGTCACCCCTATAGCAGGCCTTGACAATCCTGAAGGCAGGGTGCTTGGTTCTAAGTGTGAGTGTGCCACTGCATGAGCAGGACACCCCTGCAGCCTACAGAGTCCATTGTCCCGGGTGGTTAGTGCTGCAGCCATTTACGACATATAGAGTGGCATTATGCGACCGCGTGATGACCAACTCTAAAACGGCTGAAAGTAACCCTATCATGTTTGGTGTCAAACATTGTGGAATCATACCCCCACACCGGTAACCAGTGTGGGAGGTGTGATTCCACCCCACAGAAACGAGCTTTGTGAGGTCCCTGGTGTTCCCTGTACCAGCCTTCTAGTCAGGGGCAGCCCAAAAGGGTTGTGCCGACCAGAGACACATTTCTGCCCTCCTGATGCTGAGCCAAGCTCGAGCAGGGGAAGGCAGAACAATAGGCATCCTGTCACAGGGAGGTGTGACCACCTCCCAGACAGGATTTAGTGTATTAGACCTGGGTGGGTGCGCTTGCCAGTGACCAAAAGTCTGCATGAGGGGCACATTTGGTGTCCCTGTGCATAGTCCAGTTCAAACCAGTCCTGGGAGCCATTGGCTCATGCTCTGGCGTGAAACTGTATTGTGGTAAAAACAGAGGTCAAGGGGAGGCCGCTTGGGTCCTCGTGTAGCCTAGGCTACTGAATTATTTTTAGGCAGCGTTAATCAGATAGCACAAGGTAGTATAGTCCAGGCGGGACTAATTAAGCAATAGATGCTGGGACACAAAGTTGGTATGACATCACATTTATTAATAGCATAAATAGAGTATCATAACTTAATTGCATGTTAATAGTTCTGGTGCTCACACATAAAAGTGAAAGTGCGTGAAGTGAGGGGTGTTTGTGACATTAAAAATTTACATCGCATTGAAAACAACAGTGTATAAAACTCCAAAGTAATTAGTTGCAGTAATGGAGTTTTAAGTTGTAAAGGTCGACGGCGTTTCGATCTTATGAATGTAAGATCATCATCAGGACGGAACAAGTGTGAGCAAGTAGAATTTAGGCTGTTCAGTATGCGTGGAGCATCGTGAGTTCTGAAGTGCAGCTTGGCAATTTAATTATGCGAGCGGGAAAAAAGCTTCAATGCCAAGAGGGCCGCAACCGGAGGAGAGACCCTGGATTACTAGGGCGTCAATTCAGGATGTAACAAGCAGGAGAGTCAATCTCTACTTCACGGTCACAGCCGGTGGAGAGACCCTGGAAGGCTAGGACGTTATTTCAGGATGTAACAAGCAGGAGAGTCAATCTCTGCTGGCGAGGAGCGACGGATCCGTGTGCTGCTCGAACGTGTATCCGATACACTCCTGGTCCCGGTGGCTGCAGAGTCAAGAACCCACTCAACGCACCTGAAGCACCCGACATCGGTGGGCATTCGTTTATCAAGCCCCTAGTCACTCCTGAGTGACCCAGACTCTGTTTCCTCTGCTTTCAGGTACTCTTCAACAAGAATCCACCTTTGGATTCCAACGGACAGTTTTCTTCCTTCCAGCAGTGGCTCTTCTTCAAAGTCCTCCATTGAGTTCGACAGCGGTTTCCGTCTCCACTTCAGCCCTATGCACCCGGCTTCCCTGGGATAGGTAACTCTGGTACTATGGTGTCCTCGGGTGGGGTGGCTCTCCAACCTCCTAAGTTCCACTGGGTTTCTTCGAAGTCCACTCAGAAGGGTCCTCAAACTTTAAAACTGCAACCGCGACTCTCCCATAGAATTGTACGGCACACGCGGTCGTGTTCCCACACTGCACCCGTCCTCCGTGGGGTCCCTACTTACTCACCTTGGGTGGTTCCTTGGGGTCCCAGCGATTCTACATCCTCTAGACACTGTCTTGACTCGAGTCGTGGTTCTTATACCACTATTTTAGTATATGGTTTGGTCTCCCCCTGGAGCCCACTGTGTATTAGTGCTACTTACGATTGTTTCTGTGCTACAGTATTGCGTGCTTTATGAGTATCTTCGTGTAGAAGATACTGTGTCGTACTTTTAGTGTGTTATACTAATAAATACATATTTTTATAACTACTGTGTGGTTCTCCTTTCATTTAATCAATACTAAAAGGTTGCATCCTGGTAAAACAAGCTGCTTAACATTCCTTCAAGAATAAGCCTGGAGGCTGCTCTCCACAGCTACCACTTGGATAGCTTTCTAAGGTTATCTTTGACCTCTTAAATCACCATAAGGGTTGTTTGGACTGGTACAGGGTGCCCACTTTAATTAGTGGACAGCATAGACCAGGATAACTTCTCACAACTTATCTTGTAACCTAGAAATATATTGCTTTATTAGGTTGGTGGGATACTGTTCTAACAAATTAATAATTCAGTATCTCACAGCATTCACTGGGTCTCAGGGCAGCTGAAGGAACTGGGCCCCAGTTGTATCAACTGGGGTCTTCCGCCATCGGAGTCCGCCATACGTTTGAGGACTTAGGTGGAAACAAGTATCCCTTTTTAGCAGTTGACTCTGAAGGCAGTGAGCAAGAGCAGTCCAAGGTTTACTCAGGAGAGGTGCGGTGGGCTGGTGACCTCAGAATTCAGCAACACAAGAAACAATGCTTAATACATTTGTGACCAGCCAAGGCCTTTCCACACACAAGGAAAAGTACTTTATAAAACACACAACTAAATGCCACACATGTTTTAAATATATATACAAAATGGCAGGTGGGAATTCTTGTGGTTATACCGTCTAAAGGGCCTCAGACCATAGAGGGGTTGTATACTAAAGAAAATTAACACTGAACAGGTAACTCCCTAGATGCACCATGTACCCTCTGTACTGTAAGCACCTCTAACCATCTACGTACCACCAGTCTTTAATTACGAAACCACAATACCCTGAGGTGCTTCACACAATATCGTGGGTGAAGTTAAAAAAAAAAAAGTCAGGCCTACTGTCTTTGTCAATAGTTAAAGGGCAAACTCTAACAACAAACCTCAGTACAATTAATTTCAGAACATTTCAAGATAATACCATCTTTGAATGATATACAACAATATTAATGTTTCTTTCTAAATATAGTTACTGTACATAAATGGTTCAATCTTTAATACTGTGGAGTGTAAGAGTCTTTTTTTCTACTTTTACACTCACTGCAAAACAATCACAGGCTTAAAGAAAATGCGTGTGCACCCCAGAGCCATGGGACCAAGAATTTAAAAGGTTTGTGGAAAGTGTGATGCTCTTTACCAAGGGGGACATGAAACTGTGGGAAGGTGCCCCTTCCTGGCACATGATCTAAAGCAGGCCTAGGCTGTATACTTTCAGAGCCAATTCAGTATTTGAGCACTAACACATTAGAATTCCAGCTGAAGGAACAGTAATTGATGCCAGAATATGCCAGGCGTGTCTCACTAATGTCCCTTTTGTCAAGGAGCAGAAGTTATTAGAGAGCAATGAGGTTTTCCCAGCCAAAGAAACCTGGAGTATCGACTGGAACTGGATGAGTTGCTTAGTCCTGCTTGGAGAAATAAAGAAATGTAGTCATCTATATTCAAAGTGTCTCTACAACAGTGGAGAAAAGGATTAGTATGTGTTCGTGAATACATTATATGCAATTAAAAGGAATCAGTGCAGGCTACAAGACATTGCTGGACTTTAACAAACTCCCAGTTTACAGAAACCTAGCACAAGTAGATAAGATGGCAAGTTTGAAGATTTACTGAGTTTGATAGAAGGTGTAGGGTATTATTCCTTTTTTTAAGATAAGCGGGAGGTGAAATTGTGCAACCTCACAAAACATTTGCATCGTTGTCAGTTTTCTGTATGTATACAGAGGATTCTTATTCTCACCAATGATAAGAAACAACATTTGTTTATCTCTTCTATCTGCACCTTATCGGGACCACAATGTCAATATTCTTCCAATGTATTAAGTCCTATATCAGATGCTATCTTGCGAAATATACTTTTAGCCACACAATGCTATTTTGTGAAAGGCTGGAATTATATTACATAATAGTAAATGAAATCATGCATATTAACCTGAGCACCACTTTCCTTGTTTTGAGATTAGGAGAGCCTGGAATCAATTTAGGGGTCACAAGGGGTAACCAGGGGGCCGTCACCACCAACTGTGACCCCTGGCTCTGTCATTGCGACCCCTAGCATCAGAGGGGCAAATGGGCCAAAGAGAGAAATCATGCCTAACATATTCCTTTAGAAACTATGGCCTTGCTGTGCTATTTTCTCACACACACACTCCAATAATGCATTGTGTTTGTCTCTAATATGTTAGAACATTAAAGGATTTGATATTAACCAAGCTCAGGGGTGCTTGTACCAGTACCTATCCAAGGAATTACATCTGTCACCATTTGCAATCTAAAAATGCAAAACATATTTAATTTTCAGGGTACATATAAATAACATATAAATAGATATTTAAAGGACTGTGGAACATTGCAAATTGTCAGATAAGTAACTACATTAAAATGTACCGTATCAAATAATAAAGAATATCAAACTTTTAAAAAGTTATGCTCGGTAATATTGTACACAAAACTGCTGGAACAAACAGTCACAGGTCTTCCAGAACAGGGGCATTAAAGACTATTTTTGTGACATTTTTATTTGAAAATCTGCCCATGTCATTTCATAGCTACACTATTGGCATGTCATAATAGTCCTCCAGTTAACACTGCTTGTTTTTTACTTGCTTTAGTAATAGTTTGCTATTTTAACCTTACACTTTAGCTGGGACCGCACTTCCTGTTATTTGATAGGGGCTAAAGGTCATGTGGCACCACTTCTTGTGATGTCACCATGGTCAACAGACATGTGATGTCACATCCTGTCATGTCATCAGGTTCAAAGGGTATGTAATGTCACTTCCACTACCCTTCGCAATTTGGTGAATCCACACCTATGTAGGGGATACCTGTACAATGAAGTAAGTGGCTCTTGTACATTTTAATTCTCCACTTGCCAATGATGAAGCATTGTCACTTAAACGCTGGTCCTCTGTTTAAGAATTGAGGTAGGGAGGAATATGATTCGAATATTGAATTAGGAAACTGACTGTACTGTAAAGAGAAAAGGAGATGACCATGGAATTTGGTTGGAGGGTTGACACCCAGTAAGTCTTTTTCATATTAACTGCTGTGCTATTAATTTTCAATTTATTCTTCTTACCTCTAAGATGATAACAATACAGATAAAGTGTTAATGTATTATGGTCTGTGAGAGGTACAGTGATGATTGGCTTTGGAATGTAACTCTTCACTTAAATATGTGTGATTTTATCAAAATAAATACATGGTCATTACATGTTTCACTTTGAAGATGGACTCTTTTTCAAGGTTATAATATGCTGTTTGTGACTGTCACCTTGTTTTTCAAAAATGTAATTAACATGATTGAGTCTATATTTGAAACTTTTTGGTCATTATAGATATACACATTTGTATTGTGTTTTCTCACTGCATTAATTCACACCTAGACAATGTATGGGATACTTTATTTTTATTTTTTATATTATGTGCTGGCTGGCTGACCACCAGGTGGGACATTACACCACAACAGAATTTTTGAAATTTGTGAAGCAAGAGCAGTGCCTATATACAGTAATTTCTTTGGTTTGTTTTAAAAAGGCTTAACAAGTTTGCTGACAAGTTGATGCTTTTTCTGTGGTTCAAGCACAGAACCTTGAGCCAGTCGATCAGGAATCCTTGGATCATGCCTAACAGCCTGTATGACACCTCCTATGTTTTGTATGGCAAATATCTTCACACCCCCAAAACTGTTGAGTCATGTACCACAATCCGAGAGAAAGCACTGGAATGGATCATCTCGTTCCTCGCCGGAAGAACCCAGAGAGTCCGCCTCTCCCCGTTCAGATCCGAAGCCACCGAAGTCATCTGCGGCGTTCCACAAGGATCCTCACTCAGCCCGACCCTCTTCAACGTCTACATGAGCCCCCTCGCAGCCATCGCACGCCGACACAACCTCAACATCATCTCCTACGCCGACGACACCCAGCTGATCCTCTCCCTCACCAACGACCCCACTACCGCCAGAGCCAACCTGCACGACGGGATGAGAGACGTCGCCGACTGGATGAGGAACAGCCGCCTTAAACTGAACTCAGACAAGACGGAAGTCCTCATCCTGGGCTCATCACCCTCCGCCTGGGACGACTCCTGGTGGCCCCCGGCCCTGGGCACCGCACCCAAGCCAACGGACCACGCACGCAACCTGGGCTTCATCCTGGACTCCTCCCTATCAATGACCAAACAAGTCAACGCCGTCTCATCTTCATGCTTCAACACCCTGCGCATGCTCCGCAAGATCTTCAGATGGATCCCCACTGAAACCAGGAAGACCGTCACCCAGGCACTCGTCACCAGCCGACTGGACTATGGGAACACCCTCTACGCCGGAACCACAGCCAAACTTCAAAAGAGACTCCAGCGCATCCAGAACGCCTCCGCACGACTCATCCTGGACATCCCCCGACACAGCCACATCACCGTACACCTGAAAGACCTGCACTGGCTCCCCGTCAGCAAGAGAATCACGTTCAGACTCCTCACCCACGCACACAAGGCCCTCCACGACCTGGGCCCAAAGTACCTCAACGACCGCATGTCCTTCTACACGCCCACACGCCAGCTACGATCAACCAGCCACGCCCTCGCCACCGTACCACGCATCCGCAGAACCACCGCCGGAGGAAGATCCTTCTCCTACCTGGCGGCCAAGACCTGGAACTCCCTCCCCACTCACCTTCGGCGAACCCAGGACCATCTCGCCTTCAGGAAGCAGCTCAAGACCTGGCTGTTCGAGCAGTAACTTACCCCCTCCCCCAGCGCCTTGAGACCCTCCCGGGTGAGTAGCGCGCTCTATAAATGCCGTGATTGATTGATTGATTGATTGATTGACAGCTACTAGACTCTGCTGCAAAGAGGTTCCAGGTACAGGGCTTTCAGGGATCATTTTATGACTCCAGCGTTAAGGTTAAACATTTTAAGCTTGTCTTGAAGAGGGTTCAGGCATATCTGCTGCTCCCATTCTTCAGTCTTGTAGGGAATTATGAGGAACAAGAAAATCTTAAAATTGAAACAAGGCTGAACCCAAATATATTCAATTTATTTGTCCATGGTTTGGCACTACAAAGAAAAATGTTAACTTAAATCGTTGACTTCTCTACTCCTTTGCTAAACTAACCAGTCATAATTAAATTTAAGGCGAACACTCTCACTTTAACAGTAGACCATGGGAGAACAATCCTAAAAGGATTACACTCCTGCTCTCTAACCCAGAAGATTTTATTTTCTGCTATAAAACATCGCTCCCTATACTGCTTGCTTCAAAAATGCTGTACCAAAATTAGCCTGTTCCTTTATGGGAAATAAATGACTCTTACTCTGGTGTGCCAGGCATATCCAGATGAGGGCTCCAACAGAAGCTGATCCTATCCTGCAGCAGTGTGGAACCCATTATCAACCCCACTGGTAGCAAATGCTAGTCCCACTTGAGACTATACTGCTAAACAATCATATCATTTAAGAGAAAAAATATATCAGTTTATTGTACTTCTACATTTTGGTTAAATGGCCGTGGTTACTGATGTTTTTCAAAAGAAGACAAAAGATTTTTGTCTTGAATTTGCAATTTGTATTACTCAAATAAGAAAAGACAAGCCACGTTTTGTGATGTGACCAATCACAAAATGTACCTGTGCTGGCCTTTCATTTTCTGAATGACGTTTAAGTCACGGTGAGGTCTGGCATTTTGTATATCAAAATGCATAATATTTATTGAAAAAGTTAATTTCATGATCCTTAGATCCTGCCATCGGGTGGCACTACTTGACCTTCTGTGAGCTTGCTTCCATTGTGAACACTTGTTTGGAACCTGTGCTACATTTCACTGTTCACAGACTATACAAATTCTCTTAGAAATCGGATCCACTCTAGATTCCATTCTAGCATTTACTTACCAACTCCTAATGCATTATAATGCTTGTATGCCATCCACAAGCATGAGTAGTGGAGAGGAGCCTTTTGGTGAATATTATTATACTTGGAACTCTGTTTTACCATTTCCTGCATGCCCATGTGCTCCCTGGCATGAATTCCTACCATGTTTCAAAACAAGATCCAATCTTTGTTCAACTCTGGAATCTCATTCTGCCCTCTGGTTGCTTTTTGGAACTTCAGTTTACTCCTTCAGAGAGAGAGCTGTAGGAGAGACTTTAATTGCTCTCACCTGCACTGTGCTGCAGCTAGCTCACACCTGATCTGAATTCCAATCAGCCCATGTGGCTGTGATCTGGGAGGAGGGAATAAAGACTGGCTTCTGCATTCAGAATTCATGTTTCAATGGCCGTTACTGTACGCTCCTGCTTTCTTATTCAGCTACCTGCACTGCTGAAACTGAAATCCTGAGAGGAGTGCTGATTCCTGCTACTGCTTTTTGCAGTGCCCTGCTTTATGGTGGCTGTCCTCTGCAGCATCCTGCTTTATGTATTTTCCTGGCTTCACAGTCTCCCCTTTCTTTCCGCCTATCCTTTTATCCTCATATCATAACTTGTGTGTTTTCCCTATTGGGCATTTGCTGACATAGTCACTGATTTGGCTGTGGTTCCCTATGCTTCCTTGTTCTGATTTTCGACTCTGACCCTTTTATGAGCATCTGTCTTATTACATGTACCACTAAGGCATTACTTGTTCCAGTGTCTCTTGGGTACATTCTTGAATTCCTTGTTCTGAATCCTAATTCCAGTTTCCCAGTACCAACAGGGCATTACTTGATCCAGTGCCAGTTGAGTTCAGCGTGCTTTTGATCCCAGTGTACTGGTCTTTACATCTGGAGTCCTGTATAATTTCTTCCCTTCGATTTTGCCTTGTCTTCTTGCAGGGTTGTCTGTCCTATAGTTTGGTTATTCTTCCCACTCTAGTTTCTGATCCATTCCAAGTTCGGTCCACTGTCTGCTGCAGTCCATATCATTTACAATGTGACCACTGACTTGGTCTCTGTTTTGATCAGGTATGGGAAAGACTTATGTTGTTGCACCTAGGTTCTTTGGAGTCTTAACTGTCTCAGTATTGTTCTTAGTCTCCTTCCATCTTTACGCAGAGTACAACCATTTCTATAACAGCAGGCCCAAACTTTGACTTTGCTGAATGACTGATATAAAGAGCAATCTGCTGGTGGTACCTCAAAACATTTTCCCTTAGCTACTAAGAGACCTCTTGCCATATACCAGTACATTTCTTACTTTGATCTTGTCTGTCTTTGTCCATCACCTTGCCTCTGCTTTAGCCATCTAATTCCCTCTTTAGGCCTGTGACCACAGTTATACTTTGAGTAGCCTGGTATTTACCTTGCTCTGTCACCTTGCTAAGTGTTACCTCTGGAATCACCTATCCCTGTCCATGGTCCCTGACAGCTGAGTCAGTCAGTCAGGGACCATGGGCAGGGATAGGTGATTCCAGCTGAGTCTTAGAATGCTTGCTCTCATCTGAGTGAAGGTACAAATGAATGAAAGTACAAAAACGCAAATATTCTTCGGGTTTAGCAACCTGGCAAGGCCATATGCATTGGCACCACTATCCATTGGTTTATGCTCCTGTGGGTAAATGGGTTACTGGTTGAGGGGGGGGTGAAACGCTACTCCAGCAGCAGTCACAATCTCTGTCAGGATGAAACACAGCAAACCCCAGATTAACCTGTGCTTAACCCTCCAATAATTTGGCACAAAAGCAGTCAGGCTTAACGTAGAAGCAATGTGTAAAGTATTTATGCAGCACTTCAAACAGTAATAAAGAAATAACACAGCACAGGAAAAATCCCACTCAAATTTTGGAAAAATAGAGTAACATGTAATAAATTATTTGACACAAAAAAGACAAAAATCCAATCAGTAGAACCGGAGAAATTAAATTTGAAAGATTTAAGTGAAAATAGTGCATAAAAGTGAAAAGCGCCAACTGTTGCTATTTGGTCGTTCCGGATCGGGACAAAGTCACAAGTTGAGGCCAACCGCTATGGAGCACGGGCCAGATACAGGGACCTAGGGAGGCCCACTGAACAAAAGTGTCCTTAAGTCCTGGTTTGTCGAGCCTTGCAAGATCCTGTATTGAGCATGCATTCGCACAGCATCAATTCCAAGGACGCAGAGTCCTGCATCGTCCAGGATGCCGTCGACGAGGGGAATGCAGTGTGAAGTCCTGCATTGGAGATGCGTTGCGCTCCAGCAGTTCTGAAGAGCTGCGGGTTGCAATGCAGAATCATGCGTTATCATCGAGGATGCTGTTGACAAGGGTCTTGCAATGTGAAGGCCTGCATCAAGGATGCATTGTGCAGCAGCGGTTCAAAGGAGATTGAGAGCTGCGACGCAAGGTTTGGCATCATGGATGCATCGCTCTGCCGTGGTTCTGATGCAACTGCAAGGAGCTGTTTCACGCTGTGTTGGTTATGCTTCACAGGGCCACAGATGGGCTGGCAGAGCACTTTCAGGCCTACCTCCAAGGGTTCCAGACTGGGGTGGCCCCAGTTGGGGTATAGGACTCACAGCCAACAAAATCTAGGTGCAGTGTTAAAATTGGTTGGAGCTTTTTCTGTCCCTGTGGTGCTTGAATTCCTTGTTCTGAATCCTAATTCCAGTTTCCCTGTATCAACAGGGCATTACTTGATCCAGTGCCAGTTGGGTTCAGCCTGCTTTTGATCCCAGTGTACTGGTCTTTACGTCTGGAGTCCTACATAATTCCTTCCCTTAGTTTTTGCCTTGTATCCTTGCAGAGTTGTCAGTCCTCTAGTTTGGTTATTCTTTCCACTCTAGTCTCCGATCCCTTCCAAGTTAGATCCACTGTCTGCTGAAGTCCATATCTTTTCAATGGGACCTCTGACTTGGTGTCTGTTCTGATCAGGTATGAAAAAGACTTCTTTTTTTTTTTTTTTTTTATTGAGATCCATCAAAAATTTACTAATTCATCCAGATAACACAATACAAATATCCAATAATAAAACCATTCACAATAGCCCTATTGATCATATAAAGTCAGATAAAAAACAGGTTACATAACCTTGAATTAAACGAGACATTAGAGATTAGATAGAGTAATCAGTTGTCACCAAGTTGCCCGTAAAGCAGTAAAATATAAATGCAAGTAAAACTGAAAGTATTGTCAAAATGAAGGCAGCCAAATATGTTTTGACGTACTAAAGATTAAATACAGCGTCGCCTGCCAGATCTAAAACGAGCTAAAGTGTCCATAGTGCATTAGGTCCAATACATTTTATGAAAATATTAACATATAAATCATAATTAATATTTTTGTCCTATTGGCTTAAACCATTTTTTCTTTTCTTTTCCCTTCTTTCCTACCCTTCCTTCCTCCTTTTCTTTAAAAAAAAAAAGGAAGCAAGGTGTCAATAGTGCAAAAAAGTGCTGTAAGGTAAGTGTCGAAAGTGCAATCAAAGTGCAAGCATGTATACAAATATGGCGACACAAACGGCATTCATGAACCTTTCTGTATATTAGGCCAAATTTTAAGCTCTAATTTAAATTGCGAAATTTTCGGTCGAAATGGGCCGCCCAGATTTTTTCAAATTTCTTAATCCCTCCAAATCGCAATGCATACAAGCGCTCACTGTTCCTAACCTGTTTCATTTTCTGAACCCAATCACATTTTGTTGGAACCAGGTCTGAACGCCATCTCTGAAGCAAGAGTGACCTGGCAACCGCCATTGCAATATAAAGAAACTTAACTAAATTATCAGAAAGATGTAACAAAGGGTCAAAGCCAAGGACTTTCAGCCAATTATTGGAGTCTAGTATGATGAAACATTCAGCCTCTAGATGGCAAAAAATCTCATTCCAGAACTCCTGAATTAAAGGGCACTGTGATATGATATGTGTCCAATTGGCTATCGGATGATTTAAGCAGCAAAAACACTGACCGGATTGGCTGGGGTAAACCTTGGATAAAAAATGTGGGGTTCTATATAGAAGCCATTTATTGAAAAATAGCATCCAGCGCCAATTTGCTCCCCTTAGTGTTGTAAAGTTAAGTTTATTTAATTCAGACCACATACTCGCAGTAACCGCCAAACCTTCGGGTTTTTCCCATTTTGTTAATGCTTTCTCGGAGAGATCAAACCCCCTGATAGGGGCTAAGATTGTTTTCCACTCACCAGGTTTCCTAACTGTGATTTCTTCGAGAAGAACATATGACAGCTTTTTACGTTCATTAATCTGTATCAGATGCAGATTGTTAAGAAACCTGATCAGAATATTCAATGACCCAACAAGAAGGAAATCATTCAGAATTAGCTTGTATATTTCGGAAATATTCACCCACCTATCAAACCTAATAAAATCTGAGATTTTCCGAAAACCGGCCTTCGCCCATTTTTGACTAATTTCCGTTGATTCTCCAGCTCCAAATACTGAGGTGAGTTCGGATAGTGGAGTTGAAGAATTAATAACTGGAATTGTATATCGCCTATAAAAATCTTGACATTTATAAAAGAACCACTGCATGCACTTATAACGCACTGATTTAGGGGATTTCGCAATTTTTAATGGACAGCGTATCTGATGTTCTTTACAGATTAAATTCATAAAATAAAATAATTTACAAACCTGAATTCAAAACTGACTTAAATCTAGACAAATATTGTGCAAAATATGCCGAATAATAATCCCTGAGATTCGGGAGGGCTAACCCGCCATTCTCCACCTCCTCATATAAAGTGCTTAGTGCAATTCGGGGACTTTTCTTCCCCAAAGAAAGGATGTAAACATGGACTCTAATTTGGCAAAAAAAGATGCTGTTAAAACACACGGAATTGCCGAGAATAAAAAATTGAATAGCGGGAGAACAGACATCTTAATCAGTGAAACCCTGCCAATGATAGTCAGCCGGAGCGAGTCCCACCGAAGCAATAACTCCCGTACTTTAGACAAAAGTGGGACAAAGTTCAAATCATACAAGTCAATGATTTGAGACGAGAAGAAAATCCCAAGATATCTTTTTGGTTTAGAATTTAGACAGGACAAAATATCAGGGTGTAACACTTCAGGTTTGCATCCGCACTGGATTATTTCCATTTTCTTTTTGTTAATTTTATACCCCCCAAGCAATTCATCTCGCTCGAAAACCTCAAAAACCTTCGCTTGGATCCCCCTATCGCCTTCGATTATGAGCATGATATCGTCCGCGTATAATTTTAGTTTCCCCATAGTAGGTAAAGGGGGGCGAATCTCTGCATTCTTTCGAATAGCGATAGCTAAAGGCTCAATAAAAAAAGCAAATAAAACGGGGGACAATGGACAGCCTTGTCTACTCCCTCGTTTTACCCTAATTTGTCCTGCCTCAGAGGCATTAATGATGATTTTGGCTTCTGCATTAAGATATATTCTCGGAATCAACCCCGTGATCTTAGGAGGTATACCAAAACTAAGAAGAATATGGAATAAAGTCTCCCAGACCACGAGGTCAAACGTCTTCTCAGTGTCTAACAGAAGGACCAAGGCTGGAATTTTCTTGGTCTCGAAGTAATCCAGTGCTTCTGCAAGATAATGCATATTAGTCACAAGTTGCCTCCCTGCTATAAAACCATTTGGTCGGGATGTATCAAAGTCTGGGCTATAGCATTAAATCTGTTGGCTAAAAGTTTGGTAATGATCTTGTAGTCAGAGTTTAAAAGTGTAATTGGGCGATATGAATTGGGGTCTTCACAGTCTTTTCCCTTTTTTAAAAAAACGACTACGTTCACTTTTTGAAATGAAGGCGGAATCGGACCTCCTTCAAAGATAGAATTAGCAACCAGCCAAAAATATTCTAAAACAACATCTAAAAAAGTTTTAAAAAACTCGGCTGGGAGACCATCCGGACCACAGGCTTTGCCGTTCTGAAGGTTTTTTATGATATCCCCCAGCTCTTCTCTGGAGAAAGGGCGCGTCATGCTGCTTTTATCAGCCTCAGAGAGTACCAGAATTTCCTGTTCCTGGAGAAACTTGTCCAGGGATGCCTTATCAATGGGTTGTTGTTGACCATAGATATTCTTATAATGTTGAAGCATAATGTCCCTTATAGTCACTGGATCTTCACTTTGGGAGCCAGTTACAGGACACCTCAGAGAACTAATCCGGTTACTTGCGGCCTGCTCTCTGGCCTGTCATGCAATGAACTTCCCGGTAAAATTGCTCTCTTCATATGCCAAACGGGATCTCGCGGAAGCTTATTATCTAGAATGAGCAACATTCAATAGCAACCATAGGCAAAAGGTATATGAAGGTATGGAAAAGACTTCTGTTGTTGCACCTAGGTTCTTTGGAGACTTAACTTTCTCAGTATTGTTCTCAGTCTCCTTCCAACTTTCACGGAGTACAACCATCTCTATAACAGCAGGTCCAAACTTTGACTTTGCTGAATGACTGTTATAAAGAGCAATCTGCTGATGTCACCGCAAAACATTTTCCCTAAGCTACTAAGAGACCTCTTGACATATACCCGTACATTTCTTACTTTGATCTTGTCTGTCCTTGTTCATCACCTTGTCTCTGCTTCGCCATCCCCTTCCCTCTTTAGGTCTGTGACCACAGTTATACTTTGAGTAGCCTGGTATTTATCTCGCCCTGTCACCTTGCTAAGTGTTACTTCTGGAAACACCTATCCCTGCCCATGCTCCCTGACAGCTGGGTCTTAGAATGCTTGCTCTGGTCTGAAGGTACAAATGAACGAAAGTACAAAAATGCAAATATTCTTCGGGTTTAGAAACCTGGCAAAGCCAAATGCATTTGCACCTCTATCCATTGGTTTATGCTCCTGTAGAAAAATGGGTTACTGGTTGAGGGGGGTGAAGCCCTACTCAAGCAGCAGTCACAGTCTCTGTCAGGGTGAAACACAGCAAACCCCAAATTAACCTGTGCTTACCCCTCCGGTAGCTTGGCACAAAAGCAGTCAGGCTTAAATTAGAGGTGCCTGTCACAGGGTGCAGGGATTTACAGGGGGGGCACCATATGTGCCCCCAGGCCCACTACCGTAGGCCACTGAGGCAAGGGGGCCCTGCTAGGGGTCCCTAAAGTCACTTTCCGACAGCCTTTCCATGTCGGAAAGGCCGGCATGGATAGGTTGTGTGAAACCGACATCGTAATCTCAACAGCGGAAACACCGTCCTAATGGGATTACGTTGCAGTTCCGACTGGCTAACGGGCTCCTTGAGCCCGTAAGAAGCCAGCCGGAATGACCGGTCGGTTTGACTTCCAACTGCCTACATTGTAATTAGGCAGTCGGAAGTCAAACCAGGGATGTCGGTCGGAAAGCCGACCGATATCAAAATAGGGCACTTGGTATATATCCTAGTATATATCTTAACAATATATAAGAAAGAAACTTAATTTAAAAAAGTTAACCATACATATATAATAATTAATATATATATCTACTTACAAAACAAGTTATTACTAATAATTTTAATGTATATTATAAATTAAAAAATGATATAAAAACAAATAAATATATATATTTATATATATATATATACATATACCTATACTATTAACATACAATCTTTAAAAAACAAACCGTTCTAATTAAATAAAAACATTTAACAACCTAAAATTCTTTACATTTAGTAAAAATTATTTCACACATTAAAAATATTATTAATTACAAATATTATAATTTGAAATAAGCAAAAACATAATAATATAAATTACAACAGCAAAAAATAAATTATAAAAATATAACATTTAACACTATTCCCACTAGAATGTATACAAAACTACGCAAACTATTAAAATAAATATATAAAAAAATATACTACTCTCATGTCACACAACGCAAAAATAATAAAACTGGGTAACATTTACAAATCTCCCTCTAATAAATGCAACAGTAGTAAAAGTGTTAGATTGCGGAGGGGTAAAATTTACTATTCCCACTCTAGTCAGTACGACAGTAGGGAAAGTGTTTGGATAGAGGAGGGGTAACATTTACAATTCCCACTCCAATCAATGCAACAGTCGTGAAAGTGTTAGATTGCAGAGGGATACAATTTACTATTCCCACTCCAGTCAGTACAAAAGTAAGTAAACTGTTGGATAGCGGATGGGAAAAATTTACCATTCCCAATTGTTGGCTAGTGGAGGAGTAAAAGTTACTGTTCCTACTCCAATAACTGCTACAGTAGGGAAAGTGTTGGATAGCGGAGGGGTAAAAGTTACTAGTCTCACTCCAATAAGTGCAACAGTAGGGAAAGTGTTGGATAGCGAAGGGGTAAAATTTATTATTCCCACTCAATGACTGTTACAGTAGGGAAATTGTTGGATAGTGGAGGAGTAAAAGTTACTGTTCCTACTCCAATAACTGCTACAGTAGGGAAAGTGTTAGAATGCGGAGGGGTAACATTTACTATTCCCACTCCAATAAATGTAACAGTAGGGAAAGTGTTGGATAGTAAAGGGATGCAATTTGCTATTCCCACTCCAGTCAGTTCAACATTAAAAACAAACAAAATATCTTCAACAAAATAAAATAATTTTAAAAACAAAGTAAATAAAAAAATATAAATATGTTGAAAAATAAAATGCAAATATATTTAATATTAAAAATTAAAAACATGAAAACCAATTTCAATTTTAAATGCATATCACAAATATCTACAAATATTATTATAAATAAAATACGAAAATGATTTTCATACAAATACATATTTGTATTTAGAAATTATTTATTAACAAAAACATTATTTATTTTACAAATATAGTTTAGTTACTTACCATCCTATAACACCACAAAACCCACAACCTGCACCTAAAAAATTATTTACACGATTAATATAAATATTCATCAACAATCTAATTTTCATTAATTAAATATTAATTATTAATTCATTATATTTAATGTACTTCCCACAATATACCCCCACAAAACATACATAACACACTCATAAAATTTAACAAAACATTATTTACACAATTAACATAATCAATTAATAAATTATTCATTTATATTAATAAAAAAAATAATTATTAATTTCTTTAAATTAATTTTGTTTCCCACCCCATGCCCCTTCAAAACCCACAACCCACATCTAAAATCTAAAACAAAAAATGTAGTTGCACAATTAACATAATTAATAATCAATTAAACAAATAATATTGATTAAAAACAAAATTATATTTCATTATAATTAATTAACTTACCACCCTTTACCCCTATAAGCCCCACAACCTGTACCTAACATTAAACTTAAAAAAATAAGTTACACAATTGAAATTAATTTTCAGTTGAATAACTAATAGTATTTAACAACAAATTATAAGTTAATTACAATTAATGTACTCCCCACTCTTTACTCCTATAAACCCAAAATCGGCACCTAAAAAATGCAATTTAACAATTAACATAATTAATTATCAATTAATTAATTAATGTTAATTAATTAATTATCAACAAATTAATAATTAATTAAAAATAAATTACTTCCCACTCTTTACCCCTATAACCAGACAACCCACACCTAAAAAAAACTAATTACGTAATTACCATAATTAATTATCAATTAATAAATTAATATTAATTAAATGCTAATTAATAATTAATTAAAGAAAATTATTTCCCACCCTTTACCCCATAAACCCCACAACACACACATAAAATTCATCCAAATAAAAGTAAAAGCACAATTAAACAAATAAATATCAATTAAATAATCAATATTAAATAAAAAATAATCATTACTTTATTATAATTAAATGACTTCCCACCCTACAGCCCTATAAACCCACATCCCACTACGGAACTGAAAAAACACAAAATGTAATTACATTTAACTACTAAAAATGGAACACATGTATTTAAAAACATAAACAATACTGATACAAAAAAATTACATCATTTACATTTAAAATATATACAAAAATACATAGCACTCATTAAAAAAATGATATTTTAAACAACTATAATTTTTGCAAACGATAATAATGACTTCTATATTTAAAAAATCTATATTACTTACCTTAAATGCGATATTCTTGACATCTATATTCTTGCTGACAATATTTCCATACCACAATATTTAGGACTCAATATTTTGGTTTGGGAATATTTGTTTTCTCGGTATTCTGTCAAAAAACCCTGAGAAATTAGCAATTACTGGGAGATAAATAATAATCTTGCTAATTCCTCATTCCACCTCCAATCCCCCTTTTCCTCCAGAAGATTTTGCATGCCTGGAGCAGTTGACTTCACCATAGAGAAGAACACTGGGACCTTGTAATTCCAAAGGGATTGGTGGCACAAGTTACAGATTCTGACCAAAGTCCTCCTGTAATTACCAGTTTCTAAGCAATGTACTGGAAGTCTCAGAGTGGATTGATAACGCACGCAATTTTAGGATGCTTTGAGCTTATTCAGGATCCATGTAGGCATTGTAAACCCAGGAGCTATATAGGCATGGCATTTTGTCCCTGAAAACAGTATTACTTCTGAATGGAGTACAGCCTTAGTGGGTCATGTGCATCTTAGCCAGACTAGTATGTAACAAATTGCTGAAGCCTGACCTTGAAAGAGCTAAAATTTGCCATCTTCAGGGGTGTATACTTTGATTGTTTTCAGCATTATTAGATGATACTGAGTACTTTTTAGTAAGGTATTATGTGGATGTGTAGGTTTAATTTTTATTCAGCCATGAAAGTTTCATTGAGAATTTTGCACAGTCATTGATGAGTGCTCTAGAGTTAAATATGTTAACTGAGTTCAATGAGAATACTACACCACAAATATTATATTGGAATGAATTCTGTTTTCATAGGGTTGAGTTTAGGATGATGAATAAACATTGAAGATTTTACATTTTCTAGGATTCCAGATTGGGTAACGACTTCTGTGGAGGAGAGTTTCAAGTGGCCCTGAATATCTTCAGCATAGAAGTAGAAAATGATGTTCAAGGTTCTAAGAAGAGTGCTTATAGAGATGAAGACAATAGGGGATAGGATAGGGTCTTGGAGTAATATTTGCTGCAGAATGGTGGATGATGGGAGAAAGATTGACACTTTAATTTGTTGTCATCTATTTGTCAACTATGAGTAAAACTCTCTTAAAGTGTTTTAATGAGAGGGGTGTGATTAACCAAAATAATTCAGCTGACTGCTCATTTAGCACACAAAGACAGAACCTTCATTTATAAATAATGTAGAGTGTGTTGTACACTATTCAATGTATTGTAGTTTGGATAGTGCAGACCATCCTAAAGTGTGGTTGAAAGTCATCTATGTGGTTGTTATCCACATTGAATTCTTTAGGTTGAGCTGCTACGCTACTTTCCAGTGCTATAGACAGGAAGGGAAGGCTGAAGACTGGCTTAATATTATTCAGGCCATCTTGATCAGCTCCTGCTTTGTCATTGAAGTCTTGAGCTGAACATTTTTTAGTTCAGCTAGTACTACACATTGTGACAAACAGGCATGTTTTCAGTTAATCAAAAAAGGAGATAAAGAGACATTTATTATTTTGAGAAGTAAGACTGGAATGGGATCATGGAGGTGAGTGGAAAGCTTAAGCCTTGTGACGGTGTTAAACATTTCAGGGTGCATCACCTGCAAATGGATAAGACATTTCCTGTTTCAAAGTTGAGGAATAACATGTTTTCTTGTCTGGCCTTTAGGGCATGGAGGGTGGGGATGCTGGTTGGAGGGCATCATATTCCACTATATCCTTCATCATACTAGACTTGAAATCACAATGGGGCCGATTCCGATCTCGGTCGGAGGCGCACCCAATACCATTCGGTCGGGAAAAAAGCCATGCGAAAGCCTGTTCCCCGACCGATCCGTACAGCACACCGAACGAGTAAGTACGATGCGCACAACAGCACAGAATCCGGCCGAGCCGTACTCACCCAAACCAGGTCCTGTTCCCCGACCGAGGCGAATCCGGAAACGCTGAATCGAGTCGCACGGAAGGGAAAATGCAGCTCCGTCCGTCCGAACAAGTACGATGCGCTTCCCGTACGCGCCGAACCCGTCGCTACTCACGGCACGTCAAAGCATCCGGGAGAGGCGCACATAAGCTCCGATTCGCGCCACAACACGATCCACAGCTACGAGACGAACACGCCAGCGACGAGGACGACGCAAAGCGACGAGGACGACGCGAAGCAACGAGAAGGACGAACGACACGAACCAACCATGAATCCCTTCGTCCCGATCATACCAATATTCTACATTTACTACCGGAACAGGCACGGACGCGTACGGCGCAGAAGGTAAGTCAGACACCAACCACAAAACACATACAACACGTACACGACACATCACACACACACAGAGGGATGCAGAATATACTTACACCAGCAACAGCAGCACCATAGGGGCGGGATGCCCATCACCAATGCCACATATGCACACAGGGGCCTGAATGCGCACCACCACCCCTACCCAGGGGGGGCAGGATGCCTACCACTACTACCACCCTTAGCCAGGGGGCGCTGGATGCCTACCACTACTACCACCCTGAGCCAGGGGGGGCTGGATGCCTACCACAACTACCACCCTCACCCAGGGGGGGCTGGATGCCTACCACCACCCTTAGCCAGGGGGGGCTGGATGCCTACCACTACTACCACCCTTAGCCAGGGGGGGCTGGATGCCTACCACCACCCTTAGCCAGGGAGGACTGGATGCCTACCACTACTACCACCCTGAGCCAGGGGGGGCTGGATGCCTACCACTACTACCACCCTTAGCCAGGGGGGGCTGGATGCCTTCCACCACCCTTAGCCAGGGGGGGCTGGATGCCCACCACCACCCTTAGCCAGGGGGGGCTGGATGCCTACCACTACTACCACCCTGAGCCAGGGGGGGCTGGATGCCCACCACCACCCTTAGCCAGGGGGGGCTGGATGCCCACCACCACCCTTAGCCAGGGGGGGCTGGATGCCTACCACTACTACCACCCTGAGCCAGGGGGGGCTGGATGCCTACCACTACTACCACCCTGAGCCAGGGGGGCTGGATGCCTACCACTACTACCACCCTTAGCCAGGGGGCTGGATGCCTACCACTACTACCACCCTTAGCCAGGGGGCTGGATGCCTACCACTACTACCACCCTTAGCCAGGGGTGCTGGATGCCTACCACTACTACCACCCTGAGCCAGGGGGCTGGATGCCCACCACCACCCTGAGCCAGGGGGGCTGGATGCCTGCCACTACTACCACCCTTACCCAGGGGGCTGGATGCCTACCACTACTACCACCCTTAGCCAGGGGGCTGGATGCCTACCACCACCCTTAGCCAGGGGGGCTGGATGCCTACCACTACTACCACCCTGAGCCAGGGGGGGCTGGATGCCTACCACTACTACCACCCTTAGCCAGGGGGTGCTGGATGCCTACCACTACTACCACCCTGAGCCAGGGGGGGCTGGATGCCTACCACAACTACCACCCTCACCCAGGGGGGGCTGGATGCCTACCACCACCCTTAGCCAGGGGGGGCTGGATGCCTACCACTACTACCACCCTTAGCCAGGGGGGGCTGGATGCCTACCACCACCCTTAGCCAGGGGGGGCTGGATGCCTTCCACTACTACCACCCTGAGCCAGGGGGGGCTGGATGCCCACCACCACCCTTAGCCAGGGGGGGCTGGATGCCCACCACCACCCTTAGCCAGGGGGGGCTGGATGCCTACCACTACTACCACCCTGAGCCAGGGGGGGCTGGATGCCTACCACTACTACCACCCTGAGCCAGGGGGGGCTGGATGCCTACCACTACTACCACCCTTAGCCAGGGGGGGCTGGATGCCTACCACTACTACCACCCTTAGCCAGGGGGGGCTGGATGCCTACCACTACTACCACCCTTAGCCAGGGGGTGCTGGATGCCTACCCCTACTACCACCCTGAGCCAGGGGGGGCTGGATGCCCACCACCACCCTGAGCCAGGGGGGGCTGGATGCCTACCACTACTACCACCCTTACCCAGGGGGGGCTGGATGCCTACCACTACTACCACCCTTAGCCAGGGGGGGCTGGATGTCTACCACTACTACCACCCTGAGCCAGGGGGGGCTGGATGCCTACCACTACTACCACCCTTAGCCAGGGGGTGCTGGATGCCTACCACTACTACCACCCTGAACCAGGGGGGGCTGGATGCCTACCACTACTACCACCCTCACCCAGGGGGGGGTGGATGCCTACCACTACTACCACCCTTAGCCAGGGGGGCTGGATGCCTACCACTACTACCACCCTGAGCCAGGGGGGGCTGGATGCCTACCACTACTACCACCCTTAGCCAGGGGGTGCTGGATGCCTACCACTACTACCACCCTGAGCCAGGGGGGGCTGGATGCCTACCACAACTACCACCCTCACCCAGGGGGGGCTGGATGCCTACCACCACCCTTAGCCAGGGGGGCTGGATGCCTACCACTACTACCACCCCCACCCATAGGATGGACAATGCATGACACAACCAGCACACCACAACCTAGGGAATGCAAGAAAAAGACATCCCCCCAACACCATGACAAGCGTGTGTAGACTGTGTCAAATGCCTACAACACCGAACATGACTTTGAACATACAATATGACCCCCTAGCACATGTGCCACACATTTATGTGTGTGGAACCCACAATGCAAGCAGGCCATGACCATTGTGGCAATGGGGTCCAAACCCCCATCATCACAGTGACCAAACTGTAAGTGTGGGGTCCATAGCTGAAGCACATTTTGAACATTGTGGCAATGGGGTCGAAACCCCCATCATCACAGTGACCAAAATGTAAGTGTGGGGTCCATAGCTGAAGCACATTTTGAACATTGTGGCAATGGGGTCTAAACCCCCATCATCACAGTGAGCAAAATGTAAGTGTGGGGTCCATAGCTGAAGCACATTTTGAACATTGTGGCAATGGGGTCTAAACCCCCATCATCACAGTGACCAAAATGTAAGTGTGGGGTCCATAGCTGAAGCACATTTTGAACATTGTGGCAATGGGGTCTAAACCCCCATCATCACAGTGAGCAAAATGTAAGTGTGGGGTCCATAGCTGAAGCACATTTTGAACATTGTGGCAATGGGGTATAAACCCCCATCATCACAGTGACCAAAAGGTAAGTGTTGACAAAGAAAGAGGTGCAACTGCCAAACTGCATGGATGATTCCTGGTCACAGAACAAAAAACACATCAGTGGCAAAGTAGTGTATGTGTCCCATTGCAACATAAATTGGGTGAGCCAAATACTGCAGTGCAAATAAGACATACCTTTGGCCATGTGGAGACAAACAACACCCATGGGGGCTGACACCGTCAACATTCATCAATGACACAATGACAGAAGTGACCATCAGAATGCAGACCTACATATTTGCACCAATGGGCACACAAATGCAGATACCCTGTGGAGACTGCAGATGTGAGGTGAACAGATACCATCCCATGGCAGCAATGGGACACACAAACCATGATCATTGTGCTGACCGATGACCTAGGAGTCCCAGGGACAGCAGGGGAAACCCACCAAACTACATACAGCCAATGGCACACCCAAGATATGCCAATGCAGTGGTGCAGATGCAAAAACACAAACAGGCAGACCCACACTGCAAATCATACACAACAGGTGAGGGGGGGGGGGGTGCCAGTGTCCCCAGGCAACCACACAACACATGAGGAGACCTGAATACCAATCATACAGATGTGCATACAGTGCCACACAAAGGTAACTCATGGATCCAAATCCCCTATGTGGGCAAGCAGGCATTGTCAGATGCGAGGGAGCACAAATCACACATGTCACACAGGCACGTAGGAACAGCAACTGACACAGCAAGACACAGACACACCACAGCACCACCCCCAGGGCCCCCACAATGTGGTGACCCTGGGCTGCATTACAATCCCACTGTGATGACAAAGCTAAATGTGGTTCACACTGTGAACCACAGCCATGTGTCCTGAGCAACAAGCTACCATCACACCTACACAAGCACAAATCAATCAGCATGGCCAGTAAGCCAAGGCCAACATGGAGGCAGGGGCCTAGCCGGGCAACAACTCTCATCTGCACACACTCAACACCACACCCTCGACCTCCAACAATGTGCAGCAGTGAAGTACACATGCACTGGTGACATTGCACATGCACCCATGACTATTCCAGGGTGGTGAGTGGGAACCAAGGTGCAGAAACACATGACACATGGCCACTCAACAAGACTCCTGAATGTCTGACACACTGCACACTACGCTGTACATGGACATGACGGCAATACCACACCAACCAATGGGATCCCAGCCACAGTCACACACCAATGAAGAAGCCAAGGTCACCCACAAAGAACACACATAGACAACAACCAACATTGCAGCCCGGACCCTGAGGAGTGCCAGCAGTCACACACACAACGTGTCACAATCACTGAAAGATAACACAAACTGGAAATCACATGACAGGGGCAAACAACAAGTGCCAAGGGGAAACCTGACTGTGACCCATCTGCGTCTGCACACAAACTCAGCCCTGACAGCAAACACACCTATGGGTGACACCCTGATGACCAGTAATGTGCCATGCACCCACATCACAGAGAACCCAGGGAGAAGACTTTGGGGGAACATAGGTCAACTCAGCTAGCATCACAAACAGGTACAACACTAGGGATCACAGCATGCACAGCTAAACGGAAGTGAACACACAGACATGCACATACAACACACACCTTGGGCGCAGGCAATGTCACAGGAGTACACACTGCCATGAGGGGACTCCACTCCTGTGTGAGGAAAGCTGTGCCATATGTTGCCTCAGTAGGGCCCCATCATGTCAGCTGAGCACTTGGTCACACAATCAACAATTAGCACCAAATGAGGGCTCCCGTCACATCAGCCTGGTCATGGAAGTGCCAACGGAATCATCAGCACAGATCCAACACACTTGTATAGCAATGTTGCACTGACAACACAGATGAGTCCTTCCCCATTGATGCCCAAACCTGCATGTCCAGTGGAGATGGCCACACGGTCAGGGAAGTAGACGAATTGAACAATGGCAGGCACAACAGATGTGCAGGGGTGGAAGCCACAGATGTGAAATAGCTAATCTAAGTAGGGAATCCCATTGCCAAATACTGAACACATGACACCCTCAGATACTGCTATGGATGACATGGATACACCACAGGATAGGACACATTCCCCCTGGACCACATGGGTTCCTGCACAGTAACACTTCATTATCATGAGACCAAATATCACCATCACTGCAGCAAGGGCATGGTTAGCATCATCAACAACATGTGCATCAGAAGCATAAGCACTAGAGAACAGAAAGTTGCTTTATTCAGCATATGTGTGGAATGAAAACAAAGTCCAGAAAAAACACAAAGGCCAATGGCCAGTCCATTGTAAAAGTCCAAACAGGGTGACAGTGGCAGATGTCACCCTACGCATGCCTGCACAAAACCAGGGACAATCCACTAGGAGGGGCAACCGGGGGCAGGCCAGGCACCGCAGGGACAGGATCAGGGCTCACCAGGAGGAAGCAGGGAAGGGGTGGTGGGTGCTGGAGAGCCACTGACAACTGCAGTGGAGGTGTCTGACATGGTGTGTGCCGGCACAACTGGGGGGCATGACTCAGATGTTGTGGGTGCCGGCACGACTGCAGTGGACCCTGCAGATGGAGTGGACAGGTCCGCCACTGCAGTGCCCAAGTCAGACAGGGTGGTAGTGGACTCCACTGCAGTGCCTACCACCAGGGGAGGAGAATGGGGAACAGGCAAGGTGGGCTGGACAGAGGGGGAGGACACCCTCACCACATCAGTGGCACAGACAAGCGCAGCGGGGGTGTGGTGCCGGGAGAGCAAGTGCCAGGGGGAGAAGGCCGGATCCTCTTGGGGATGGTATATCTGTGAGTGGGGGAACCTGGGGCAGGGTGTGGTGGGGGCACCTGTGGAGTGGGGGCCTGAGCGATGGAGGAAGGAGACCTGGTGCCTGAGCTGCAGGGCGGCGGCGGGGTCTTGCTCTTACGACTCCGGGGGGACTGGCGTGTGGGGGTCTCAGTCTGTCTGCGCCTGGGGGAGGGTGTCCGGGGGCGAGGGGCACTCTGCTCCGTGTGGGTAGGCTTCCTCTTCCCCCTGGATGCTGGAGCAGCTGGATCGGAGGGGAAGAGGCCGAGGTCACTGAGGAAGAGGCGCTGGGTCTTTGGGGTTGCAGGTGAGGCAAGGGAGGGTGTTTTGGAGGGAGAGGCAACTGAGGACTGCGCAGTGCTCGTGGATGCGTGTGTGTGTACCAGGGCCCCATCCCCTGTGAGTCTGGTTTCAGTCCCCTGACTGTGCGTGCGTGTGCGTTTTGTTTGTGGCGTGTGTGTCTGTGTGCTGGATGTGTGTGTGCTGGTGTGTGCCTGTGCCGGTGTGTGTGTGCTTGGGACTGGTAAGGTGCTGGGGAGTGTGGATGGAGCAGAGGCAGGAGGGGTGAGGGACTGTCTGAGGAGGGACACTGCTGCCGTCAGGGAGGAGTCCATGGACCTATTGCCCCTCTGTAGGTCAGACATGCCCGATGAGATGCCCTCCATGAATGACACCAGCTGAGTCAACAGAGCGGTGTGCGCATGGAGGACACTCAGCATGGCTGTCTGCCCTACATGGAGCTGGCGAAGGAGGTACACAGACTCCTCACTCAGGGCAGCAGGGGACACAGGGGCAGGGGTGCGGTGCCTGGCCCAAAGGAGACACGCTCCCGAACATGGGAGCCTCCACGGACCTGGGGAATGGGAGCCGATGGGAGGGCGGTGGTGGTGCTGGTGGTGGCGGGGACAGCAACACTAGCTGGGGTGTGGTGGCTGCTGACACCCGCCTCCATAAGGGAGTCATCCTCCGAGTTGCTCTGGTCCTCAGCTGAGGTGGATGGTGCTGAGGACTCCTCGGTGTGGCTCCCTCGCCCTCCGTGCCACTGGGTCCCTCCGACCACTCCTCGGCTGCTGACCCAGTCTGGCTCTCCGGCTCCTCCTGGTCCGTGGAGCTGTCCCCTTCCGTGGCCGTGGATGTATCTGCAAACAATGGGGAAACAGACAGACATCAGTCACCTGCACCAAACGCACACACCACTGTGAGCACAGCACATTACAGAGCAAGCCCTGGCATCATTAGTTGTACATTGCTAAAAGTGCCCTAACTGAACAGGAGCAGCCAATTGTCAGTCTGATGCCAACCATGGCACTCACATCCCACATGGCCTTGCACCCATCTGTCTGGTGTCTGTTGGATTGCAACACCCCAGTGTGGACACATGCACCAACTACACAGTAGTTGGACAGTGCAGAGGACACGGTGTGGCATGTGGACATGCACACATCACAGCTCTTGCCACTGAGTCAGTACAGGTTTCCGGATGAAAGGGATGCCCAGAGTCAAATAGGAAATGCATGTGATGCATACCAGCGACAGACACCATGATGCACCCATGTCCTGATAGCCATCGCCACAATGGTGTGCATGTAGCACATGTCACTCCCCTGCAGGATCACCAATAAGTAGACACATGCCATGGCGGAGGCATGACTGCTAAGTCATACATCACTGTCTCAGTGATGTATGACTTGGCAGCCAGACAACAACACTCTGCACTGTGTCACAATAGTAGGTCATGGGGAATGCAAGTCCTGGAGCTGCACAAGTGCACATGTACATCCCCCCACAACACATCATCTTAACCCTCATCTCTCCAGGTCATACCTATTGGACATATGGGAGACCTGTGACACTACCCTCTGAACTTGAGCCCTCACAATCTGCTGTGAATGGGGAACAGCTGCCTGAACTTCACATTCGCATACCCCAGTCTGCACGGGCAGCTGATCAAACACCTATGTGACACACAAGTATCGTCTCCTATGGTCACATCTCCAGTGGCATGCTGAGCCCCTACCAAGAAACACCCCAGCAGTCCTGGCAACTAATCCACAGCACACTGACACAGAGGCAGACACCTGAGGGGTCAAATCACTGTGCACAATGTGTCAGCTGATACACGGGAGTGGGAGTACAGAGTGCATTGCATGGCCTGGAGTAGGCATGACTATCCTGCCCCACATGAATGAGGGATGAGCCCTGGACAGTGGATAGCTGGCTATCTATGTATGTGTGACACACGTAATCTGCACACTCCTGGGGCCCAAACATTGTTCCCACCCGCTGCATGGGCGTGTGCCACATACCCCAGGCACATGTGGTGGCTCAGCTCAGCAAGTGGACCGCATATCAAAGCAACACGCAGATTACATGTCCGAACACAGGCGTTGTGTGAACAATGGACCCACCCATGATGCCCACAACAGAGTTAGGGAAACAGATGCTGTCCCCCACCTTTAGTGAAGCAAACTGCAAGGACACAGTCCCAAGTGACACAATTCCCTGAATGTAAGGGCCACACCTGGGTATCAGATGAGCAGTGGGCAGTGCACAATAGAGGGACATGGCTCCTGGACAACATGACTGCTGCACTGTGGCAGTTGAACCAGGCCAGAGGAGGGCACAAAGCATGAAATACAGAGTTCACAGTGCAGTCTTTGACTCACCCCTCCTTGCTGCTGTCTGGCCTTCAGCTGCCCATCCAGGTCTGAAAACACCACCGCCAGGATCTGGAGCATGTGGGGGTCAGGGTCCGTGTTCCGCCCCTCCTGCGAGGAGGCGACAGCTTCAGCTGGACCCGTGCAATCCTCCGGGTCCAGCCCCGAAGGTCCTGCCACCTCTTCTGGCAGTTGCGGATCCGGCGCTTGTAGACCCCCACGGACCGGACAGCCCGGACGATGTCCTTCCAGATCTCCTGCTTCCGATGGGCATTAACCTGTCAGGATGACAAAGTGAAAAGGCCATTACTACACATGCAACATATCCGTGCATGACACAGTTGTATATACATGTCTCAATCACAGGGGCACATGATGAACACAGGCAGTGCAAAGCTGCCCATGGACAGTTTGCCAGACGTCACTACATGGTATCATTGCATGGGAAGTAAAACCTTGTTCAAATGCACTGTCACTGCACCATACCTGTCCAGTGCATGTCACTACACACTATGGGGGGTGACAACTACTCAGTGGCGTGCAGACTTTCAGCCTTGCTAGTCAGACAATATGCACATTCAGAAAGGCAGTGCACAGAACACTCACCTGCTCCCCTGGTGTCCCATACAGCTTGCTGTACTGTGGAAGTAGGCTGTCCAGCAGGGCCTGGTTCTCCTCAAGGCTGAAGGCTGGGGCTCTCTCCACAGTACGTGCCATTGCAGGGTCCAGAGGGGCAGAGACAGCAGCAGTGCAGTGGCAGATGTCGTCCTGGAGCATGTAGTGCAGGCAAGTGAGCTCTCAGGGGAACAGCCAGCAATATATATGTGCTGGAGAGGCAGATACTGTCCCTTGTGTCCAAAGTGATAGGTCCAAGTCGTTTGCATCTTCTGAATCTGGCCAATCCATGGAATAGCAGCACCAATACACGCCCACAGCATCCTTCAAATCTTCAACTTCATGACATACATGATTTTGCAACATTGTTGTGGGTGACCAACTGAATTTCCAGCAACCGACTCGTTCGAAATTCGAAAACGCGTCCGTTGCCAGGCAAGGCCATTGTCAATGGGTGCGCACCGATCGGTCCATTGCAGTACAACGCGTACAGGGGTACAACGCGTACCCGCACACATTGAATGCAATGGGCCGGCCGGGGGCACCGATCGGTCCATTGCTGTTCAACGCGTACAGGAGTACAACGCGTACCCGCACACATTGAATGCAATGGGCCGGCCGGGGGCACCGATCGGTCCATTGCTGATCAACGCGTACAGGGGTACAACGCGTACCCGCACACATTGAATGCAATGGGCCGGCCGGGGGCACCGATCGGTCCATTGCAGTACAACGCGTACAGGGGTACAACGCGTACCCGCACACATTGAATGCAATGGGCCGGCCGGGGGCACCGATCGGTACATTGCAGTACAACGCGTACAGGGGTACAACGCGTACCCGCACACATTGAATGCAATGGGCCGGCCGGGGGCACCGATCGGTCCATTGCTGTTCAACGCGTACAGGGGTACAACGCGTACCCGCACACATTGAATGCAATGGGCCGGCCGGGGCACCGATTGGTCCATTGCAGTACAACGCGTACAGGGGTACAACGCGTACCCGCACACATTGAATGCAATGGGCCGGCCGGGGGCACCGATCGGTCCATTGCTGTTCAACGCATCACTGTACATGTGACTGGCATATGTCAGCATGCCTGTCTCAGATGGACATATGCCAGCCACAGATAGCTCCCAGAGAGTGAGGGGCACACCTACATCACAACAGCCTGTCCAAACTTTATCATAAGGCATGTAAGGCTGCATTTCCTATTGTGTGTATGTTGGTGTACATGTTGTCCTGTGGGTGTCACCTGTGGGCAGCCACCCCCAGGCTGTGCACGTGTTCATGGGGACAGGATCCTGGGTGTTACGTGTACATGACCACTGTGATGTGCAACTGTTCATATCTGTGCATGTGCCATGCTCACATTTCACGGTGGTGTATGTGTATGTCATGTCACATACCCCGTGAGTCCCATGTGGGACGGTATGTTTGAGCCAGGGTGTCCCAGTGGCACAATAGTGATGGTCCTCCACAGTCTGTGTGCATGTAGTGTTTACAATGTCTCTGATTTCATGTGCACAATGGGAGACAGTCTCCACATCCACGTTGTGTGTGCATGGACTTTGATGTTGTGCGTGTGTGTGTCACAGACGTCCATGTCTGTCCTGCCGTGGCAAGTGGGACCACTACCTGTGGGGGTCATGGTTGTTTTGCTGTGGTGTATACATGATACTCCATGTAATGCCAGTGTCCATGTGGCAATACAGGGTCCCTGGGAATGTACCTGTCGTTGAGCTGTGGTGCCTGGGGCACATCTGTCCTCACATGTCACTGTGGGGGGTGATTGTGACACGGCAGCAGGAGATGGGAACTGTGACACGGCCTCATGATATCCAATGGGCCAACCTGGGACTAATTGATGCCACTTGTTGGACCGTGTTGACAGATGTTGGCCATGTATGTACCATACATGTCCTTACGGAACTGCACACTTCATGTAGTTGTGCCTCATAATGATGTATGTTGGGATATTGAGTGTGTTCAATGCCGCATATGTGGGGTGACTGACAATCTTGCTTACTTCTCCTCTGCACTGCAGGGCTCCTGCTGTCCATCGACCATTCCCAGACCTGGCAACGATGGTGGAACGGGACAGCATCCGACGGTACCGCTTCACCAGGCAGCTGATTGAGGATTTGGCAGTGCAGTTGGCCCCACATTTGCAGCCTGGCCGGCCGTATCCTACAGCGCTGACCCCCAAGGTGAAGGTGATGGCAGCCCTACACTTCTTTGCCACCGGTACCTTCCAACATACTGTGGCGACTGCTGGTGGGATGTCACAGACCATGTTGAGCCGTGTGCTCCGCGATGTTTTGGCGGCAATGTTGCTATTCCTGAACCGGTACATCTATTTCCCTAGACTGCAGACGACTCACTGACGTGAAGAGTGACTTTTATGCCCTGGGGAGGATGCCGCATGTCATTGGCTCCAATGATGGGACACATGTGGCTTTGGTACCACCACAGGCCCAGGAGCAGGCCTACAGGAACCGCAAGCACTACCACTCGGTCAATGCACTAGTGGTGTGTCTTGCAGACATGACCATCACACACGTGTGTGCCCGTTTCCCTGATTCAGCACACGATGCCTTTGTGATGAGGAGTAGTCGCATCCCCAGGATGATGGCACAGATGCACAACCAGCGTGCCTGGCTTGTCGGTGTGTACTGACTTTGTGCCATTGTGTGTGATCTGATCTGTAGTATTCCGCCCACTTTTCCAAGTCAGCTAATGTGCACTTGTCTGTCCGTAGGTGACTCGGGATACCCCAACATGCCGTGGTTGCTGACACCCCTCAGGAACCCTGTGACACCAGCCCAGATGCGCTACAATGAGGCACATGGTCGGACCAGGAGAGTTATTGAGCGGACCTTTGGTCTCCTGAAGAGCCGCTTCCGCTGCCTGGACAAGACCGGAGGGTCCCTCCCATATGCCCCTGCGAAAGTGTGCAAGATTATCATCGTCTGCTGCATGCTCCACAACCTGGCAGTGCGGAAGGAGTTGCCTCTCATCCAGGATGACAATGACCAACATCCGCCACCTGTGGAGGATCCTGGCCTGGACCACGATGCCAGTGACGATGATGATGATGATGATGAGGGTGATGTCCGCACACAGCTCATCACCAACTTCTTTAGCTGAATGTGAGTATCCTGAGGTGTCATGTCAATGATGTGAGTTGGCATGATATGTGTAGGTGGTGCTCTGGTGCTGTTGGAGTGTGTCCATGGGCTACTTGACTGGATGTGTGTTGCGATGTGTGCTTACAGGTGGGCTGTACTCCCCAACAGTGTTGACATGCTAACTTGGTTCTGGGTGGGTATCTTGTAACATGTATTGTGCATGAGTTTTGCTGTTCTGTCCTGTACTCCATTGCTTTTGACTGTGTGTCATTTCTGTCCTTCACAGGGTACTTTCAGATTCGTTTGGTCAACTGTGTCCACCGACGACGTGATTGCACTTCCAGGCTGGTAGCTGTTGTGTCCCTACAGGTGATGTGCGCCACACCCATGGACTTCCTTCCGTCTACAGTTGTTGACTGTGTGCCCGCTGCCAGGTGGGATTACCTTGCATCTGTAGTGGTTACGACATGTTGCAACTGTGTAATAAACCTGTGCTTCACTTTGTGATGTGCGTTGTCTGTGGTCACACATTTGACTGCCATTTGCTTACTGCACCTGTGGGCTACTTGACTACAACTGGGAATGGGTGTGGTGTCTGTGCATTGCACCGTCTTCCCTGGCAACATCAGTGTAGGCAATGAGTCAGATGGCCTAGGTGTGTATGTGTTGTGTAGCCCTGGTGGTGTGTCTCCCTCATATGTGTCACGTTGCCTTTACTCACATGCCTGTGTTGTACTTGCTGTTGCAGTTCGCATACACAGTGTAATTTTGCAGTTCATCATCCCCATAACAGCACCCACATTGGAATCACAACAGAGGCAAGTATGGTGTATTAGTGTGTTTATTGTGATACATTTGTGTGAATAGTGCATAGGATGGGTAGTGCTGTACATAAATCTTGCAATCAGAAGTTCCTAGGTGAATTGAAAGTCCTGGTAGACAGAATCCCCAGTATCGGGGCCACAGTTGTCTGACACATTGGTCCAACTTGTACTCCCCATGCATTGTGTGGGAGTAGGGTTGCCGTCAACAGGGTGAACAGTCTGTGCACAAAGGTGAACATCCAGAACAGGTTCAGGCTTCCTGGGAGTTGCGCTTGGCCATCGGCCTCTCACTTGCCCCTCTTCGGACGACCCCTCTTCTTGGGGGGGGCCCCTCAAGTACAGGCTGCTGCGGTGCAGGGGACTCTCCGCCAGAGTCATCCTCCCTCCCTGTGGCAGTTGCAGTTTGGGCAGCACCAGATGTTGTTGGCACACAGGGAGGTGTGGACTCGTTGCTGTTCATCTGGCGGAGGCATTGTAAAATGTCCTTGTGCACGCCGTCATCTCATGCAGTGCATCCCACTTGGACTCCACGCGGACATGTGTGAGTCCACGCGGGACATGTGTGACTCCACGTGGGACATGTGAGAGTCCAAGCGGGCATGATGGGCAGCCTGCTGCTGTTTCATGTCTCTGAGGAGCCCCACTACCTGGCTGAGGTCTCCGGTGCTGGACTGGTACGCATAAGCTATGCGTACCAGTTGTGGGTCATCATGCACACCAGCAACCTCTGCAAGCAGCGACCTCTGTCTCCCACCCCTCCCACCACCCCTGCTGACATGTGCAGTGCGTGCAGTGGCACGCACAGATGATCCTGGTCCACCTTGGAGGTTGGTGGTGGTGGTGGTGTCCATGGCCCCAGGTTGGTCCAGGGTCCCTGTGCTGGTGTTGCTCCTTGTTCTGTCCATGTCGGCAGGGATGGTATTTGTGTTGACAGTCGTTGGAGGGGTGGGTGCAGGGGGTGCAGCTGGTGGTCCTGCTGGTGCTGCATGTAGACTTGCACCGGATGTGCCAGGTTGGTCTTCTTCGTCCGAGGAGGGCAGAGGCTGTACGACACCAGTGAGCTCCGCATCCTCTTGAGCCTTGGACTGGGACTCCTCAGCGTCTGCTGCTGTGTCCCCATCATCACCTGTATTTGGGAGACACACACAATGTATGTTATGTTTCTGCAGGCATCAATGGTTGACACACATGACAGTTGTGACTGTGCCTCTGGGTGCGGGCCTGTACATTGCATTGTCCTAAGTCGTCACAGTCAGGGGTTGATATTGGTGTGGCACATTGTCCTGCATTATTTGGGCATTTCTATGTATTTGTTGGGGTGTGAACATGGTCTGCATTGGTTGTGTTTGGTTGACAGCCGGCCTCCTTCCCACCCACCCAGCCAGTCAGTTATCCCACCATGGACTGTGCTTGCATTGCAGGGAGTGGAAGTTGTCTCTCAGGATGTCAGTCAGTGGTGTCCTGCTGTTTGTTGGTGCACAGTTGCCAGCAGGGCCTTTTGCTCCCCACAGCAGTAGCCAGTGTCAGCCATCTTGTGAGTCCTTCTCCACTCCCTGTGATATGAGCATGGTTCAGGGTGGTGTTGATGGGACAGTTGTGGGGGTGACCAATATCAGTGACTGCCACTCCCATCATGCTATTGCCTCCACCCCACTTGCCAGCATTCCCAAACTTACTTGCTTTTGTGGGGAGTTCAGTATGTGTGGGTGTGTGAGCAACGGCAAGATGGCTGACAGTGGTGTCCTGCTGTTGGTTGGTGTGCAGTTCCCAGCATGCCCTGTGCTCCCCACGACACAGCAACAGTGTCAGACATCTTTGATGGGCCTTTCCACTCTCTGTGGGATGTGCATGCGTGAGTGTGAGCTTGCTGGGCCATGTGGTGGGGGATGTAGAGCTGTGACTACGACTCCCATCATGCTATTGCCTCCACCCCCTTCCCAGCATGCCCATGCTTCCTTCCTTTTGACTCTGCTTCCCTGTGGGGTGGGCTGGCTGTGCTGACAGGATGGCTGGGAGTGTTGTCCTGGCAGTTGTTTGGCTAAAAGTCCCAAGAGTGTCCCTGTGCTTCACACAACATAACCCAGGGTGGTGGTTCTTTGTGGGATCTTGAGTTAGGATGGGAGGCATTGCATTCTACCAGGTGTGTTCTGTGGAGTTTGTGTTGAGGGGGGGTGTGAGGGGAGGTGCTTGTGATTATGGTCAGTGCTGCAAGTCCTCCTTCCCACCCAGCCAGCCAGATATCCCTCTATGGAACGTGCTTGCATTGAAGGGAGTGGAAGTTGTCTCTCAGGATGTCAGTCAGTGGTGTCCTGCTGTTTGTTGGTGCACAGTTGCCAGCAGGGCCTTGTGCTCCCCACAGCAGTAGCCAGTGTCAGCCATCTTGTGAGTCCTTCTCCACTCCCTGTGATGTGAGCATGGTTCAGGGTGGTGTTGATGGGCCAGTTGTGAGGGTGACCAATATCTGTGACTGCCACTCCCTTCATGCTATTGCCTCCACCCCACTTGCCAGCATTCCCAAACTTACTTGCTTTTGTGGGGAGTTCAGTATGTGTGGGTGTGTGAGCAATGGCAAGATGGCTGACAGTGGTGTCCTGCTGTTGGTTGGTGTGCAGTTCCCAGCAGGGCCTTGTGCTCCCCACGACACAGCAACAGTGTCAGACATCTTTGATGGGCCTTTCCACTCTCTGTGGGATGTGCATGCGTGAGTGTGAGCTTGCTGGGCCATGTGGTGGGGGATGTAGAGCTGTGACTACGACTCCCATCATGCTATTGCCTCCACCCCCCTTCCCAGCATGCCCATGCTTCCTTCCTTTTGACTCTGCTTCCCTGTGGGGTGGGCTGGCTGTGCTGACAGGATGGCTGGGAGTGTTGTCCTGGCAGTTGTTTGGCTAAAAGTCCCAAGAGTGTCCCTGTGCTTCACACAACATAACCCAGGGTGGTGGTTCTTTGTGGGATCTTGAGTTAGGATGGGAGGCATTGCATTCTACCAGGTGGGTTCTGTGGAGTTTGTGTTGAGGGGTGTGTGAGGGGAGGTGCTTGTGACTATGGTCAGTGCTGCAAGTCCTCCTTCCCACCCAGCCAGCCAGATATCCCACCTTGGAACGTGCTTGCATTGCAGGGAGTGGAAGTTGTCTCTCAGGATGTCAGTCAGTGGTGTCCTGCTGTTTGTTGGTGCACAGTTGCCAGCAGGGCCTTGTGCTCCCCCACAGCAGTAGCCAGTGTCAGCCATCTTGTGTGTCCTTATCCACTCCCTGTGATGTGAGCATGGTTCAGGGTGGTGTTGATGGGCCAGTTGTGAGGCTGAGCAATGTCTGTGACTACCACTCCCATCATGCTATTGCCTCCACCCCCTTCCCAGCATGCCCATGCTTCCTTCCTTTTGACTCTGCTTCCCTGTGGGGTGGGCTGGCTGTGCTGACAGGATGGCTGGGAGTGTTGTCCTGGCAGTTGTTTGGCTAAAAGTCCCAAGAGTGTCCCTGTGCTTCACACAACATAACCCAGGGTGGTGGTTCTTTGTGGGATCTTGAGTTAGGATGGGAGGCATTGCATTCTACCAGGTGGGTTCTGTGGAGTTTGTGTTGAGGGGGTGTGTGAGGGGAGGTGCTTGTGACTATGGTCAGTGCTGCAAGTCCTCCTTCCCACCCAGCCAGCCAGATATCCCACCATGGAACGTGCTTGCATTGCAGGGAGTGGAAGTTGTCTCTCAGGATGTCAGTCAGTGGTGTCCTGCTGTTTGTTGGTGCACAGTTGCCAGCAGGGCCTTGTGCTCCCCACAGCAGTAGCCAGTGTCAGCCATCTTGTGTGTCCTTATCCACTCCCTGTGATGTGAGCATGGTTCAGGGTGCTGTTGATGGGCCAGTTGTGAGGCTGAGCAATGTCTGTGACTACCACTCCCATCATGCTATTGCCTCCACCCCCTTCCCAGCATGCCCATGCTTCCTTCCTTTTGACTCTGCTTCCCTGTGGGGTGGGCTGGCTGTGCTGACAGGATGGCTGGGAGTGTTGTCCTGGCAGTTGTTTGGCTAAAAGTCCCAAGAGTGTCCCTGTGCTTCACACAACATAACCCAGGGTGGTGGTTCTTTGTGGGATCTTGAGTTAGGATGTGAGGCATTGCATTCTACCAGGTGGGTTCTGTGGAGTTTGTGTTGAGGGGGTGTGAGGGGAGGTGCTTGTGACTATGGTCAGTGCTGCAAGTCCTCCTTCCCACCCAGCCAGCCAGATATCCCACCATGGAACGTGCTTGCATTGCAGGGAGTGGAAGTTGTCTCTCAGGATGTCAGTCAGTGGTGTCCTGCTGTTTGTTGGTGCACAGTTCCCAGCAGGGCCTTGTGCTCCCCACAGCAGTTGCCAGTGTCAGCCATCTTGTGAGTCCTTCTCCACTCCCTGTGATGTGCGCATGGTTCATGGTGGTGTTGATGGGACAGTTGTGGGGGGCAATATGTGTGACTGCGACTCCCATGATGCTATTGGCTACACTGACTTGGCCAGCATACACAGAATTCCTTCCTTTGAGTGGTCTTCACTGTGTGTTGGTGTTGTTGTGGTGGCTACATGTCTGGATGTGTTTGTTAGTTCTATTTGTGCCACTGCCTAGCTGTAGTTGTAGTTGTGTTTGTACATGTGATGGCACAGTTGGATGTAACTTTTTTGATGGCGTGTGTTGTGTTTATCTGACTGACATACACATTTTGGGATGATTCTGTTCTGGTTGCTGTGTAATTGCTATGAGTGCATGGTTTGACTCTCCCCTTGACAGTGATGTGTGTGTGTTTTGTGGCAGAATATTGTGTACATTTGTTGTGTACTCACCAGGCTCTGGGATGTTCTCTAGTCCATATACACTCACTGGCGGAAGGATGGCCCGCACCTTCTCCTCCCAGGGCCTGAGGTATATTGGCTTGGCAGGAGGGCCACTGCCGGTGTATTGGCTGATGATGTAGTCTTTATTGAGCAGGTCCGTACCCTCCTGCGCACGTCATACCACCTGTTCTGGATGTCGCTCTTTGTGCGCAGACATGGTGATTGTGCGTTCACCCTGTTGATGATCCTCTCCCACATCTTGGTTTTCTGGGAGATGGGGGTCTGTTGGACCAGTGTGCCAAACAGTTGTGGCTCTACCCTGAGGATCTCGTCTTCGATCCCCGGCTCCGGCGGCAGCTCAGCTCAGCACCATGTGACTCTGGGCAATAGCTCACTTAATTTCCACGACGGCCCCCAGCGCCTTGAGACCCGTAAGGGTGAGTAGTTCGCGCTTTACAAATACAGATTTATTACCATGACTTCCAATTCACAATCTAGGAACTTGTAATTCTTCTTGGGGGGCATGGTGATGGGTGGTGATGGTGAGTGATGTGTGTGTTGGTGTGCAGGTGAGGGTGTGTTAGTGTGTGTTTTGCTGGGTGTATGTGAGGTAGGTATTTGTTGGTGGGCTGATGGTGTGTGGCTTGTGTGAGGGATGAGCTGTGGGTGTGTGGTTGCTGTCTCTTGGGTGCTGGCAGTGGAATGGCATTTGCAAAGGATCATGGTTGTGATTTGTGTCCTTTATATGGGTGGAGTTGTGGGTGTGTCTTTGTTCTCTGTCCCCACCCCCCAGTATTTATTGGCTTTGTAATTGCTTGTTTGGCCTTTTTTTGTGTGATTTTTCCTTTGTACTGTCTGTGCATGTTGGAAACGTTCTTGTGACCGAGTCGGACCCTGCATTTGTCTCGTACGGTGTTCTCCGTTTCGTTCACGCTGTGTTTGTGCAGTTTTCTATGCTGCGTACGCGTCGGTCGCGGTGTTTTGTGTTGCTTCGGCTCGGTTTTGTATGCGTGTCGGTCGTACGGCTTGTCCTCCGTCCGACTCGCTCGTGGTTTTCGCGCCTTGCATCGTACTTTGCGGTTTGGAGTTCGCGTGTACGTTTCGGTCGGATTTGTTCCGGGTGCGTGTCGGTCGGTTGGATTCGCGTGTTTTTCCGACCGGATTGCTGTTTTCCGTGCGGCTCGGTCGTTCGGCTTGGGTTCGGTACGTGTCGGTCGGATTTTGCACGCCTTGCATCGTACTTGGCGTGTCGGGCGCCACAGGTACGTGTCGGTCGGTATAATTTCCGGCTCAGAGTCGATCGGTGCTTTTTCCGGCCCGAATCGGAATCGACCCCAATGTCTACAAATAAACAGAGTATGTTAAACTTGTTATGGTACCCATCAAAAGAAGTGGTTATGATGCATTATTTTTACAGTGTCTTATGGTGACTAAAGGAGATAGTGATGGGGGTAATCTTACACGCTGACATAAATAGGGACTGTTCTCATGGTACAGGTCTCACATCTGGAGAATGAGCTATGCCACTATCAACCTCACAGTCTGAAAATGAGCATTGGTGAGTGTATCCAACATACACTTTTCTGCACTCTGTTACCTCCCATCTGTTTGTGTGTGCATTACCCAGAGAATCGGGTCCAGTTTTAAATTGGTTTACCTTGATCCTACATAATAGATCGCAAAGAATCAAAGTCAACCATTCCCTTTCTAGCAATACGCTGGTCTTAATTGGAGTGCCTCAAGGATCTGCACTCTCACCCATGCTTTTCAACTTGCTCATGGAACCTCTCACTGAAATTCTGAACCGCTCAAACTTACACTATCACATGTACGCCGATGATACTCAATTGTACATGAAAATTTCCTCACCTGATGATATCAAAAATACTGTGCACTTCTGAAAACTCCCAATCACCTTATGCTACATACACTCAAGACGGAATTCCTCCTGATTACCCCCACACACATTCTGCCCCCATTCAAGATTGGCTCAAACAACTAACGGCTTTCAACTGTGCTCCACATGTTGTTGACTCCACTAGATCATTAGGCATAACTCTGGACAAGTACCTGAATATCAAAACCTCATCAGTGCCACAATTGGAGGAGCCAGTCACCAACTCAACACATTAAGGAAATTCAAACCGTTCCTGCCTCCTGATGACATGCAGCTATCAGTCCAATCCATAGTTATCTCCCTTTAGATTACAGAATTGTGACCCTGGCAGGGCTACCAAAAGCTAGAATTGCCCCTTTAAGGGCTACTCTGAACTCTACAGCCAGACCCATCATGGGATCAAGAAAATTTGACCACATCACAACAGATCTAATTCAACACAATTGGCTCTCTCTCGAAGCAAGGATTCTGTTCAACATAGCTTGCTTGACACACAACGTGCTTCATTACAACACTCCTGTATTCCTGGCAAAAACCTCGAACTATCTGGGATGAAACGGGCCCTAAGAAGTTCTAGCACTCTACTGTTGAAAGCACAAAAATTCAAAAAGAAGAGAGCTTATAACCATGCCTTCTCCCATCTTGCTCTGAGAATATGGAAAACTCTTCCTCCTGAAATCAGATCTAACCTTTCAACCTCCTCATTAAAAAAAAAAGTCAAATGGTTGCTCCTGACTAACTACCTGCAGCAATAGACCTGCAACAATAGACCTTGTCTGCTTCTCTGTACAGTGCTCTGATACCCTGACAGGTCATGTTTGCACTATATAAAACTTTTCAAATAAATAAATGACCACTGTTAGAAATTGAGGTTTCTGGTTGGCAGAGTATACACCCTGTCCAAGCAGGAGTCACAATCCTAGTCCTCCTAAAATCAGATCTAACCTTTTGACCTCCTCATTCAAAAAGAAGTCAAATGGTTGTTCCTGAATAACTACCTGCAGCAATAGACCTGCAACAATAGACTTTTATTTCATGTTTACAGCTCTGGTCTCCCATTTGACTATGCAATTTTGTTACTTTATATCTACTATGCTGCTGGCTGTTCTTTTTTGCATTTGGCATGTTTAACTTCTTATATTTATAGAATTTACACCTTTACCTGCTTATCTTGTCTGCTTCTCTGTACAGTGCTCTGATACCCTGACAGGTCATGTTTGCACTATATCAAACTTTTCAAATAAATAAATAACCACTGTTAGAAATTGGGTTTCTGCTTGGCAGAGCAGTGCTTAATTTGTGCTGGTGCTTTTGCTTTTCAGTGCTTAGCACCAGCACTTATTTATCAGGGCTGGGTCTACACTACGCGTCTGCACATCTATGGCAAAGTAAATATAATTACCTCACTCACCAAAGACAGTGTTGTTTGCCTCCTGATTCCCCAGTGAACAGTGTTGCTGTGCTGTAAGTGTCGATAAAAATCCAACCATATCCATGCGAATTTGCCTTAGGCCCCTTGTTCAGTGTTGCCGGTGGGCGGGACACTGATTGGGCTAGATTTGGTTCTGGGGGGTAGGGCCAGCAGCAGCGTGCATTGATTTTTAAAAGAATACCATGCCCCGGCACACACACACTGCACGAGTCACCAGCAGTTCAGCACGACATCGAGGGCAGAAGCAGACCAATTAGTAAAGGCAGTGCCCCCACCAGTAACTGAGTAAGTAGCCAAACCAACGCTGTTTCTTCTTTGAGCCTGGTGACGGTCACCATGGTGGTTGTAACTTGCTAATGAACAGACTTGGTATGAAGTGAATCGAGGCCCGAGCAATCATGCCTCCAGTGCCGCCAAAAAGCTTCTTGCGAGAGAACAGCCCCCTGTGAATGGCAGACAATTCTTCGGAATGCATCTGATTAATTATGAGCTGTCGCTGCCAGTCCAGGACTCTGCTGGCCATAATGACTCCCTCTCCCCCGAGCTGCCGTGCTTCTCAAGGGATTCTCGGGTCATGGAAGTATGCGGCTGGTGTGACTGGCTGTCTGGTGCTCGAAGGAAGAGCCCTGGCCTTTTAGATTTGGCTTTAATGACAAGTAAGCTGCGTTCATGCAAAAGCTGCTGTCAGTGCAAAAAGTAAGACTAGCTGTCGGGGAAAGGGTACGGAAAGCAGGTGCAGGTTTGTTTGGGTTTTAATTGGTTCATTGCTGTGTGGATTTCTGCTTGGTGATATTCAATGCTACGCCCTGTGGACATTAACATTACAAATATAAGTCCATGTCCTGTAAGCATCCTACATTAGAACATGGACTGCAATGTTTTGGTTTTTGCCTTACCTTTGTCCATAACATCGTACTCCGATTCATGCAATATTTGTTTTTAATAAAGAGTTCAGTCCTCTTTTTAGTCATGGCCTTGTGTATTTTAAAGTTTTTTTAAGGACTCTTGCTTACTAGGATTACTGTTACTCCTAACTAAAAAAATCAACCATTGGCAAAGCCACTAGGTTTTTTTTTAGTTAAAAAAATGTAGTATTGTACAATGACGCACATCTTAACAGGCACCATCTAGTGCTTAATTTGAGCCAGTGGTTTCCGGTTCTCAGCACTTAATCATCCACACCTGCGCATTTCAGATACACCAGTTAATGACACATTAATTTACGCATGGGGAGATTAAGTGGTTTGTCCAGAATCACAGGATTCTGTTTTAGGTGGCGCTAACAGGAGAAATGGGCTTGTGCAAGCTGCCTCCTAACAAAAGCCCTGGCACTTATTTTTTCACAAATTAACCACTGTGGCAGAGTATACACCCAGTCCAAGCAGGAGTCACAATCCTAGTCATGGTAAGTCAGATACACACCCTAAATTAACCTGTGCTCCCCCTCTGGTAGCTTGGCACAGAACAGTCAGGCTTAACTTAAAAGTGTGAGAACATCATCCTTTTTGCCCTAATCCCCCCCATTGTTTGAATGATACTGGTGGTAACTGACTCTGACTGCGCCCTGGGCACTGCTAGCCAGGCCTAGTGTAGGTGCTTTGATTAAAAATGTATATGGTAATGAGGTGGAATTAAAGTTGGCACTGACAATCTACCTGTAAGTCCATATTAAATGGTAGGGGATGCAGGTGTAGAGGACCAGCAGCTTTGAGGCATTTAAGTGTGCACTGCTGTGTGGCTTGCTGTCATTTTAAAAGACAGCCGTGCTTTGCAAGCTGCTTTTAAATTTAAATCACATGCAAATTTGACTTTGGAATTCAAAGGTATTTTCAAAGTATTAAACTACCTTATTTTTACATATAAGTCACCCAGAAGGTCTCCTCTAGGTGCCCCCAGAGTAGGATGCCATGTAAAAATAAACAGGGACATTTTAAAAGATATCTTATATGCCCTGGTGAGGGAGAAACTACCAATTTCATTTTTTCCCATTGTAGCACTTTTAGCTCCATTGGCTAATGTGAGAATACTGTAATGCAGTGTAACTATTGACTTGAGTGAGCTAAAATAATATTTCAAGGACTTGAAAGATTGGTAATGATAAATAGAACAACTTGCCACTGTTGAATTTATCATAAATATTTACAGAAAATAAGTTATAAAACTTTCTTTTCTATGAGTCAAAATCCAGCCTCTTGGCAGCCTTTCCTGATCGGCCAGCCCCTAACAGGCTTAGTCAAACTGCTTTGATGAGGTGATAAGTGGCCTGCTTAGAGACAGAGGTTATCTGGTGAGGAAGCTCTGCAGATGCAGAGACCAGGCCAGGGCGGGGGCTGGGTATATCAAACTGGGCTTCAAAGAGAGCAGAACAGTAAAGAATGTCAGCCAGGCCTACCCCCTTATTCTGTACCCCCCAGCCAGATGGCAGCACCAGGAATGGAATTTACAGGAGGTCTGGAAAGAGAGTGTAAAGGGAAATGAGCCACACCAGAAGGTTGGTTTAGCTTGCTCCCAAGGACTAATTTCCCATCTTGAATTTTACAGTACAGTGACTTGTGGGACAAGAATGGGCCACACTTTGGAGGAAGCTGTCATGCTGTTGAGTAGCACCCTGTACTCCATTGATCAGGGGTGCCACCCTGCTTGTCAGCCCAGAACATTGGATTTCTATATGAGAGCTGCATAGCAACTCAGATCTGCTGCCTGAAACTAGAAGGAAAAGAAGGACTACCCTGCTGGAACCCTGGTCTGCACCTCAAAGGCTTACACTCTGAAGAACTGCACCTACTGTACACTTGAAACTGCAGCCCTGACGACTTTGGCTTGCTTCAAAAGGATTAAGGAGTGGACTTTCTGAAAGAAACAGGTTAACAGATCTCCCCCAATAATTCCCCAACCTGAAGTGCGTCCAGTGGACTTTGAAGGATTTGGCCAGGTGCATTGTGGGAACTGTAGTCCCAACTTTCGAGGAGCAACTCAGAGACTCTAGAATCTTGGATTTGTGTTGTGGACACTCTTTAACCCTCAAGAGGAACTTCAGGAAGAAGTTCCAGAAGCTTGGAGAAGTTAAGAGCAACTTTTGGTAAAAGCTCCATAAGGTGACCGACCCGACATCGAGAGTTGAGCCGACTATCTTGCACTGCGACCTGACCTTGATTCAGGTTCATCCCGCTGAATGTTCCAGAGCTCAAGACTTCCAGGAGTTGACTGGTGGCTCCTGCGGAACCAAGCCGATGAAGCTGCTGTGAATTCATCCTGCAGGAGAGGCCAACTCGACATTGAAAGAAAATCCTCCAGAAAAATTTCTACGTGTGAAGGTAAAAGTTTGACAGAGTCCTCCTACTTAGTGTATGCGACCAGGCAGCGGCGGCTCCTCTGCTAAGGTGAAGGAGTGTTGCCCCACTGTTTTTGAGCAGTGAAAAATTTAAAATTAAATGATAATAACAAAGGTTATTATCATTTTATGTTTCCTCACCTACTTCCTGCAACTGAGCCGTGGGCTGGGCCATCCATTCTGACACATCGACACAGCCACAGGAAGAAGGAGGAGTGGTGACACTGCTTCAAGCACACATGGCGGTTTGGACAGCCGTCTAAGGCTGACCAAACCTTTATGCGCACTTACAGGCATATGCATCAACCGAAAATCGGGTCGCAAACGGGCAGATTCGCAGAATCTGCCCCTTTGCGACCTGTATTTTTGCATTTGGGATGCATCATCCCAAATGCAAAAATCGCAATTCAAGGAATCGCAAAATAGTGATTCCTTAAATGCGATTGCATTTAAGGAATCGCAACTTGCTATTCCTTAAATGCAATGCATTAAAGTAAAATAATTAGCGATTTCGCTAATATGAGTCAGAAATTACCATGAAGTTGAACTTCATGGTAATTTCATAAAACTTTGAAAAATGCACTAAAGTGCATTTTTCAAAGTTGAAGGTTACACACACACATGTCCTTGGGACATGTGTGTGCGTAACAAATGTGCACGGATCAATTTCAGGGTGCAACAGGGTGTCCTTATGACACCCCTGCACCCTTGAATTGCATGCTCAATTTGAGAGTACCTATTGGTACTCGCAAATAGCGCTCGCACTTTCCCATTCATTCCTATGGGCTTGTAGGCCCATAGGAATGAATGGGAAGCCATTCCTTATTTGCGAGTCGCAAATTGCGAGTCGCAAATAAGGAATGTGTAGGAATCGCTATTATTTTTGAGATTCCTACATGCATAGGCTTTTGCGAGTCCTTAATTGCGAGTCCTTAATTCTCGCAATTAAGGACTCGCAAAAGCCTACTTTGATGCATGTGCCTGTTAGATCTCTCCACCCGAGCTGTGCTTTACAGCCAGTTGGAGAACAAGCAGAGGGTTGTAGGGCCTTAATGAGCGCCTAACTATGGTGCTCAAACCAATCATGGTGCTGCTCTCATGCTGGGTAATGAGAGTAGCATCTGCATTGGCGTGGGGGACCCTTTGGCATGCCGGGAGTTGAGGTCAAGGAGCAGAGGTCAGAAGAGCACCAATTCTGCAGAATGCAGGTAAGCATTATTTTTTAAATTCTTTCCCCCGTGCTGTCCCCCCGGGCTGGTCCCCCCGCGTTGCCCTCCCCTGTGGTGCCGCACCACTTAAATGCCACAGCAGCCTCCAATGTGACCAGGGCTCTATCGTAGTTGGCCTCAAACTTTGACTTTGTCCCGGTCAAGCGCGACCAGATGTCCCAAGTTAGCGCAATATGTTTTTGAGCACTAGAAAGTGTTTATTTTTAAAAAATTCATATCTCCGGTTCCTTATATTGGATTTTTGTCATTTTGGCGTCATATTAGTCATAAAAATATTTCCTATTGTTTAAAATTAGTTGTGAATTTATATTGTGTGTTGTGTCTTACTTATTTAATATATTGGTGCTTTTAAATGCTTCAGACGCCTGTCTCCTAATTTAAGCCTGCCTGCTGATTGCCAGCTACCAAGGGTTGAGCAAGGGAATAATTTTCTGAGATCTTGTCTGGACCTCATATTGCGTTGGTGGCCTTATTACGAGTGGTAGGTGCATACTTACCCCTACTAATAATCCACCTTCCAACAAAGAGGCAATATATAAAATATTTGTGCACACTTTAATAACAGTAACACAGTGAAAACACCACAAAAAGACTCCACACCATTTTGAAAATTAGAGACTATTTAGCTGAGTAAAACAAGACCAAATCGACAAAAATCAAATCAGTAGAAGTAGAGAAATAACATTTTTAAGATTAAATACAAAAACAGTGCTTAGAAGTCATGAGCTCAAAAAGGGTACTTGAAGTCACGCTAGACTGGGGTAAATCCAACATTCAGGCTGATTGTGATGAAGGGTAGGCTGGCTACAGGACGCACGCAGGGCCCGCTGAAAAAGTACTGTGGTATGGAACAAGTGTCAACATCAAAGTCAGTTCAAATTCATGCAAACTGGCCAATGCGTTGGAGTCGAGCCTCACAGTCGGTGTCAAAGAATAGGTGCTGCATTGAAGCTGAGCCTCCAGCTTAGGGAAGTTATGATATCCGTACCTTTCCATGACTCCGGTGGGAGCCCATTATATCGAATTCCCAGAAACAGGTCTAGTAAAAAAAGGGGCTAGCTCCGATTTCAGTACTTTATAAAACTCAAGGGGTATTTTGTCAGGGCCAGCCGCTATCCCTGAAGGTAAGACGTTTTCGAGTGAGATATCCGCTTCTAGCTGATTCCTGGTGGATTGATCTAGGTTTGCCCCGAGGACCGACTAGGACACTACTCAAAGGGCGTCCAGGGGTGCACAGTTGTCTTCATTATATAGTTCCTGATAAAATTCTTGGAACACACGGACTATGTCATTGACCTCTGTAAAGGTTGACCTGTCCTTTTTTAATTGTGGCTATCCTATTCCTTGTTGTTTTTTGTCTCGTTCATAGAGCAAGTATTTTCCCTACTGATTCACCATACACGTAGACCTCGTTTTTATGTGTCTGGTACTCTTCAGCTGTACTCTGAGTATAATATATGTTTATTTCTGCTTTAAGCGTTATGATTCTGAGCTGGGTTTGCACAGCTCCTACCCGCTGAGTAATCCTTACCACATGCTCTTGTTCTGCTTCGGCTAGTTCCCCCAGCAACCTCTCATTCTCTGCTTTATGCTGCCTCTTAATGAGAGCGGAACAGCTTATAATCTCTACCCTTAAGCCGACTTTTAAAACATCTCAGACTATGCCCCGCAACACGCTATATCTATTAGTGTTGAAATAGCCAAGTGTCCAATTCTTTATATGTTCAACAAAGGCTATATTCATCAATAGTTTCCTATCGAAGGTCCATTTATACATGCATTTTAGATTCCCATGGAGTGTTACCTCTAGAACCAAGGGACTATGATCTGATATTATCCTTGGAAACTTCCTGATCTTTGCTTTGTCTAACAAACCTTCTGATATTATGAAATAGTCCAGCCGGACATACTTCTTGTGTGGGCACGAATAATAAATATACCCCAGATCCGTAGGGTGTTTAAAATTCCAAATGTCTGCCAGGCCATGACTAGCCACAAAGGAAGACAGGGCCCTATATACGCGGCATTTTTCCCCCTGATATTGCGAGGCTAGTGTGCTCCCGACTGGTAAATGTATGTTCAGATCTCCACAAACAACCAGCGGACAGGGCCATGATGCTAATTCCACCTCAAGGTCCTCCAGTACTTTGGGAACATCCTGATTTGACCCATAGATGGTACAAACGGTTAGTCCTACCTCCAGCTCAACCAACGCCCACCTTCCTAAGCTGTCCGCCAGTTTACGCCTTATCGACCCCATTTTGAACTTAGCTAGAATGGCTACCCCCCTGATATTCGAGCTCTGGGAGGAGCAAATCAGCAAAATATACCCTCTGACTGATAGCACCTCCCTCCTGCCCCATGTAATATGCATCTCCTGGAAACATACTATATAAGGGGCAGTAGCCCTCATAAACTCAGCTACCCTTGATCGTCTGGTTTTGTCGTTCAGACCTCCCACATTGACCGAACGTATGGTTATTTTACCTAGTGGTCGAAATACCATACCATTCATGCTCTCGGCTTTACTAAGTAAGAATTCAATATAGTCCTCCTTATTCCATCTCTGGGTAGGTTTTTCATATTTCCCCCCTACACCTACCCTCTACCATCGTGACCGACTGCCCCCACCATATCTGCCACTCCCAGCCTGCCGTGCCCTTCCACCCCAATGCCCCCAGAGCCCCCTCCCACCCCCACACCCCCCAACCCTGAGAAGCTGCAAGACCGTGCAACGGTCTGTGGAGAGATGGATGAAGCACCTGTGACCTGTGTGAGTTATACATGCATTTCTTATTACAATACAAAAATAATTAACCCTAAATCCAGCAGCAAAGTTGAGGAAGTTCGGACACTAATTGAGACTTTGATTTGACTTATAGAGGCTTTTTCTTAGGAAACACCTAAGAGAGTGATCAAAGATGCAAGAACCAGGAAGTAATGCAGACAAAAATTAACTACGTATTAACCCCTGTTCCTGTAATTCTTATGGTTTGATACCATCTAGGAACTCCTTTGTCTTAATTTTGGATGCAAAAAATCGTGTTTGCCCCCCCAAATCACTTTCAAGCGTGCAGGATTAACCAAATATGCCTGCGTATTTTTTCCTGGAAAGGCTTAATTAGCTGCCGCAGTCGCCACTGTCTTTCGACCGTGGCGTGACAAAAGTCAGGTCAGACAAAAAATGAAACATCGCCACTAGACCGCTTCACTTCAGGCCTTGCTTTCTTGAAAATTGATTGCCTTAAGAGAAAGTTTCCAAAATAGGCTAGAATTGCCTGTGGCTTAGAGTCCTCTCTAGCTGGTTGTCTCAAGGCAAAGGGTACTCTATGGGCTCACTGCACCTCTTGCGACCAGTTCCATCCGAGGTTCAATTCTGAGCCCCACTCTTTTCAATATTTATGTGGCTCCCTGGCAAAACTCATTAGGTCATGTGGCTTTGAAACCATCTCTTATGTCGATGACACGCAATTGGTCATTACTATAGATCCTAACTCGACTCTCATAAAAATTAAATTCAAGGACTTTATGTTAAAAATTGCCTCATGGATGACTGTAAACTTCCTGCAGCTTAACAGGAATAAAATGGAGATCCTTTTATTCGAGAAAGCCCACTTAATCTAGTCGGCAGACTGGTAGACTTCAGAGCTGGGCTCATCACTTACCCCAAAAAAATATGTAAAGAACATAGGAGTCCTCATAGATGAAAATCTCTCCATGAATGAGCATGTTAAAAGCATCTCCAGAACCTGTTTTGGCCTCATGTGCATACTTAAGAAAGTGTTTCTGTGGACCCCTCTACAGGCCAGGAAAACTCTAGTCCAAGCTCTGATAATAAGTCGCATCGACTACAGAAATGCTTTATTGGTGATAATAAATGAAAACCTCCTTGCCAAGCTCCAGGTGGTGCAGAACACACCTTCACGCCTTATCTTGAACCTCCCTCCTCGCTCCCCATCGAAACCCATTTTGCACTCTCTCCATTGGTTACCGATCAAAAAGCGTGCTCTTTTCAAACTTCTCTGTTTAGTCTGTAAAACTCTGCACGGAAATGGACCATGTTACCTTAAAAACAAACTACAGCCATACATTCCTGTCCGCCAGCTCAGATATAGTGATCTATTACTATTACGCCCCACACGTATTCATACAACCAGATTTGGGAGTCGTTCCTTTTCATTTCTGGCTCTGCATCATTGGAATCAGCTGCCCTTGTTCATCCGCGCCTGTCCCGATCTCACTCTCTTTAAAAAACTTCTGAAAACATGGCTGTTCAACCTTTAACCCTGACATCGTACTGTGATGTGTACTGCTGTTATGGCTCCTAGAGATCCCTTAGGGGATGATTTGTGCGCCTAAAAAATAAATAAATAATGAATCCTGTTAGCTCGGGGAAGGCAGTTCGTAGTAGTTCCACCACATAGGCCTGGGTGTCTGTGCCTTCGATTCCTTCCAGGACCCCGAGCAGGCAGAGGTTGTTGCGCCTCTGGCGGTTCTCATGATCATCAAGCTTCCACTGTGTGTTGACGAGCTGTGATTCATGTGCCTCCGACTGTACACGAGTGACTGCCAGGTCTGTTTCTACCGCAGTAGTTCTTGTTTCAAGATCAGTCAGGCGCTCCCCGATAGTACTACATACTTTGGCCAATTTTCTGACCGCCCCTTGGACTTTCCTCAATGCGGTTTGGGCCTTGGGGCTGTCTTGGCGCGTCTCCTCACGGTGCATTAATATGGACTGGTAGATAGCGCCCAGTGTGGGGGTGGGTCAGAGCCAGTAGTATCCTGTGAGGAGCCAGGGGGAGAGCTGTAGGTGAGTAGTCCCAAGCTAGGTCGTTACTCTCTGATGTTTGCCGGCCTGCCTTCTTAACCATCTTGTGCGCAATCATGGCACGAGCCCCTTTGCCATCTTCTGTGTCGCTATCATTCTCGCTAGATACAGCAGAGGAACTAGACCCGTCCACCGACCATCCAGCCCCATCGGAAGGTGAAAAGAAGCAGTCGCTTGGCTCCTTTTCCAGGTCATAATTTCCAATCTCTGCCCCCCTCGGCTGGGTCGCTAGTTCCTGAGTGTAGCTTGAGTGTTGATCTTTGGTTACTTGGGCTGGCTCTACCAGATCAGGGCTGATATGTTTGTGTACACCAGGTGGGGGGCAGGTCAAGAAAAGGCCACTCAAAGGTGCATTGCTTAAATCCGTGGCTGCCTCCAACTGCTCAAGGCCCCCCTTTTCTGCTGGGGTCCCATTCGCCGCTTTCCCAATGCCATGGTCAGTATTCGTAATATTCTCAGCGAGAAAATTTGTGCACTGCCCCACTCCCTTAGCGAGGACCGGGGGCTAAGAAGAAGAAGAAGGTGCCAGCATACCTTCATCCAAGGTAGAAGGGGTCCAGTGTCCTCAGCTTGGGTGCAGCCATTGCCGTCAAATCTTCTATGGCTGCAATATCAGGCCAGTCTGTTTCAGATGCTCCAGGAGTCCCCTGCATTTGCTGATCCCCCTGCTTCCCGGCTACCCCTTTCAACAGCTCCACAACCGTCGGGCCGGCCGGACATTGGTTGCTGGTGGCCCCGCCTCTCCCCTTCCTCTCCAGAGGAAGCTTGGCTTTCGGAGCTGAAGGAGCACGTCTTCCACCTTGCCACAATGTCGCCCCCCATGGCCGCATTCCCCTGCTCGAGCGAGCTGGGTGTAGCAGTCATCATGAGGGGTGAGCAACTCTCCCCTTCTGTGCTGCTCCAGCTGCTTTGGGCCCATCCCTGCCGTCGGAGACGTGGGGCGGCAGAGGGTGCAGTCGGAGTGGTTCAGAGCTCAGCTGCGAGGTGCCTAAAGGCAAGCAGGCTTCCAAGGATCAACGCTACTCGAGAGCAGCCTCCAGGGTCTGGGTGAGCGTCTGTCAGAGCTTCAAGGGTCATGAGTACGTTTCAGGTCAGTTTTATATTATCTTAATCCATCGACGGGTCAGGGTGCTGCTGCTGTCTGCCACCTCAAGCGGCCATCATCTTGCTTCGCCCCGGACTGGCATACCTCCTATCGGCCAATATCACTGATAAATACGGATGCCAAGATTTATTTGAAAATCTTAGCGGGTTGGCTGGGGAGGGTCATAGCCTGTCTGGTGTCACCCTGGCAGCATGGATTCATACCGAGCAGAGGAACAACTGACCACATAAGGCGGGTTATAACGCTATTTGACGTTACAGCAGGGACAGGATAACAGATTGCTTGGTCCTCCTTGATGCAGAAAAGGCTTTTGACCGGGTGGCTTGGAATTTTCTGTGGGTATACTATAATTAAAGGGCTTTGGCACTCAAATTATTACAGCCCTTAAGGCTATGTACCTAGATCCACATGCCCGGCTCCAACTAATGGGCGAAGAGTCGGAAATTATACAGGTGGCTAGAGTACCAAAGGCAAGGCTGCCCTTGCTCCCCCATCCTGTTCGCCTTCTACATAAATCCGTTGATTGAGATAATTTTAAGGAATCAGAAAATAAAGCCGGTTATCTGTAAAGTCTATGAAACCAAGGTGCTAGCATAAGCGGAAGATATTGCTGTAGTTACTTTCAATCCCGAAGGGGCAATCAGGGAGATTGAATCTATTGCCGGGGAGTATGGGCAAGGCTCCGGCTATACACGGAATAAGGGGAAAACGCAGATTATCTGTATGGATAGCATTGCCTACTCTGATACTCGGTGTGTGGATACAGCCACATATTTGGGTGTTAGAATCAGCTCTAAGGTAGACACAAATAGCAAGACTAACTTTGATCCCTTGGTTAAACAAATCTCTACTGACTTAAGGCGTATGAATGGGCTCCACTTATCAATCATTGGCAGGTCTAACATCCTCAAGATGATAATGCTTCCAAAGATTTTATACTTATTCCGATCTTTACAGGTAGCTATTGATGAGTCAATATTGAAAATATTGGACTCTATTTTTATAAATTTTATCTGGCAGTATGGGAAGGTGAGGATTCCATAAAATTTCTCTCTCTCTCACAGGGACGGGGTGGTTGGTCAGTTCCCAATGTCACACTGTACTACTGGGTGGCTCTTCTACAACAGATGTGTATATTATTTTTTGCCAAAAATACTGACAGGACAGTTCAGGAAAGCCCTATTATCCTTCCTACTATTTATGAGCTTGCTTTAGGGAAAAAGGCCGACGGACTGCTTCTGCGGCAACTAGAGCTGAGTTACTTTAAGAAAGTCTGATTTAAGATTATACTCAGCGCCTGAAAAGTATGGAGCAAGATTCGTAAATGTATGAAGATCTTAAAATATTGTAGATATACACCTCTGTGGCGATCTCCCCTTTTTCCACCGTACTCTACGATGTCATGGGAAGACAATGGGAGCAACACAGCCTCACAAAAATAGGGGATCTTTATGCTTTAGAGCAAATCTGTCCCTTTACACACCTGCAGCAAGGGTTTGGTATCCCAGACGGTTCACTGACAGAATATTGACACCTAAAATTTCCCCATACCACAATATTGAGTTATAAATATCGATGTCAAAAATATCAACATCCTATATTTTTAATGGTAAGTACAAAAATATCCCCCAAAATATATCGATGTCATAAATATAGTTGTACAAAATATCGTTTTTATATATCTATATAAAATAAAATAATAAATATTAATATATTAAATAATAAAAATATTGTTTAAAAAAATGTGATTCAATATACATTTAAACACATATAAACTTAATTTAAAAAGTTAAACAATAATTAATCTATTAATTTTTATTTATTTTAGAATTTTAAGATTATGTAAAAATTTAACAAATTACTATTCCAACTCAAGTGATTGCAACAGTAGTGAAAGTGTTGGATAGCGGAGGAATACAATTTACTATTCCCACTCTAATGAGTGCAACAGTAGGGAAAGTGTTGGATAGCGGAGGGGTAAAAATTACTATTCCCACTTCAATGAGTGCAACAGTAGGGAAAGTGTTGGATAGTGGAGGAATAAAATGTACTATTCCCATTCCAATCAGTGCAACAGTAGGGAAATTGTTGGATGGCGGGGGGGGGGGTGACAATCACTATTCCCACTCCAGTGAGTGCAACAGTAGGGAGAGTGTTGGATAGTGGAGGGTTAAAATTTACTATTCCCAATCCAGTCAGTGCAACAGTAGGGAAAGTGTTGGATAGCGGAGGGGTAAAAATTACTATTTCCACTCCAATGAGTGCAACAATAGGGGAAGTGTTGGATAGCAGAGGGGTAAAAATTACTTTTCTCACTCCAATGAGTGCAACAGCAGGGAAGGTGTTGGATAGCGGAGGGGTAAAAATTACTATTCCCACTCCAGCCAGTGCAACAGTAGGGAAAGTGTTGGATAGCGGGGGGGTTTAAATTTACTATTCCCACTCCAGTGACTGCAACAATAGGGAAAGTGTTGGATTGCGAAGGGGTAAAAATTACTATTCCCACTCCCATCAGTTCAAAATTAAAACAAACAAAATATGAACAAAAAAATTAATAAAATAAATAATACAAAAAATATATAAATATGTAAAATACAAATATATTTAATATTAAAATTTAAAAATTTAAATGTATTTTAACGTTAAATACATATCAGAAATACCTACAAATATTATATTAAATAAAATGAAAAGAAATTAAAACAAATAAATATTTTTAATTATTACATACATTTTGTTTACTTACCTCCTACCCTATAACACCACACAATTAGCAAACCACATCTAAATAAAAAAAAAGTGTCTTCTATAATTAACATAATTATCAATTAAAAAATTATTAATAAGTAAAAAACAAATTAAAACACATAACAATTAATTAACTTTCCGCCCTTTACCCCTATAATCCCGAAAACCCACACCTAAAATGAAACTGTAAAAAAATGAATTACACAATTAAAATGTATTTTCCAAACTAATAGTATTTAACAACTAATTATAAAGTAAGTCAAATTAATTTACTCCCCACCCTTGACCCCTATAAAACCAAAATATACACACAAAAAAAATCAAACAATTACCCTAATAATTATCAATTAATTAATTATTAATTAAGAACTAATTATTAATTAATTGTAAAAAAGTCATTCCCACCCTTTAACCCGATAAACCCCACAACCTAGACCTAAAAAAATACACAATTACCATAATTAATTACCAATTCATATTAATATTAATTAACAACCAATTCATAATTAATTAAAAACAAATTACTTTCCACCTTTTACTCCTATAAACCCCACAACCTACACATAAAATTTACAAAAAATAAATAAGAACACAATTAACACTATAAAATCTCAATTAAATAAATATTAATAAATAAAAAATAATCCTTGATTTATTATAATTAAATTACTTCCCACTCTATTCCCCTATAAACCCACAACCTGCTACGGAACTAAAAAACACAACATTTTATTAAAATAAAATTGATAACTACTACAAATGTAACACATATATTAAAAAACATAGGGGCACATGCATCAAAGGTTTTTGCGATCGCAAACGGTGCGAATCGCAAAAATCGGCCGTTTGCGATCGCAAATTGGCCTTTGGAGATGCATGAAAGTGTTTCCTATGCGCAATTTAAGAATTCGCAATTAATTGCGAATTCCTAAATTACGATTGCATTTAAGGAATCGCAATTTGCGATTCCTTAAATGCAATGCTAGAAGCACTTTCAAATAGCGATTTCGCTATTTGGGACCGCAAATTACAGACAAATCAAACTTGTCTGTAATTTGCAATACCTTCGAAAAATGCTCTAAAATGCATTTTTTTAAGTTTTAGGTTACACACACACATGCCCTTGGGGCATGTGTGTGCGCAACATGGGTGCACATCACAATTTCAGGGGTGCAACAGGGTGTCATTTTGACACCCTGGCACCCTTGAAATTGCATTCTCAATTTGCGATTCTCTAATTGCGAATCGCTAATTGAGAATGTCTTCCCATTCATTCCTATGGGCCTCTAGGCCCATAGGAATTAATGGGGAGGTATTCCTAATTGCGACTCGAAATTAGCGAGTCGCAATTAAGGAATGTTTAGGAATCGCTATTTTTATAGCGATTCCTACATGCATAGGCTTTTGCGATTCCTTAATTGCGATTCCTTAATAATCGCAATTAAGGAATCGCAAAAGCCTACCTTGATGCATGTGCCCCATAAACAATACTAATACAAAAAATACATCTCATACAATTAAAATATATACTAAAATACATAACACTAATAAAAAAATCGATATTTTCAACAACTATATTTTTGCAAACGATTTTAATGGCTTCTATATTTTTTAAAACAATATTTCTTCCCTTAAATTCGATATTCTTCACCACGATATTTCTGTGTCACGATATTTACAACTCAATATTTGTGTAGGTCGACATGTCCAACTCAATATATTGTCTAAATACCATCCCAGACAGCTCATATTTTAAATGTGTGCAAATTAAGGATTTTTTTAATAACTGCAGGGTGGACAAATCCGTAGGTAAAATCCCTCTTCTGGAGGCAATAGCCCACACAGACTGCAAAATAGGAAATGTCTATAGCATCTTGTTTGACAACCTTCCGGACGATGTTGAAAAGATCAAAACAGATTGGGCTAGGGGGCTAGGTGATCCTGATGTTTATATAGATAAGGCAATTGGACTAGCCACAAAAATCGTTCTGTCTGCCAGCTTGAAGGCACAACACGATAAAACTGTATTTAATCTCCATTTTACCCCGGCTAAGCTGTTTGGGTGGGCAAAAAGGACAGATAATAAATGTCCCAGGTGTGGTGATGGCCTGGCCGCTCTGGTTCATATGTTCAACAGTTGCGACAGGCTATCTCCCCTGAAGAATGGCCTGGAGTCATTTTGGGAAAGACTGCTTGGGCGAAGGATTAGCCTCAGCCCTTTCATGATGTTTTTAGGCCATGATAACAGCAGCAGGCTATATATGACCCAGACCTATTTTGTTTTTATATCAGTTGTGGTCGCTATTTTGTTAATCGCCACCAGATGGAAGGACCCAGAGCCCCCCTCATTTCAGGCCTGGATTGCCCGATTGCTGGGTATATATAACTAAGAGACCGCACTTTCTGTGTGCAAGGGCAGGCAGGCCAGGGAGCTGGGGGAGCAAATCTGGTCCCCTATGTCGGCCTGGATGAAAAGCCACAGGGGTCCCATAAATCCACCCGCCGCATGTATATAGCAGACCTATATGTTTTAATTAACTCACTAACTTATGCTCGGAATATTCTGAATGGATAGAAATGGCCGTACTCTTACCTTAACTTTTATTCTCTATTATCTTCATTTGTCTAAATCAGGGGGTTTCTGCTCTGGCCCCCCCATGAACAAGTAGCTACTCAATGTAAATATTAATGAAATTCATTGGTCAAACTCTCTTCTTTAAAGAATATGCCTCTTTTTCCCGCATACCATTACCCCGCATGTTGTTACAACGCGGTCGTTACAACGACCGCGTTGTAACAACACATACCATTACCCCACAAGTCGTAACAACGACTTGCGGAGGGGGGGGCGCTGGATGTTGGAATAGTAAAATTTACTATTCCAACTCCAGTCTCTGCGGACTGTAGGGAAGGTGTTGAATTTTAAATCCAACACCTTCTCCCCCCTCCGCAAGTCGTTGTAACGACTTGCGGGGTAATGGTATGCTTTGTCGCAACGCGGTCGTTCTTACGACGGCGTTGTAACAGCATGCGGGGTTACGGATGCGGGGTGACGGTTGTTTACCTTCTTTAACCATTCTCAACTGTTCTTCCACCATTGGTATTCATTCATGATTGACTGTATAATGTATTTTGATTATGTGCTCCTCTCTGGGTAAAAGAAAAGAAAATAACTAAAAAAAAAAGGAATATTTCAAGGCCCATGCCAACACAATCCAAGCCATCAATGATTTTATATGCACTGATACAGGGTCCTCTGGATCCTTATTTTATACTGTGTTTCTTTGGTGTAATCATACTGATGTTGGAACTGTAAACTCACTAGCAGTGTGAAGAGGCTTCAGGGCACAAGGCAGAGCTATGCATAACAATTAAATAGGATAGTAATTAAGTATGTGTCTCATTATTAACATACTCATGGTTGCTACATTGCTCCATGTATGCAAACACTGTGGGGCCGATTCCGATTCAGGACGGAAATCTCTCCGACCGAGCCGGACCCGGAGAGATTTCCGACCGAATCGGACTCTGGCAGTCCGACCGAACGAGTACGATGCGCAAGCATGCAGTCGGACTCGAGTCGGTCGGACTCCCATTGAAGTCAATGGGAGCAGGTCGTACAACGCGTACGCGGGCTCCCATTGACCCAATGGGTGCGAGGCGAACAAGGGTGCCCCCTACAGCGGGTACGCCTCAAAGCGACTCGCGGCGTACATGCACAGGTAGGGGGGACCCATGGGTCCCCCCTGTGTGCGACTCGCGCGGCTACGTGTACAGGGGGGTCCGACACGGACCCCCAAAGTGCGGCTCCGACTGCTCTTTCGAGCCAGACGGCGCGAGTCGGACGGACTGCTCTCGGCGCGCATTGTACTTGCACATTGAACGTCTCCATCGCGCGGTGCGAGTCGTGTCCGTGCGAGTCGGTCGGAGCGCATCGGACCCGCGAACAAGTTGGTCGGCGATTTCGCGTGCGCTCGCATCGTACTCGCTCGGCCGGACGCACGTACGAATCGGTCGGGAAACAGGGCTCCGAATCGGATCCGGTTAAGCCGTGTGTAAAATCATGAGTTTTCCTTCCATAAATCATTAGTAGGTGTGTTTCCTCAATTGGTGTAGATCAAGCAAACAAAGACAACAACTTTTAGAACACAGAGATTTGTTAAATAAAAACCCAGGAATAAAAACACGTTTCTTGGCTTATGAAGATTAATCTGAAAGCCCCTAGTTAAAAAAAAAAAGTCGAGCCTCCAGGGGCGGCTTCTCCACTAAGGTGTAGGAGCGTTGCCCCACTGCTTTTCAGCACTGCAAAAAAGGAAAAATAAAATGATAACACAATGTTATTATCATTTTATTTTTCCGTGCTGAGGCAATTATGTGTAGGGCGGAGGGGCTGGGCTGGGCTTGGCAGAGCAGGGGGGAGGAATGGTGGCACTCTCCAAGTGCGCATGACTGTTTGGCTGACCGTCTCAGGCTGACCAAACAGTCATGCGCACTTTGCATGTTCTATACCGGCTGTATTGTACAGCCAGGGTGGAGAATATGCACAGGATCCCTCTCCTCATCTGAGAGCCGAACCATGGCGCTCAGACAATCAATACACTGCTAACAGCAGCGTTCTGATTGGCTTAGGGGAGACTGTGTGCGTCTTGCTTCCGGTTCACCCAGCAGGAAAAGGACAGAGAGGAAGGAGGAAAGCAGCAGCCGCCCAGCCAGCCGGCCGGCAGATAAGTGTTCTTTCTTTTTTTTTTCTTAAACCCCCCCTCCTTGCCCCACTACTGCTGCCCGAAGCAGCCGCCACTGCGAGCCTCACAGTGTTGTCTCTAAATTGTCAATGCTTTGTCATCGAAACTTGCATTTGAGATCGCATTGTCGTCAAATCGGTACTACATTTGGAGGGCACTGCGTCGGTTCTGATTGGACTCTGCATCGATTTTTGTGGAACACATCTCCAGAACCCACTTTTGAGGCTTAGGACTGGAGAAAGCACCTCAGACAAGGGTAGGACTCACAGATGGCAGAGTCCAGCAACACCAGCAGAGTTGCAAGAAGGTTTTTGTGACTCTGAGGTTAAGGGATGTAAAGAACAGGTCCAGCCTTTCTCACTCTCAGGCAAGAAGCAGCAGGCAGCAGGCCAACACAGCAGAGCAAGTAGCAAAGTGGCTGTGCCTCCTACAGCACAGCAATCAGCAGGCAGCAGGCCAACACAGCTAGGCAGGCAGCAAAGTGGCAGCCCCCCTACAGCACAGTAACTCTTCTTCCAGGCAGAATGTCCTTGGTTCCAGCAAAGTTCTGATTTGGTGGTGTCAGCGATCCAGTACTTATACCTAAATGTGCCTTTGAATTGGGGTAGAATTCAAAGAGGCTTTTGAAGATCATACGGTCCCTGCTTTCCTGCCCTGGCTCTAGACTCACTATAGGAGGGTATGCAGCTCTTTGTGTGGGGACAGGCACAGCCAGAGACAGGTGCAAGTGTCAGCTCCTCCCTCACATTCTATCTCAGGAAGGCCCATCATCCTGGTGATGGGACAACAGGATGTAAATGTCACACCCCAGCTACCTTTGTATGAATGTCTAGAGGGAATGCACAAAGCCCAGCTGTCTCTCACCCCAGATGTGAATTCAGAGACAGGCAGAAGCACAGAATGGTTAAAATAAGAAAATTCTAACTTTCTGAAAGTGGCATTTTCAGATTTACAATTTAAAATCCAACTTTACCATAAGTTGCGAGTCCAGAGACACCAAACTTTAAATTTCAGTCTCTTCCCAATTGGAAATTACACTAAAAGATGTTTTAAGGCAATCCCAATGTTAACCAATGGGAGAGATAGGCCTAGCAGTAGTGAAAAACAAATTTAGCAGTTAGTTTTTTACTACCTGGACATGCAAAACTCAAACGTACATGTCCTACCTTTTAAATATACACTCTCTGGCCATAGGGCTGCATAGGGCCTACCTTAGGGGTGACTTATATGTAATAAAAGGAAATGTTTGGGCCTGGCAGGTAGGTTAACTTGACAGGTCGAAAAGGCAGTTTAAAGTTGCACATGCAGGCTCTGAAGTGGCAGGCCTGACACATGTTTAAAGGGCTCCTGAAGCGGGTGGCACAATTAGTGATGCAAGCCTACCAGTAGCATTGAATTTACAGGCCCTGTACATAGATGGTACACATTACTAGGGACTTATAAATACATTAAATATGCCAATATTGGATAAGCCAATGTTACCATGTTTAGAGTACAGAGCATATGTACTTTAGCACTGGTTAGCAGTGGTAAAGTGCCCAGAGTCCTGAAGTCAATAAAAACGAATTCAGCAAAAAGGAGAGGAGGAAGGCAAAACGTTTGGGGGTGACACTGAAGAAAGGGCCATTTTTCAACAACAATCCAGAAATTCAGTCCAGTGCCAGTTTCATTGACGCTGTTGGTGCTCAGTAATTCTGTGAAATCAATGCGTCTAGATTAATGTAACGAGAGGTTAAGGAGGGAAGTGGGTATGGGAAGGATGAAAGGGAAGATGATCAAGGCTATTAGGCCATAACAGGCCCAACCAGGAAATCCCTCCGCCTTTCACATGAATGACCAGGATGTTCAGAATGCTATCCAAATAATGAAATGCAAATATGAAATCTTAAATTCCCCGCTTTACTTGTTGTCAAAAAACACTAGGACGTAATGATGATGTGTTCGTCAGAGAGAAGAGCAGCGACACAGAGAATTGAAATGTTCCTTTAAATTCGGAAATTCATATTCTCTGGAAAAACATAATCACAAGATTTTATACTGTAAACATACTGTGTTCGCAATAATTGGGACTCACTGGCTGGCAGTCACCCCATGAGGAAAAAGACAAACAAAACTCCTAGTGATACGAAAAGTTTCAGAATAATTGGGCGCGTGGAAGTAGAACATTGCTCATTTAATTGCTAAGAGAGGAGTGTGATCAAAAGAGGAGCCTGTTAGCTGCGCCCATGAATGCAAGATGCGTTATTTCAAAATCCAACTTAGCACACATGCAGATGTGCTCATGGTGAGCGCAGCCATTATTAATAACATTTGATTTGCAGTGTGCCTTTCATTTTAATGATTCTTGCTAGCCTTTGCATTTAATAGCATGCTGTCTCTGGTAAAAAAATTCCCTCCTCTACATCAGCGCTCAGCGGGAAGTGTGGAGTTGGGATTACTAAATTACTGTCCATGGGAGCTCTCGTTTGCTTAATGGTGATAGCAGTATGCTACAGCAAGACTGCTGACACCGGAGTCTTTCTCAACTAGATTCACACAAGGCACTCTGTGCATCAGTACACTACCAAGAAGGAAAGCCAAGGAAATAGGAAGTGGCGACAACTAAAGAGGAACAGAACTGAGCTTTATTTTTTTGTTACAGTGTATTTTGTTTTTTGTTAAACTTAACTTCATTGATTTTAAATGCCTCGCTTGGGTATTTGTCTTTAACACATGCATAAGGACCAAAAAGATAAACAAGTATTTAAAATAAAGGCTAAAAGCATTTACGACCAGCAGCCTTTTACTTTTCAACAAGACTTAAATGGTATTGTAGGACAACAGTTCTATAAGTGGATAATAATTAAGGCCCTGATCTATAGTTTGGGGGACAGTGCTCCGTCCATCACTGTGGTGGAGGTCATTACGCAGCGGCGGCCGGCATGGCTTGCGGGTGGGGTGGCGCAGGGGGGCTCGCGGGGGTTGTCGTGGGGTGTTTGCATGGGGGGAAGAAAAAAAAACCCCATAAACTTACCTTTAGGCCGGTCCCGGGTCGCTGCTCCTGCTCTCCTGTCTCCGACTACAGGAACAAGAATCAGGCAGCCAGGCTCCCTCCTGTAAGCCAATCACAATGCTGCAATGCAGCGTTGTGATTGGTATGAGCGCCGTGACACGGAGCTCAGCCGGGGGCTGGGAGGGTGGGCATGTTCTCCATGTAATGCAGCCTGCATGGAGAACAGGGAAGTGTGCAAGACTGGTTTGAGCGGCCCGAGAAGGCCGGCCAAACAGTCATTGCGCACTTAAGAAAGGGCAAACCACTCCTCCCCGCCCTACTCCGGGAGCAGAGAAGCCCCGCCCACCCGCCTGCCCTCGAAGCAGCAGGACACGTCTCGAAGCATAAAATGATAATAACTTAAAGTTATTATCATTTTAAGCTTCTCTTCTTACCCACTGCTTAAAAGCAGTGGGGCGACGCTCCTCCACCATAGCTGAGTAGCCACCCCTGTCATTAAGCCAGCAACCCTGGTGGACTACCATCCACCAAATGTAGACATCACCGCTGGCCCAGCATTCATTTCTGAGCCTTGGCGATTGCTGTCAAGGTGCAAAAAGATTGGCGGGTGGCCACTGTCAGTTTTGTCCACCATCCAATAAACTTTGACTAAGTTTTTATTTTTTTAAAACAAATTAAGTAGGGAGTTTGATATAAAAAAAAAAAAAATACAAAAAAATGACCCCCCCACAACCAGGGAGTTTTATTACCAGACTGTGGGGATCATTATTTGTTTTTTTCTGTTCCTCACCTGGCAGCGATGAGGAGAAGGCAAAGGATAACACACCCTCCACCCTAGTTAGGACAGGCTGGGTAATGCTCTTCCTTCGCAGCCCCTACCCTGTTGGCTCAGTCGGCGGAAATAGGGCAGCTTGATGGACATGGTGCTTTGCCACATTTGTGGCAGAGTATCCTATCTGCTAAGCCTGCCAAACTATATTTCAGCCCCGAAGTCATTTAGCATTTATAAATACAGAAGGTAAAAATAGTGCACACTTAATAAAAACACAGGGGGTCATTAGGATAGCGGGCGGATCCCCACTGCCCGTATGGCGGTGGCGATCCGCCCGCTATTTCCCACCGCCCGCCTCACATTTCCCCACCGCCATATTAGTATGGCGGTGGGGACCCAGGCGGATGGCAAGACCGTCCGCCGGTTTACCACCGGTCGACCAGTCGACCGGGCGGAAAAGGGGCTGGATATGGTGGCGGTGTCTGCTAGACACCGCCATCCATATTAGAAGGGGCAGCGGTGCAGGGCTTTCCATGGCGGAGACCCCGCCATGGAAAGCCAGGCGGAGTTTGCTTTCGGGGGCCCGTTGTGGGCCCCCAGGGTATTGGGGGGTGGGGGGTGCACATGGGGGGTATGGTACCCCCCTGCATTGTCATGGACCTGGTGGCAGGCACCTCGCGGTGCCTGTCACCTTGTGCATGACAATGCACACAGTGCATTCCCAGCATTGTGGCGGGCGGTGCTGTGAGCACCGCCCGCCACAATGCTGGGAATGGAGGATGCCACGGTGGCGGTGGCATTATGATCCGCACAGCGGGACCGCCGCACCTCTTGCGGGTGGTCCCTTTTGCCATTGCGATGGCGGGCGGACACAGTCCGCCCGCCATCGTAATGACCCCCACAGTTTGCTGATGCTTGTTGATAATACCATTTCATCAAGGCAACCATCCTAATTATAGACTATATATTACGTGTCTTAAAGCAAACAAGATGTAGAGCCCGGCTTCTATCGTCCTTGAATGTTATTGGCTTGTTGTTGGCACTGAGTCTTGATCTCATTTGGCTATATTTCGCATTTTTTAATTCTTCATGAGCTAGACTCTAGCTGATCATATTAAGCCTAGGAGACTGAGGCGTTTATTTACTAAAGTTTTGCTCAGGCACAAAGTAGCGCAAAAAGAAGAGTCTGTTTACTGTAGAATAAAAATTCCAGTAAGCACAGCCCAAAATTGTGTAATGCCACACAAGCACCCTTGTATTTTTTAAATTGGAGCTCAATGTTTTACATTTTATGAGTTCTGGTTCTAGAGTTTCTTTCCAATATGGATTCCTCTTTTGATGCTTTGAGGTTCTTCTGGTCACTTACACCCCATGTTTACGAATATGTGATGCAAGACAGCTCAGCAACACAAGTTGCTGCGCTCATATGGTGCATTTTATCTCTCTGCCAGCACTGGCTGAAATGCGCCAAAGCACACACCCTTGAGCCATAGTGCAATGGTGTGTGCGTTCTCTACAGGTTTTGTATTGGAAGCAAGCCCTTCCAGTGCAAAAATTACCCTTTAATACTTTTTCCACTTAGTAGGTGTGCTGATCACTCCAACACACATGCAAACTTGGAAAAATAAGGAGAAGGTCAAGGGTTAAACTCTGTAAAATATATACATTGAAAACTAATAAATGAATGTCTATTGTTCTACATGAGTCGCAGAGATGCTTTTTGGGTTTGACACAGTAACATCAGTGGAACTAAAAACTCATCCCACTTCCACACTAGCAAAGGGATGGTTTCCGAAATCGATGTTCACATAAAATAGTAAGGCTGGCCACGCAGACATCTTACAGGAGCAACTTGTCAGTGACTTCTGATCTATTTAATTTATGTCAAGATGGAACTATTTGATTGCTGTGGCAAAGGAATGGTAAAACATCTCAGTACAGCGCATGGTGCAGCTTTGGGGAGCTGAATGGTGGAGAGGATGCAGGCTGCTGAGTGGAGCCTAATTTGCTGTTAGTTATTGGACCCGGCAGCTACTGGTCATGTCCCACAGCTCATGATGGACTACAGTGATCACATTACTGCAGAGGTGACTGTGAAGAGTTCCAATGGGGTGTTGACCTATGTGGACATGAACAAGGAGATGGGTTAGAAACGGGCTGTAAAAGAAAGCAAGAGGAGAACATGTGGCACGTAAACCAGTAATTTAATGGGAAATGGCATTTTTTGCAGAGGTTTTTAACTTTGTAGCGAAGGTTCAAGGCTCCATGCATGGTTGCAGTCCAATGCTCAGTCTTCAGTATCTCGCTTCTCACTCCTCCAAGACAGTGAGAACTTTATAGATCAGTGTTAATGGACAGTGTTTATCTTTAAATATGTTACACACGCTACATCAATTCAACAACATTAGGAGTCAGGTAGGAGTCACTGCAAAGCATGTAGCATCGCATCACAGGTAAGTATATGTAAGTATTAACATTTAAAATAATCTATATTTTTACCTCTAAATTGAGAATTAGCATGGAGAAGAAAATTGGATTGTGATGGTCACATAGACAAGCAATGTTGCCGCACAGACATCCTGTGGTCAAAATGCTTCAATGGCTCCTAATTTTGTTCCATCTGACGTGTCTTGTGTAAAAGCACAAATCTTAAGGATAGACAAGATGGACACACACAAATGCTTTTAGAGTGGCTTTTTATTGCCAATGAACTGCAGCTGAGACAACTCGCAGATAAGACTGCAGAGAGATCGGATTACAGAAAGAAAAATCAGCGCTTATATACAGTTTCAGAACCTTCAGACATGTTAATCATTAACATCAGCACCATGGTGTGAGCATTTCACAAATATGTCCATGTGTACATTTGCTTTATACGTGACGCACATGATCATGCTAATATTAGCCAATTTCTTACGCTACTGCCTCCTGACCTAGAGTTCGAGTCTGTTATCTTGTTTTTGTCTAACAAGCACTCTTTGATCTAGTCAGCAGATGCCCATGTACTCTGCTTTCTACGCACAATTTCCACACATGATATTTGCCATGAACAAACACTTTACCCAAGCAGGAGCAGAGCAGATTGACATGTTCCAGTTCAGAGAGCTATTTCTAAGAATCAACTCGCTGAACTGGCTTCTGTACACAAGTGTAGGCTAGTGAGCCATTTCTCAGAATTTGAGCAAGGCTCAGCAATGGACACGTACACAGTACATTTTCAATCCATTTGTTTCTTGCTGAATTTCAGACAGTTTAGTTTTAACCATTTGTGTATAATGGAGCTGTACCTGATAAGTGAGCACATATTATTTGTAAGCAGGTGAAACACAGAAATTAATGTAAAACTATGGTTCACTTTAATATATCCATGCACCAAAGGAGCTAATTAATTTTTCATCTTTCACAGACGACCCTTTGACCCTTAGTTTAAAATAATTTCATCATGAAGCATGTCAATATTCAATAATTATATTGTCTATTCCACTCATTGTCAGAAATGTCTATCTGCATCAATTCAGTAGTTACTCTTTGCATCAGTATTCGATCTTTTTGTTTTGATACCATCACTGGGCATTTTGCCAGCTGTCCCAATAGTTGACTGCATATCGGCAGGCAATTAATTAATAGACAACAGCCAATAATTAATAGGAATATAGCTATGAACACCATTCCTATTTTCCAACCCCATGTGCTCAACAAACCCCAGAGGGAACCTCCTATATCCCATGTGCCGGAATCCCTATGTGCTTCTATACCTATAGTATGCAGTCTTTTTATTGCTTCCCTAACAGTAACAGAGGAGTCAGGGATATAGGTGCAACACAATGCCCCTATTATTATACAGACTCCTCCCTTCTCTGCCAGCATCATGTCAAGAACCATTCTATTTTGTAGGGAAACCAATGTCACGGTTCTACTGTAATATTTCTAATATACTTGTCGTTTCATTTATTGTTGCTTCTAGTAGTCTGGATAATCTACGTATATTCATGGAGTTGATAAGTGGACCAATCCATGGTATCACCCCTTCAAATATATCACCCGCTATTTCTGCTGCTGTATCTCTTTGATCCACATTTCTTCTGCCTTTATGTGTTGCATGTCTTTGTACCTCCCTTCGTACATCCTTTATGTCTTTTATTGCTATAGCAGGTAATACAAAACCCAGGTGACAACAACCACTCCAATTTGTTGGAAGGCATGTATAAGCTTTTTCTCCACAAATAAAATAAATTGAGTCACCTATATAAAGTGGAATGCTATCATTTTCAGCCGTCATTTCGAATGTCATATTACAATTTGTACTATGGCCCACCTCATAGGTACCATTACGTTTAATACAAATACTCCCTATTGCGTTGTGTTTTTTTATTTTTAACTTAAAAATGGTATATCCTTGTTAGTTCCTTTTGATGGGCCTGCTATCCTTGTGCTCATATTCTTATATAGAAAAAGGGGAGGGAAGATGTCAGAAAGGGGAAATGTTGCATTCTGTTCTACTGCTTCTGTGCAGTTCCCCAGTGTCAAAATGTCTGCCATATATTTGTTATATAATGCTCCTGTGGGCTGCTCCGTAGGTGTCCCTGCACCAGCAGTACTTTTCTTTACATTCTGCAAAACTGCTATTATCTCTATCTTTACTATTGCTATATATAGAGCATAACAGGATGCTACAAAAGGCAAAGGAACTTGAACCAAGGGCAAACCTTGGTCTACAGAAGCTGGGAATTGCAAACATATCCAGCAATCTCCCCTTGCTAATACCTTATTGGTATGATGCAACAAAGTCACAAAGGAATTGTGATGCATTTCCTCCCAGTGGGCAATTTCTTCAGGTGACAAGGTATATGCAGGTATGTGGAGGTGTTGGTGTTGGGACTATCTGTTCCATGGGATAGAACACATCCAATAAATACACAATGACTAATGCTAGCAATAATAGACAGAATATTACCCCAGGTACGCACATTTTAGACTTGTACCATTTCTTCTCCATTCAGACATGTTAATCATTAACATCAGCACCATGGTGTGAGCATTTCACAAATATGTCCACGTGTATATTTGCTTTATACGTGACGCACATGATCATGCGAATATTAGCCCATTTCTTACGCTACTGCCTCCTGACCTAGAGTTCGAGTCTGTTATCTTGTTTTTGTCAAACAAGCACTGTTTGATCTAGTCAGCAGATGCCCGTGCGCTCTGCTTTCTACGCACAATTTCCACACATGATATTTGCCATGAACAAATACTTAACCCAAGCAGGAGCAGAGCAGATTGACATGTTCCAGTTCAGAGAGCTATTTCTAAGAATCAACTCGCTGAACTGGTGTGAGAAAGTGCCCTCTTTCTGCATCGTATGCCCCCACTGAATTGCTGATGTTCTTTGACTGAGTGTGCCCTGGGCTCCTGCTAATCAGGTACCCAGGGCCTATGTTCCTTCCCTAAAATTGCATTGAAGCCTCAACCCATTGGCATCTCTGGCCACAGGTAAGTCCCTGGTAAATGGTACCACAGGTACCCAGGGCCCTGTGACCACAGAAGGCCCCTAAGGGCTGCAGCACTTATTGTGCCACCCTTAGAGGCCCTGCACCTTTTCACTCACACACTGCCTTTGCAGGCTGCGTGTCTTGGTGCAGAACAAAGTGAAGAGCCGACATGGCACACATCCCTGTGTGCCATGCCTACAAACCACTGCCCTGGCCTAGGTCAGTCACCCCTCTAGCTGGGTGCACTATGCCAGTGGTGAGGGCACAGGTGCATGAGCCCTGTACCCCTACAGTGTCTAAGTCCATTCTTAGACATTGTAAGTGCAGTGCTGCCATTAAGAGTATATGGTGCTGGGAGTTCGTCATTACGATCTCCACAGCACCATAATGGCTACACTGAAAGCTGAGAAGTTTGGTATCAAACTTCTCAGCACATTAAACCCACACTGGTGCCAGTGTGGGATTTAATGTAAAATGCACGACAGAGGGCATCTTAGAGATGCCCCCTGAAACTTGACCAACTTCTAGTGTCCCGACTGAGTGGCTGCTTAGGCTGCAACCAACAGACATGTTTCTGGACCCCTGGGTCGAGAGCCTTCTGCTCTCGGGGGCCTGGAACAATGCACATCCTGGGACGAGGTGCCAAGCCTCCTCCCCCAGGATGAGCAGGGTTCAAGAAGGGGAAGCTTCAAAGGCATGCCGCCTTTGTGAGCCTCCCCAGACCATTTGCTGCTTTCAGCAACTGGTCCCCACTGGTTCTACCCCCCACTTTGGGTGGGAGAACCGGCGGGAAAAACAAGTGAGGGAAAGAGGTGTGCCCACCTCTGCCAACTCCACCCCTCAGGTGGGGGAGGCGAGGTGAAGCACAACTCCGAGCCCCCGCCATCTTGAGGATGCCCCCCCCACCGGAGGGTGGCACGATAGGGCACGATAGGGGGTGTACCTACCCCAGGGAAGGGACCCCAGGGAAGGGACCCATTGGTCCCTGCCCTTTACCTACCTGTAAACGCCCCTAAATCTAGTATTTATTTAGTATTTAGGGGGCACCCTGAACCTTGCTTCCTCAGATCCAGCCAAGAAACAAGAAGAAAAGAAGAAGAAGGACCAAACAGCCGTGCAGCCAGCTAACAAGAGGAAGATGCCCGCTGACTTGGCCCCAGCCCTACCGGCCTGTCTCCCCTCGAACCTGCTCCTGTGAAATCCCAGTGTGTCCTGCAGCCAGCAACCTGAAAAACCCCGGAGGACCTGCCTGCCTTCACTTCCAAAGACTGCTTCTCCCGTGAACACCGGATTTGTTCAAACTGCAACCTCTGGCAGCAGCCGGAGACTGCGAACCTGCCCCACTCTGCACCCGCTGTCCACGGCCCGAGCTCGAGTGGGCAAACACTGCGAGGAGGTCACCCCGGCAATCCTGACCCAAGATCCGGTGACCCCTGACCTGCCTCAAGCCTCCAGCCAACGCCTGCAGCCAAAATCCAGAAGGCCCCCCTAACCGCGACCCGTAGCTGGTAAACCGTTCCGACCCCAAAAGGCACCCCTGCACCCGACGCCCCACGGCCTTGTGTGCCCAAACGAACAGTGCCTAACCAACCCCTAACTTCCCAACTTACCTCTCGAAGTGGTGGTCGCACCCAGAAGTCCCTCGTCTCCCTGCCTGCAGCGCTTTTGCAAACCGGAGGTTCTCCATTGAAAACAACAGGGCGCCCGACGTTGAAACAGCACTCTGCACCCGGCTGCCTCAGTGCCGCTGAGGGTGCACCTTTTGTGCTACTTTGTTTCCCCATTTGCCCTGACCCTAACCCTAGGAGCTTTGCTCCCACAACCCAGTGGCCTGCTTGCCAGCAGCCACCAACCAGAGGCCCCTATCCCCCTTTGGATAACATTGGGCCTCAACACTCTGCACCCGGCCGCCCTAGTGCTGAGGGTGTAACAAGAGTGCATCACTGACCCTGGGGGACCCCTGAGTCTAACCCCAGAACCTTAACTCCCACAGTCGATAACTTACCTGTGAACCGATAACCTGTTTTTCCTCCATAGGATAACATTGACACTTTTTCTTCCAAAAAGTTTCTAAGTGTGGAGTTTTGAAATCTAAAAATATTCTTTAAAAATCGCACGAATAACCAAAACGTATTTACTTACCTGTTTGCAGGAAATGTCCCAGTGCTGAAGCTAGGTATCCAGCACTGAGTTAGAAAAGTAACGTGAAAAGTAACTTACCTGTAATTTACTGAAAAAGCCTGTTCATTTCAATGTACTGTATTTGCTAAGTATTGCAACCTACTGCATCCCCTGTAAATCAAACAAAGTACAATTCCTATTGCATTTTCAAACTGTTCTACAATCAGCAACTTATTACTGTAAAGTATTTAATACTTACCTGTGCCAGGCTTGCTTGGTTCTAAAAATAAAACAACAGTATATTTTTTTTATACAAAAACAATTGGTCTAGAGTTCAGTCTTTGAGTGTGTGAATTTATTTGGTGACTAAGGGGCCGATTCCGAGTTCGGTCGGAGGCGCACCCAATACCATTCGGTCGGGAAAAAAGCCATGCAAAAGCCTGTTCCCCGACCGATCCGTACAGCACACCGAACGAGCAAGTACGATGCGCACAACAGCAAAAAATCCGGCCGAGCCGTACTCACCCAAACCAGGTCCTGTTCTCCGACCGAGGCAAATCCGGAAACGCCGAATCGAGTCGCACGGAAGGGAAAATGCAGCCCCGTCCGGCCGGACAAGTACGATGCGCTTTCCGTACGCGCCGAACCCGTCGCTACGCACGGCACGTCAAAGCATCCGGGAGAGGCGCACATTAGCTCCGATTCGCGCCACAACACGATCCACGGCTACGAGACGAACACGGCAGCGACGAGGACGACGCGAAGCGGCGAGGACGAGGCGAAGCGGCGAGGACGACGCGAAGCAACGAGAAGGACGAACGACACGAACCAACCATGAATCCCTTCGTCCCGATCATACCAATATTCTACATTTACTACCGGAACAGGCACGGACGCGTACGGCGCAGAAGGTAAGCCAGACACCAACCACAAAACACATACAACACGTACACGACACATCACACACACACACGGGGATGCTGAATATACTTACACCAGCAACAGCAGCACCATAGGGGCGGGATGCCCATCACCAATGCCACATATGCACACAGGGGCCTGAATGCGCACCACCACCCCTACCCAGGGGGGGCAGGATGCCTACCACTACTACCACCCTTAGCCAGGGGGTGCTGGATGCCTACCACTACTACCACCCTGAGCCTACCCAGAGGTGGCATGATGCCTACCACCACAACCACCCTCACCCAGGGGGCAGGATGCCTACCACTACTACCACCATCACCCAGGGGGGCAGGATGCCTACCACTACTACCACCCTCACCCAGAGGTGGCATGATGCCTACCACCACAACCACCCTCACCCAGGGGGCAGGATGCCTACCACTACTACCACCATCACCCAGGGGGGCAGGATGCCTACCACTACTACCACCCTTATCCAGGGGGCAGGATGCCTACCACTACTACCACCCTTACCCAGGGGGCAGGATGCCTACCACTACTACCACCCTCACCCAGGGGGGCAGGATGCCTACCACTACTACCACCCTTAGCCAGGGGGCAGGATGCCCACCACTACTACCACCCTCACCCAGGGGGGCAGGATGCCCACCACTACTACCACCCTCACCCAGGGGGCAGGATGCCTACCACTACTACCACCATCACCCAGGGGGGCAGGATGCCTACCACTACTACCACCCTTAGCCAGGGGGCAGGATGCCTACCACTACTACCACCCTCACCCAGGGGGCAGGATGCCCACCACTACTACCACCCTCACCCAGGGGGCAGGATGCCTACCACTACTACCACCCTCACCCAGGGGGGCAGGATGCCTACCACCACCCTTAGCCAGGGGGCAGGATGCCTACCACTACTACCACCCTCACCCAGGGGGGCAGGATGCCTACCACTACTACCACCATCACCCAGGGGGGCAGGATGCCTACCACTACTACCACCCTCACCCAGGGGGCAGGATGCCTACCACCACCCTTAGCCAGGGGGCAGGATGCCCACCACTACTACCACCCTCACCCAGGGGGCAGGATGCCCACCACTACTACCACCCTCACCCAGGGGGCAGGATGCCTACCACTACTACCACCCTCACCCAGGGGGGCAGGATGCCTACCACTACTACCACCCTTAGCCAGGGGGCAGGATACCCACCACTACTACCACCCTCACCCAGGGGGCAGGATGCCCACCACTACTACCACCATCACCCAGGGGTGGCAGGATGCCTACCACTACTACCACCCTCACCCAGAGGTGGCATGATGCCTACCACCACAACCACCCTCACCCAGGGGGGCAGGATGCCTACCACTACTACCACCATCACCCAGGGGGAAGGATGCCTACCACTACTACCACCCTTACCCAGGGGGGCAGGATGCCTACCACTACTACCACCCTCACCCAGGGGGCAGGATGCCTACCACTACTACCACCCTTAGCCAGGGGGCAGGATGCCCACCACTACTACCACCCTCACCCAGGGGGCAGGATGCCCACCACTACTACCACCCTCACCCAGGGGGGCAGGATGCCTACCACTACTACCACCATCACCCAGGGGGGCAGGATGCCTACCACTACTACCACCCTTAGCCAGGGGGCAGGATGCCTACAACTACTACCACCCTCACCCAGGTGGGGCAGGATGCCTACCACTACTACCACCATCACCCAGGGGGCAGGATGCCTACCACTACTACCACCCTCACCCAGGGGGGCAGGATGCTCACCACCACCCTTAGCCAGGGGGCAGGATGACCACCACTACTACCACCCTCACCCAGGGGGCAGGATGCCCACCACTACTACCACCCTCACCCAGGGGGGCAGGATGCCTACCACTACTACCACCATCACCCAGGGGGCAGGATGCCTACCACTACTACCACCCTTAGCCAGGGGGCAGGATGCCTACCACTACTACCACCCTCACCCAGGGGGGCAGGATGCCCACCACTACTACCACCCTCACCCAGGAGGGCAGGATGCCTACCACTACTACCACCCTCACCCAGGGGGCAGGATGCCCTACCACCACCCTTAGCCAGGGGGCAGGATGCCTACCACTACTACCACCCTCACCCAGGGGGAGCAGGATGCCTACCACTACTACCACCATCACCCAGGGGGCAGGATGCCTACCACTACAACCACCCTCACCCAGGGGGCAGGATGCCCACCACTACTACCACCCTCACCCAGGGGGCAGGATGCATACCACTACTACCACCATCACCCGGGGGGCAGGATGCCCTACCACTACTACCACCCTTAGCCAGGGGGCAGGATGCCTACCACTACTACCACCCTCACCCAGGGGGCAGGATGCCCACCACTACTACCACCCTCACCCAGGGGGCAGGATGCCTACCACTACTACCACCCTCACCCAGGGGGCAGGATGCCTACCACCACCCTTAGCCAGGGGGCAGGATGCCTACCACTACTACCACCCTCACCCAGGGGGCAGGATGCCTACCACTACTACCACCATCACCCAGGGGGCAGGATGCCTACCACTACTACCACCCTCACCCAGGGGGGCAGGATGCCCACCACTACTACCACCCTCACCCAGGGGGCAGGATGCCTACCACTACTACCACCATCACCCAGGGGGCAGGATGCCTACCACTACTACCACCCTTAGCGAGGGGGCAGGATGCCTACCACTACTACCACCCTCACCCAGGGGGCAGGATGCCCACCACTACTACCACCGTCACCCAGGGGGCAGGATGCCTACCACTACTACCACCCTCACCCAGGGGGGCAGGATGCCTACCACCACCCTTAGCTAGGGGGCAGGATGCCTACCACTACTACCACCCTCACCCAGGGGGCAGGATGCCTACCACTACTACCACCATCACCCAGGGGGCAGGATGCCAACCACTACTACCACCCTCACCCAGGGGGCAGGATGCCTACCACCACCCTTAGCCAGGGGGCAGGATGCCTACCACTACTACCACCCTCACCCAGGGGGGCAGGATGCCTACCACTACTACCACCATCACCCAGGGGGGCAGGATGCCTACCACTACTACCACCATCACCCAGGGGGCAGGATGCCTACCACTACTACCACCCTCACCCAGGGGGCAGGATGCCTACCACCACCCTTAGCCAGGGGGCAGGATGCCTACCACTACTACCACCCTCACCCAGGGGGCAGGATGTCTACCACTACTACCACCCTCACCCAGGGGGCAGGATGCCTACCACCACCCTTAGCCAGGGGGCAGGATGCCTACCACTACTACCACCCTCACCCAGGGGGGCAGGATGCCTACCACTACTACCACCATCACCCAGGGGGCAGGATGCCTACCACTACTACCACCCTCACCCAGGGGGCAGGATGCCTACCACCACCCTTAGCCAGGGGGCAGGATGCCTACCACTACTACCACCCTCACCCAGGGGGGCAGGATGCCTACCACTACTACCACCCTCACCCAGAGGGGGCAGGATGCCTACCACCACCCTTAGCCAGGGGGCAGGATGCCTACCACTACTACCACCCTCAGCCAGGGGGCAGGATGCCTACCACTACTACCACCCCTAGCCAGGGGGCAGGATGCCTACCACTACTACCACCCTTAGCCAGGGGGCAGGATGCCTACCACTACTACCACCCCCACTCATAGGATGGACAATGCATGACACAACCAGCACACCACAACCTAGGGAATGCAAGAAGGAGACATCCCCCAACACCATGACAAGCGTGTGTAGACTGTGTCAAATGCCTACAACACCGAACATGACTTTGAACATACAATGTGACCCCCTAGCACATGTGCCACACATATATGTGTGTGGCACCCACAATGCAAGCAGGCCATGACCATTGTGGCAATGGGGTCCAAACCCCCATCATCACAGTGACCAAAATGTAAGTGTGGGGTCCATAGCTGAAGCACATTTTGAACATTGTGGCAATGGGGACCAAACCCCCATCATCACAGTGACCAAAATGTAAGTGTGGGGTCCATAGCTGAAGCACATTTTGAACATTGTGGCAATGGGGACCAAACCCCCATCATCACAGTGACCAAAATGTAAGTGTGGGGTCCATAGCTGAAGCACATTTTGAACATTGTGGCAATGGGGACCAAACCCCCATCATCACAGTGACCAAAATGTAAGTGTAGGGTCCATAGCTGAAGCACATTTTGAACATTGTGGCAATGGGGACCAAACCCCCATCATCACAGTGAGCAAAATGTAAGTGTGGGGTCCATAGCTGAAGCACATTTTGAACATTGTGGCAATGGGGACCAAACCCCCATCATCACAGTGAGCAAAATGTAAGTGTGGGGTCCATAGCTGAAGCACATTTTGAACATTGTGGCAATGGGGACCAAACCCCCATCATCACAGTGAGCAAAATGTAAGTGTGGGGTCCATAGCTGAAGCACATTTTGAACAGTGTGGCAATGGGGACCAAACCCCCATCATCACAGTGACCAAAATGTAAGTGTGGGGTCCATAGCTGAAGCACATTTTGAACATTGTGGCAATGGGGACCAAACCCCCATCATCACAGTGACCAAAATGTAAGTGTGGGGTCCATAGCTGAAGCACATTTTGAACATTGTGGCAATGGGGTCCAAACCCCCATCATCACAGTGACCAAAAGGCAAGTGTTGACAAAGTAAGAGGTGCAACTGCCAAACTGCATGGAGGATTCCTGGTCACAGAACAACAAACACATCAGTGGCAAAGTAGTGTATGTGTCCCATTGCAACATAAATTGGAGGAGCCAAATCCTGCAGTGCAAATAAGACACAACTTTGGCCATGTGCAGACAAACAACACCTATGGGGGCTGACACCGTCAACAATCATCAATGACACAATGACAGAAGTGACCATCCGAATGCAGACCCACATATTTGCACCAATGGGCACACACATGCAGATACCCTGTGGAGACTGCAGATGTGAGGCGAACAGATACCATACCATGGCAGCAATGGGACACACAATCAACAATTAGCAACAAATGAGGGCTCCCGTCCCATCAGCCTGGTCATGGAACTGCCAACGGAATCATCAGCACAGATCCAACACACTTGTATAGCAATGTTGCACTGACAACACAGATGAGTCCTTCCCCATTGATGCCCAAACCTGCATGTTCATTTGAGATGGCCACACGGTCAGGGTAGTAGACGAATAGAACAATGGCAGGCACAACAGATGTGCAGGGGTGGAAGCCACAGATGTGAAGTTGCCAATCTAAGTAGGAAATCTCATTGCCAAATACTGAACACATGACACCCTCAGATGCTGCTATGGATGACATGGATACACCACAGGATAGGACACATAACCCCTGGACCACATGGGTTCCTGCACAGTAACACTTTATTATCATGAGACCAAATATCACCATCACTGCAGCAAGGGCATTCTTAGCATCATCAACATCATGTACATCAGAAGCAAAAGCACTAGAGAACAGAAAGTTGCTTTATTCAGCATATGTGGCATTAAAAGTAGAAGTCCGGTAGAACATAAACAAAGGCCAATGGCCAGTCCATCAACAAAGGCACAAGTGGGTGACAGTGGCAGATGCCACCCTACACATGCCTGCACAAAACCAGGGACAATCCACTAGGAGGGGCAACCGGGGGGTAGGCCAGGCACCGCAGGGACAGGATCAGGGCTCACCAGGAGGAAGCAGGGAAGGGGTGGTGGGTGCTGGAGAGCCACTGACAACTGCAGTGGAGGTGTCTGACATGGTGTGTGCCGGCACAACTGGGGGCATGGCTCAGATGTTGTGGGTGCCGGCACGACTGCAGTGGACCCTGCAGATGGAGTGGACAGGTCCGCCACTGCAGTGCCCAAGTCAGACAGGGTGGTAGTGGACTCCACTGCAGTGCCTACCACCAGGGGAGGAGAATGGGGAACAGGCAAGGTGGGCTGGACAGAGGGGAGGACACCCTCACCACATCAGTGGCACAGACAAGCGCAGCGGGGGTGTGGTGCCGGGAGAGCAAGTGCCAGGGGAGAAGGCCGGATCCTCTTGGGGATGGTATATCTGTGGGTGGGGGAACCTGGGGCAGGGTGTGGCGGGGGCACCTGTGGAGTGGGGGCCTGAGGGATGGAGGAAGGTGACCTGGTGCTTGAGCTGCAGGGCGGCGGCGGGGTCTTGCTCTTACCACTCCGGGGGACTTGCGGGTGGGGGCCTCAGTCTGTCTGCGCCTGGGGGAGGGTGTCTGGGGGCGAGGGGCACTCTGCTCCGTGTGGGGGCTTCCTCTTCCCTCTGGATGCTGGGGCAGCTGGATCGGAGGGGAAGAGGCCGAGGTCACTGAGGAAGAGGCGCTGGGTCTTTGGGGTTGCAGGTGAGGCAAGGGAGGGTGCTTTGGAGGGAGAGGCAACTGAGGACTGCGCAGTGCCCGTGGATGCGTGTGTGTGTACCAGGGCCCCATCCCCTGTGAGTCTGGTTTCAGTCCCCTGACTGTGCGTGCGTGTACGTTTAGTTTGTGGCGTGTGTGTCTGTGTGCTGGATGTGTGTGTGCTGGTGTGTGCCTGTGCCGGTGTGTGTGTGCTTGGGACGGGCAAGGTGCTGGGGAGTGTGGATGGAGCAGAGGCAGGAGGGGTGAGGGACTGTCTGAGGAGGGACACTGCTGCCGTCAGGGAGGAGTCCATGGACCTGTTGCCCCTCTGTAGGTCAGACATGCCCGATGAGATGCCCTCCATGAACGACACCAGCTGAGTCAACAGTGCGGTGTGCGCATGGAGGACACTCAGCATGGCTGTCTGCCCTACATGGAGCTGGCGAAGGAGGTACACAGACTCCTCACTCAGGGCAGCAGGGGACACAGGGGCAGGGGTGCGGTGCCTGGCCCAAAGGAGACACGCTCCCGAACATGGGAGCCTCCACGGACCTGGGGAATGGGAGCCGATGGGAGGGCGGTGGTGGTGCTGGTGGTGGCGGGGACAGCAACACTAGCTGGGGTGTGGTGGCTGCTGACACCCGCCTCCACAAGGGAGTCATCCTCCGAGTTGCTCTGGTCATCAGCTGAGGTGGATGGTGCTGAGGACTCCTCGGTGTGGCTCCCTCGCCCTCCGTGCCACTGGGTCCCTCCGACCACTCCTCGGCTGCTGACCCAGTCTGGCTCTCTGGCTCCTCCTGGTCCGTGGAGCTGTCCCCTTCCATGGCCGTGGATGTATCTGCAAACAATGGGGAAACAGACAGACATCAGTCACCTGCACCAAACGCACACACCACTGTGAGCACAGCACATCACAGAGCAAGCCCTGGCATCATTAGTTGTACATTGCTAAAAGTGCCCTAACTGAACAGGAGAAGCCAATTGTCAGTCTGATGCCAAGCATGGCACTCACATCCCACATGGCCTTGCACCCATCTGTCTGGTGTCTGTTGGATTGCAACACCCCAGTGTGGACACATGCACCAAGTACACAGTAGTTGGACAGTGCAGAGGACACGGTGTGGACACATCACAGCTCTTGCCACTGAGTCAGTACAGGTTTCCAGATGAAAGGGATGCCCAGAGTCAAATAGGAAATGCATGTGATGCATACCAGCGACAGACACCATGATGCACCCATGTCCTGATAGCCATCGCCACAATGTTGTGCATGTAGCACATGTCACTCCCCTGCAGGCCCACAAATAAGTTGACACATGCCATGGCAGAGGCATGACTGTTAAGTCATACATCACTGTCTCAGTGATATATGACTTGGCAGCCAGACAACAACACTATGCACTGTGTCACAATAGTAGGTCATGGGGAATGCAAGTCCTGGAGCTGCACAAGTGCACATGTACATCCCCCACACAACACATCATCTCAACCCTCATCTGTCCAGGTCACACCTATTGGACATATGGGAGACCTGTGACACTACCCTCTGAACCTGAGCCCCTCACAATTTGCTGTGAATGGGGAACAGCTGCCTGAACATCACATTCGCATACCCCAGTCTGCACGGGCAGCTGATCAAACACCTATGTGACACACAAGTATCGTCTCCTATGGTCACATCTCCAGGGGCATGCTGAGCCCCTACCAAGAAACACCACAGCAGTCCTGGCAACTAATCCACAGCACACTGACACAGAGGCAGACACCGGAGGGGTCAAATCACTGTGCACAATGTGTCAGCTGATACACGGGAGTGGGAGTACAGAGTGCATTGCATGGCCTGGAGTAGGCATGACTGTCCTGCTCCACATGAATGAGGGATGTGCCCTGGACAGTGGATAGCTGGCTATGTATGTGTGACACACGTAATCTGCACACTCCTGGGGCCCAAACATTGTTCCCACCCGCTGCATGGGCGTGTGCCACATACCCCAGGCACATGTGGTGGCTCAGCTCAGCAAGTGGACCGCATATCAAAGCAACACGCAGATCACATGTCCAAAACCAGGCGTTGTGTGAACAATGGACCCACCCATGATGCCCACAACAGAGTCAGGGAAACAGATGCTGTCCCCCACCTTTAGTGAAGCAAACTGCAAGGACACAGTCCGAAGTGACACAATTCCCTGACTGTAAGGGCCACACCTGGGTATCAGATGAGCAGTGGGCAGTGCACAATAGAGGGACATGGCTCCTGGACAACATGACTGCTGCACTGTGGCAGTTGAACCAGGCCAGAGGTGGGCACAAAGCATGTAATACAGAGTTCACAGTGCAGTCTTTGACTCACCCCCTCCTTGCTGCTGTCTGGCCTTCAGCTGCCCATCCAGGTCTGGAAAGACCACCGCCAGGATCTGGAGCATGTGGGGGGTCAGGGTCCGTGTTCCGCCCCTCCTGCGAGGAGGCGACAGCTTCAGCTGGACCCGTGCAATCCTCCGGGTCCAGCCCCGAAGGTCCTGCCACCTCTTCTGGCAGTTGCGGATCCGGCACTTGTAGACCCCCACGGACCGGACAGCCCGGACGATGTCCTTCCAGAGTTCCTGCTTCCGATGGGCATTAACCTGTCAGGATGACAAAGTGAAAAGGCCATTACCACACATGCAACATATCCGTGCATGACACAGTCGTATATACATGTCTCAATCACAGGGGCACATGATGTACACAGGCAGTGCAAAGCTGACCATGGACAGTTTGCCAGACGTCACTACATGGTATCATTGCATGGGAAGTAAAACCATGTTCAAATGCACTGTCACTGCACCATACCTGTCCAGTGCAAGTCACTACACACTATGGGGGGTGACAACTACTCAGTGAGCCTGCTAGCCAGTGGCGTGCAGACTCTCAGCCTTGCTAGTCAGACAAAATGCACATTCAGAAAGGCAGTGCACAGAACACTCACCTGCTCCCCTGGTGTCCCATACAGCTTGCTGTACTGTGGAAGTAGGCTGTCCAGCAGGGCCTGGTTCTCTTCAAGGCTGAAGGCTGGGGCTCTCTCCACAGTACGTGCCATTGCAGGGTCCAGAGGGGCAGAGACAGCAGCAGTGCAGTGGCAGATGTCGTCCTGGAGCATGTAGTGCAGGCAAGTGGGCTCTCAGGGGAACAGCCAGCAATATATATGTGCTGGAGAGGCAGATACTGTCCCTTGTGTCCAAAGTGATAGGTCCAAGTCGTTTGCATCTTCTGAATCTGGCCAATCCATGGAATAGCAGCACCAAAACACGCCCACAGCATCCTTCAAATCTTCAACTTCATGACATACATGATTTTGCAACATTGTTGTGGGTGACCAACTGATTTTCCAGCAACCGACTCGTTCGAAATTCGAAACGCGTCCGTTGCCAGGCAAGCCCATTGTCAATGGGTGCGCACCGATCGGTCCATTGCGGTACAACGCGCACAGGGGTACAACGCGTACCCGCACACATTGAAAGCAATGGGCCGGCCGGAGGCACCGATCGGTCCATTGCAGTTCAACGCGCACAGGGGTACAACGCGTACCCGCACACATTGGAAGCAATGGGCCGGCCGGAGGCACCGATCGGTCCATTGCTGTTCAACGCGCACAGGGGTACAACGCTGTACCCGCACACATTGAAAGCAATGGGCCGGCCGGAGGCACCGATCGGTCCATTGCTGTTCAACGCGCACAGGGGTACAACGCGTACCCGCACACATTGAAAGCAATGGGCCGGCCGGAGGCACCGATCGGTCCATTGCTGTTCAACGCGCACAGGGGTACAATGCGTACCCGCACATTGGAAGCAATGGGCCGGCCGGAGGCACCGATCGGTCCATTGCTGTTCAACGCGCACAGGGGTACAACACGTACCCGCACACATTGGAAGCAATGGGCCGGCCGGAGGCACCGATCGGTCCATTGCTGTTCAACGCGCACAGGGGTACAACGCGTACCCGCACACATTGAAAGCAATGGGCCGGCCGGAGGCACCGATCGGTCCATTGCTGTTCAACGCGCACAGGGGTACAACGCGTACCCGCACACATTGGAAGCAATGGGCCGGCCGGAGGCACCGATCGGTCCATTGCTGTTCAACGCATCACTGTACATGTGACTGGCATATGTCAGCATGCCTGTCTCAGATGGACATATGCCAGCCACAGATAGCTCCCAGGGAGTGAGGGGCACACCTACATCACGACAGCCTGTCCAAACCTTATCATAAGGCATGTAAGGCTGCATTTCCTATTGTGTGTATGTTGGTGTACATGTTGTCCTGTGGGCAGCCACCCCCAGGCTGTGAACGTGTTCATGGGGACAGGATCCTGGGTGTTACGTGTACGTGACCACTGTGATGTGCAACTGTTCATATCTGTGCATGTGCCATGGTCACATTTCACAGTGGTGTATGTGTATGTCATGTCACATACCCCGTGAGTCCCATGTGGGACGGTATGTTTGAGCCAGGGTGTCCCAGTGGCACAATAGTGATGGTCCTCCACAGTCTTTGTGCATGTAGTGTTTACAATGTCTCTGATTTCATGTGCACAATGGGAGACAGTCTCCACATCCACGTTGTGTGTGCATGGACTCTGATGTTGTGCGTGTGTGTCACAGACGTCCATGTCTGTCCTGCCATGGCAAGTGGGGCCACTACCTGTGGGGGTCAAGGTTGTTTTGCTGTGGTGTATACATGATACTCCATGTAATGCCAGTGTCCATGTGGCATTACAGGGTCCCTGGGAATGTACCTGTCGTTGAGCTGTGGTGCCTGGGGCACATCTGTCCTCACATGTCACTGTGGGGGGTTATTGTGACACGGCAGCAGGAGATGGGAACTGTGACACGGCCTCATGATATCCAATGGGCCAACCTGGGACAAATTGATGCCACCTGTAGGACCGTGTTGACAGATGTTGGCCATGTATGTACCATACATGTCCTTCCGGTACTGCACACTTCATGTAGTTGTGCCTCATAATGATGTATGTTGGGATCTTGAGTGTGTTCAATGCCGCATATGTGGGGTGACTGACAATCTTGCTTACTTCTCCTCTGCACTGCAGGGCTCCTGCTGTCCATCGGCCATTCCCAGACCTGGCAACGATGGTGGAACGGGACAGCATCCGATGGTACCGCTTCACCAGGCAGCTGATTGAGGATTTGGCAGTGCAGTTGTCCCCACATTTGCAGCCTGGCCGGCCGTATCCTACAGCGCTGACCCCCAAGGTGAAGGTGATGGCAGCCCTACACTTCTTTGCCACTGGTACCTTCCAACATACTGTGGCGACTGCTGGTGGGATGTCACAGACCATGTTCAGCCGTGTGCTCCGCGATGTTTTGGCGGCAATGTTGCTCTTCCTGAACCGGTACATCTATTTCCCTAGACTGCGATGACTCACTGACGTGAAGAGTGACTTTTATGCCCTGGGGAGGATGCCGCATTGTCATTGGCTCCATTGATGGGACACATGTGGCTTTGGTACCACCACAGGCCCAGGAGCAGGCCTACAGGAACCGCAAGCACTACCACTCGGTCAATGCACTGGTGGTGTGTCTTGCAGACATGACCATCACACACGTGTGTGCCCGTTTCCCTGGTTCAGCACACAATGCCTTTGTGATGAGGAGTAGTCGCATCCCCAGGATGATGGCACAGATGCAGAACCACGTGCCTGGCTTGTCGGTGTGTACTGACTTTGTGCCATTGTGTGTGATCTGATCTGTAGTATTCCGCCCACTTTTCCAAGTCAGCTAATGTGCACTTGTCTGTCCATAGGTGACTTGGGATACCCCAACATGCCGTGGTTGCTGACACCCCTCAGGAACCCTGTGACACCTGCCCAGATGCGCTACAATGAGGCACATGGTCGGACCAGGAGAGTGATTGAGCGGACCTTTTGTCTCCTGAAGAGCCGCTTCCGCTGCCTGGACAAGACCGGAGGGTCCCTCCCATATGCCCCTGCGAAAGTGTGCAAGATTATCATCGTCTGCTGCATGCTCCACAACCTGGCAGTGCGGAAGGAGTTGCCTCTCATCCAGGATGACAATGACCAACATCCGCCACCTGTGGAGGATCCTGGCCTGGACCACGATGCCAGTGACGATGATGATGATGATGGTGATGGTGATGTCCGCACACAGCTCATCACCAACTTCTTTAGCTGAATGTGAGTATCCTGAGGTGTCATGTCAATGATGTGAGTTGGCATGATGTGTGGGTGGTGCTCTGGTGCTGTTGGAGTGTGTCCATGGGCTACTTGACTGGATGTGTGTTGCGATGTGTGGTGACAGGTGGGCTGTACTCCCCAACAGTGTTGACATGCTAACTTGGTTCTGGGTGGGTATCTTGTAACATGTATTGTGCATGAGTTTTGCTGTTCTGTCCTGTACTCCATTGCTTTTGACTGTGTGTCATTTCTGTCCTTCACAGGGTACTTTCAGATTCGTTTGGTCAACTGTGTCCACCGACGACGTGATTGCACATCCAGGCTGGTAGCTGTTGTGTCCCTACAGGTGATGTGTGCCACACCCATGGACTTCCTTCCGTCTACAGTTGTTGACTGTGTGCCCGCTACCAGGTGGGGTTACCTTGCATCTGTAGTGGTTACGGCATGTTGCAACTGTGTAATAAACCTGTGCTTCACTTTGTGATGTGCGTTGTCTGTGGTCACACATTTGACTGCCATTTGCTTACTGCACCTGTGGGCTACTTGACTACAACTGGGAATGGGTGTGGTGTCTGTGCATTGCACCGTCTTCCCTGGCAACATCAGTGTAGGCAATGAGTCAGATGGCCTAGGTGTGTATGTGTCGTGTAGCCCTGGTGGTGTGTCTCCCTCATGTGTGTCACGTTGCCTGTACTCACATGCCTGTGTTGTCCTTGCTGTTGCAGTTCGCATACACAGTGTAATTTTGCAGTTCATCATCCCCATAACAGCACCCACGTTGGAATCACGACAGAGGCAAGTATGGTGTATTAGTGTGTTTATTGTGATACATTTGTGTTAATAGTGCATAGGATGGGTTGTGCTGTACATGAATCTTGCAATCCCAAGTTCCTAGGTGAATTGAAAGTCCGGGTAGACAGGATCCCCAGTATCGGGGCCACAGTTGTCTGACACATTGGTCCAACTTGTACTCCCCATGCAATGTGTGGGAGTAGTGTTGCCGTCAACAGGGTGAACAGTCTGTGCACAAAGGCGAACATCCAGAACAGGTTCAGGCTTCCTGGGAGTTGCGCTTGGCCATCGGCCTCTCACTTTTCCCTCCTCGGACGACCCCTCTTCTTGGGGGGGGCCCTCAAGTGCAGGCTGCTGCGGTGCAGGGGACTCTCCGCCAGAGTCCTCCTCCTTCCCTGTGGCAGTTGCAGTTTGTTCGGCACCAGATGTTGTTGGCACGCAGGGAGGTGTGGACTGGTTGCTGTTCATCTGGTGGAGGCATTGTAAAATGTCCCTGTGCACCGCCGTCATCTCATGCAGTACATCCCACTTGGACTCCACGCGGGACATGTGTGAGTCCACACGGGACATGTGTGACTCCACGTGGGACATGTGGGAGTCCAAGCGGGCATGATGGGCAGCCTGCTGCTGTTTAATGTCTCTGAGGAGCCCCACTACCTGGCTGAGCTCTCCGGTGCTGGACTGGTACGCATCAGCTATGCGTACCAGTTGTGGGTCGTCATGCACACCAGCAACGTCTGCAAGCAGCGACCTCTGTCTCCCACCCTCCCACCACCCCTGCTGACATGTGCAGTGTGTGCAGTGGCACGCACAGATAACCCTGGTCCACCTTGGGGGTTGGTGGTGGTGGTGGTGTCCATGGCCCCAGGTTGGTCCAGGGTCACTGTGCTGGTGTTGCTCCTTATTCTGTCCATGTCGGCAGGGATGGTATTCGTGGTGACAGTCGTTGTAGGGGTGGGTGCAGGGGGTGCAGCTGGTGGTCCTGCTGGTGCTGCAGCTGGTGGTCCTGCTGGTGCTGCATGTTGACTTGCACCGGATGTGCCAGGTTGTTCTTCATCGTCTGAGGAGGACAGAGGCTGTATGACGCCAGTGAGCTCGGCATCCTCTTAAGCCTGGGACTGGGACTCCTCAGCGTCTGCTGCTGTGTCCCCATCATCACCTGTTTTTGGGAGACACAAACAATGTATGTCATGTTTCTGCAGGCATCAATGGTTGACACACATGACAGTTGTGACTGTGCCTCTGGGTGCGGGCCTGTACATTGCATTGTCCTAAGTCGTCACAGTCAGGGGTTGATATTGGTGTGGCACATTGTCCTGCATTATTTGGGCATTTCTATGTATTTTCTGGGGTGTGAACATGGTCTGCATTGCTTGTGTTTGGTTGACAGCCGGACCTCCTTCCCACCCACCCAGCCAGTCAGTTATCCCACCATGGAACGTGCTTGCGTTGCAGGGAGTGTAAGTTGTCTCTCAGGATGTCAGTCAGTGGTGTCCTGCTGTTTGTTGGTGCACAGTTGGCAGCAGGGCCTTGTGCTCCCCACAGCAGTAGCCAGTGTCAGCCATCTTGTGAGTCCTTCTCCACTCCCTGTGATGTGAGCATGGTTCAGGGTGGTGTTGATGGGCCAGTTGTGAGGCTGAGCAATGTCTGTGACTACGACTCCCATCATGCTATTGCCTCCACCCCCCTTCCCAGCATGCCCATGCTTCCTTCCTTTTGACTCTGCTTCCCTGTGGGGTGGGCTGGCTGTGCTGACAGGATGGCTGGGAGTGTTGTCCTGGCAGTTGTTTGGCTAAGAGTCCCAAGAGTGTCCCTGTGCTTCACACAACATAACCCAGGGTGGTGGTGCTTTGTGGGATCTTGTGTTAGGATGGAGGGCATTGCATTCTACCAGGTGGGTACTGTGGAGTTTGTGTTGGGGGTGTGTGAGGGGAGGTGCTGGTGACTATAGTCAGTGCTGCAAGTCCCCCTTCCCACCCAGCCAGCCAGATATCCCACCATGGAACGTGCTTGCATTGCAGGGAGTGGAAGTTGTCTCTCAGGATGTCAGTCAGTGGTGTCCTGCTGTTTGTTGGTGCACAGTTGGCAGCAGGGCCTTGTGCTCCCCACAGCAGTTGCCAGTGTCAGCCATCTTGTGAGTCCTTCTCCACTCCCTGTGATGTGCGCATGGTTCATGGTGGTGTTGATGGGACAGTTGTGGGGGGGCAATATGTGTGACTGCGACTCCCATGATGCTATTGGCTACACTGACTTGGCCAGCATACACAGAATTCCTTCCTTTGAGTGGTCTTCACTGTGTGTTGGTGTTGTTGTGGTGGCTACATGTGTGGATGTGTTTGTTAGTTCAATTTGTGCCACTGCCTAGCTGTAGTTGTGGTTGTGTTTGTACATGTGTTGGCACAGTTGGATGTGACTTTTTTGATGGCATGTGTTGTGTTTCTCTGACTGACATACACATTTTGGGATGATTCTGTTCTGGTTGCTGTGTGATTGCTATGAGTGCATGGTTTGACTCTCCCCTTGACAGTGATGTGTGTGTGTTTTGTGGCAGTATATTGTGTACATTTGTTGTGTACTCACCAGGCTCTGGGATGTCCTCTAGTCCATATATGCTCACTGGCGGAAGGATGGCCCACACCTTCTCCTCCCAGGGCCTGAGGTATATTGGCTTGGCAGGAGGGCCACTGCCGGTGTGTTGGCTGTTGATGTAGTCTTGCTTCAGCAGTTTCCGTACCCTCCTGCGCACGTCATACCACCTGTTCTGGATGTCGGTCTTTGTGCGCCGACATGGTGATTGGGCGTTCACCCTGTTGATGATCCTCTCCCACATCTTGGTTTTCTGCGACATGGGGGTCTGTTGGACCAATGTGCCAAACAGCTGTGGCTCTACCCTGAGGATCTCGTCTACCAGGACTTCCAATTCACAATCTAGGAACTTGTGATTCTTCTTGGGGGGCATGGTGATGGGTGGTGATGGTGAGTGATGTGTGTGTTGGTGTGCAGGTGAGGGTGTGTGAGTGTGTGTTTTGCTGGGTGTATGTGAGGTAGGTATTTGTTGGTGTGCTGATGGTGTGTGGCTTGTGTGAGGGATGAGCTGTGGGTGTGTCGTTGCTTTCTCTTGGGTGCTGGCAGTGGAATGGCATTTGCAAAGGCTCATGGTAGTGATTTGTGTCCTTTATATAGGTGGAGTTGTGGGTGTGTCTTTGTTCTCTGTCCCCACCCCACCCCAGTATTTATTGGCTTGGTAATTGCTTGTTTGGCCTTTTTTTTGGGTGATTTTTCCTTTGTGCTGTTTGTGTATGTTGGAAACGTTCTTGTGACCGAGTCGGACCCTGCATTGGTCTCGTACGGTGTTCTCCGTTTCGTTCATGCTGTGTTTGTGCAGTTTTCTATGCTGCGTACGCGTCGGTCGCGGTGTATTGTGTTGCTTCGGCTCGGTTTTGTATGCGTGTCGGTCGTACGGCTTGTCCTCCGTCCGACTCGCTCGTGGTTTTCGCGCCTTGCATCGTACTTTGTGGTTTGGAGTTAGCGTGTACGTTTCGGTCGGATTTGTTCCGGGTGCGTGTCGGTCGGTTGGATTCGCGTGTTTTTCCGGCCGGATTGCTGTTTTCCGTGCGGCTCGGTCAGTCGACTTGTTTTCGGTACGTGTCGGTCGGATTTTTCGCGCCTTGCATCGTACTTGGCGTGTCGGGCGCCACGGGTACGTGTCGGTCGGTATTTTTTCCGGATCCGAGTCGGTCGGTGCTTTTTCCGGCCCGAATCGGAATCGACCCCTAAGTGGGTACATCAAATGCTTAACACTGTCCTCTGATACTCCCTTACTGCTCGACAACTCTACCACAAATAGAGAGTAAGGTTCTATCTAAATTTAACCTCTGCCTACCTCTGGGGTCACCTGGACTCTATACACACTGGGCCTCATTTATAAAAAGTGACGCATCGCTGCGTGAAAACAGCGATGCGTCACTTTTCATTGCGCCCTCCTTGCGACATGCTGGATGCATCATATTTACAGTATGATGCATCATGTCGCAAGGGGTTACAGATACGTCAGTATTTCTGACGTATCTGTAGGCGCAAAAATGACGCATTGCTGGAGTCTGTCACAAAAGTGACGCAACTCCATCAATGGGTCATTTCACATGGGCAAGTCCCATTTTAAATGTGCCTGCGTCAGTCTTATGCCTGCTGTGAGGCAGGCGTAAGATATTGACACATTTGCGTCCTAGAAGTGACGCAGTGAAATCTCATAGATTTCACTGCGTCACTTCTACGAGGCTTACTTGCGTCGGAACGCCCACCCTGCATACATTATACCTGGCGCAGGTATAATGTGGTGCAGGGGTTTACAAAGTGACGCATCTAACTAGATGCGTCACTTTGTAAATATGACGCAACATGGCGCATTTTTTACGCAGCTGGTGCGTCACAAAAAGTGACGCACCGGAGGCGCAAAAGTGACGCAAGGGCTCATAAATAAGCCACACTATACCTCATTTTGGTGTAGTATTTATAGAGCCAGTTTCCTACATTGGTGGATCAGCGGTGGGATACACAACTTTGCATTTGTTGGACTACTTGGTTACCACCTGATCACACGACAGAACTCTTAAATTGCCTTTAGAATTCTGATTTTTTTCAGATTGGCATTTTTGCAAAACTATTAAAAGTCTTGTTAGGGCCTTGCTTAAGTCCCTTTAGAATTTTAGAAAATAAAAAGTCACTGTAGTCAAGGGTAGAGGGGTTAGAACTTTTTTGTTAGAATGGCTCAAAATAAGAACCCAGCTACTTTCAGCTTCTAGTGAAGATAACCATAATGACATACAGGACATGGTAGGAGCTCGACCTCACCCCTTACCTTCACTTGTCTTTCAAGGAAGTAAGGTCCTTATGTAAAATTAAAAACATATCAATGGGTCCCCATCCACCCAAACAAAAGCTTCAGGAGCTGTTGGCTGAGTATACAAAGGACCACCCCTCTGAACAAGGTGATGACCAGTCAGATGGGGAAGTAGTGGAAGAGGATGACCAGGTAGATCTACCTCCTCCACTGCTTAGGGAGAAAAGGGCTCCAATAGCCCTGACTCCACGAATCAACCTCTCAGTACCTAGGGGCCACACAGGTGGCTCAGGCTCTGGTGAGGACATTGAGGACAGCCTCAATGAGGAGGACAGCCTTTTAGCAAGGCTGACCAAAAGACTGGACCTAGAGACCAGACTCCTGGCTCTAGAGAAGGAAAGAAAGGAGATGGGATTAGCACCCATCCAGGGTGGCAGCAATCAAAATAATAAGGATAAAGAGCAATCTTATGATCCTAAAATCCCCAAAGGGATTGTCCCTAAATTTTAGGAGGGTGATGACATCACTAAATGGTTCACAGCCTTTGAGAGGGCTTGTGACATGAGAAAGGTGAAGAAACCTCTCTGGGGGGCACTCCTGTGGGAACTGTTCTCTGGTAACTGCAGAGACAGACTCCGGACCCTCTCTGGGCCAGATGCTGGGTCTTATGACCTCATGAAGAGAACTCTGATTGAGGGATTTGGACTCACAACTGAGGAGTACAGAATAAGATTCAGGGGGCTCACAAAACCCAAAACCAGTCCTGGATTGATTTTGTAGACTACTCAGTAAAGACACTAGATGGTTGGTTAACTGGACACAATGTGCATGACTTTACTGGAATTTACAACTTGTTTATGAAGGAACATATTTTAAGTAATTGCACGAATGAAAAGTTACATCAGCATTTGGTAGACCTAGGTCTAATTTCTCCCCAAGAATTGGGAAAGAAGGCAGACCACTGGGTCAGGACTAGAGTGACTAAGACAACCACTGGGGGTGACCAAAAGAAAGGGGTTACAAAACCTCCCCAGGGGAAAGGTGGTGAGAATCCCCAAGATAAAAAGTCTGAGTCTTCTAAAGGGCCCCAAAAACCTGCACAAGGGGGTGGGTCCCAAAACTCTTTCCAATCTGGTCCTAGATACAGGGGGAAGAACTTTGTCCTTCAAAGGCCTGGTGTAACAACTGTAGAAAGTTGGGACACTTAACTGGAGACAATGCTTGCCCTAGCAAAAAGGCCCCTAGTCCTACAGCTACAGCTACTCCTGGTGTAGCAAGTCTCCAGATGGGAACAACAGTGTGCCAAGAGCAAATCAGGTTGCACACTGAAGCAGTTCTAGTTTCAGAGGGGGAAGTTGAGTTTGCCACTGTAGCTGTGTGGCCACCCAACTTAAAGAAGTATTTACAATACCCTTGGATTAATGGAACTAGGATAGAGGCTCTGAGGGATACAGGTGCCAGTGTCACTATGGTGAGAGACACACTGGTTTCCCCTGAGCAATACTTGATTGGGCATACTTACCCAGTCACCAATGCTGACAGTGTTACCACTAACCATGCAATGGCTATGGTGACATTAGACTGTGGGGGGGGGGGTTACTGGCCTAAAACAGGTAGTGGTCTCTCCAAAGCTACCAGCTGCATGTCTGCTTGGCAATGACCTGGAAACCTCAGCCTGGGCTGAGGTTGAACTAAAAACCCATGCAGCAATGCTGGATATCCCTGAATTGGTGTGTGTAAAAACAAGAGCACAGATCAAAAGGCAGGGTGAAAAAGAAGTGTTGGAGCCTGAAAGAATGGCCCAACCTTCCAAGAGAAAAGGTGAGAAGACTGGGGAACCAGCTTCTGTTCAGCAAGAGGATCAGGACCCCTCTCCTCAGGGAGAGGACTTGGACACCCCAGAGGGAACTGAGTCTATGAAGCTTGACCCTTACCAGGTTGAACTCTTGGGCCCAGGGGGACCCTCTAGGGAAGAGCTGTGCCAGGGGCAGCAGGACTGTCCCACTCTTTAAAGCCTGAGGCAGCAAGCTGTTTCAGAAGCAAAGGGAGATGTCAGTGGTACCCACAGAGTTTATTGGGAAGAGGGATTACTGTACACTGAGGCAAGAGACCCCAACCCTGGAGCCACCAGGAGAGTGGTAGTGCCACAGAGGTACAGGGAGTTCCTCCTAACTTTAGCTCATGACATCCCCCTAGCTGGACATCTGGGCCAAACCAAGACTTGGGAGAGGCTAGTTAGCCACTTCTACTGGCCCCAGATGCACCAAAAGGTGAAGGAGTTTATCAGCTCCTGTGTTACCTGTCAAGCCAGTGGCAAGACAGGTGGACACCCAAAGGCCCCCCTGATACCACTGCCTGTGGTGGGGGTTCCCTTTGAAAGGGTAGGTGTGGACATAGTGGGTCCACTTGAACCTCCCACAGCATCAGGGAACAAATTCATTCTAGTGGTAGTGGATCATGCCACTAGGTACCCTGAGGCAATTCCCCTTAGGACTACTATAGCTCCTGCAGTAGCCAAGGCTCTCATTGGTGCCTTCACCAGAGTAGGGTTTCCTAAGGAGGTGGTTTCAGACAGAGGTTCCAACTTCATGTCTGCTTACCTAAAACACATGTGGAAAGAGTGTGGAGTGCAGAACAAGTTTACTACACCCTATCACCCACAAACCAATGGCCTTGTTGAGAGATTCAACAAGACATTGAAAGGCATGATTATGGGACTCCCTGAAAAACTCAAAAGGAGATGGGATGTCCTCTTACCATGCCTGCTTTTCACTTACAGAGAAGTACCACAGAAAGGAGTAGGGTTTTCCCCCTTTGAACTTCTGTTTGGCCATCCTGTGAGGGGACCACTCTGTCTTGTGAAAGAGGGTTGGGAGAAGCCTCTCCAAGAACCCAAACAAGATATTGTGGACTATGTGCTTGGCCTAAGGTCCAGAATGGCTGAGTACATGGAAAAGGCATCCAAAAATCTTGAGGCCAGCCAGGAACTTCAGAAGCACTGGTATGACCAAAAAGCTGCACTGGTTGAATTTCAACCTGGGCAGAAGGTATGGGTTTTGGAGCCAGTGGCACCAAGGGCACTCCAGGACAGATGGAGTGGCCCTTACCCTAACCTAGAAAAAAGAGTGAGGTCACCTACTTGGTTGGCCTGGGCACAAGCAGGACACCCAAAAGGGTTATCCATGTGAACCGCCTAAAGCTCTACAATGACAGGGCTGACATCACCATGCTGATGGTGACTGATGAGGAACAGGAAGCAGAGAGTGAACCTCTCCCTGACCTCCTCTCATACAGCCCAAAAGATGGGTCAGTAGATGGAGTTGTTTTTTCAGACACCCTCTCTGCCCAACAGCAGACTGACTGCAAGCAAGTCTTGCAGCAGTATGCTAAGCTCTTCTCCTTGTCCCCTGGTCTGACAAACTGGTGTACCCATGATGTGGACACTGGTGACAGTGCACCTGTCAAAAACAAGATCTATCGACAGTCTGACCAAGTCAAGGAAAGCATCAGAGCTGAGGTCAGCAAGATACTGGAGTTAGGGGTTATTGAACCCTCTGAGAGCCCCTGGGCCAGCCCAGTGGTTCTAGTCCCCAAAACTCACCCACAGGGTGGAAAGAGAGAGATGAGGTTCTGTGTGGACTATAGAGGGCTCAACTCTGTCACCAAGACAGATGCTTGCCCTATCCCAAGAGCAGATGAGTTGATAGACAAATTGGGTGCAGCCAAATTTCTAAGTACCTTTGACTTAACTGCAGGGTACTGGCAAATTGGCATGGCCCCAGGAGCAAAAGAAAAAACAGCAGTCTCCACACCTGATGGGCATTACCAGTTCACTGTTATGCCCTTTGGTTTAAAGAATACCCCTGCCACCTTCCAAAGGTTGGTGAATCAAGTCCTTGCTGGGTTGGAGTCCTTTAGTGCAGCTTATCTTGATGATATTGCTGTCTTTAGTTCCACCTGGCAGGATCACCTGATCCACCTTGGGAAGGTTTAAAAGCCCTACAAACTGCAGGCCTAACTATCAAGGCATCCAAATACCAGATAGGGCATGGAACAGTGGTGTACTTGGGCCACCTTGTTGGTGGAGGCCAGGTACAACCCTTACAGCCCAAGATCCAGGCTATCCTGGACTGGGCAGCTCCAACCACCCAGACCCAAGTCAGGGCATTCCTTGGCCTGACTGGGTACTACAGGAGGTTCGTGAAGGGATATGGGTCCATTGTGACTCCCCTCACAGAACTCACCTCCAAGAAAATGACCAAAAAGGTAAACTGGACAGCTAGTTGCCAAAAGGCTTTTGACACCCTGAAAGAAGCAATGTGCTCAGCACCAATTCTGAAGGCTCCAGATTATGCCAAGCAGTTCATAGTGCAGACTTATGCCTCTGAGCTAGGGATAGGAGCGGCCCTATCCCAGACCAATGATGAAGGCCAGGACCAACCCGTTGCTTTTATAAGCAGAAGGCGTCTCCCCAGGGAGCAGCGTTGGAGTGCCATTGAGAGGGAGGCCTTTGCTGTGGTTTGGTCCCTGAAGAAGCTGAGACCATACCTGTTTGAGACTCACTTCCTAGTTCAAACCGACCACAGACCCCTCAGATGGCTAATGCAAATGAAAGCGGAAAATCCTAAACTGTTGAGGTGGTCCATCTCCCTACAGGGAATGGACTTTGAAGTGGAACACAGACCTGGGGCTGCCCATGCCAATGCAGATGGACTTTCCAGGTTCTTCCACTTAGACAATGAAGACTCTCTAGGGAAAGGTTAGTCTCATCATCTTTCGTTTGGGGGGGTGTTGTGTGAGAAAGTGCCCTCTTTCTGCATGGTATGCCCCCACTTTTTACTGAATTGCTGATGTTCTTTGACTGAGTGTGCCCTGGGCTCCTGCTAATCAGGTACCCAGGGCCTATGTTCCTTCCCTAAAATTGCATTGAAGCCTAAACCCAATTGGCATCCCTGGCCACAGGTAAGTCCCTGGTAAATGGTACCACAGGTACCCAGGGCCCTGTGACCAGGGAAGGCCCCTAAGGGCTGCATCATTTCTTATTACCCTCTAGGTATTTACTTACCTGTTTGCAGGAAATGTCCCAGTGCTGAATCTAGGTATCCAGCACTGAGTTAGAAAAGTAACGTGAAAAGTAACTTACCTGTAATTTACTGAAAAAGCCTATTCATTTCAATGTACTGTATTTGCTAAGTATTGCAACCTACTGCATCCCCTGTAAATCAAACAAAGTACAATTCCTATTGCATTTTCAAACTGTTCTACAATCAGCAACTTATTACTGTAAAGTATTTAATGCTTACCTGTGCCAGGCTTGCTTGGTTCTAAAAATAAAACAACAGTATATTTTTTATACAAAAACAATTGGTCTAGAGTTCAGTCTTTGAGTGTGTGAATTCATTTGCTGACTGAGTGGGTACATCAAATGCTTAACACTGTCCTCTGATACTGCCTTACTGCTCGACCACTCTACCACAAATAAAGAGTAAGGTTCTATCTAACTTTAACCTCTGCCTACCTCTGGGGTCACCTGGACTCTATACACACTATACCTCATTTTGGTGTAGTATATATAGAGCTAGTTTCCTACAACTGGCTTTTGTACACATGTGAAAGCTAGTGAGCCATTTCTCAGAATTTGAGCAAGGCCCAGCAAGGGACACGTACGCAGTACATTTTCAATCCATTTGTTTCTTGCTGAATTTCAGACAGTTTAGTTTTAACCATTTGTGTATAATGGAGCTGTACCTGATAAGTGAGCACATATTATTTGTAAGCAGGTGAAACACAGAAATTAATGTAAAACTATGGTTCACTTTAATATATCCATGCGCCAAAGGAGCCAACGGAGCTAATTAATTTTTCATCTTTCACACTTGTCGATGTGCATTACCATTGTAAGGCCTGACAGTTATTGTAGACATGTGTCAAGCTCCATTCACCAGTAAGATCCACTGGATTTCCAGTTGGGTTTATGTAACCCAAGCCCTGATTTTAGATTTTTCTTTTTTGGGAGAAATGTTGATTGCTTTGATTTTAGTGCTAATCAATATAACAATGTCTGCAGCCACTTTTCACTCATGGCAGTAAGACTTAATTCTCAGCACACCTCAATAGGGTATTTATAGCATGCATATTCTTTACCATCTGAGTAATTTTTACAGAAAGCAGGATGTAGAACCTTTGCTTATATATTGAAGAACAATTGCTCCAGAAAGTACTCTTGCTTGACCCCTCTGTGTGATAATTGTCTCACTTTTCTCTGGCTCAATACTATTCTTTTGATGTAGACATCACTATTTGCTGCTCTGACTTATAAATGCATCACAGCTGAGTAAGTGATCACTGGCTAGGAAGTTTCTCTGTTGATAGTAAAGTCAATGACTTTTTGATCGAATATTTTTGTGGAGGAATTTTGTTGCTGTAACTTCCCTCCCCCCCAGCATGGTGAAAGACGTCTTTAACATATATGTTCTTTTTATTCATATTAAGTTTGATGAGTTAGTTGTCAACTCCATCATTCCTCTCTGTTCCCAAATTTGGCGGGCCATCTTTAACTTAAATATTGAACTTAAGTCAAGGTGTGACACTCCCTGGCTGGTCAGACACATAACATGCCTAAAACTTGACGCAGGTGGGTGTGTCCTACTTACGTTACTGAAGATTTTGCATACCATCAGTGCACGAACCAATTGTCTTCAGAGATGCACCATGGAAAAGACCAGTGCTGCTATAGCAGACTGTCTAGGAGGAACAAGTGGTGTGTGCATGGTATATTTCAGCCACATTAGAAGGCATAATTTATGGCGCTGTAGTGCAAGCCATGTCAGGAGGATATATCCAACTAGTATCACAAGTGGAGGGTTGGCATTTGCAGTTCCACTCAGATGACTAATATAGCAAATGGAAGGATGACAGAGTAGTATTATGAGCTCTCCATCCCTTCCGTGTTGGCCTTCTGGAAAGGAGATTGGAAATTAGGGTCACTGCTGGGTTGTTTAGTGGGAGTCTGGGAGTTGCCTGAGGACTCATGATGCAGCTGCTCGAGAAAAGGGACCTGGATTACAGAATTGTGTCTCATACGCATTGGTGGCAACAGATTGCTTTTGGAGGCCTTTCGTGGGGAGCAGTAATGGTGTAGCCACAGATGGAATAACATTATCAGCAGAGGGGCATCGCCAAAGGACAGCACCAGCAAAGTGTCTCAGGCAGTGAACACATTGGTAAGAAGCTGACACAAGTGCAGGGCCTGGAAGGAGTGTAGTAAGACAATGATATGCCTGGGAGCAGAGCATGAACTCCTAGGGCCAAGCCATGGCCAGTGCAGGTAAGAGCAATGGGGCGGTGGGGCCGGTTGGGGGGGAGATTTCGACAGAGACGACGAGGGAAAATTATTTATTTATTTAATTTTCCCTTGTGGTCTTCTGTCGAATCTCCCCCCACCCGGCACCTCCACCCGACCTCTCTTATCTGCACAGGCCGCTATTAATGGGGCCTCATGTGAAACAAGGTCTCCAAGAATGAGGGATTGAGGTCTACCTTGAGAAATGTAGACCCACTCCAACAAAATAAAAAACAGAGGAATAACTAAAGATGGGCAATCGGCTGAGTCATTTTTAGACCTGGTTTGCTCCACGAGGTTAGGCCTGAGATAAGCACTTAGCACAGAGTGTGCTGGTAATGTTGCTTGAGTCCTACAGAAATAGGTGGAAGAAGGGCTGGGAAAGGGCAATAAATGGAAGAAAATCCAGGAAAATAGTACCTCAGAGAAGCTCACAAATATAATCCTATAGAGCAAGGTGTTAGCTGATTCATAGAGGGTGAAAATTGCCCCACCACCATACACATATCCACACTGTGCATAGTGACCAGCATCCTATCCCAGCAGCCATCTAAACAAATTGAAACTTCGATCCTGGTGGCAAAACCTCACAGTGACAGTGGAAGAGCCCCCCCATAATTTCCTACTGGGCTGAGACATTCAACACTGCTACAAAATCAATGGTGAGTTCCTGACTTGAGCCCCCAAAGCATAGAGCACCTGCTGTAAGATTAATACCTACATAGTGATTTCCATTCCAGATTATTAAAAATTACCAAGGCTATTAGACACTGCTAGGTACAAGAGAACAGGTGACACCTTCAGATTCTGGCCCCAGGAGCCTTGAAGTTATCAGTAGAGTAGGGCTAGCGAAGAAGCACCACAGACAAAATGGCCTTCTCCATGGGGAAAAGAGACCAATCGGTGAAAGAGCTACTATTAACATCTATACCAAAGAAAGATGAAACACAGAGGAAGATTAAACAAGCAGATCCATTGCCTATCTGTACATCCTCGCTAGAAAAAAAGAAGTGGATGCTCCCATCAAGAAGACATTTATGGATGACCTCTTTCAGGGGATGACAGATGACTTCTCCTCCTTGAGAGGGGACTTAAAGCAGGATCTACATGAGGTCAAGAAGGACCTGAACAATGTGGATAAATGAGTCTTCTCTCTAGAAGAGTTGGCCAACAATAGATAAGAGACAGTGGAGTTCCAGAGACAAGAAATCATGGCACTAACAGAGCATAAGATGGCATTTCAGGGCCACACACAGGACCTTAACAATTGCTCTTGTAAAAATAATGTAAGGAAGTCTAGACAGTACGGGGTCTCAAATGAGGAAAATAGAAGACTACACTTTGAGGATATTCAGGGCTCTCCTTTAACGATTGAGAATCTATTGGACTATACAGAAAACATGCCCTCAGACATATGCCCTTGTGTTCATCATTTCAAACCGAAAGAAAAAAACATGACAGCAGCAGGAAAAATAACTAATTCGACCTACGGGGGAGGGGGCATCAGTCCTTTAATTTCAAGACCTCTTAGCCATCACATTTCAAACCATAAGTTACTGCTCACTAACAGGCTTTGTCCAGGAATAAAAGATTATTATTGGTTGAGCCATATATTTCATTTTCAAATGGTGGGTAAAGTTAACCGAAAGAGGTTGCTTTCTGAAGCAAAGCCCATCCTACAGCTGGCGAAAGATGGTCGGGAAAATAAGGGTAGTAAAGGGACACATCCTGAGGATTCTCTCCTGGTATTAAAAAGGAGAAATGGAGCAGGGTATTATAAAGAAGAAGTAGCATGTGGCCCAACATTGCAGCCATACAGAGAGAAAAGAAGGCCATCAATAACCAACTCTGTGGACCTGATCACAAAACCCTCAGAGATGGTTCCAGTATACTGAAATCAATTACAAACAATAATGGTTGAGAGTGGTGAAGTTACCACGTGATCCTACATGTTTTCTATAGGTGATATTATGGGAGGCAGAGACAGTTCAGCTCAATCTGCCAAGCCAGGCCTGCTCTGAACTTAAATAAAAGAAACTAAAGTCCGGTTTCAGACTATTTGGGCCTCTTGTGGGTGTAGCTTGGTTCCAGTGGTACAATGAGCATGGGACCCACTTTTGTACTGACCAGTTGCACGTAGGGCATCACAACAAAGAATACAAAAAAGTGATGGATGGAATGCTTGAATTAGTCTCATTTACTGGTAATTACTCACACTGCATCCTAATCCATTATTTTTTGCCCCCAATGCCACATCAGATTGGACCCACCATTGGCAAATGAGCCTTGGTCCTGCTCCAGTAGGGTCAGTCCTTCCTGTACTGCCAAGCCCGGCCCTCTATGAACAGGAACACAAACAACCAAAGACTGGTTTTGGCATATATGGGCCTCTTCAGTCGGGTGCAGCATGGTTGCAGTGGCACAGTGATCAAAGGTCCCAAGTCTGGGCATACTGTCACACTTAGGGTGTCACAAAAAGATCAGTAAAATCCTTGAATTAATCTCAGCCCCTGGTAATGACATTTGCCAAGTTGTATAGTGTTAGACCTGGCATCCTTGGCATGGTTTCCCCTAACTTTTTTGCCTTCAGACCTCCTGTGCTTGCTGACTTTGTTTTTGCTGGCTTTAGGATTCTGCACACTTTACCACTGCTAACCAGTGCTATAGTGCTTGTGCTCTCTCCCTAAAACGTGGTAACATTGGCCTATCCACAATTGGTATATTTAATTTACTAATAAGTCCCTAGTAAAGTGCAAAAACATGTGCCCAGGGCCTGTAAATTAAATGCTTCTAGTGGGCCTGCTAAAAGAACAAATGATGGATGGAATGCTGAACAAATCAAACATTCAACCTCAGTCACAGATCTGGGTTTAATTCAAGCTAGCCTGGCTGATGAGGGCTGATACCCCGAAACCAGTCCCAGGCTGCTTGTTTCTGGTCCAGGGAGGACCTGGCTTGGCAGTTTGGGCTGGACTGTTCCCATGAGGAGCAGGGTCAAGACTGATTTGCATATGGCTGGGTCCAAACTGGGGTGGCATGGTGAGCAAATAAACAATGGGTTTAACCTAGATCTCTTGACTGGGGTGAATGTTTGATTTGTTCAGCATTCCGTCCATCATTTGTTCCCGCAGCACTAGTGGGCCTGGAGCACTCGTTGTGCCACCCACTTAAGTAGCCCTGTAAACATGTCTCAGTCCTGCCATTGCAGAGCCTGTGTGTGCAGGTTAAACTGTCATGCCAACCTGGAAAGTTAAACCTCTAGCCACACCCAAACCCTCCTTTTTAATACACATAAGGCACCCCTAGAGTAGGATATGGACAGCCCAGAGGGCAGGGTGCAATGCATTTTAAAAAGCAGGACATGTACTTTTTAGTTTTACATGTTCTGGTAGGGAAAACTCTTAAAGTTGTTTCTCACTATTGCAAGGCCTATATCTCCCTTAGGATACCATTTGGATTACATTATTACATCTTGTAAGAGTAATTCCCAAATGGTAATGTATAACTGGATTAAGTTTGGTGTCTATGGAATCCTAATTTAAAATCCTAATTTATAGTGAAGTCTTTTTTAAATTATAATTCTGAAAATGCCACTTTTAGAAAGTCGGTATGTTCTTGCCTTAGGGCCTTATTATGAGTCTGGCGATCCACAAACCACCAGACTCACGGGGGCGCGGCAGTGGCGGTCTTCCAACCACCCTATTATGGCCAGGGTGATCGGGCCACTCTGGGACTACTGCAACCGCCAGGGATCAGAGATTCCTGGTGGTGGTGTGGCAGTCTTAAGGCCGCAATATGCTTGGTGGGGCTGCTGAGCCCCCACCAAGCATATTGCGAGTTTCCTCACCGCCACACTTTTCATGGCGATGCAACCGCCATGAAAAGTGTGGCGGTGAGGAAACAAAGGGTGCCTCACGACAATGTGGATGCAAAAAGGGGGGTACAACATGTGCCCCCCTTTGTGCATACACATCAATACCTTCACGGCATGGACTGCAGCAGTCCATGCCATGCGGGTCCTGATTTTGATGTTCCCATTGCGGTGTCTATTTCATAGGCACCACCATGGGAAGGACAAAAAACAGCCAGCCAAACAGGAGAAAACTCCTAATCTGGGGGGCAGTTCAAACATCCGCTTGGCAGTGTGGGAGTGGGGCGGTCACGCTCGTAATAAGGCGTTTGGTGCCTGCAGCCTGAGTCTGGTCACATGTCTGGGTTTAATTGGCAGTTGGGGCTTGTGTATTCCACCTAGACAGCCACACACAAAGGGAGCTTAGGTGTGATCTGATGGGCCAGCCTGACAGGATTGGGAGGGAGGAGCTGGTCACCCCCTCACCTACACCTGAATAGACTGTGTCCTGTCCACACACAAAGGGCTGCATACCCCCCTGTAGGGAGTCTGGATCAAGGGCAAGAAGGAAGGACATCTGTTAACTTGAAAGTCATCACTTTGAAGCCTCCCATACCCCAAAGGCTCCACTGGATATAAGTTCTGGACCTCAGACGCTACCACTTCAGTACACTTCTGGACCTCTGGATACTCTGCCAGGAAGAAGGACTGCTGTGCTGCGGAAAGGACTGCCACTCTGCTGGACTGCTACTCTGCTGGACTCCTTCCTGCTTTGCTGTACCGACCTGTTGCCTGCCGCCCTCTTGCCTGGGTGAGAAGGACTGGACATGCATCTCTTGAACCCAGAACCTAGAGTGACTCCAAGGGCTAGCTGGCTGGCCTCCTGATCTGAAACTGCAGGGACATAACAGGCTTCCAACAACATAGCATCTTCACCTGGTCTCTGCCATCTGTGAGTCTACCCTGCGAAGTGGTGCCACCCCAATCATTGGAATTGGCCTAAGGTGCTTATGAGTGGAACCAACACATTTTCTCTGCTGAGCTGTGCATCCTTGAGCTGAACTGATGCATCTTCTTGGCTGAGTAGCACATCCTCGAGCTGAACCAGCGCATTGCCGCTGCTGTATTGATTGGGCCCAGCGCAGAAGGTCCACATCAACCTTGCATCTCTGGAACAGACGCATCGCCAATGGCACGGTGAATCTCTGACCTAGGTCCTAGCATCTCGACGACAGCCCGGCAATGACGCTGGCCTCCGCATCGCAGCCTTGCAGCTCCTTGGAACCGATGCATTGCCTTAGCTGTGCGCTGCATCCTGGATGCTCGGACTTTGCATCGCAAGCCCCGTTGATGTGATCCTTGACGACGATGCACAGGACCTAGCACCTCAGCCTCGCCGCATCTCAGAACAAATTCAGTGCTTCTTGCCTCAGGCCCACGCAATGCACCCCCAACCTGGATTTAAGGTACTTTGTTCAGCGGGCCTAACCTGGCCCCTGTAGCCGGTCCATGCTCTATTGCGATTGGCCTAAACTTGTGACTTTGTTCTAGTCTGGCGCGACTAGATATCCCTTTTTTGCACTTTGTGCTTGTTGGCGCTATTTTAACCTAAAACTTTGAAACTCAATATCTCCAGTTTCCTTGATTGGATTCTTGTCTTTTTCATCTTCTGTTATTTATTAAAGTATACGCTATTTTCCTAAACCTGGTGTGGGATCTTTTAGTGTGGTGTTTTCACTGTTTTGCTGTTTGAAGTGCTGCACAAATACTTTACACATTGCCTTCAAGTTAAACCTGGCTGCTCTATGCCAAGCTACCAGAGGTTGAGCACAGGTTAATTTGGGCTTTGCTGGTGCCTTACCCTGACTAGGATTTGTGTTTCTGCTTGAGCAGGGCTCACAACTCAGTCAACCAGAAACCCAGTTTCTAACATATAGTAATAGATTGAATGCCTGAGGTGGATTGTTGGAAAAGGAAGGAAGGTTTCCCATTGCTTAACATGCTACTGCTGTTCGCCCCTAAAAAATATTCACACAAAATCAAGCCCAACCATCATTCAGCGAAAATGAGATTGGTACATTACATTATGGTATGTCCTGGGCATGGAAGAATCTCACTGTCCCTCTGTGGAGCTAAGAAATCATTATCATCTACATGGCAACATCTTGTGGATTACTTCACAGTGGACTGCAGAGAAGTAACCTGCCCAAGAAAGCTTAGCGTGTGGTGAATAAGGAAGGCTGTACTCACCTTGCAGACCTCTTCCAAAGATATGATTGTGTAATCAGTTTTGATTATGAATCATGGTAAATCTAAGAATCTGAAGAAACTCTCATGGGTGAAGGGAGAGGGGATTGTAATATTTTTCTTAAATTCGTTATACTTTTTTTAAATTCAATAGCAAATTATTGAAACATAAATTAGCATTTGGAGGTTTCAAAACAAAATGCAAAGGTGCACCACTAGACAATAAGACAAGAAATCACTGGTCCATGTCCATAGTGTTTTTCTTTAAGTCTCTTCTTTTATTCACAATATTCTTTTTGTAAAAAGAAACACAGCACAGCTGACGCGTTTCGTCCAGTGGTGGACTTCTTCAAGGCATGAAATCAAGGAGCCGGGCACTCCTAATGCGTATCAATGGTGGGGTGTCCACGGTAGGTAAACTTCACAAGTCGAGTTTATTCAAAACTAGTATCAACAGGAATAAATATAATGAAGATAGACACTTCTCTTGAGGAGAGAAGGATAATCCAGGGTGTAATAGCACCTTTCTGAAATATTTCAGGGGCCTCACCACGATAAGGTGGGCCAGGAGTAATGGGGCAATCACCCAATATAGCCTTGATCCGGCTACGGTCCAGTCCTAAGCACCTCCCGCAAGGCGAAGACGGTATATTTGGAGGTGCTAGTCTCAGACCACAAGAATGAGGCCAAATAGACAAGTGCAGTTGTCATCTAAGTTCTGGTACATACTTTAAATCAGTCGCCCCCCTCTGCAGTAAAAGGGAAGATGTGTCCACAAGTTCTACCCTCAGACCAACCACCCATCATCTAGTATATAGCTGCAGCCAGTGGCACTACATAAAATGATGCCCCCCCCTGAAAAATGTGAAGGGGGGGTCCTGAGTCTCCCATATCTCTCAGATATTCATTGGCCTTGGACAGAATGGGATCCCTCTGAACGGTTTGGGGCCCCCGAAGGGTTGTGGACCACCCTACGCTGCAGGGGACAGGGGCCTGAAGGACATAGCTATTAATGATGCAGCACATGAAGTGGCAACAGGACCCAGTGCCCTGAGTGGCCACAGGACTCTGATTATTGATGTACATTACTCCCCCAACGAGCACAGGAGGGATAATTTTCCGTGACCACAGCAGAGGCCATAGCGCCCTTACTACACCAGTGGTAATTATTTTCTAACATACAGTTAAACCAAAAGTAGCCTGTAATTTCCTCTCTTTATTCTTGCCCTAGATGTTTACAGGTTTTCACTATTCCGGAGACATTCATGCACTTCGTTAATATATAATGTTGTAAGAATTCACCATCAGAGGACAGGATTCTACCCACATATTCTAAACCACAAAGTCATGTTTGATAGTGACTTTAAATCACAATGGTAAAAATATTCTACAACAGATTACAAGGTGCATATTGGGATTTTTATTTTTACCTTACAGACACCACATTTAACTTAAATATATGTAACCAAAGGATTTATTTCATCTAATGCATGAAGATCCAAAGGATTTAACAGGAGTTTGTTACAAGAAATAAAATACAGCCGATCGCATGTTAAAAGATATTGCAAGTCACCTCACAAAGGAATTCATGGTTCAACCTCATTCTGAGGTTTGTCACTGAACACCTCTGTGACTGTCAACATTCTACAGACTCAGACAGCCAATCAGGCATCTTTGATGGTAAATAGACATAATATCGAAAAAAAAATATCGAATGGACAAAATATCGAGTCCAAAATATAGAATGGACATAATATCGAATGGACACAATATAGTCGTTAAAAATATCGAAATTAAGGTAAGTAATATCGATTGTTAAAATATCGAAGTACATAATATAGGCATTAAAAAATATTGAATTTTTAATAATATCGAATTTTTTTCTAAGTGTATTGTATGTTAGTATATGTGTTAAAAGTGTATATTAGTTGTTGTAATGTATGTTTAATTTTTTAAAAGCAATGAATTTTATGTTATTTAATTTTTGCGTAATTTAATTCCGTAGCGGGTAGTGGGTTTATAGGGGAATAGGATGGGAAGTAATTTAATTGAAATTAAGTACATATTAATAAATATTAATTGGTATTGATAATTAATTTATTGTTAATTAATTATTAATTGGTAATTAAATTGTATTAATTGGTAATTAATTTTTTAAATTGATTAATTGGTAATTATGTTAATTCAATTAATTAAATAGTTGTAGCGGGATGTGGGTTTATAGGGGAATACGGTGGGAAGTAATTTAATTGAAATTAAGTACATATTAATTCATATTAATTGGTATTGATAATTAATTTATTGTTAATTAATTATTAATTGGTAAATACATTTTATTAATTGGTAATTAATTTTTTTTAATTGATTTATTGGTAATTATGTTATTTCTATTAATTAAATAGTTGTAGCGGGATGTGGGTGTATAGGGGAATGTGGGGGAAGTAATTTAATTGTAATTAGTTAATTATAGAAAATATTTTTTTGTATTGATACTTAATTTACTGGTAATTAAATATTAATTGGTATTTATTTAAATATTTATACAAATCTGGTCATGATTATTAATTGGTTGTTATTGATTTATTAATAGGTAATTAATTTTTAATAAATAATATGTATTGTATTTATAATAAATTAATTATTAAAGATTTTGTAATTGGTAATTGGTGTTATTAATAATATTTATTAGTATTGATAATTGATTATTTTTTAGTAAAATATTAAAATATTACTTTCCCTACTGTTGCACTCACTGGAGTGGGAATAGTAATTTTAACCCTCCCGCTATCCTACCCTGTCCCTACTGTTGCACTCTCTGGAGTGGGAATAGTAATTTTAACCCTCCCGCTATCCAACTATTTCCCTACTGTTGCACTCTCTGGAGTGGGAATAGTAATTTTTACTCCTACGCTATCCAACGCTTTCCCTACTGTTGCACTAACTGGAGTGGGAATATTAATTTTTACCCTCCGGCTATCCAACACTTTCCCTACTGTTGCACTCTCTGGAGTGGGAATAGTAATTTTTACCCCTACGCTATCCAACGCTTTCCCTAATGTTGCACTCACTGGAGTGGGAATAGTAATTTTTACCCCTACCCTATCCAACGCTTTCCCTACTGTTACACTCTCTGGAGTGGGAATAGTAATTTTTACCCCTACGCTATCCAACGGTTTCCCTACTGTTGCACTCACTGGAGTGGGAATAGTAAATTTTACCCCTATGCTATCCAACGCTTTCCCTACTGTTGCACTCACTGGAGTGGGAATAGTAATTTTTACCCTCCCGCTATCCAACGCTTTCCCTACTGTTACTCTCTCTGGAGTGGGAATAGTAATTTTTACCCCTACGCTATCCAACGGTTTCCCTACTGTTGCACTCACTGGAGTGGGAATAGTAAATTTTACCCCTATGCTATCCAACGCTTTCCCTACTGTTGCACTCACTGGAGTGGGAATAGTAATTTTTACCCTCCCGCTATCCAACGCATTCCCTACTGTTGCACTCTCTGGAGTGGGAATAGTAATTTTTACCTCTACGCTATCCAACGCTTTCCCTACTGTCGCACTCTTTGGAGTGGGAATAGTAAATTTTACCCTCCCGCTATCCTACGCTAAAAGTAGTGATTATTATAAATATATGTAGATTTTTTTTTACTTAAAATAATTATTTATTAATTTTAAAGTAATTTAACTAATTTTAAGTATGTTTTACTTTATTTTATTTATTATTTCATTAATTTTACATTACTTTTAACAGATTTATAAAATTCGATATTTTGACTAACTATATTTTTAACGACGATATTTTGGATTCGATATTTTTGTACTTACCTGTTTGGAGATAGGGAGTCGATATTTTGACAGTCGATATTTTGTCCACGATATTTTGTCTGCTCGATATTTGTGCGATCGATATTTTGTCAGTGATCCATCTTTGATACCATAGACCACGGGTACTCATAGTACGGCCCGTGGGCCTCCAGCGGCCCGGCAAGCCTTCCTTGGCGGCCCGCGGACCTTGCAGACATCGTACCTGTGTTTGCAGCACGGACTCACTCTGCTCTATGGGGGCCGGGCGATTCCAGGATAGTCAGAGTGGAGATGCAGGGGCTAAGAAGAGGCGAAATACAACAAAGCCTCATTAACAAATAAATGGTCTTTTAAAGACCTGTGAAGTACTGGGGTGCGGCTGTGTGTGCCCGGGAAGCTGTCTCAGCCCGGGGTGACACACACGAGGGGGGGGGGGTGGAAGGCTGAAGCTGAAAGTGGTCTTTTCCAGGAGAAAACGAGCTGGCTTTTACATTAAACAGGGAGAGGGGGGAGTGGGGGGGCTGTCTCTGGGCTGGTGACGGGGACGTGTAGACACAGTACGTGTGCACTGTCCGAGACAGATAGAGATAGAAGCAG